>OX451735.1:33715917-34315917 GCA_948472305.1 Vicia faba | reverse complement strand
TTGTTGTCTTCAGGATTCTTCTTGGCCATGCACTCAATGAGGAGTGCTTTCACTTCTCATTTCCCCTTGGATAAGTTCAAGAACATTTCTTAAAGTTGAGCGCTTTGGGTCTGGAAATCTTGGACAGTCTGCTCAAGGGCCATTTTTACTCAAATAAACAGTAAGCGGATTAGAAAACTGTGATGGGGAAAACCTGTCATGATATGTGGATGCTATATTTTCAAAGATCTCACGGGGTAAACACAAGAAAATGTCAGAAGTTGAATTTTGATCACAACTTTGAAGAACTTTGTATCGTTGAATGTCCTACTACGAGAATCAAGCTCACCATGTCAAGTGGGTCATAGCCCTTGACTCAAGTTATCGTGCTTTAGTCTTTGACGACATTTGGTTAGAGGAAAATAAATCCTCTTGCCCCTTGATAGGCGTCTGGTTTAACATAATCGTTCATCATAGACCCTTGAGATCCTTGAAATGGTTATTGAAAATGCTATGGTATGATGTCATGATGTTATGTACAAGTATATACACAAGCAAAGCAAACAAGTCCTTAGGTTTAGGCTTGCATGAGGTTTCATTGGTAAGTACCCTCTTGAAGTTTAGTTGGCTCAACTTGTCCTAGAAAGTAACCGGGTTCTAGGGAATCTCAATATCACTGATCTTTCTTCATCGGGCATTGTTTCAGCACAAGTCTCTTTATTGGCGATCGAAATTTCCTGAAAGTCCGATCTCAATGAGCGTAGTATCGGGTATCAACCAACTTTGGACCGCACCAAAGTCGGCTATCTCACTACTTCCTAATGGCTAAGTTGTTCAATTTAAAGGTTCTAAGGTCATTTAGTGCTTCATGACACCATGCAACGACCCCGTATTCTCTTTGACTAAACTCAAAGGCTACCGGTACCAACAAATGTGTCACACTAACGTAGCCATCACTTCAACCATGTCAGTATACCCCGCACAGTTTCCATAATCTATTGCTACTTACCTAATGGTATTCCCCGATCCGGGTAGAAGATCAATACAAACCTAAAAAAGGACCCATAAATGTAAAGCAAACAAATCAAACAATGAAAGCAAGTAAATGTGATCTAACTCTAAGGTAACCCCACTTTTTAGAATAATTCCCCAGCAGAGTCGCCAGTTATGTAATACGGTGGGAGAACTGACTTGGTTGTTTTGCGTTTGATCACAATTGTTGCGGATAGCAAGAGTCACCATCGACTTTTCTTTTATCCAATAAAGGAAAGGGTGAAAAGAACCGGAAAGACCTTTCAGATATTTCCTTCAGTTCGGGGGGTAGGTTATGAAAAGGGAAGGTGTTAGCACCCTTTTCATCTGTAGTTATCTACGGGCTCTTAGTTGCTTGCTAGATCATTTTTAAAATTGCTTTGTTTGAAATGTGTTTGTGGTGGATTTTGAAAGTATTTTTGAAAAGCACCTTCGTTTAGGCAAACTTTGTAATCATTTTCGTCTCTATAAGAATGTATACAAAGTGTTAGGATTTTTGAAAATATTTCATGCTTTTGAAAGTGTTTAGTGTGTTTGAAAAGATGTTTATTTTTTGAAGATGGATTGTGAGCAAGCAACTAAGAATGTTCTACCTACTCAAAAGTCTGTTCATTTCTCTCTTCCTTTGACACTGCTATCTCACCATTGATTGGTAAGTACCATTATCTTTGGATGTGAGGGGACAGTCGTGGGTCATCGTATAGTCATATATGGAAATATTGTGAGATACCTTAGCATTTTTTAAGGGTCTAAGATCATTTTAACGACAACATTCGAAGCATCTTCGAGGGACTATGATCTTGTATTATTTTTTTGGCTAAGGTGTCTCACATGCATATTATGACCGTTTCTCAAGGCAACAAGTGGAGTTAACCATAGAGGTGCAAAGTGTGCAAGTGTTTGTATTTCATGCTTGATTTATCTTGGATTAAGGTTTTCTAAGCGTTGATTTTATCTTTCCATACAAACCCTAAATTAACTAGCATTTATATGAAAGCAATAAATTGCGGAAAATAAATATCCTACGTTATTATATCATTTTTGGGGAATGGGGGATACAAATGTACAAATGAGAATTGCAAGAAATTAAAATCAATTATCTATTACAACCATATTGAATTTTGAATAATGTACAAGAAACAAAATGTATATAATGTACAAGACATGAATGAAAAGAAAATGAATTTGTTTTGATTTTGTTTAAGAAAATGTTTTAACCTAATTTTCTAAAAGAAGATAAATAGTTAGAAGTAAGAAAATTAAACTAAGTTAATTTTAATTTAAACATAGAAAATGAACTAAATCTAAGTTTAATATTAAATTAAATAAAAGAAATTAAATAGGAAAATGTTTTTTGGTCTTCTTATTTTGAGAAGTTAAATAAATAAACTAAATATTTAAATATTTAATATAATATTTTTGGTGTTTTTGATTAATAATAATAATAGTAATGATAATAAAATAATAAAAGAAAGAAAATAAAATGAAAATATAAATTAAAGTCAGGGGAGGTTTAGAAAGTGGAAAGAATGTTTGTAAGTAAAATTAGGAAGCCTAGAAGTTCTAGCCCAGGTGTGTTGTTAACAGGGGGTGATGTTGGAAGCAAAAAATGAGACAGCCTAAAAATTCTAGCACAGGCGTGTTGTTAACAGGGGGTGATGCTGGAAGCAAAAATTAGACAACCTAGATGTTCTGGCCCAGGCGTGTTGTTAATAGGTAAATGGGGAGGGTGATGCTAGAAGCGAATGAGGCAGCCTAGAAGTTCTGGCCTAGGCGTGTTGTTAACAGGTAAATAAGGGGGGATGCTAGAAGTAAAGATGAGACTGCCTAGAAGTTCTGGCCTAGGTGTGTTGTTAACAGGTAAATTAGGGATGGATGCTAAAAGCAAAGATGAGACAGCCTAGAAATTTTGGCCCAAGCATGTTGTTAACTGATTCATGGGGAAGGTGATGCTAGGACTAAAAATGAGACAGCCTAGAAGTTCTGGCCCAGGCATGTTGTTAACAGGTTCATGGGGAGGGTGATGCTGGGAGTAAAAATGAGACAACCTAGAAGTTCTAGCCCAGGCATGTTGTTAACAGATTCATGGGGTAAAATGTTATGAAATGAAAACAAAAGGTGCCCATAGGGCTAGAACCCAAGACCCTTGACACTAATGCCTTATGCGCGCAATCTCTACCACTGGGGTGGCTATACATTTGGTATTATAAACAAAACCATAAATATATATTACAAAATTAGTTTTGATGATGAACTTCATCTTCTTCCTCGCGCCAGCCAGAGCATCTGCAACTCATTCATTTCTCAACCAAAATGGAAAATGTAAATGTGAAAGTTATGGCAAATTTCATCATCGTTCCAGAACTATAAAGCATTAAAACTATAAATCAGAAACAAACATGAATTTAGCTAGCCCTAATCTGAACCCTAACTTTTTTCAAGAAGTCCTGATCCAAAATTCTCTCTACTCATGCCATATAAATGAAATCTATGGATATGTACAGTTTCACAGCAATGATATCTACATTTTTTCTTTGAAAATGCAAGCCTAATAATGCCTAAATAATGATATTAAAACTAGAAGAACTTACCTTGTAGTTGGAGATCGTGTTTTGAATTAAATCTTGATTCAAATTGATGTGATGATCTGGTTAGCTTCCTCAAGTTCCCAGGAAGCTAATGAAATGGTTAGCTTGGGCTATGGGTGGCTGGAATGTTCTGGAGAAGTCAATATGTAATGCTCTGTTTTTGAAAATGGAGGTTGGTGAAGATGATGTTACAGTCTGAAAACAGAGGTTGGGGTAGCTTCTATATGTGTATCAAAAACTTTGTGGATGATTTGGCCAAGAAATGCACGAGGGCTTTTGGAGATTGGATTCAAAAATCAGAAATGACAAGTTTTTATGATTATGTTGTAATTTTGATTTTAGAGAGGTTTTTTTTTTAATTTCAGGGCTCGTCCCATTCCTCTCCAACTTGCAAATAAAGGTTTAATTTATAGGCAAAGGGTTTGGAAGCTTGGTGAAGTCAGAAGTACAAAATCACATGTTGTCAAATTTGACTTGTTGTTGAAGCAAGCTTAGACAAACATGGTTTCAAGGAAAGATAGGGTTGCTAGCAACTTTAAACACGCATGTTTTCAGTTATAGGGGATGCTTGTGCAGAAATTACAAACACAAAGCTCAAGGAGAGTGGACTTTGTGATTAAAGTCACTTTTCCATAATGGAAGTGAGAACTTTCTTCCTTGAATGGCAAGGTGTATTGGACAAAGCTTAAATCAAGTGGTTCATAGATTAAAAGCTTATGTAATCTTATGATTAAGGATATCTACACACGCTAGAGGGCCTGAAAAGTGGGATTATGCAACATTGGTTGGAATTGGATCAGATATTCATCATGAAAATGACTCATAATTTAAGAACGAATGTCCAACTTCTGATCTTCGATTCTCCCTGCTCCAACATGATTTGAAAGAGTTCTTGGACTTTTTAGAAAGCTTGTAACATTCTCTTAATTCCTTCTTTGAATTACTTTTGCAAACTCCCATTGTAACTGTATGAAAATTGGCACAAAAGTTCTGTCAAAATTCTGACTTAAAATGCCCAGAATTTCACTAAGTGTTTTAGTTTCAAGGACATGTATTCATGGATTTATATCTTGAGATCCAATCATTTCTAGAAGAATTTATGCCCTGCAATCTTTCTGATATCATTGAGATCTACAACTTCCATGTTGGAAGTTTTTCTTGAATCATCTAGCATCATGGTGAAAATCTGGCGCAAAGTTATGAAATTATCATATTTTTCTTAACACTTAGAAAAATTTCTAAGTGTTTAGAACTTTGAATTTTGATTTCTTGATGAACAATCTTCATACTCTGACATGTTTTGATGAAATATTATTTTTTAAACTTGATTTTATTCTAAAAGTCAAAGTTTGACTTTTTAGTGTGCAGTTGACTTTTTCATCAGTTAACCAAATTTCAATTATCAATCAATTGATCTTGAGAAATGTTTTAAACCATGCCATTAGGTCAAAGTGTTGAACTTGTATTCTTGATATCATGTCTCAAACCAAGAAGTTATGTGCTAGGTCAAAAAGTAAAAAATTGAACCTTCTTAGTCAAAACCCTAATTTTGACCATTTTCCCCTTTTGATGATCTGATTAAATTTATTGAGAAGTTGTAATCCAAACTTGACCAAATGGTTCATAAGAGTTTAATATATTGATATGGATCAAAAATCATGAGTTTTGACTATAAATTGACCAAAGTGGACTTTTTCCCCAATATAGTTGATTTTAGGTTAACTGACCAGTTGACTTGAGCCAAAAATGTGATCCAAAGCCTGAAACTCGACATGAGCAATCTTGGGAGTCCAAAATGATTTATGAAAATAATATGAAGCATTAAAGGTCCAATTGTCTTTATACAAACTCAAACCCTAATTTTGAGTCATCAGTGTTTAGGGAGGTATCTTGAGCTGGTCAATCTTGGTGCAATCTTAAATCAATGGAGATCTTGTGAGAGAATCTTTGAGAAATTGAGAGGGAAACTTTTTGGGTACAACAGGTTGTTACTAAAAGATGCTACACCCGGATCCGGGGCAAATTTTTAGGTAAGTAGCAATAAATCATGGAGGTTGTACTACGTAGAACAATATGGATAAAGTGATATCTACGTTAGCGTGATACTCTGGCTTGTACTAATGTTCCTTGAGTCAGTCAAGGATAACATTAGGCTTCCTTATAGTGTCATTAAGCTCTAACCGATCTTTAGAACCTTTAATTGACTCATCCTAAGCCATTAGAAAGTAGTGAGATGGTCGGCTTTGGTTCTGACTGAAGATTGGTTGATACTCGATGCTACACTCATTAAGATTGGACTTTTGGGATATTTTGGCCGCAATACTTTGGTGCTTGAGCTAAAACAATGCCTAAAAGAAAGGTCAGTGATATGAGACTCCTTAGAACCCGGTTACTTTTCTAAGACAGGTTGAACCAACTAAACTTCAAGAGGGTACTTGCCTATAAACCCCATGCAAGCCTAAACCTAAGGTCTTGTGTGTTTTGCTTGTGTGTGATTAAATTGTTCAAACATAACATCATGCATCATAACATCCATTCTCATTTCACTAACCATATCAAGGATCTCTAGGGTCTGTGATGTAGTTTATGATGAACCATACGTCTAGCAAGGGGAAAGGAGATTTGTTTTCCTCTAGCCAATGCCGTCAAAAGACCAAAGTACAACAACTTGAGTCAGAGGTTATGACCTACTCGACTTGATGAGCTTGATTCTCGTAGAAGGACATTCAATGATACGAAGTTCTTCGATCAAAGTCGCAATCAAAATTCAAACATTTTCTTATGTTTACCCCACGAGATCCTTGAAAACATTCCATGCGTGTCATTATATAACAGGTCTTCCAGTACAAGTTTCTCATTTACTCGCTGTTTATTTCAGCAGAAAAATGGCTCTCGAACAAAACATTAAAGACCTTTAAACCCAAAATGCTCAATTCCAGCAGATGTTCCTGGCTCTAGCTAAGGGACAAGAGGACTTAAAGGCTCTCATTCTCAAAGACAAAAAGAAAAAGGTCAAGAAACCAGTGGGTGTCCTGAATATGGGAAGAAGACTTAGAGGACCGGCCAAGCGAGATCTAGAATTCACAACTCCGTCAAATGAGGGAGACGATCAAGAAGAGAAGCCAAAAGAAGAAGACCACAACCCAGAAACCGATGAAGAAAAGGCTGATTACGCGGAAGAACAATATCCTCCTGCGGATGACAAATACAAGTAGTTGTAGGATCGTCTCAACCCCATGGAAATTCAGAGGGTACCTGGTCTGGATTTTGAAGAATTAGGGCTGGTTTCTGGAGTGGTCATCCCACTAAAGTTCAAGGTTCCTGCATTTGCTAAATATGACGAGGTTTCATGTCCTAAACTACATCTGAGGTCTTATGTTAAGAAGATCCAACCTCACACCGCTGATAGGAATTTGTGGGTGCATTTCTTCCAAGAAAGTTTATTGGGGTCTCAATTGGAATGGTTCTATCAACTGGAGGGAACCAACATCCACACCTGGGAGGATCTGGCTACTGCTTTCTACAAGAAATACCAATATAATGTTGACCTTGCTCCAACCCGTACACAACTTCAAAGCATGTCTATGGGTTATAGCGAGGGCTTCAAAGATAATGCCCATAAATGGAGAGATCTTGTAGGAAGAGTCCAGCATCCTCTGTCTGATAGAGAGCTAGTAGATATGTTCTTGGGTACATTGTTTGGTCCATTTTTTAACTACTTGATCGGAAGCTCTATGGCTGGGTTCACCAAGATGATATTGATAGGTGAAAGAGTAAAAGTTAGAATCAGAAGTGGGAAAATTCAGGTGGCTGTGTCTTCAAATGCTGTGAAGAAGTCGTTCAATGGGAAGAAAGAGGCTAATGCTATGTGCGGCCAGAAGGATCATGGTAGAGAAGATTGTCATCAAGTTGTGGGGGCAGTTATGATTTCTAATCCTACACCAGTGCGACAATAACAACGGGGTAATCAGCGAAGGCAAGACGAGCCCAAGAGACAGTTTACCAAAATCAACATGTCGTTGTCTCAAGCATTGCAATACATGTTGAGGATGAATCTGATTACGTTGATAGAACCTCATCCAAACCCCAAAACTTCTTTTTCTAACTACAATTCTGATGCAAGGTGTGCATATCATTCTGGAAGTCCTTGACATGATACTAACGATTGTTGGGCGCTGAAATACAAGATTCAAAATATGATTGATGCCAAGGAGATTGAATTCGACCCTCTTGAGACTCCAAACATGATCACTGCTCCCATGTCGAATCATGGCCAAGATTGAGAGTGTTTATTTCATTTGAAATCTCAAATTGTAATTTCTTTTGATTGTTCGATCACTTATTTTATGTCAAACTTTGTTATTCCATTAATGCATTGCATATGTTTGTCTTGAATTAATCCATTCATTTTCACTATACAGAAACTATAATTTTACTTCCTTTTTGTGATATTCGACTCTCGATTGAAAGTTGTAAGCCTTTAGAGGGAGGATGACAAAAAAGATAGCATAATCTCTACAGTATGCTCTTGAACAGACCTTGCCAACGATGTACAGACGTTGTTTCAAATCCTAGACAGTGGAGTTATAAGGAAGATAATCCCTAGTCAACCCCTTTGAGCTTAAGAATTAGGAGTTTTATTTTTCACGCAAATCGAAACGCTTAATCATAACTTGGGGCAGGGTAGTTTCTCAGTTAATTCAATAGTGCACTAAATCACCAGCTTTCCCCTCGTACACGACAAGTAGTGTCAGAGGTCTCATTCTAAAACAAGAGATGGTGATGGTTCCACATAATCATTAAAACAGGCAGTCATTATCTCTCAAAAGAAAAGCCTGCTAAGTCAAAACCTATGAAGGAGACTTAAGAAAAAAACGGGGGCATCCCGCTGACTGTAATCACAAAAGAAACAGTTAAGGCAAAAAGTAGGGATAATAAAATATAAAAAAAAGAGGTCGCTATAAATCCTAAACAAAAAGAAAAGGTTACAAAAATGATTGCCTTCTCAAATAAACCTTCAGTATCTGAACCATCACTGAAATATCAGGGCCAAGATTCCAGAACTCAATTGGGATCTAAACGCACAGTTAACTGAGTATAGGACTGAAGAACATCACTAAGAACGGGTTGGGTACAAATAAATTCTGAGCCTTTATCCTTTGTTTCTTAAACCGTGAACCAGGCCACGTTACAACCTTTAAAATTCCTAGTTGAAGCATGGGTTAGTTCGAAAGCATATTGTTATAAAAGATATCCTGACTCCTATAAGGTTTACTATAAATCCTGAGTTGAATTCATATTCTTACAAAAATATGTTTTTTTACTAAATATGCATTTTTTAAAATTCAAGACAGACATAAGCTTTGTATTCTTTAAATGCCATTGTTTTCATATGACTAATTGTTCAACAACAGAGAAATTTGCACGATGGAAATTCAATTAACATAAATCCTCTCAATGGACATAATTACCTCAGATATAAAGAAATTTTCAGTAACAGGCCTTTCATAATCAAGGGGTATGACATGGTGTCTAACTAATCTGGGGGCAGTCGACTCCAGATTCAAGCTCCATTTGAATCATTTGGGGCATTGAACAGGAAGGGCCACGTGCAATCAAGAAAACATTTTTGGGTAGTGTTGCAACACTTAGTACTATGGACAGTGACAATTTTCCGCACCCTGTGAACATGGACATAGTCAGAAAATACTATGTGTGAAAAAAGACATGCTAGATTGACTGACCTAGGCAAAAGTAAGGGAATACCGACGAACCAAAAGAGTTCGGGCAAAAATTAGGGATATATAAATAAAACTGTACACCCGGTAAGTCGAAAACCTGAAAAGGCGACTTGGGAAAAAAAGGGTATCCCGGTGGACTGAAAATCTGAAAGCACAGTCCAGGCAAAAGTTAGGGTTTAAAGCGTATGACTATGTCCCGTCATCTCGTCACTTGTCTATCAGTAGAAGGCTTATCACCCTGATCAACATTTACTCAAGACTCAAGGAGTTGGGATAACATTCAAACCATCCACAAAATCACCACAGAGTAACCACCCCTGGGGGACTATCTTCGCATAGTTCATCATCAATAAGGATACGTTCCCCAGTAGGTATGGAGACAAAGACATCCTCCCACAAAGTCATTGTCGTGTATTCAGTATATAACCTAACAATTTCAGACATTCCGACATCTTCTTAATAGATCAAAAGCTTCAATCATCTCCCCAACATCTTGGGATTTCTTCTACTTGGTTCATAAACTTCTTGGGTTCCCCAACAGGGCTTCATAAATATTCCCAAGCAGTTTACGGAGTTTTCTTTCCCTAGTAGAGTTTATTTCTCTAGCCACGAAAGTTCATCTCTCAGTAATTCAACTTCAACAAATATTGAAGAAACACATTCTTCATCCCCAACAACAGTCAGGGATTTATCTTCTCTTAGTATAATAACACCACAAAGAGCAACTAATACACTCACATATTACAGTCATACAACATTTACAATACATCATAGCATATGCATAACTGAAACGCATATAGCATTCTCATTTATTTTGAGAGAATCATGCAATTCATACATCATGACATCGCATGAAACTGACTTTACCTTTTCAGGTTGAATTCGCAGACAAACGAATATTATCAACTTATGCATAACAGGCCAAAGATTAATACCTGAAACCAGACGGGGAAACTATCTACACGACCAAGTGGTATGAACTCCCAGAGCAGGACGAGTTTACCAACAAATACAGAAGGCCACATATTATTGCCCGAAACTAAACGGGGAAAATATCTATGTGACTAGCCAAAAATAGGCCACAAATTAATTCCTGAAACCAGACAGGGCAACTATCTCAACAACCAACAAAAACAGTTCCAAATTAATTCCTGAAACTAGATAGGGCAACTATCTGTAAACATATGATTATGGATCAATTCCCGAAACAAGACGGGGCAACTATCAACACGATCAGATGAAGCAGCCCTACCCAGGTTCCTTCTAATATATTTCCAGATGCAGCTTTACACATGCTCAACCTGAAGCAATCTTACACGGATTCCTTCTTGCAATTTTCAGATGTAGCTTCAGATGGGCTCATCCTGAAGCAATCTTACACGGGTTCCTTCTCATGATCTCCAGATGCAGCTTTACACAGGCTCATCCTGAAGCAATCTTACATAGATTCCTCCTCGCAATTTTCAGATGCAACTTCACACGGGCTCATCCTGAAGCAATCTTACACGGGTTCCTTCTCATGATCTCCAGATGCAGCTTTACACGGGCTCATCCTGAAGCAATCTTACACAGATTCCTTCTTGCAATTTTCAGATGCAGCTTCACACAGGCTCATCCTGAAGCAATCTTACACGAGTTCTTTCTCATGATCTCCAGATGCAGCTTTACACGGGCTCATCCTGAAGCAATCTTACACGGGTTCTGTCTCATAATCTCCAGATGCAGCTTTACACGGGCTCATCCTGAAATAATCTTACACAGATTCCTTTTCACAATTTCCAAATGCAGCTTTACACGGGCTCATCCTGAAGCGATCTTACACGGATTCCTTCTCCTTCTGAAATGCAACTTTACACAGGCTCTTCCTAAAGCAATCTTACATGGTTTCCCTCTAATAACCTCTCAGATGCAGCTTCACATGGGTTCATCCTAAAGCGATCTTACACGAGTTCCTACTATGACATTTCCAGATGTAGTCTAACACGGGCTCATCCTGAAGAAATCTTACACAAGTTCATACTAAGACATTTCCAGGTGTAGTCTAACACAGGCTCATCCTGAAGCAGCATTACACGATTTCCTTTTAATACATTTCTGGATGCGACTTGACACGGGCTCTTTCTAGCATTTCATTCAGATAAAACTAGACGCAGGTTCATTCTGATACTCCTATCAACATTTACTTTGAATGGTATCTATAATCCCATCTCCTAAGACTCTTCATTATCTTCTCCAAATGGCATTTGTAAGCCCATTCCCGATATTATCAACCAACAACGTTGCTTCATGCGAGTGCAAATTTCTGGGCACTCTAGTGTTCAATCATCTTCGAACTTCAGATTACGAAAGGCAGACAAGCCAATTTAAATCCTCAGGTTTAAGAAGATTGAACAGGGGCAGCTGTTGCACCCCAAAATTTCCCTCCCATTTTTACTCAAGACATGCTCATTGATGTCTTCAATTGCTCAAGGTTGACCAAGAATTGATCAGACAAATTCTTCTCCTAAGTAATGAACCTTCAACTAGGGTTTCACTTTTAACAAATAATTTTGGGTTGCAAAGACCTCAAGTGATTTCCATGGTCCTTAATATGTCTCCAAGAATGTCCATGACAAGTTTCATGCCTTGCACTACAAGCTTGCTCAATAAATTGCTCAAGTGTTTGAAAATCAACTCTACTAAGTCAAAAGTCAATTATGGCCAATATACAGTCAAACTTCAAGATTTTTGGTCAACATCAACATTTTGAAGTGATAATCATCATCTGATCAAGGGTTGATCATGATTCCTCAAGGAATGCTCTTAATTCATAAAGAGTCAAGAATTGCAAAATTAGGGTTTCCTAGAAAAAGTCAACTGAACTTTGACCAGACATAACTTTCACATGCTTCATCAATTTTCCCCAACCAAAGCCTATTATGAAGAAAATTCAATTCCCTACAACTTTTCTTTTGTCCTCAAGTTCAAGAAGTGCACCATTTGAAAGATACAAGCTCATACATTATAGGTCATTTTCAGAAAGTCAACAAAAGACACTTTTTCCCAAGACCTTTTACATCAATATAAAATCTTCAAATGCAAAAATTGATCAAAATATGGATTGAAGTAGATATCTTGGGCTTTCTAAAAAGTCGAAGATCATCATGATTGGATAAAAATTGAGCAAGTTATAGTTTACCTAAGTTGGGAAAATTTGGGAAATTTCAAGAATTGTGCATTTGGCAAACTTGAACTTTTAGGTCAATGGCCTAACTTCTTGGACTTAAAACATCTTCCTAACCTTATGAGAGACCTCTAAAATCATTTCTACATTTCCTTTCCATTTCTACCTATTTTATCCATATTTATTTTATTTTATTCAAATAAAAACTAAATAAAATTTCATAAAATAGTAAATATTGGTTATGGCAATATGGGTTGATGGTTTGAATTATTTTTGGGCCCAAAATTTCGTGCAAAGGAGGTCAGGTGCATTGCACCTTAAAATGGGCAAGAATTTGCATTTTTGGAATTTTTTAATGTGTTTGATTTTGGTTTTAAAGAGGGTCATTATGGGTAAACTCTTACCATCTTTGCTAGCCCTCATCTTCCTCTATAAGTACAAGACAAGGGCATGAGAAAAGGGGACGGAAATAATTGCTAGAGAGCTCCCACAAATTTCACAAAAAAAAATCATAAAAGTTGTGAAATTCAAAACTGAGTTTTCCAGCCATCATCCATCCATACCAACTACTCAATCGTATTCCTAAGATTCCTAGGAACTTATTCCACCCCTTCTCAAGGCTTGCAACATTCTAGATCACCAGATCCACACATCACCAGATGGTAAGGTTTCTTGAAATCGAAATTGCATATCCACGCCATGTAAATACCTATTACATCCATATTTGTGTTATTAACAATCATTGTGAATATTTTAACGTGTTTCATGTGAGGGTAGTGGTTCGACCCCTGCCTTTTGTATTTTGTTTTTCCTCTAATTTTACTTGTAAATCTAATGTTCATAAGCCAAGCGTGTACACCATATACTATCAGATCACCACCATCCAACCTAGATCTGATGCTCTCAACATGTAGTCTATCATGCACCTTCAACAACTTTCCTCATTGAATCCAATAGCACCTTTGGGCTGACAGCAACTTGGGCCCAACGAATTTCAAATCTTATACCCCCCATATTTCTACTGACATCCAGGCCCATTTCATTTTTTGTTATTAACTTTTTCAAAACCTTTTTTAATAACAATATAAAATTAGAAAAAATCATAAAAAATATAGTTTTAGTTTTTTAAATTAAATTAATTTTGTAAATTAATTAATAATTATTTTAACCATTTTCTTTAATTTAAAATTAATAGAACTTAGGATTTTAATTCATTTTCTTTTCATATTAAAAATACAAAAAAAACTTTGAATTATTTCTTTTCTTTAAAAATTTCCTTTCTCATTAATAAATTAACTTTCTTTAAATCTAAATTTAGGTTAGTTAATTTTACTTAAACCATTTTCTTAATTAAATCAAAACAAACAAAACGATCTCTTTATTCACCTAGAATTGCCTTTGGGTTTTTAGATGTCTTTTCCATTTCGCACGCGTTATTTACTTTCACACTTTTTTTCCATACTAACGTATTTGCTTATGGGATGTAATAGACTATAATTAGGACTTTTTATTTTACAGCTTTCTTTATTTCCCCTAAGTTTTTGACTTGTAATTTTCCCCCTCCCCGAAGCCATGTAATAGTTAGATTTAATTTTCGTACTTTAAATTCATGTACATATATTAACTGTTTAGATGTATGGTAATAAGATTGTATGGCAAGAATTTAAAACAAGACGTTAGCAAACCTAACACAGAGATAAATAACTGAAACAAACACACTTGCACATGCGCACCTTTAAGGTATTCCCACTTCGGTTGCCTTCAGATTAAAACAATCATAACTCTCGAAACATGAGAGATTTTAGTGGCTACCCTTCGGTTTGAAGATCATAAGTCCCTCGATGACCCTTTCGACGTTGCCTCGGTATGATCTTAAAAACCCTATGGTAGTTACTAAAGTTTCTTGCCCATTTGCCTTTATGACTGTATAAATTTCCCTTCGAATGTCCCTCAAACATCCAACGACTAGGGCTACCTACTCAATAATAGTAGGATAACATTGTCTAAAGGAAAAGAGGAAAAGGACAACCTTTCGAGTAAAGTAGATAGCTGTCAGATGCTTGCTCAAACAATTTTTACACTTACATAAAACTTCTTTCAAAAACATTTTCAAACACTTTGTATACATTCTCTACCGTTCCGAGAAACATTACAAAGTTCATTGTACTAAGGCGCTTTCAAAAATACTTTTCAAAACGCACAAAGCACAAGGTATTTCAAAATGAGCTAAGCATCTAAGAGCCCATAGATAACTACGGATGGAAAGGGTGTTAATACCTTCCCTTTTCATAATCTACACCCCTTACTCAGAAATAATCTCGAAAGGTATTTTTCTGTTCTTTTCACCCTTTCCTTTGTTGGATAAAAGAAAAGCTGATGGCGACTCTTACTTACCATAACATTTGCAAATACAAACGCAAAACCAATATAAAAGTCGGTTCTGCCACCGTATTACACCTTCATATCGTGACCAAGCTTCCGAGTTCCAATGCTTCCATGGCAGTCCTTATTTCTTCATGTTGTAAAGCCTTTATGCCTTCAAAATACCATCATCATGTCCAAACACCTTACTAAATTCACAATAAAACTCGTTGTCTAAAAATGCCCTGCACAAAATAATGATGCCCTGCCTCGGTTCAAAATACAGAAGTATAAAACAAAAGAAAAACTTATCAAACCTGCACCACGTACGTATAAAACTTTCTCAAAATGAAATAACAAAGCTTGCTACAAGAAAAAAGCAATAAAACAGTACTACATCAGAAAAGCAACAAGACAAAAGATTGTGGCAAACAAAAATCAGAATTGTACCATTACAACTTATAAAACAAGTTTTGATCTTATCCAAATGCCAAAGTTCCATTATACCCTTACCTTACTCCATATATTTAACAAACCTTCCTTCATCCTTCATGAGTCATTCTTCATCTCCTTGGAAGAATCACCACCAAATGCTCTAAACCCATATATGCCTTCTCTCGATTTCTCTCTATCACCATCACCATAATCATCATCCTCAACCTGCATAATCTTTCATTCTTCATTCACCTTTAACACTCTATCCATAACTAACCTATAAACTTTAAACCCACCTCAAACCCGAAACCTCACTCTCAAAATCAAACTTACAGACCTCTCTTCACACTCATTGCAATCACCATGACAAAAAATTCACATCACAAGCCTTCATACTAAATCCACTTCCTCACTTCAATCTTCAACACTAAACTCACCTCCCCTCATTCAATTCTGCAATAATCGCACCACTGTTTCAAATCCAACAACTTCTCAGCACAACAACTTCACTGCAAAACTTTACCATATCCATAACCTATTCGCAACCTCACCTTTAATACTCCCAAACTCTCGGCTTCGTCCCTCTGAACTACATCATCACGCATACAACAACAATATCAGAGTTACAACAATCTCTAAAATGCACAACAATAAAAACAACAATACACATGGTAATAAGAATAAGAGAAGTAAGATAAGAGCAAAATGATACCTGAAATCACCATAAGTTGGTGCTGATTCATTGTTTCGTCATGGCTATTGTTGTTGTTTTACCTTCTATTTCCATTTACCATTTCACTTATACCTTATAATTTCCCTGAATCATTGATTGAGATTGGGGGTTAAGGTTTATAGGGATGAAGGTAGAAGTTGTTGATTCTTTGTTTTTTTCATTTGTGTGTTTGTTGATACCAAATTGGTGAATCGAGAAAGGCCATGGATCGAGAGATTTGAGTTTTTTATTTCGATTTTGTTGTTGTGGAATCAAAACTGAGAATTGGTTGAGAGTTTTTTTTTGGTTATGGATGCGTTTTCTGTTTGAGCGAAGGCATACGGAAATTTGTGAGGTTTGAGAAAGATGAAACAAAAAATAGAGAAAAGAGACAGTGAAAATTGTGGTTGAGGAGAAATACTCGTTGGTTGATTATCTAAGGGAATTATCGAGCAATGGAGCGGTTAAGAGTATTAATCGGTGATTAATAAGGAGATTAAGGTTAATTAAAGTTTGAGCATACCAATGAGGTGGCGACTGAGAACTCTTTTTAGGGGTTTCCTCTCTATTTCTTTGCATGGTCCAAGTGGGCTTAAGAAGAAGCCCAATCTGATCCAAATTCAGTCCCCCACACACTATTTATGACCTTACACCCTAATTTCAGTGTCACACCCCCGTGAACTATTAATTCTCAATTGCTTGTTTGGATTTTTAATCAATCATTTTTGTGTTATATTCCTTTTTGATTTGTTTATTTTCTTTATATGAAAAAATGACAAAATTTGTGAGAATTAGTATTTTATTTTCCTTTTGATTTCTAATTTCTTAAAAATAAGAAAATCCCAAAAATATTAGCTTTGTATTTCTTTTATTTTTGATTTGATTATGATTTGTGTGGTTGATTTCTTGACATGTTCCCTTAAGTGATTCCATGAAGCGATTAATTTCCTTTTGATCATTTTGTGTTGAATTGGACTTTAGGATCGAACCATGCATGATAATATTTTAGGTTAGAATTTCCTCCATAAACTCAAATTTAAGTCCATCTTGGCATGATAACATTAAGGTTTAGAAATTCCCTTTGTTTTGCTTTCTTGTATAGCATTTTCTCTTTCCTAATAAAACTCATTTTCTTAATAAAAAAATCCAAAAACACTTAAAAATTTTCAAACAATTTCAAAAATTAAAGGAGGAAAGACTTAAGTATCCCTTGCTTAAGGGAACCACTTAAGATATTTCTCCTAACAAAAATACTCCAACAAATCCAAATCAATTTGCCTTAGGTCCTTTTTCTCTTTAAAACCTTTTCAAAAAGGACATGTTAATTCCTTTCTACACAATACAACAATGCGCGAGTCTCCAAAGGTCGAGCGACAAATGTTAACTGTTAGAATGTGAACTTAGCATCGTCCATAAAAACATTAAACAAACCAACATTTTTTAGAGGAACTACGAAGTTCTGATTCCCTTTGGGATACATAGGCACTGAGTTGCAAAACTCGGACGAACTCAATAATAATAACCTTTTGTTTCCCTCATTAATTAATTTATGCATTCTCTTAACAAGTAAGTCTTTAAATGAACATATCATTTTATTATAACAACAAGAGTGGAACCCGTTGAGTACAATGGACATGAGAGGTGCTAATACACTCCTCTTGAGTAATTGACTTCTGTACCTTTCTCTTGGTCGCGATACCATGTTCTTTCCCTTCTTTGAGATTTTCTTGATATTTTCCTTTTCCTCTTTAGGATAAATAAAGTTCAGTGAAGACTCTCATTATTTTAGTTTTTTTCGCGGTAGTGACATTTTGACATGATTAACCAATTTAATAGTAATAGTTATATTAGTATTTTACAATATCCATAAATGATTAGTATCATAATTGATTATTTAAAACAATTTAGGAAAGATGGACTTGATGTGAAACTGAACCAATTACTAAAGGGACATAATTGATTATTCATTCAAACCCCCAAACCCTAATTGATTATACACACAAACTTAATTGATAGTGACTGACATTTTAAAACATATAATTGAGTTTCATAATCTTAAAAGATTATGAAAAGCATAAATGTTTTCCCTTAAAAATAATTTCTTTTAAAGAAGTTTTTGAATATGTTTTTAGAAAATATTATGCATGTTTTTGTGTGTATTTTACTAATGTGATATTTTTTATACTATTTATACATGATCATAAAGATATGAAATATAATTATGTACTTGTTAAAATACAATACGTGACAACCCCTTCTATATAGGGCTGTTAGAGGTTTTTATGGTTGTTGAACTATTAGAGAAAGCTCATACAGGATGATAAGGAGCTATATATCTGGTGTTTTGTATAATAAATTGGATGTCCATTCTACCTTAAGGTTGAGGTATTTATAAGAACCTTGTGGGCATGAATCTCAGATCCCAAGAAGATAGATTTGACACTTTCCATACTCAAGAGCGTGGAAATAGGGTAATCATTTCTCAATTTCATTGGGGAACATGGCTGCCTCCATTTGACTTTACCTCCCATACCTTTATGACATGAAGACACATGACCTCCACACTTCACAAGAAGACGATCAATATGAGAAATGTACATCATAATCAATGATAAATACTTGTTGCAATAAACGGACAATTATGAAGTTGTTGTGGGACATGTTACATCACCTCCCCTTAGTGAACCTTCTACTCTATCCCTTGTGGATCCTTTACAAATATACCAATACAAATTCCACTAAAAAACCTTATCCTTTGAAGAACATGATCATATTGCCCTTTTTGTTACATTTTTCTTTCTTTGTTGATAACCAGTATATCAATCCTTTCTTTGTCGATCGTCAAAATAATAATATTATCATGTCAAAGCATTTATTTGCATTGATATATCCTATTTCATACCTTTTTTCATTGGGCTTTTATGCATTGATTCGTGTACTTTGACTCTAAATGCAATTTATTCTGCACTTATTTTGAGATATTGATGCATAAATTTCAAGAAAGGTATTTTGAATTTACCACCACCATTTAAAATAATGAAATGGATACTAAAAATATCAAGGAATAAAGATGGTGATGAGAAGGCTAAATATTCAACACAATTACTTTTGATTAAATAAGTTAGAACTTCCATAATAGGGATAAATTACATGATGCAAACATGGAGACCGACATCTTAGGTTTAGAAACTTTGCTTAGGATCAACATTTTTTTTTGTGATCAAATTATTACGATCTTTAAATTCCATGGCATTGTTTTGGATGTTTTATGGTTATGTTTTTGAATATGCAAGACTTGTTACATTTTGATGTTTTATCCGTTTGAATGTGTAAGATTTGATAAATTTTGATGTAAACCTTTTATTTTCAATGACAATACTTGATTAAAAAAATATTATTTATCATAATAAACAATATTAACAAATCATATTACATAGACTAATGACATTATATTAAGAAATCACATTACAATTTAAACAAACAACATTACAACCCACATCACATTAACAATAAACACATTATCTCACTTGAGAATATTATGACACAAATGATATCTAAGAATAAGAAGGTTTAAACAATTTCTACATAGTTGCATGAATTTTATCTCCATCTCTAATTTTTGCATATTATAATTTATGAATATAGAGATCGGAAATTTAGATGCTAATAAAGAAAATCTATCACTAATTTGAAAAATGACTAAATTACATACCAAAATTTTATTTTTATTTAACATTAGATGTTATCTTCTTCGCCACTATGTCACTGTCATGTATACGACTAGGCAAATTAAAACTGCAATATGACACGCCCCACAAGTTTTTCAATGAATGTTAACAACAAAGTCTAAAATTAGAGATGAAAAAGTTTAGGAAGACCATTTTTCAATTTTTAGACTAAAAATAATTGTTAAAATATTTAGAGAGACGACAACCATATTTAACCCTTAATTAAATATAACAATTAAAAAGATACAACATCATTAATTTCTACACTCATATGGCATCTCTCTCTCTCTCTCTCTCTATATATATATATATATATATATATATATATATCTCTCTCTCTCTCTCTCTCTCTCTCTCTCTCTCTCTATCTCTCTCTCTCTCTCTCTCTCTATATATATATATATATATATATATATATATATATATATATATATATATATATATATATATATATATATATATATATATATATATATATATATATATGCAACATAGTTAATAGTTTTAATTGCTAATAGAGTTTAACATTTAGCAAGCCCCGAACAAAGTGGAAAATTTTACATTCTCGCTCGTCTCACATGTTACACACCTATGGTTCCACCAAACATTTTGACCCTTACTTTATACTGAGTGATGAAATTTTCTAACAAAGATAGTTTGATCTTTCTAACTGCTTTCTCGTGTTTCAATCGATAGAACTCTTAATAATAAGTGATACAATATCAAATTTAGATAAAAATATTACAGGGCACGTTTGATTTGCAAAAAAATAAGTATTGAACAAAACAATACTAGACAGTATAAGGCAATTTTTTGTATTGTACTGTGTTTGATGGTCGATTACATTGGATAATTTTTTTTATCTATTTTATTTGATATATCTGTCCACTAAATAATATAATTTTTTACTATAATATTTTTATTAATATATAAAATATTGATATTCATAAATCAAAATACTAAATAATGAGAAGGAGAAGAAAAATGATGAAGAGAGAAACAAGTTTTACTCTATTTTATTTGATATGTCTATGGATCAGACAAAAATAATATAATTTTATTATAATATTCTATATTGATAAATAAAATATTAATATTATATTTGTAAATAAAAATGTCAAATAGAGAGAGATTAAAATGATATTTTGATATTTTTTGATAATTTGTGTTTGGGACCAGACAAAAAGTTGTCTCGTGGTTTAGTGAGTGACAAGAATTCATATTTTTGTCCCGTTCCTTGACAAATATTTTATTCAGTCTCATGATAAATTTCTGCATCAAACAGAGTATACAAAAAGTTTTCATATTCAATCCCTCATTTTTTAGTAAATCAAACGCACCATAAGAATGATATAATAATATTTGAGGGACAAGTCTTATCCATTATGAAGAAAACAATATATTGAAATAATCTTTTAGATAAGATTTGACCTTATTCTCGCAATTGTCAAGTTTCATCAATGATCAAAAGGAGATTGAAATATCCAGAAGGTTAAGAGAAATTATGGAACTAAGATTACATATCCATAGATTTTTTTTGTTGAGAATGGTTAGAAAAATATCTGGAAAATTAGGATAAACCCTGACATTCTTGCGTCATCTCTTATGCGAGACTTAACATCACATACACATTATGTTACAGAACACAATATTTCATTTAGAAACTTAGCTCACACGTGTGATGCGAAATATAGTTAAAAAATATTCTCAAACTCTACTTTCACATGTGGGCCCTAAGCGTGGCATATGTGATACGACTCAAAATCCCAATCTCACATTTTGACTTCGCTCACATATGTCAATTATGTTTCTTGCATATGCACATAATGTCAAATCTGATCCCCCTTTATGTTAACTCGCAAACACTCTTCACATATGCAAGGAACACCAAACTTGATTATTCTCCTCTTAAAATGTCATTGATCGAGTTTAATGTTTTCCATAATAATTTCCAATAATTAGCATATGCTTGAGATCTAAACTATTACTCATATTCACATAACTACAAACACATTCATGCATACACAAATTGTATTTAGAGTATTGTAAATTTAACTTATCAGACACCTTGATAACAAGACAGAGGTCATAGGCCTTATTACATCAAAATTTAAACGAAAATCAAACTAAAGAAGATAATACTCTAAAATGATTATAGAGAAGTCACATAAACACCCCAATTAAAAAAGATATTAGCGAACATACACCTTAAATTTTTGTGTCGTTGCATATACGCTGCATATCACATAATTTAACTTATAAACTTAGCTCGGACATCCAATGCAACTCAAAACAATAAAAGTTCTCAAAATTGAATTACATATGCGAGCAATAAGTAACACATATACAAAATTTCACACTCTGACGTTCGTTCGCTCATGCATCTACCTTCTTCGCATATATGAGAAACTTCAGACTTGATTTCCTCTATTATGTATGCTCTCACACATGTGACCAATTATCCTCACTAACACCCGATTTAGTTTTTCTTTTCTTAAAGTAACTATAACTTAATCTAATATTTTCCATATTAATTTTCAATGATTATAATACATGAGATACATACGATTAGATATTTCACATGATCACAACACAGAATCACACATAGTTATAAATACACACGTAAGAATTTGAATGTTATAAATTAAAAACTTCTAACGCCTTAATAACCAACCACACATACAATATTAACTGATTTTAAATTTTTATAAAAGTTCCTTTTATGTGTGGAGTAAAGATGAAATTAAAAGGCAAAAACAAAACCATACAAGAATCAAACATAGAGTAGAAACTCCAATAAATTATCATGCACTAACTTAAAAATATCTAAAAAGGACTCGTCAAAACAAACTAAATCAAATTCCATATTGCACCCCATTTTAGCAAAACTATCGCCATCAAATTAACTTCACGATATACATCCTTAGTCCTCACTAATCAGACTTCTCGCACTAATGATATATTCTTCTTGATAATTCTTCATTATTTCTCCTTAAATGCACCTCACTACCACTTATGAATCAACTTGCAATTTGACCGACTTATACTTCATTCCTCTAGTAAATTATTAGCTATTTCCACAAGGTAAAATATCAATGTAATACAAACTTATTTTATTTTATTGATACTTTATTATATCATCGATTAGATTCTTCACTACTCAACTATTTTTTGGTTTCACAATATAATCCATTCTTTAATAAGAAGAAGGTCTCTGACCTCATCGCATCGAAAAATAAGATGAAGTTTAGAAGGAAAATATCTAAAACAATTCAAGAGAAAACTCATAAACACTCAAAAGAAAAAATCATCGTTAACTTACGCATCACGCATCAACTTCAGTCTAAATATAGAAAATACATATATCTATCATCCGATGTTGCAAATAAACCGAAATATCTCAGACTATCTTCTCTGAAATCACTCCAACAAAAAAAATCATCGTTAACTTACACATCACGCATCATCCTCAATCTATATATAGAAAATACATATATCTATCATCCTATGTCGCAGATGAATCTAAAAATCTCAAACCATCTTCTCTGCAATCAACTCTAAAAATTATAAATCAATATAAGAAAAATTTTATATTCTTTTTTGACTCTATGTATTATTCTCAACAAAATATATATAGAGATGCAAAGTGGTGAATTTATTATGAGCTGTAGTTTCAATATAGGCTTGTTGTTCTCTCTTTCCCCATCCCCATTCTTCCTCATTTCACCCGTAATGCTCTAATTCTCTCTCTCTCGTCGTCTCTTGCTACATTCATCAATCTCCCTCCTCTTCTCAATCATCCCTTACCCCTTTCACTCCTTGCATCGCAACTCTTCCATTCATCACCTTGACCCTTTTTAGGGTCTAGGTTCAATTATCAATTTTGTTCATCTACCTCTATACCCTATTCAATTACCTTCGTTTTTCACTCCTTTTGAATGCATCTGATTTGATGTTTTCAAACACATAGCTTGAACTTACAGGTTTGAGAATAAAAATCAAATTTTTTATTTTTGTATGTGTTGTTACCTTGATGTAAATTATGGGTTTTGTTTGTTTAGTTGTATATGGAATTGGGTTGTTTGTGTTCTTGATTTATAGTACTATTCATTTGTGTTGTGTTTTGATTGATTTTTGATGTAAGACTAGGGTTTTTTTAGGGTGAAAGGGTAGTTATAACTTATATATAGATGGGTTGAATTGCGTTTTTTCATTGGTTAATTTGAAGTTGTCGTGTTTGTGAATTTGTTTCAGTGGTATTGAAATTTGTGATTTTGATTTTGAAGGTGTAGGTGCTGAATTTGGTGTGACTTTGTTGAAATATGAGCCGAAGAGTGAGGAGGAAAGTGGCAAGAAAAGGAAAAGGGAATGTGGTTTCTAGTTTCCCTGGTGTTGGAGACGAGGTTGTGGATTTGGAGCCCGGAGGAGTTGTTGATTGGAGGAGCTTACCCGATGATACAATAATTCAGCTACTGTCGTGTCTGAGTTATCGAGACCGAGCTAGTTTATCAGCAACTTGTAAGACATGGAGGGTTCTCGGAAACTCTCCGTGTTTGTGGACTTCTTTGGATCTTCGTTCGCACAAGTTTGATGCCAATGTTGCATCTTCACTTGCTTCTAGATGTGTGCATCTACAGAAGCTTAGGTTTCGTGGGGCGGAGTCTGCTGATGTACTGCTTCATCTTCGAGCTAAGAACTTGCGTGAAATAAGCGGGGATAGTTGTAGGAAGATGACTGATGCAACTCTTGCTGTCGTTGCAGCCCGGCACGAGTTACTTGAGAGTCTTCAGCTTGGACCAGATTTTTGTGACAAAGTCACTAGTGATGCTATAAAATCAATAGCTCATTGCTGTCCTAATTTGAATAAACTTAGGCTCTCAGGCATTAGGGATGTAAATGCTGATGCTATTAATGCATTGGCTAACTACTGTCCTAAGCTGAGCGATATCGGGTTCATTGACTGCCTGAGTGTTGATGAACTTGCATTGGGAAATGTGCAATCCGTTCGTTTCCTTTCTGTTGCGGGGACACCAAGTATGAAGTGGAGTACGGTTACACATCTTTGGCATAAGCTTCCGAATCTGATTGGATTAGATGTTTCAAGAACCGATATTGGTCCCTCTGCTGTTTCAAGATTGTTATCCTCATCAACAAATTTGAGGGTTTTGATTGCTTTGAACTGTCCTATCTTTGAAGAAGAGACTAGCTTTTCTGCTAGTAAATATAAAAACAAGTTGTTGATTTCCCTATCCACCGACATTTTTAAAGGACTAGCTTCTTTATTTTTTGATAATACAAATAGAGGGAAGAATGTGTTTTTGAACTGGAGGACTTCAAAGAGTAATAATGATAAGGGTCTTGATGAAATTATACCTTGGCTTGAATGGATGCTATCACATATACTTTTGCGTTCTGCTGAGAGCCCTCAACAGGGAGGTCTTGATAATTTCTGGGTTGAACAAGGTGCGTCGCTCTTGCTTAGTCTAATGCAGAGTTCTCAAGAGGATGTTCAGGAGAGGGCAGCCACAGGTCTTGCAACTTTTGTTGTAATTGATGATGAAAATGCTAGCATCGATTGTGGAAGGGCTGAAGCAGTTATGCGAGATGGTGGCATTCGCCTCCTTCTCGGGCTTGCAAAATCTTACAGGGAAGGGCTTCAGTCTGAGGCAGCTAAGGTATTCTCCCTTTCCATTTGTTCCTGTCTGGTCCATCTGACCATTTCTAATAAGTTTCACTTATACTCATTGTTGAAAAATTGATACGTATTTGTTGAAGTACTCTCTAGTCTTGATCTATGAAGTAGATACACCAGACACTGACACGTGAACACTGATAATTATTTTTTAAAGAAATGGAATAATTGAATGTAACTGCATGTTTCAGTGTCGTGTAACATAAACACGTATTCGATCCGAAGGGTCGGTACTATATAGCTCTCGATAGCTAATACCTTTCAAATCCGTAACTATTGTGCAGTTTATGTCTACTGTTGGATGTGTTTGAATGTTTTTCCGAGAAATCTGACCAAAGAAAAATCCGAATTGATCAATGTCTGTGTATTTATCCTTGTAACCTTCTGCATTTTCAGGCTATTGCAAATTTGTCCGTGAATGCCAATGTGGCCAAGGCGGTTGCAGAAGAGGGTGGGATTGAGATCCTCGCTAGTTTGGCTAGGTCAATGAACAAACTTGTGGCTGAAGAGGCTGCTGGAGGATTATGGAACCTCTCTGTTGGAGAGGAGCACAAGGTTAGATTTTGTATCTGATTTGATTTTTCTTTTGGAAATTTAATGTATAAGATCTGAGGTAAAAGCTGAAGTGGCTTCGATCATAGGGTGCCATTGCTGAAGCTGGTGGAGTACAAGCTTTAGTGGATCTTATATTCAAGTGGTCTTCTACCGGAGATGGAGTTTTAGTAAGTTTCTTTGTTTTATGACTACGAGTGTGTTCAAGTGCATTTTTGTTGCTTCCTATGTTAAGCAATAGAAGTTTCCGTTTTACAAGGATTTTTGCTTCTTTTCAGGAACGCGCAGCTGGTGCATTGGCTAATTTGGCTGCTGATGACAAGTGTAGTACAGAGGTTGCATTGGCAGGAGGTGTACATGCTTTAGTGATGCTTGCTCGTAATTGTAAATACGAGGGAGTACAAGAGCAGGTATTTACACACTCTATAATTTGAGTATCATCTATTTAGTTGCTAAAATCTTTGAAGCTACTTTATTAGGTTGATAATGTCTGCCAATTCAATATCGGGACTCATAATAGTTTTTTCTGTGTTAGTGATTGGTAATTGTTATTTCCTTTTTCCGTGCAATTTTTTTGGGTGGGGCAGAGACTGGAAATGATTGGCTTACTCAATTTTTAGCTACTACTCCTTAACTTTGAAGGCTTAGAAATGTCCAAGCCCCTTTGTTGTTCCTATTTGATTTTTGGATTTGTTCTCTAACTTGTCTTTCCAAGTCTGGATATGTGCATTAGTGATAGCATGCATGCCTTATCTGTGATCTGCAAAATATAGTCAAGGGTAATGATGATAATTTGTTTTTATTGTTTCTTTCCCATGCATTATGATTTCATAGCTACATTATTCAGTTGTGTGTGCATGTGTGACTCTTGAGTTGGTGTGGGATAAATAACATGATTTCTCTTAAACTCTAGGCTGCTCGTGCAATGGCTAATTTAGCTGCTCATGGAGATAGCAACAGCAATAATGCTGCTGTCGGACAAGAAGCGGGTGCTCTTGAGGCTCTCGTTCAACTTACACGTTCTCCCCATGAGGGTGTTAGGTAAATCTTCTATTTGTTCTTTACAAGTATGAATCCTTCTGGTTGATTTAGGGGAGCATATTAATGTTATTACTCACATTTAAGGGATAGATTATATTAGAAAGTTGAGGGGAGCATATTAATGTTATTACTCACTATAGTGTAAGAAGTTTTGTCAAATAGTTGCTATAGCACTGTCACATAGCAAAATTTGAACAAACCACTATTTTCCACAATCCACAATTTGACAAGGTTGGGCTAAAGTGAGGGACATATAAATGAAAAGACTTAGAAACATTGCTGGTCGATTTCGAGTCAAATTTTGTCCGTGAGACCACAATGGAGGTTTGTCACTTAGCTTATTGGTGGAGGTTTGCCTTACTTTTGGACTTCCCTTGATATAGCTTATGCTTTTGAGGTAGTTGGTTCATGACAATTTTCCCACTAGTGCTTCTCTTTGTCCTGTACTCTCGTACCTGTAATTACATTCACTTCTATGTTGATTTGACATTTTGTCATATTTCTATAGGCAAGAAGCTGCCGGTGCACTTTGGAATTTGTCATTTGACGATAGAAACCGAGAAGCCATTGCAGCAGCTGGTGGAGTTCAAGCTTTGGTATGTTTTGTGCCCTATAGAAAATAAATCTTTTTATGGATCTCATGTAATTTGTTTACAATAACATTTAACTTTGGAGAGACTAAAATGTTCATTATGTTTATGCTTTTGCATTGTGGTTTATGTAGGTTGCTCTTGCCCAATCTTGTTCTAATGCTTCCCCCGGGCTTCAAGAGAGGGCTGCTGGTGCTCTATGGGGACTGTCAGTTTCTGAAACCAATAGGTACCTTTTACAGTTCCATTATTCTGACAATATTGCTCTTGTGAATCTTTATCCTTAGGACATTCTTTTAGAAAACTTTCATATATGATAACTATTGGTGTAGACAAGTCAATGGGAAAATTATGTTTCTTTCTCATTAATGACTGGTTGCATTATTTTAGTGTAGTGCTTTTCAGCTTTTGGATTTAGGTGCCTTTCTCATATAACTGTTGAAAATATGGTTAGCATCTTTGTACATCTCCTTTATTTATTTCTATTTATTACATTAGGTCTATATAAAATGGACTTTTCCGTGTAGTTCAACATGGTATCGACTATTGAGCCTAAAGAGAGGCAATCCTAAATCCATGTTTACCGGTGGACTCACTGTCCTCCTGAGATAAATTTTTTCTTGGCAACTGTGTTTTGCTCTGGTTTGCCTTTCTGTCAGCCATCAGGCGCCTTTGAGAGGAACCTCCGCCGTCTGTCTCCCCTTATTTTGGTGACTTTTCTGACAACCAATCCCACCTCTAGAACTGGCTTCTCCCGATCAGACCTTTCATGTGCTCTCATGCATGACTTGAAGCCGTGGCTCACAGAAACTTTTCCTGGCCCGTGGAGGCGCATTTGCAAACTGCAGCCTGTGTTCCAGCACAGATTCATAACTCTTCAATGAGTTTCTGTTCCTAGCAGATATTTGGTGCTGATTTCTCTCCAACTGTTTGCACGGTGCTGATATCTCTATTCTCTGCTTTTTACCAACACGATCCAATTCACTCATGCTAATTTTTCTGTGGTTTGATGAACACCAGCCCTCGGGTCTCATGGACCACAGACTGCCTATTTTGATGTGGTCTAAGCAGCGTTAAACCTCATATTCTATTACACCTCTGTTGAGCACCGTTGTGACTCAGAAAATGCCGTTACCAGCCTCTCTATATCTTCTTCAATCGGTTCTTGGGTTCTTGATTTCAGTGCCTGATAGAAACAATGATAATAATTTACAGTTACCAGGACAATTGATTCATCATGCCTCTAGTGGTCCCAGAGTTTGGAAAGTATATTCTAGAAGGGGTAAAAAGGGAATTGGAGGCTGAGTTAGTTAGTAATCATGGGGTGGCATGAAAGAAAGGAGCAGTACGTTTCCACAATATAAGGAGCAGTCAGTAGAGGGAATAATCATCTCTGGATTGTAGCTAGATCTAGAAAGAGTGAATAGGATACTCTAGTATCCTATAGGAGCGTAGCTCTGGGCCCATTTTGGGATTGACACATTCCATTCTTTGTACTTGTTTCCATTTTCCATCAATAAAGCTTCTTTTCCTCGTATTTTCATAACTGTTTTACTGCTACATCGATTATTGCTCTGTTGGTTCGTATCAAACTGGTCCGACCTGCCGGATCTCATTCCCGGAACTAGCGAATGCCCCCAAAGAAGGTTAACTACTCAGAGTTTGTTAAGATGGATGCGAAGGTAGCGGCGTTGGAAGGTGAGATGTCGGAGGTGAAGTCGACGTTGTTAGACGTCCAGAATGCGGTGATGAGAGTCTCATGGCCATGTTTGAGCGGTGTCTAAGCAAGACGATGCTGGAAGAAGAAGGTAGTGCGAATGACAAAGGCGGACGATCATCGGGGAAGGGGAATTCCTCCGGATCCGGGCTTCACAACCTCAGTGGTGATGCATTGACAGAGTTCCGTCAATCCATCAAAAAAGTGGAGCTGCCTTCCTTCAACGGCGAAGATCCAGCAGGGTGGATTTCACGCGCTGAAGTGTATTTCCGTGTACAGGAGACACTACCGGAGTTGAAGGTGAATCTAGCTCAATTGTGTATGGAAGGAGCTATGATTCACTTCAATTCTCTGGTCGGAGAAGATGAAGGTTTGTCGTGGGAGAAGTTGAAGGAATCACTGTTGGCCAGATATGGTGGTCACGGCGACAATGACGTATATGAGCAATTAACAGGGCTGAGACAGAGTGGGACGGTGGAAGAATACATCACCGAATTTGAATATCTTATGGCTCAGATTCCGAAATTGCCTGACAAGCAATTTTTGGGGTATTTTCTTCACGGGTTGAAGGCGGAGATTAGAGGTCGAGTTCGCAGCTTCGTAGCTATGGGGGAAATGAGTCGCGCGAGATTGTTACAGGTGACTCGTGCGGTAGAGAAGGAGGTCTATGGAGAAAAAGGGTCGTCTAGTAGTAAGGGGCCTAGATCTGGAAGCGGGTCGAGGGAATTCGGATTGGGTTTTAGTGAAGAATAAAGAAGGTGGAGTGAATGGGGGTTCTAAAAGCAATCCTGTTGGGCTTAGAAAGGAAAAAACAGCCCATGGAGATAAGAGAAGGAATGGGCCTCGTGATCGTGGATTTCAACACTTGTCCTACCAGGAATTGATCGACAGAAAACAGAAGGGTCTTTGCTTCAAATGTAAGGGGCCTTTCTCTCCTACGCATCGATGCCTCGATAAACACCTCCAAATCCTTGTTGTTGATGACAGTGATACGGAGGAGTTAGATGGTCAAGTTTTGGCGATCGAAGTGAATGAGGCAGAAGACGAGACGATGAGATAGGAGAGATGAGTTATTCCCCCCCCCCCCCCCCCCCCCCCCCCCCCCCAAGTTATACGATTCCAAGGTGAGATCAAAGGAGTTCCGGTGCTTGTGTTGGTAGACAGCGGAGCTACACATAACTTCATTTCTCCGAAGTTGGTATGCAAGATGGATTGGCCAATAGAGAAAACCTCACAAATGCGAATCAAGTTGGGTGATGGGTTTCAAACCATGACTCAAGGAGTTTGCAGGGAGGTGGAATTGAAGATTGGAGGATTCGGAATTCAAGCAGATATGCATCTGTTTGAGTTAGGCGGAATTGATGTCGTGTTGGGAATAGAGTGGCTGAATACTCTTGGAGATATGATTATGAATTGGAAGAAACAACTCATGAGTTTTTGGAGTAATAAGGAGTGGTTTACATTACAAGGCTTAGGAAGCACCAATGAGTCCATGGTGGCTCTGCAGAGTATATTAGAGAAGCCTAAGCAGCGGAGAGAAAGGAAGTTAGGGAGTATAGAGACGCAGGGGAGTGGAGCACAAGAGGGCCATTTGTCTCAACTACAGAAGGAGAAGCTGGGTCAGTTATTACACAGTTTTGCTTCGGTGTTCGTAGAGCCTAAGGGGCTACCTCCAATCAGAGGCAAGGAACATGCCATTAATTTAGTAGAAGGAACAAGTCCGGTGAATGTAAGGCCCTATAGATATCCTCATCATCACAAAGATGAGATTGAGAAGCAAATCAAAGAGATGTTGGCTACCGGAATAATCAGGAACAGCACAAGCTCTTTCTCTAGTCCGGTAATATTGGGGAAGAAGAAGGACAGTCCGTGGCGCATGTGCATAGATTACAGGACCATAAACAGAGTAACCATCCCTGATAAATTCCCAATACCTGTTATAGAAGAGTTGTTAGATGAGTTGCATGGTCCTAGATTCTTCTCTAAATTGGATTTAAAATCTGGTTATCATCAAGTAAGGGTCAAAGAAGAAGATGTATACAAGACAGCCTTTCGTACTCATGAGGGACACTATGAATTTCTAGTAATGCCATTTGGCCTTATGAATGCACCCTCCACATTCCAAAGCCTCGTGAATGAAGTGTTTAAACCCATGCTTAGAAAATATGTGTTGGTTTTCTTCGACGAACTCATTGTCTCGACCAACCAAAAGAGCCTTAAGCAACTGTTGCAGCAGAGAATATCCACTGCAGAGCAGCAAAACTGGGCTGCAAAACTACTTGGTTATGATTTTGAGGTTGTCTATAAGCAAGGCAAATTAAATAGAGGAGCTGATGCCTTGTCTAGAATGCACGAGGGAATGGAGTTGAGGAGTATCACATCTTTTCTGCAGTGGGACCAGACACAATTAATGAAGGAGGAGGTGCAGAATGATGAGGAATTACAGAAAATAATAGCTGAGCTGTCGCAAGATCCAGTTTCCAAACCTGGATATGTCTACAAACATGGGGTCTTAATGTATGATGGTAGACTAGTCCTTTCAAGACATTCAGCCATGATTCCTACGCTATTGAAAGAGTTCCATAGCACTCCACAAGGAGGGCATTCGGGGTTCTACAAGACATATAGAAGGCTGGCGGCAAATGTATATTGGGTGGGAATGAAGGGAGTAGTGCAGGAATTTGTAAGAAGTTGTGATGTTTGCCAAAGGCAAAAATACTTAGCTTCTTCACGGGGGGTTTGTTGCAACCTCTGCCCATACCTGAACGCATTTGGGAAGACATTTCTATGGATTTCATCACCGGCTTGCCGAAATCCAAAGGGTATGAAGCTATTTTTGTAGTAGTGGACAGGTTGTCTAAATATTGTCACTTTATTCCTCTTAAGCATCCATATACGGCTAGAAGTTTGGCTGAGATTTTTAGCAAGGAAGTAGTCAGGTTGCATGGGATACCTATGTCTATAGTGAGTGATAGAGATCCCATCTTCATGAGCAATTTTTGGAGAGAATTGTTTAAGGCCCAGGGAACTCAACTCTTGATTGTGTTCTAGGTTCTCTGTTTAATTTGCTTTCCATAAGCTGATTAACTCACTCTTGATTGTGTTTCTATCACTAATGATTCTGCATTTCTACTTGATCAGAGTTCAAGTCAAATGATTGGTGTCAGGTGTGAGTCTAACGACCTTTCCGTTCTCCATAACTACTCCCATATATGCACAACCATAGATTCCCACCTTCTAGTACACACTCAATTGGGTCGTCCTAGCCTTGCAAAATTACTAAGGTTGGTGTCAAGTTTGTTCAAGCTATCCACTCTCTTGTGACTCTTGTCAACTCATGAAACATACTTGTAATTCATTCCTTAATCTTGTCTATAATCGAGCTAATCCTCCCTTGTTTTGGGGTTCAAGTACTTTGTTATATTTATTGATGACTACTCACAAAGTTCTTGGTTATTTTTGATGAAAAATAGGTATGAATTGTTTCCCATCTTTCAACAATTTTGTCTCGAGATAAAAGCACATGGTGGTGTTCTCCATGTAGCCGACCCCACTTAGTGGGAGAAGACTTGGTTGTTGTTGAATAAGAACACAATTTGGTGTTCCCATTTGTACTCTGTGAATCGATAATGTACCTTAATACTAAGTTTTCAAATATTTATGGCTTCACATGACATTCTTCCATTTAACTTCTTGTGCTCTTACTCTTCAACAAAATGAATTTGTTGAAGGTAAAAATCGTCTTCTCATTGAAACAACTCATACCTTACTAATTCACGACAATGTTACTTTCCATTTTTTGGGGGATGTTGTTCTTTCTGCATGTTATTTCATAAATCAGATGCCTACATATTGGTGGCCTAGTACTTCACTCAATGTTATATCCCCATCAGCCTCTCAATGTTATTTCTCCATCAACCTCTGCATTCTTTGAAACCTCCAATTTTTTGGGTCTACTTGTTTTGTTCACAATCTTGCTCCTGGTCCGAATAGATCATCACCTCAATCTCTCAAAATGTGTGTTTCTAGGTTACACTTGATTTTAAAAGGGTTATCATTGTCGTTCCCTTAATTTGCTAAGCTGTCTGGTCTGGTCTAACATGACATTCTTTGAGTTTGGACCTTTCTTTGAAATTCTTCAACACCCAAGTCTATAGTCTATGTTAGACTTCTTTACCACTTCCTTCCGTCGCCGCTGAGTACACTCCATAGTGATGCTCCAGTCTAAGTGAATCCTCCTCCTCCTCCTCGCCCTTTACAAGCCTATCATTGCTGACAAGTTTCACCCTTAGCAGCTGTGCCTCCACCTACAACACTCGTGGATTCACTTCTGACAAGTTACACCAGATCTTCCTATTGTACTCAAGGGTATAAGGCCTACTTGTAATCCTTTGCTTCATTATGTCAATTTTAGCTATCAATGTCTGTCACCTATGCATTTTCCTTGTCTTCTGTCTATTCCTAAAACAACACGAGCGGTTCTTTCTCATCCTGGAAGCAAAAAGCTAAAGTTGAGATAATGTGTGAACTTCAGAGCAGTGGGACTTAACCTAGTTCCACTTTTTTACAAGGAAGTTAGTTGTTGAAAAATTAAAGTTTGTTCAGATAGTCAGGTTGATCTATTTTAGTTTAGGCGAGACTAGTTGCTAAATGTTATACACAAGTATTTGGCTTGGATTGTGGAGACACCTTTTTCCCAATTGCAAAAATGGCATTTGTATGCTTGTCCTTATGGTTGCTATTCATCATTGGCCTCTTCATCAACTTGGTATTAAGAATGCTTTCTTCCATGGTGATCTAATTGATGAAGTTTATATGGAGAAACATCGTGGATTTGTTGCTCTAAGGGAGTCTCCGGGGCTAGTTTGCTGTCAATTTAAATCTCTATATGACCTTAAATATTCTCCTATAGCACGGTTTAGTAGATTTAACAGTGGTGTTCAACTGTTTGGTATGATTCAAAGTGAGTCACATTTTGAAGAACATGAAAGCTGTTCCAAGAAAGGGTCTCATCTATATGAGAAGAAAGGTCATACTTGAGTTGTGGAATACTAAGATGTTGATTGGGTAGGCTCTCCTCCTAATAGGAGAACCACTTTATGATATTGTATACTCATTACGAGGCAACCTTATTTATTGGAAAAGTAAGAAACAAAATGTTGCATAATCAAATGCCAAAGTAGAATACCAAGCCATGGCATCAACCACTTGTCTGCTCACATTGGTTCAAGCATTTACTTTGGGAACTTAGATTTGGAGGGGTTGCTTAAATGACTTTCATTTGTGATAATTATGTTCCTTTGGATATGGCCTTAAATACAATATTCACGAGAGAACTAAACATATTGTGATAGATTGTCATTTCATCATAGAGAAGATTTTATGAGTAGACATCACTAATTTTATTGGTTCAAATGATCTATTGGAAAATGTCTTCACTATGTCCTTGAGGATGTCTAGTAAAAGTTATTATTATATATGTAACAAGCTTGGTGCATATGGTTTATATGCTCCAGCTTGAGGGAGAGATGAAAGACTCCACGCCTTGCAATTAATATAGTCAAGCACAAGATCTTAAGGATGATCGGCTGACTTGTGAAAGATCGTAAGACTCAGATCGTTAGCACAGCACGTAAGATCCTACTAAGGGAAAATGGTAATTTCATATGTATTTACACACACGTATACACAACCATGAGCATTATAAATCAGGCCCCAATAAAGGCCCAACACGTTTTTTTTACGATCTTGCTTCAAAAAGCTCAATCTTGCTTCAAAAAGCTCGATCTTGACCACTCCGGTGATGAAAACAATCTTTCTCTGATCGTAGCACTCTCAGGCATCCTTGGCACGTAAGATCTTACGATCCAACACTTGATCTTGACTATAGTATTTGCAACTAATCAAATGGTCAAGTTAATTTTAAGTGTCTCTAACCAGATAAGTGATCAGGTTATTTTATGTTTTTTAATTTCTGTCTTGTTGTCTTCTAAAGTATCCTTGTAAAGAATTTTTTTTGTAACATTTTCGTTTTATTTAACTCGTATATGGATTTGACTCTGATCACCCAAGTGGTCATTCCACAATTTCATTTTCTTTCAGCACTAGAATATATACTAACATTTATTTATGTTGGTCTTTGTTTGATTAGCATTGCCATTGGACGAGAAGGAGGTGTCGCTCCTCTGATTGCATTGGCACGGTCTGAAGCAGAGGTATTTATTTTCTTCATGTCCAATGTTTATGGATAACAATCTAAAAAAATATCACATTTCGGCGTATGATTAGTTCTTTGCCGGTCTTATTAGGAGTCTTTTAAGTTGCTTTAGACTATAGTAGAGTAGTAGCTGTCTGCACTTATATTGGTTTTTTCTTTTCGGATTGTATTAATAATAATTCTCTTTTGGGTTTCTCTTTTTATACATGTCAAATGTTGATTAAATCCAAACCATTTTTTGCTACCAGGATGTTCATGAAACGGCAGCAGGAGCACTATGGAATCTTGCTTTCAACCCTGGCAATGCTTTACGAATAGTGGAGGAAGGTGGAGTAGCTGCACTTGTTGATCTCTGTTCTTCATCAGTGTCAAAAATGGCACGGTTTATGGCGGCATTGGCTTTGGCCTACATGTTTGATGGGCGGTAATACTTGTCACAGTCTTAATGTTTAGCAAGCTTTAGACCCTGTTTGGATAAATAACTTAATTAAGCACTTATAACATCAGCTTTTAGCATATATGTGCTTATGATAAAATAAAGTCAAATTGTTTTCACATAAGCTATCATATAGAGCTTATAGAAAAAAGTTGAAAATAGCTTATAAACTGTTTTCATAAGCTACCATAATGTGTTTTGCAGAATGGATGAATTTGCTTTAGTTGGAACCTTGTCGGAAAGTGTTTCTAAGAGTGTTGGCTTGGATGGAGCCAGAAGGATGGCTCTGAAGCACATCGAAGCATTTGTCCGTATGTTTTCTAATCAACAAGCATTTGCGGCCGCTGCTTCTTCGTCAGCTCCTGCAGCACTAGCCCAAGTTACTGAAAGTGCTCGTATTCAAGAAGCTGGACATCTTAGATGCAGGTTTGTCTTTCCTTCTAATTCCAGTTAAAGTTGCTCTTTTGATTGAAGTCGTGTGGTTTCTCTCACTGCTGATACATTACGTTCAGTTACTTTCGTTCCATTTCGAAAATTATTACCAATGTCAATGTGTCCGTGTCAGTGCTTCGTAGCTAACTTATACCGTATTAGTTACATACTTTCATCGCTCTCACAATTGTTTTATCAACTCCACATCATTTTTTTAATTTCAAAGGTATTTACCCCTTTTTTTTTTTGTTTCTCAGTGGCGCTGAAGTTGGAAGATTTGTTGCTATGCTACGGAATCCATCATCGATACTCAAAGCTTGTGCAGCATTTGCTCTTCTTCAGGTAACTCTAGCAACATGAATATGTTTTGTTTTTATTTATACAAGGGTTTTAAATAAAGGTCTGCAACCGTGCTCTCAACCATAACATAACCGTTTTTATTTTGTTGAAACCGCAATGCGACCACAATTGAGGCTGCATTAGCCACATATAACTTCTTTTTAAATTGCTGATCTATACCAAATTTGAATTCTGACTTCCTTCTATGGTCTGTCTTTCAATTGCAGTTTACGATTCCTGGTGGACGACATGCGGTACACCATGCCCGTCTCATGCAGAACGCAGGTGCAGCAAGAGTTCTGCGCAGTGCGGCCGCAGCAGCAACCGCACCTCTCGAAGCAAAAATCTTCGCCAGGATTGTTCTTCGTAATCTCGAGTATCATCACGTAGAGCATACTGTGTAGACCATTGCATCTGTTGTTTAACAGTCCGTTTTTCTCAAAGCATATTGAACATCGTGAATCTGTGATATTGTGTCGTCATATGTACACAAAAACCACCAACTTGCCATAAGAACACTGCTCACTGATCTCTGTTGTATGTGAAGCGAGTTATAAATCGGACAAGGTTGGTTCTTTATCTTTCAGACTTTTTTTAGAGCTACTTAGTAAAGAGTTTTCATGTTCTTGAGATGTATTTCTAGCACTTTTTGTAACAATCTTTTCATGTCAAGGCTAGACTAGACTATAGGCAAATTGATATAAATTTTATTGCCTTGATAAATTTCTTCTTCTTTGTACTATTTCTGTATAACTATAAATTTAGAGCTTATTTTAAGAGACATACTAAAGGCTCTGTTAGCTTTAAGTTGTGGATTACCTCATTTCTTTACAATATAATCTCAATGGATTGAATTCATAATATTGCCTCTTTGATTTGGCTCTTCATTTTAATAGATTTAGATTTTTATTGTATGTTTCGATTGACTATAGAGATAGAGGAAGACTTGAAAAAGTTATATGAGAAATTATAAAGACTAATATTGAGATTAACAATTTGGATATAAGTATGGTTTTAAATAGAACCTTATTGTAAAAGTTGATCTATGTGATAATGCTTGGTTGTTGTTTGTTTTGTTTGGATTGACGGTGTATTTAACAAAAAGAAACACATTGGTGCAATAAATATTCTTTCAAACCTACCATGTTATCTTGAATTTGTCAAATTCACCGCAGACTAATGTTCCTTAACAAATTTTTTGTAGTCTTTAGGCTTCAAAATAAATTAGGTTTAAATGCTATGTTGGATGTGAATCATTTGTTACATAAGAACAATGACCACCTTCTAAACCCACGCGTGGAGAGAGAATGTCTCTTCTCTCTAAACTTATCATGACTATCTATTTCCAATTCCTTTAATTTGTCTATTTCCAATTCCTTTAATTTGTCTAGGGTTTGGTGGCTCTTTTCTTTTTCAGATTCTTTTGGTTTTTCCCAATCTTTGTTGGTTTTTATCCCTTATCCAATAGAAGGGTCTTTCGCTTCTTAGGTGTTCAGTTTTTCCTTTGTGTTTGAATTCTATGGATAAGTGAAAGATGTTCAGTTTTTCCTTTGTGTTTGGATTCTATGGATAAGTGAAAGAATGTTCTGTTGTTTAAAGAAGGAGAGGAGGGGGTCACAACGGCAGTGGTTGAGGTATGCGACGGGGAAAATTTTCAATGTATTCTGATAGGGAAGTTGTGACGGGTAACCATTTAAACTCCCAGGCTTTCACGAGCACGATGATTAGCGTGTAGAAGCTTAAAAACTCAGTTGAAACGCATGAACTAAACAAGAATTTCTTCCTATTCAGATTTGCTACTAGGAGGGATCTCGAGAATGTTCTTCGAAACGGTCCTTGGAGTTTTGACAAAAACCTCCCCGTCTTAGCTCGTGTGTCTGGGGAAGAACAACCCTCATATCTCAACATACATTTTTCGTGTCTTTTGGGTAAGAATATATGAGCTTCCTCTTGTGTTAAGATCCAAAACTATGGCGAGGAAACTTGGCGGCATTTTTCGTGTCTTTTGGGTAAGAATATATGAGCTTCCTCTTGTGTTAAGATCCAAAACTATGGCGAGGAAACTTGGCGGCATTTTGGAAACGTTTGAGGAGATGGATCAGAAGGAAGCCCATAGGAATGGTCAATTCCTCATAATGAAGGTCAATATGGATCTCAAGCAATCTCTAAAGTGAGACACGGTGGTTCACTTTAAGGAGAAAAACCTTAAAGTCTATTTCAATACGAACGTCTTCCAAATTTATGTTTTGCTTGAGGTAGGATTGACCACCAGTTGAAGGACTGTGAGGGTCTAAGGGACCTAGGCGAAGAAGGTTTCGAAGATCTGGATGAACAAGACCTGTCATTCGGTTTATGGCTTCGAGCGCCCCTATTACTGAAGGTTACTGAGGAGCAGGGGAAGAAAGATTCCAGTTCTGAAACTTGTAGTAAGAGTCTCTCTAACATTTCGTCGAACCAAAGCAGATGTGAAAACAAAGACAAAGGCAAAGATGGTGAAAAGGTGGAAGTGGAACAACAAACGGGGAAGAAGATGTATGCGGATGTGAATAATGAATTGATCTCAAGAAAACCGATGGGAAACTGCCTAGAGATATAGTCGGTAGCTAAATCACTAGGAGTTGTCGACTTCTCAAACAGTGGGAAGGAAAGAACTTCTAATGTCAAAGGGAAAGTCAATAAGAGGAAGAAATGGATGTGGCGGAAAGTGGTCAAGAAAGGGGAACAAATCCAAGCAAAGGCTTTGGAGATAGAAAGTGGAAAAAGACATTTAGTGGAGGTACGGGTGACTGAAGGAACGATTGAGGATTTGGGGAACAATGACAAGAAAAGGAAGAATTCCATTGGCATAGACACAAAAACAATTGAACTAGAGGTGGTGAACGCCTATAACAATGAAGATCATTATTTGGAAGTGTAGGGGGTATGGAGTCCCCGTTCAGTTCGAGCCTTGCTAAGGCTCCTCCATTTGGAAAACCCTGATATGGTTTTTCTTATGGAAACTCGCCTGAAAGAGGAAGAAGTTCTTGCTGTTAGGATAAAGTATGGTTTTGATTTTTGTCAGGTGGTGGAGTTCATTGGTTCAGGTAGGAAAAAAGCTGAAGGTCTGATCCTATTTTGGAAGAATATATATCAAATTGATATTTTATCATTTTCTAAAAACAATATAAGTGGTTTGATAAAAGGCGATAGTGGAACATAAGATTAGTTTTTTAATGAGGTTTATGGCTTCCCGAAAGAGGCTAACAAGAGGAAGACATGGATGTTGCTTGAAGAGGTGATTAAGTGGGGAGGTGACCAAGTTGTCTGTTTTGGGGATTTCAACGACATCATTGTTGAGCATGAGAAGGTCGAAGGTGTGAGTAGAACTTCATCTCGGTTATCTTGGGGGAGACAAACTCTGGATTTATGTCATCTGATTGATTTGGGGTTTGAAGGATATCCGTTTACGTGGTCTAATGGGAGGCAAGATTTGAAAATATTCAATGTAGACTTGATAGAGTGGTAGTTTCTTCCAGTTTCACTCAAAGGTTTGATCCTATCAAGGTTAGTCATCTTCCTCGACATGGTTATGATCATGTTGCTATCAGAGTTATCCTGGAAGCAGATTCCGAGGAACCCGTCAAGAGACGTAAACACATCTTCAGGTTCGAAGAAGTTTGGTTGAAGGATTCTATATGCGAAGGTCTTATAGAGCAATTGTGGAATGGAGTGAGGCTTCAGGGACATCATCACTTTCAAGCTATGCATGTGCTTGATGAACATTTCAAAGAGTATAAAATTGGATCGGTGACAAAGGAGTTGACAAGGCTTGAGGCGTTGCTGAAGGAGGATTCCAGATGGTATGAAAGTCTCGAGGAAATCAAAACTCACAAAGCTCTCAAGGCCCAAAGTAACAAACTTATGAAGATGAAAGAGATCATATGAAGACAAAAAGTTAGGCTATTTGGCTTAACCATGGAGGCCGTAACACCAAGTTTTTCCATGGAAAAGCAAAACAAAGGAGAAGGACTAATTCGATAAAAAACTTAGAGACGAACACATAAACTGGTGGAAAGGTAATGAAAAATGCGAGAGACATCTTGTCAACCATTTATCTGAGGTGTTCTCCACTTCACACCCGCATCAAATTCAGGAGACTTGTGAGGTTGTTAAAGGAAAGCTTACAATTGATCAATGTCAGGTGGTGTGAGGAAAATTTCTCTGCTCAAGAGGTTAAGGAGGCCCTGTACCAAATGCACCCTTTTAAAGCTCAGGGTCCGTATGGACTCCCCGCTTTGTTCTACCAAAAGTTTTGGTATATTGTGGGCACAAATGTTACAAGGTTGGTTTTGGACATTCTTGACAATAACAAAACTCTCGGTTTCATGAATACCCTATTTATTGCTATGATTCCCAAGTGTAAGAATCCTTCTTCCCTAAAGGAGTTTTGACCCATTAGTCTTTGTAATGTGATCATGAAAGTTGTGACAAAGACTATTGAAACAGATTGAAACAAATTTTCTCAGAGGTGATTGATGAGGAGCAAAATGCATTTGTTCAAAGGCGGCTGATCACTGGCAATGCTCTAATTGTGTTGGAATGCTTTCACTGGCTAAAGAAGAAAACAAAAGGGAAGAAGGGAGTCATGGCTTTTAAATTGGACATGTCGAAGGCTTATGATCGTTTGGAATGGGATTTTGTGGTGGTTACTTTAAGTTCCATGGGTTTTTCGACATCATTGGTTGATCTTATTCACAAGTGCATCTCTTCAGTTTCCTATCAAATCCTCCTCAACGGCCAGGCCAACAAGAGCTTTATTCTTGAGAGAAGCCTCTGTCAGGGGGATCCTCTCTCATCCTATTTGTTTATTCTGTATGCTGATGTTTTTTTAGGAATGATCAAGCAAGAGGTTCTGAAAGGTAGGATGCACGTAATCCAGGTGGCCAGATAAGCTCCTGTCATTTCCCACCTCTTTTTCGCGGATGACAACTTATTTTTCGCAAGGGCAAATGCTTCTGAAGCGAAATATATTTTGGATATTCTGCAAAGATATCAAGCTTCCTCGGGACAGATAGTGAACTAGGATAAGTCAGAGGAATCTTTTAGCCGCAATATGGATGAAGATCTCAGAAGTCTATTCGAAGGGAGATGAGAGTTAAAATGATTATGAGTCATGCCAAGTATCTAGGGCTACCTGTTGCGTTTGGGAGGTCAAAGAAGGAGGTTTTTGATTTGGTAATGGATATGGTGTGGAAAAAGATTAAGGGATGAAAGGAAAAGTTTCTCTCGAGGGCTGGTAAAGAGGTTCTTATCAAAGCGGCGGGGTAGGCTATTCCTAGTTATATCACGAGTTGTTAAAAACCCCCCAGAGAGCTGTTGCCATGAGTTTGAAGCTATGATTGCTAAGTTTTGGTGGGGAACGAAGGACAACAAAAGGAAAATTCATTGGTTAAGTTGAGAAAAACTGTCTCGTGCTAAGGGTGAAGGTGGTTTGGGGTTCCAGGGTATTAGTGATTTCAACACAAGTTTGCTTGGAAAACACAATTGGAGACTCCTCAATGATGGGAACTCGCTGCTTGGGAAGGTTCTGAAAGGAAGATACTACCCTCGAAGATCCATTATTGAAGCCACTTCGGGATACAATCCGAGTTACGCTTGGAGAAGTATGCTTAGTGCTAGCAATTTGGTGGATAGGGGTACTAGGTGGAGGATTGGTAATGGAGAGAAGGCTAGAATATGGGTGGATAACTGGCTGCCTGACAGTCCCAGTTTCAAGGTTCTCAGTTCTGCTGGAGATCCTGATAAAGAGGTGCAAATTTGTGATCTCATTGATAGTGACATTGGGGTGTGGAACCTTGAAAAAGTCCAGGTCTGTTTCAACCCTTTGGAGGCGAATCAAATCACAAACATTCCACTTTCTAGAAGGCTTCCGATTGACAAATAAAAATGGAATCACGAAAAGGATGGAGAGTGTTGTACCCAAAAATTTCCCTCTCATTTATCAAGTAATCTCTCATAAGATCTCATTTGGTTCAAGACTACCTTAGGGTTGATCAACTCAAGACACCTCCTCAAGCACTGATGACTGAAAATTAGGGTTTGAAATTGCACAAGGAAAAATGAACTTTTAATGTCTCATATGATTTTCATGGATCATTTTGGACCATCAAGATTTCTCATGTCAAGTTTTAAGTCTTGGATCACATTTTTGCCCAGTCAATTGATCAATTGACCTAAAATCAACTGTATTGGGGAAAAAGCCAACTGTGGCCAATTTACAGTCAAAATTCATGATTTTTGATCCATATCAACATTATGAACTCATATATGTCATTTGATCAAGTTTGGACCACAATTCCTCAAGAAATTTGATCAGATCATCAAAAGGGCAAACTAGTCAAAATTAGGGTTTTGACTAAGGATGTGTAATTTCTGATTTTTGACATAGCAAATGGTTGATTGGTTGGAGACATGATCTCAAGGATTCAATTGCATCATTTTTGAACTAATGGCATGATTCAAAATATTGCTCAAGGCCAATTGATTGATAGTTGATTTTCAGTCAATTGATCAAAAGTCAATTGCACACTGAAAAGTCAAACTTTGACTTTTTGGTCAAAATCAAGTGTCAGAGATCACAATTCATCAAAACATTTCAAAACATGAAACTTATTCATCAAGAAATCAAAAATTCAAGATTTCATTTTGAAAAGTCAAAATTTCTAAACTTAGAAATTTTTCTAAGTGTTGGAAATTTCATATTTTTTCACAACTTTGAGCAAAATTTTCACCATGATGCATGATGATTCAAAGGAAACTTTCAACATGAAAGTTGTAGATCTCAATGAGATATAAAACATTGTAGAACATAACTTCTCCTATAAATGCATGAATTTCAAGTTATGATTTTGTGAATACATGTTCATGAAACTTGGAAACTTAGTGAAATTTTGCCATAGTTTAGGCAGAATTTTGACCTAACTTCATGGCAATTTTTCACATAGTTCCAAGGGGAATTTTCAAAAGTGGTCAACATATAGGTTGTAGAGGATGTTACAAGCTTTCCAAAATGTCTAAGAACTCATTGAGATCATGCTTGAGCAAAGAGAATCGAAGACAAGAAGTTGGACATTCATTCTTGAATTATAGGTCATTTCCATGATGAACAAGAATTCAAATCCAAGCCTGGGCTGCATAATCTTTGCTTTGCAGGCCTCAAACTTGTTTGACACTCCATGATTAAATGTTTACACAGCTGTTAGAAGCTTTAATCTAAACATTCAATGCATTGCCCATGCTTAATACCATTTTAGGAAGAAAAGCAACATTGCCATTTTGGAAAAGTGGCTTTTATGTGCAAAGTCAATTCTTGAGCTTTGCACTTGTTTCCTTCTGATCACACACAATCTAAAAGCTATAAGAAACTTGTCTAAAGACTCTAACAACTCAGACCATGCTTGTACTATGACTTGAAACTATGTTTTTCACTTTTCTTCAAAATCAAGTAACATAGCCATAACTCTATATCTCACACTTCTGACCACCTCAAGTGTTAGGATCTTTTTCATATAACTATACAAGTTTATTGCAAGCTAAAACACGATTTCAAGCCTCCTAAAACTCTCCCAAACACCCTTGCTGCACAGAACTGTTCAATTTGACAGTTTTGAGCCAAAACTCTCCATCTCCATTTCCACTCGTGCATTTTGATTCTTAATCATCCAGACACCTTACATACATCATACACAAGTGATCCAAGCCCCTGTTTCAAAACTGTAACTCCTCCATCACTATCCACCATTTTCAAAACTGAAGCTTGCAACTTGACTTGAGTTGGGAGTTTCAGCCATCCTCAAAGTAAAGTAGGAGTTGGAATACATTCAAGGAGGTCCAGGCAAGCTACAGAAATCATCAGGCCATCTCAAAGGTTTCTCAAACCCCATACACGACTCTAACTGCAAGAGGTAAATTTTCAAACTTCTATCTCTTCATACAAGCATCATTTGATTCTGATTTATGAAGATAAGATATAATATCAATGTCCTGAAACTGTACATGTCCTTAGATTTCATTTATATTGATTAAGCTTAGAGAATTTTAGGTTTGAATCTCTGAAAAATAGTTAGGTCAGAATTTGGTACTTTTAGAAATTCTCATTCATCTTTGATTTATAGCTTATGATATTTATATGGTTGGATTCGTATGGAAAAATGGAGCAACTTTCATGTTTGCATCTTTCATTTTTGTTGAGAAATGGTGAAGTTACAGGATCCATGGCTGGAGGTTGAAGATGAAGTTGTATTCAGGATATAACTTGTGTTATATATTTATTGTTGTGCCAATGTTAACGGATGTACAACCACCCCAGTGGCAGAGGTAGCGCGTATATGCATAAGGTCAAGGGTTCAACACCCAGCATTACCTTTTGGTGTTTTTTCTTTCAATTTCTGCTTTTTTTTGTCACAAACACACACGCCTGGGCCTCAATACAGTGGACCTTGGTCTTTTGCTAGCTTCAGCACCCCCTGCCTTGCTTCAGCACCCTCTGACCCATTATTTCTTTATTTCATTTTATTTTTATTTTAGTTTATTTTACTTTCATATTTTCATTTTATTGTTTTTATTACTAATTTTTTTTATTATTAATAGAAAAATTCAAAAATATTTATTTTATTATTTTTACACTCATATTTTATTTTTCTTTATAAAAACTAAAAAGAACAAAAACAATTTTCTTAACAAATTAATTTCTTTTTTTAATAAACATTTAGATAATTAGGTTTAATTATTATATTATATTATTTTCTTGTAAATTAAAATTAATTTAGAATTTAAGTTTATTTTAATTAAATAATTTTTATATTATTATTAAAACCTTTTTCATAAAAAAACCTAAAAAATCTTTTTAGTTAATTTATTTTTTTAATTAGTTTAAGTTAATTTTATTTGATTTCCATTAATTATTTTCTTAATTAGGTCAAGATTAAGACCCTTCATAAAATCAAATAAAAATCATTTCTTTTTCCATTTTTTTTGCATTCTTACATTTTATCTTTAATTTTGTACAATATTCAATATGGTTGTAATAATTAATTAGATTTAATTTTCTTGCAATTCCCCTATTTGTAAATTTGTACACCCCTCCCCTATTGATGTAATAGCTTAGTATTTTTATTTTTCACAATTTAATGCTTTATATATAAATGCTAGTAAATTAGGGTTTGTTTGGAAAGATTAAAATCAACAAGTTAGCAAACCCTAATTCAAGATAAACAAGCATGTAAATCAACACACTATTCACACATGCACCCTTAGGGTAATTCCACTCGTTGCCTTACCAAAATGGCCATGTTATGCATGTGGGGTATCTTAGCAAAAGCAATAAAAAAATACAAGATCATAGTCCCTCGATGACACTATCAAATGTTACCTTTCAAAAATGATCTTAGTCCCTCAAAGAGAATTGCTAAGATATTTCACAATATTGCTATCATGGCTATACGATGACCCACGCCCGTCCCTTTACATCCAAAGATATGGCTTCTTACCAAATCAATGGTAAGATATCAATATGAAAGGAAAAGAAGAAATGAACTAAGATTTTTGAGTAGGTAGATTGTTCCTAGTTGCTTGCTCAATTTCAAATCAAATACTCTTGCTTATTTTCAAAACAAACACCAAACACTTTCAAAAACACTTTCAAAATATCTTCCAAACTTGAAACATTTTCAAAAGCTCAACGCTTTGTATACGTTCTTACGAACGAGAACTATTACAAAGTTTGCCTAAACAATGACACCTTTTGAAAATACTTTCAAAAACCACACAAAACACATTTTCAAATAAAAGCAAGTGATCTAGCAAGCAACTAAGAGCCCATAGATAACTATGGATGAAAATGGTGCTAATACCTTCCCTTTTCATAATCTACTCCCCGAACTCAAGAAATAATCTCAAAGGTATTTCTTGTTCTTTTCAGCCTTTCCTTTTTGGATAAAAGAAAAGTCGGTGGTGACTCTTGCTAACCGCAAAATTTGCGATAAAACGCAAAACACCCAAGTCAGTTCTCCCACCATATTATAGAACTGGCGACTCTGCTGGGGAAATTATTAAAAGTGGGGTTACCATAGGGCTAGACCACCTTTACTTGCTTTCATTGTTTGACTTATATGCTTTACATTTTGGTTCTTTGTTTGGGCTTAAATCCTCTACCCGGATTTAGGATACCTTATAGGTAAGTAGCAATACGTTGTGGAAACTGTGCAAGGTATACCGACATGGCCTAAGCAATAGCTACGTTAGTGTGACATATTTATGGATACCGGTAACCCTTGAGTAGTCAAGGAAAATACGAGGCCGCTGAGTGATGTCATGAAGCACTAACTGACTTTAGAACCTTTACTTGACCAACTTGGCCATTATGACGTAGTGAGATGACCGACTTTGGTGCAGTCCGAAGTTGGTAGATACTCGATACTACACTCATTGAGGTTTGGCTTTTTGGGATATTTCGGTCGCCATTAAAGAGGCTTGCGCTGAAACAATGCCCGAGAAGACAAACCAATGATATTGAGCTCCTTTAGAACTCGATTACTATTTCTAGGACAAATTTGAGCCAACTAAACTTCAAGAGGGTACTTACCTATGAGACTCCATGCAAGCCTAAACCTAAGGACTTGTTTGTATATATTTACTTGTACATAAAATCATAAACATCATAACATCATACTCATACTCACTAACCATTTCAAGGATTTCTGGGATTTATCTTTGTTCTATTTTGTAGGACATGGATTCTATTCGCAGGAAAACCATTCAAGTCAATCTCGTAAGGAACCCTCCTCAACTCAAAGAGTTAGCATCAAGGGTTCCTGAGAATTCTCCATTCACCGAAAGACATGGTATCCTTTTAAACTTGGTTACCTCCAACACTGATGAAGATATGATGAAGGTGCTCTTCCAATTCTTTGATCCTCTACACCATTGCTTCACTTTTCCCGATTATCAACTTGTGCCAACTTTGGAATAATTCTCCCAATTCTTGAGGATTCCCATTATCAATCAACTATCCTTCAATGGTACGGAAAGAGATCCAAAACCTAAAGAGATTGCTCAAGCTCTACACTTACAACAATCTGATATCACAACTAATTGGGAAACAAGGAGCGGTGTCAAAGTTTTCTTAGCCAAGTTCTTGTTTGAGAAAGCTTAAGATTGTTGGAACTCCTTGGACTTACAATATTTTGAGGGGCCCTTCTCATCTATGGGATGGTTTTGTTTCCAAATCTTGACCAACTCATAGATGTAAACGCCGTCAAAATCTTCATGTCTCGTAACCCGGTGCCTACTTTATTAGGAGACATCTTACATTCTTTTCACTCTCGCACTATGAGGAAGAGAGGTATACTCATGTGTTGTAGTCCTCTCTTGTCAAGATGGTTTATTTCGCATCTTCCCCAATTTGTATTAAATAATGAGCAAGGTTTAAAGTGGTCCCATAGGTTGATGATGCTCAAACATTCAGATATTCATTGGTGTTCCCGATCTTTGGAGAATGTTACTATCGTCGACCGTTGTGGAGAATTCCCTAATGTCCCCTTACTTGGCATTAGAGGAGGTATCACTTACAACTCCTGCTTGGCCTTACGGTAGTTTGGTTACGCCCAAAGGGATGGTCCACATGAGATGCTTATCCAAGGAGTGGTATTCGACTACGAAAATGACAATCAAGGTTACCGTCAGAGGTTTATCCGAGCTTGGAGTATGTTGAAAAAAGTGGATAGCAAGACACTAGGACACAAGAATTCCATTCCCCTCGAGCCGTACCTCAAATGGGTGAGAGCTCGTGCTCAGAAACTTGTGATGCCTTATCCTTCCATCTTACCAATCATCATGGAGCTTGTGGTTGAAGGAGACGTTCCCTACACTATCCTCCATCCCGACACACCTACCTCTCTCGAAGACTTGCAAAAGGGTTGGATTCAGCTGAAGGAAGAATGTGATACTTTTGAAGCTCAATTCTATGCTAGTGAGAAGAGGGTCTTAGAGCTTATGAAGCAACTACAAGAAGAGCAAAGTATGAAAGCCTATCTCGCACCGAAGAGGATGCGTTCAGTCTTTTTATCTTAGAAAGTTATTTTTTAAGCCCAAGAGGCATGATGTAATATTTCTTGTTTTGTTTAATGAAAATTGACGTTTGTTCATTCTTTTATCTATACAAATTTAAATCTCATTAATCCTTGAAATCATTTGCATGTATATATTCCATGCGTCATAACATGCCAGGTTTTCGCATAACAGGTTTCCTTATCTTTCTACTGTTTATTTCAGCAAGATGGATCTAGAGAAAACTATGAAGAATCTCCAAGCCCAAAATTATCACTTCCAGGAAACTCTACTCGCCCTAGCCAAGGGGCAGCAAGATATGATGGCTTTTTCTGGCCGTTAAGAAGAAGACAAAGAAGAAATCTCTACTAAACATGGGTAGAAGGTTCAAGGAGACAATACATTAAATCCCAATAGGAGGAGATTCATCTGAAGAGGACGAGAACCAAATTGGTGAGGTCAAGAGTACTCAGGCTGTGCGTGTTAATGATCAAGTATCTGATGATGATTATTTTGACGAGCAGTATCCACCCACCGATATCAAATATAAGCAGTTAGAAGACAAATTGAAAGCTATTGAAATGCAAGCCGTCCCAAGTTTATATTTTGATGATTTGGGTTTGATCTCTGGGGTAGTCATTCCCCAAAAATTCAAAATACCAATCTTTGCAAAATACGTTGGAGTTTCTTGTCCAAAACTCCACCTAAAATCTTATGTGTGCAAGATACAGTCGCACACTGCTGATAAGAAGCTTTGGGTTCACTTTTTCCAAGAGAGCTTGACTGGAATGTAACTCGAATAGTTTTATCAGTTGGATGGATCCCGTATCAATACTTGGGAGGATTTAGCTACCGCCTTCTACCATCAGTATCAGTATAACGCCGACTTGGCACCAACGAGGGTTCAATTACAAGATATGACCATGGGAAAGAATGAAGGATTTAAGGAATATGCGCAAAAGTGGAGAGACCTCGCCACTAGGGTTCAACCACCTTTGACTGATAGGGAGCATATCGACATGTTCATGGGTACTCTATTTGGTCCTTTCTTTAATCAGTTGGTTGCTCTTCTTTTGGTTTCACCGAATTAATTTTAATCGGTGAAAGAGTTGAAAGCGGCATTAAAAGTGGGAAGATCTCTGTGGCATCTACCTCTACTTCAAATCCTATCAAGAAACCCTTTGTTGCAAAGAAGGAAGTCAATGCTGTGTACGGGGCAAGGCCCCGTACCAAGAAGAATGATCATCCATCTGTCAATGTCGTCAGAATCTCTAATCCAACTCCTACTCCAAGACCATATGCAAATCATCAACATTTTGAAACTCCAAGAAGAAAATTTACAAGGTTAGGCATGTAATTGTCTCAAGCCTTACAACATTTTCTCAAGGCTAATTTAGTGACATTGCGCGACCCTCCTGCCAACCCTGATACCTCGTCACTAAAGTATAATCCGAACGCTAAATGTGCTTACCACTCAAACAGCCCCGGGCACGAGACTGACCAGTGCTGGGCATTGAAGAACAAAATCAAGGATTTGATTGATAACAAAACTATTGAGTTTGATCCTCCTCCAACTCTGAATGTAATCACCGCTCTAATGCCGAAGCATGACAAGAGTGTTAATGTTGTTGAAGATACAATTTTTGTTGCCTCTATTGAAGAATTGACTACTCCATTGAATATCATCAAAAACAACCTATTGAAAGCTGGGATTTTCCATGGCTGTGTAAAAGACTGTGTATGCTGTACAAGATAACTCAATGGATGTGAAGGGCTGAAGAAAGACATTCAACGCCTGATGGATAGCCATGAAATTCTATTTGAGAAATCCCTACTTGCCAAAAGTTTGATTAACAAATGTGAAGACCTCTCCATTATTAACATCTCAAACAAGTCTCTTAGGATCACCTCCAAAGGTCCTATTAGGATTTCAAATGAACCCACTATTGCTCCCTTAATAATTACCAATCTCGGACCAATTCCCTACTCTTCAAACAAGCGGTACCCTGGAACTATGATGCTGAGGTGTTTTATCACGGCATAAAACAAGACGCTTGGATCGAAGAAGAAAAAGATGACAATGTTGGTAACATAGCTGGCTCAAGCAAAGTAACTAGAACTGAGAGAATATTTTCACCCAATATCTCACCACCAGTTGTTACAAGGACGCCCATCCGCATTACTGATGCCAAGCCGAGTACCGATACAAGAGGGAAGGAGAAGGTTGTTGAGCTTGATGTGATTGAAGTACACTCCAAGGATGTTGCTGATGGAGAGCCCTCCGCTCGTGAGATGGACAAGATCTTGAAGATAATAAAAAGAAGCGACTTCAAGATTGTGGAACAGTTAGGGCAAACCCCTTCTAAGATTTCAATGTTGTTATTGCCACTTTGTTCCAATGCCCATGCTCGGACATTAATCAAATTCCTAAAAAAGGCTCATGTCCCCCATGAGACAATAATGGACCAATTTGAGAATTGCGTGGCTAGCCTGACAGCTGATAATGGCCTGGGATTTTCAGATGCTGACTTAACACTTCTTGGGAAGAATCACAATAAAGCTTTACATGTTTCTATCGAGTGCAAAGGGATTACCTTAGCACATGTGCTAGTCGACACTGGTTCTTCTCTGAATGTATTACCTAAGGGGGGCATTAGACCGTCTAGAATGTGAAGGTTTAGTCTTGAAGCCAAGCGATATCATTGTAAGGGCATTTGATAGATAAAAAACGATTGTTCACGGGGAAGTAGATCTTCCAATCAAAATGGGCTCCCAAATCTTCAACTCTACCTTCTACATTATGGACATTCGTCCTGCCTATTCTTATTTGTTGGGTCTCCCATGGATCCATAATGCTGGGGCAGTAATCTCAACTCTCCATCAGAAACTCAAATATCCAGTCGAGGGGAGAATAGTCACCGTCTGTGGAGAAAAAGAGTTTATGGTAAGCCACCTTAACTCGTTCAAATACGTAGAGATGTGTTGTACCCAAAATTTTTCCCTCTCATTTATCAAGTATTTTCCCACAAGATCTCCTTTGGTTCAAGACTGCACTACGGTTGATCAACTCAAGACACCTCCTTAAGCACCGATAACTGAAATTAGGGTTTGAGATTACACAAGGATAATTTAACTTTCAATGCTTCATATGAATTTCATGGATCATTATGGACCCCTAAGATTAATCATGTCAATTTTCAAGTCTTGGATCACATTTTTCCTCAATCAATTGAGCAGTTGACCTAAAAATCAACTATGTTAGGGAAAAAGTCAACTGTGGCCAATTTACAGTCAAAATTCATAATTTTTTATCCACATCAACATTCTAAACTCATATGTATCATTGGATCAAGTTTGGACCATAATTCCTCAAGAAATTTGATCAAATCATAAAAAGGTCAAAATGGTCAAAATTAGGGTTTTGACTGAGAAAGGGCAATTTTTGATTTTTTAACCTAGCAAATGGTTAATTGGTGTGATCGGTGGGAATAGAACTGACTGTTTTTTAGCTGGTTTCGCGAAATGTCGCGGTAAGCAAGAGTCGCCACCGTCTTTTATGTTCTCCAACATGGAAAGGACAAAAGCACAACAAAATTCCTTATTCGAGATGTCTCTCGGTTCGGGAGGTAGATTTATAGAAAGGGAAGGTGTTAGCACCCTTTCTATCCGTGGTTATCCACGGGCTCTTAGGTACTTGCTCTTATGTTTTCAAAATGGTTTGCTTTTCAAGTGTGTGTGGGTTTTGAAAAAGTTTCGTTTGAAAATTTCTAAGTAACTCTTGTATCAGTCCTCAAGAGTGTGTGAAAATTTTGTTTGAAATCTTTTTGAAAGTGTGAGGTGTGAAAAGTATTTTGTTTGTTTTGAGAAAAGAGCAAGTACCCAGGAGTCGTCTACCTACCCTAAGGAATTAGGCTGTGTAAGAGTCCTTTAGATAGTGCTATCCCACCATTGAGAGGTAGGTAGCACCATCGTTGGAGTTGTTCGGGTCAATTCGATTATCGGGACAGTGTGGTCACCGAAGCAATGGTAGGACACCTTAGAAGTAACCCTGATGTCCTAGATCCTTTGTATCCGAGGCAACCGTTTCGAGGCAACTGGATCTTTTGGACAGAAGGGCGACCTCTAAGACACCCTATACTTGATGACCACGTTCGAGGCAACCAGTGAGGCGTACCCTAAGAGTGGCATGTGCTTTGTGTGTTGTTTTTCAGTTAATGTTTTTGTACATGTTATTTGTGAGCTACGGATTGATTTTATTTACATACATTCTTTCATGCATTTAACAGTTAGGAGTGCGGAAAATAAATTGCGGAAATGTAAATCTAACTATTACAAGGCGCAGGTCTATACATCGCCAAAAAACAAAACCCATTTTTGGTAAATAAAGTGCGAGAATTTAAATAAAGCGGTAAAAATCCCTAATTAACTATTACATACTATGTACAGATACATAAATATAAAATAAGAAAATAAATACGCGCGAAAGAAAGAATCGGGACCGTCCTAAGGGTTTTGACCCTTTTTTGAATAAGAATTGAATTTTTGTCTTTTTTTGTGATTAAATGAAATTAAAACTAATGATTAAACTAATTAATTAATTTATTAAAAGAAAAATGTTTTTTTTTGTATTTTTATGTTTTTTAATGAAATAAAATAAAAGGAAATAAAATTAAAAGTTAATAAAAACCTAATTCTAAACTTATTTTAGTTATTAAGAAAAAAGGTTAAAGTTACCTAATTAAAACTAATTCAATTTATTAGTATTTATTTACAAAAATAAAATGGAATTAATAATAATAATAATAATATTAGTTCTTTTTTTTGATTTTTTATGAAAATAAATTAATTATGTTAATAGTTAATAAAAGGTAAAAAATAAAATGAGACAAACAAAATATAAAAATGACAAAATAAAAATTGCAAACCCAAGGGGGGTTTTGGGCCAGATTGGAGGGTGTATATGGAATTGTGAGGCCCATGAACCTTCAGCCACGTTGACCCTTTTGCCATTTCCTACAGCATGCTTTGACCAGGGGTAAAGTGGACAGCGCCTCATGGCCTTTGGATCTGGGTTAATGAACACCTGGCGCCTGGATAGTGGAGATGTATGGTGGAATTATTGGGAAATGCTGCATGAGAGTATGTTAGGAAAAATGTGAACAATTATATGGGGGACCTGGGGATCGAACCCAGGTCCCAATGGTTGCAAGCCACGCCACCTTCCACTGGGCCACTTGAGTGTTTTTGTTAACATAACAAATAAAGAAAATTAAATATGAAAACAAACGTTATTCTGGAAATTAAAAAAATTCGCGCGTTTATTTGAATCAACCAGCCAGGCATGGACACCTCATCATCGTCTTCGTTTTATATGCAAAATAGAAACAAGATAACGGGGGTTTTTAACCCCCACAATGCAAAACTGTGGAAAATAGCGATTAGCTATATAGTGAACATAAAAAGGGCGCGAGGTGTCCAATATGTTCGTCTCATCACGCTGATTTCAACCATGGGTGTTGGGAGGCTTGATTTTGCAGTATAAGAAAAGCCCTAATTGAAAAGCTCTGAAACCCTAGCACTCTCCAATGGCAACTTTCATTTTAAGGCACCATAATCAAATTAAATTATGTCAAAAGCTTCATAACAATGTCAGCAATACAAAACAGTGATCAAAACGTATTAATGATGCGTAAAAAATGGATTTCGATTATGGAAAAGTTTGTTCAAACCGTGGTTCTGTTTGGCCGTTTCCTTGAGTGCTAAGGCTTGTTCTTGATGGCAATAGGTTCCTGGGACTGTTGGGAACGTGTTTGGATCAAGAGAAATGCTTGAATTGCACTGGAAGGTTGAAAACAGTTTGTGACTTTTCTTCCAATTTTTTGAATTTGGTTCTCTCGTTTTAGGTCTCTCTAGCTCGTGTCTTTTGTCTGGAACATTTGCATATATGTCTATCAATGTAATCAAGGGACTTTAGGAGCCTTAAAACCAATGCAATGATGTTTGAGATTTTTCCATAACCACCATTAAAGAAACTTGCCATTTTTGTTCAAAATTTGAATTTCATGCTCATAATAGGCTTGGCACGAATTTGGTATGTGACTTATGATGCATCAAGGTCATTCAAACCACAAGATATCCTTTGATTAATTTTTTTGATTTTTATTTGAATTTTATGGATTTAAAATGAATTAAATCAATAAAATTAAATAAAAATAGAAAAATTAATTTTTAATCTTGAAATAAATCATGGGACACGTGGGTGGCATGGAAAAGCTGAATCAAGTGGGAAAAGTGGGCCCTTTTGTCAAAAAATGAAGTTTTAAGGATAGTTGACTTTTGCCATTTCACAAAAATTTCCCAACTTCTCCAATGCATATCTTGCTCAATTTTGATCATATGAACATGTTCTTGGACATTTTGGAAATGTCTTGAAGTCCTATAACCAATTCCTTTGGTCCCATGTAATTTTGATTTACCAATCTCAAGTTATGGTCTTTGACTTAAAGTGCCTTTTTGTTGACTTTTGAAAATGACCTATAATGTTGAAATTGATAACTTTTTGTAAGAGCATTTCTTGGACTTGGAATGTGAAGATGAGTTGTAGGAAATGTCACCCCCTTCAAAATGAGCATTGGATGGGATTTTTCTGATAAACCATGAAAAAGTTATGCCTTGGTCAAGTTACAGTTGACTTTTCAGCTGTCCAAAAATAGAAACTTTTGCATCTTGATGATTTTTGAGCCATTCTTGTGGAATCATGATCAAGACTTGATCAAATGATGATTGTGGCTTAAAAATAAGATGTTGACCAAATTTTTTGACTTTTGACTGCCAAATGACCATTTTGCCCCTACAGTTGATTGTGAAGCAATTAGGGTTTTTGACTGTGCAACTTGACCTTGTGAGCCTTGAAACTTGGCATGTAGATGCTTGACAATGTTTATAGGCATGTGGGACTTGATTGAGTCCTTGAAAACCTCAACTTCCTTGCAAGAACCAAAACCCTAATTTGACTGGCTTAGGAGGGTGTTTGAACTGTGCAACCCTTGAGCAAATGGAGATGATGCTTGTCAAAACTTTGAAGAATATGGGAGGGAAAATTTTGGGGTACAACAATTGGTTTAAGGAATAATCTCAAGAGTTCAATTGAATCATTTTGACCTAATGGCATGACTCAAAACATTGCTCAAAATCAATTGGATTGATAGTGAATTTTCAGTCAACTAATCAAAAGTCAACTGTACACTAAAAAGTCAAACTTTGACTTTTTGGTCAAAATCAAGTGTCAAAGATCACAGTTCATAAAAACATGTCAAAATATGAAACTTATTCATCAAGAAATCAAAATTTCAAGAATTCATTTTGAAAAGTCAAAGTTTTCAAACTTAGAAATTTTTCTAAGTGTTGAAAACTTCATATTTTTTCACAACTTTGAGCAAAATTTTCACCATGATGCAAGATGATTCAAAAGAAACTTTCAACATGAAAGTTGTATATATCCATGAGATCTATAATATTGATTTACACAACTTATTCTAAAAGTGCTTGGATCTCAAGTTATTAACTCATGAAGTCATGGTCTTAAAATTAAACACTTAGTGAAATTTTGCCCTAGTTTAGGCATGATTTTGACCTAACTTCATGGCACTTTTTCTTATAGTTCCAAGGGTAATTTTCAAAAGTTATTCAAATAGGGGTTGTAGAGAACATTAAAAGCTTTCTAAAATGTCCAATAACTCCTTAAGATCATTCTTGAGCAGGGAGAATCGAAGAGAGGAAGTTAGGGTTTCAAACTAAAATTATAGGTCATTTTGTGATGAACAAAGATTCAAATCTAAAACCTATGCTGCTTAATATCTACTTTACAGGCCGCAAACTTGTTATGCACTCCATAATTAATTGCTTGCACAAATGTTAGAGGTCTCAACTGAAACATTCAATGCAATGCCATACTTTATATCCATTTTAGGAAGAAAGTGCACAATGCCATTTTGAAAAAGTAGCTTTATGCACAAAACTTGTTCTTGAGCCTTGCAATGGTTTCTTCTGATCATACACGTCCTATAACTCAAGAGAAGTTTGTCTCAAGCCTTAAAATCACTCAACCCATGCTTGTACTTCATCTTGGAACCATGCTCCCACTTTTCTTCAAAATCAAGTAACATAGCAATTAGTCTAGAACTTGTAATTCTGACTCTCCCAAGCACAAAAACCTTCTCATTACTTATGTACAAATCCTTGGCAACAAAACACACGCATGCTTAAGCCCTAAAAACACCAAGAACTCAGAACTGAATCACATACCTCCATTCTTGCATAACCTGACCAAAAGTTTGAAACTCACATCTCCCTCGTGCGTTTTCAAGCCTTTTTGTTCCTAAAGCTTCTAAACATCATTTAGAACTCATCCATCACCCTGTTACAAGACTGTAACACCATTAACACCATCCTCCATTTTCAAAAACAGAGCTTTGCACTTGGACTTCTCCAGAACTCCTCAGGCAATTTCAGCTCAAGCTAAGCATCACATTAGCTTCCTGGGAACTTGAGGAAGCTAATCCAATCATTGGAACTCACAAAAAGCTGCTCAAACTCAAAACATGATACCCTCTTACAAGGTGAGTTTTCTAACTTTTGAACTCTTCATACATGCATCATTAATGGTTCATTTGTGAATAAGAAATGTAGGTATCATTGTCTTGAAGCTCACCATATCTTTAGATTTCATTTATACTGCTTAAGGAGTTAGAATTTTGAATCTGAACATCTTGGAAAAGTTAGGTCAGAATTTGGTACCATTCAAAATTCATGCTCATTTTTGAGAATTAGTTTAAGTTATTTACATTTCTAGAATCATGGTGAAATTTTACACAACTTTCATGTTTACATTTTTGCAAATGATTGAGAAATGAACAACTTGCAGGACTTCTGGCCGGAGGTTGAAGATGAAATACATTTAGGGAAAGACTTAGATTATATATTTATTGTTTTACATAAGTTAATGGATATATGACCACCCCAGCGGTTAAAGCGTGCGCCTGTCACCATGAAGTCCTGGGTTCAAGCCCCAGCGTGACCTTTTGCAATTTTTGTTTTACACTCTTCTCACATTTTCTGACTTTTTGCAACGCTTGGGCCTTCCTCCATTGGGCTTGGGATTTTTGCTACACTTGCATACTCCTGATTATTTCTTAACTCCCCTGACTTTATTTTTTATTTATTTTATTTTTACTTTTTTATCTTTTATTTATTATTATTATTATTAATACTATTATTAATATTATTATTATTATTATTACTATTTTCATTAATAAGAAAAAATCTAAATTTTTTTATATTTTATTATTTATATTTATTTAGTTTATTTTTCTTTAGTTTATTTTTCTTTACAAAAACAAAAGAATAAAAAAACATTTCTTTTACAATTAAATTTAATTTTTAAAATACTTAGATAATTTATTTTTAATTATTATTATATTATATTATTCATTTTTATTGTAAATTAAAATCAATTTAGAATTTAGTACTTTTTTTAAATTATTTTTATTTACTAACTTAATTAAATTCACCAAAACCCTAAAAAACTTGTTTTCTTTAATTTAATTTATTCTACTAACTCAATATTAATTTTCTTATTTTTCTTAGTTAATTATTTTGTTTAATTCGGTTAAAAACCCATTTTTATAAAAACCAAACAAAAAATCATATTTCTTTTTTTTACATTTACATTCTTGCATTTTTATCTTTATTTTTGTACATTTATTCAAATTCAATATGGTTGTAATAATTATTTAGATTTAATTTCTTGTAATATTCCTCATTTGTAATTTGTACACCCCTCTCCCCTAAGTATTGTAATAGCGTTGTAATTTTAATTTCCGCAATTTATCGCTTTATATACAAATGCTAGTAATTAGGGTTTTGTATGGAAAGACTAAAACCAATCAATAGAAAACCCTAATCAAAGACAAATCAAGCATGTAAATTAATCCACTTGCACACAAACACCTGTAGGGTAAATCCACTTGGTTGCCTTACAAAAATAGCCATATTATGCATGTGAGGTATCTTAGCAAAAACAAGCAAAAAATACAAGATCATAGTCCCTCGATGACGCTATCTATGTTGCCTTTCAAAATGATCGTAGTCCCTAAAGAAAAATGCTAAGATATCTTGCAACATTGCTAATCATGGTTATACGATGACCCACGCCCGTTCCTTTTACATCCAAAGATAGGGTTACTTACCAAATCAATGGTAAGATAACAATATCAAAGGAAAAAGGAAATGAACATGAAAGACTTTTGAGTAGGTAGAATGTTCCTAGTTACTTGCTCAATTTCAAAACCAAAACATCCTTGCTATTTTCAAAACAAACACCAACACTTTCAAAACATCTTTCAAAACTTGAAAACATTTTCAAAAGATCAACACCTTTGTATACATTCTTATGAACGGGAATCATTACAAAGTTTGCCTAGACAAAGGTCTCTTTACAAAATACTTTCAAAAACCACACAAAGATATTTTCAAACAAAAGCAAGTGATCTAGCAAGTAACTAAGAGCCCATGGAAAACCACAGATAAAAAAGGTGCTAATACCTTCCCTTTTCATAATCTACCCCCCAAACTCAAGAAAACATCTCAAAGGTCTTTCCTGTGCTTTTTCACCTTTCCTTTTGGATAAAAGAAAAGTAGGTGGCGACTCTTGCTAACCGCAACATTTGTGATTAAACATAAAACACCCAAGTCAGTTCTCCCACCATATACCAGAACTGGCGACTCTGCTGGGGAAATTTTTAAAAAAAGTGGGGTTACCTTAGGGTTAGATCATATTTACTTGCTTTCATTGTTTGACTTGTATGCTTTACATTATGGTTCTTTGTTTGGGTTTGAATCCTCTACCCGGATTTGGGATACCTTATAGGTAAGTAGCAATACATTGTGGAAACTATGCGGGATATACCGACATGGTCTAAGCAATAGCTATGTTAGTGCGACATATTTGTTGGTACCGGTAGCCCTTGAGTAGTCAAGGAGAATACGGGGCCGCTGAGTGATGTCATGAAGCACTAATGAACTTTTATAACCTTTACTTGACCAACTTGGCCATTAGGATGTAGTGAGATGACCGGTTTTAGTGCAGTCCGAAGTTGGTAGACACTCAATACTACACTCATTGAGGTTTGGTTTTTGGGATATTTCAGTCTCCATTAAAGAGGCTTGCGCTGAAACAATGCCCAAAGAAACAAACCAGTGGTATTGAGCTCCTTAGAACCCGGTTACTATTACTAGGACATGTTTGAGCCAACTAAACTTCAAGAGGGTACTTACCTATGAGACTCCATGCAAGCCTAAACCTAAGGACTTGTTTGCTTTATTTGTATATATATACTTGTATATAACATCATAAACATCATAACATCATACTCATATTCACTAACCATTTCAAGGATCTTGGGATTTATCTTTGTTCTATTTTGTTGGACATGGATTCTATTCGCAGGAAAACCATTCAAGTCAATCTTGTAAAGATTCCTCCTCAACTTAAAGAACTAACATCAAGGATTCCTGAAATCTCTCCATTTACCGAAAGGCATGGTCGCCTACTAAACTTGGCCACCTCCAACACTGATGAGGACATGATGAGGGTACTCTTCCAGTTCTTTGATCCTTTACACCATTGCTTCACATTTCCCGATTATCAACTTGTGACAACTTTGGAAGAATTCTCCCAACTCTTGAGGATTCCCATTCTCAATCAACTACCTTTCAACGGTACAGAAAGACATCCAAAGCCAGAAGAGATTACTCAAGCTCTACACTTGCAACCATCTGATATTACAACTAATTGGGAAACAAGGAGTGGTGTCAAGGGTTTCCTAGCAAAGTTCTTGTTTGAGAAAGCCCAAAACTGTTGGAACTCTTTGGATTTGCAAGCTTTTGAGGAAATGGTGGCTCTCCTCATCTATGAGATGGTTTTGTTTCCAAATCCTGACCAACTCATAGATGTGAACACCGTCAAAATCTTCATGTCTCGTAATCCGGTGCCTACTTTGCTAGGGGACATCCTACATTCTTTTCACACTCGCATTATGAGGAAAAGAGGTATCCTTATGTGCTGTACTCCTCTTTTTGAAAGATGGCTTATTTAACATCTTCCCCAATCTGTATTGAAGTACGAGTAAGGTTCAAGGTGGTCACATAGGTTGATGACACTCAAACATTCAGACATTCATTGGTGTTCCCGATCTATAGAGAATGTTATTATTGTCGACCATTGTGGAGAATTTACTAATGTCCCCTTACTTGGAATTAGAGGAGGTATCACCTACAACCCCTGCTTAGCCTTAAGAGATTTTGGTTACGCCCGAAGGGATGGCCCACATGAGATGCTCATTCAAAGTTTGGTATTTGACTACGAGAACGACTATCAAGGTCATCGCCAGAAATTTATCCGAGCTTGGAGGATGTTGAACAAGGTAGATAGCAAGACATTGGGGCATAAGAATTCCATCCCTCTTGAGTCTTACCTCAAATGGGTACGAGCTCGTGCTCAAAGTCTTATAATGCCTTACCCCTCCATTTTCCCAGTAATCATAGAGCCTGTTGTGGAAGGATATGTTCCATACACTATCCTGCATCCTGACATGCCCACCTCTCTTGAAGACTTACAAAGGGATTGGATACAGCTTAAGAGGGAGCGAGACACTTTCGAGGACAAATTCTACGCCAACGAGAATAAGGTTTTGGAACTCTCTAGGCACCTTCATGAGGAGCGGAGCCTGAACGCCTACATCACACCAAAGAGGATGCGTACAACTTCTTTATCTTAGAGTTTTTGTATTTCTTTGTAAGCCTAAAAGAGGCATGATGTACTCAAACTTTGATTTATAAATATAACGTGTGTTCCTTTTTGGTCTAAAGCAAATTTAAATCTCTAATTTCCTTGAAATCATTGCATATGCATCTACCATTCATCATAACATAAGCATGTTTCTTACAACCAGTCTCCTCATCTTTCTACTGTTTATTTTAGTAAGATGGATCTCGAGCAAACAGTAAAAGACCTTCAGGCGCAGAATGCTCAGTTTCAACAGATGTTCTTGACTCTAGCCAAAGGACAAGAGGATTTGAAAACTTTGCTGATTGAAGAAAAGAAGAAGAAAGCAAAGAAAATAACCGGAGTTCTGAATATGGGAAGAAGGTCCCAAGGACAAGCCAGACAGACTCTAGACTTTGCAACGTCATCTGGTGAAAAGGATAATCCAAAGGTGAAAGGCAAGGAAGCAGTTGCCCAGCCAGAATCTGAAGAGGAAGAAGAAGAAGATTACTCTGAAGAGCAATATCCTCCGACCGACGACAAATACAAACATCTGGAAGAGTGTCTAAGTGCAATGGAAATTTAGAAAGTGCCTGGGCTGGATTTTGAAGAGCTGGTTTAGTTTCTGGGATTATTATTCCACCAAAATTCAAGGCACCAGTGTTTTCTAAATACGACGGGGTTTCGTGTCCCAAGATGCATCTCCGATCTTATGTGAGGAAGATATAGCCTCACACTGCTGATAGAGATTTGTGGGTCCACTTCTTTCAAGACATTCTATCCGGGACTCAGCTAGATTTGTTCTATCAAATGGAAAGGGCCAATATCCATAATTGGGAAGACCTTGTCGCTGCTTTCTATAAACAATATCAATACAACACAAACCTTGCTCCCACCCGTACTCAACTCCAGAGTATGGCTATGGTTTCAAGTGAAGGTTTCAAAGACTACACACAGAAATGGAGGGACTTAGCAAGAAGAATCCAACCTCCCCTTTCTGAAAGAGAACTAGTAGACATGTGTGATATGGTGGCAGAGCTGACTTGAGTGTTTTGCATTTTGTGTTCGCAAATGTTGCGGTTTAGCAAGAGTCGCCACCGACTTTTCTTTTATCCAATAAGAAAAGGTGAAAAAGCACAGGAAAGACCTTTAGAGATATTTTCTTGAGTTCGGGGGGTAGATTATGAAAAGGGAAGGTATTAGCACCCTTTTCATCCATGGTTTTCCATGGGCTCTTAGTTACTCGCTAGATCACTTACTTTTGTTTGAATGTGCTTGTGGTGTGGTTTTTGAAAGTATTTTGAAAATGTAACTTTGTAATGATTCTTGTTTCTATAAGAACGCATACAAAGTGTTTGTTTCGAAAATAGTTCAAAGAGGTGTTTGTGAGATGTGTTTTTGAAAGTGATTTTGAAAAGGGTTCCCTTTGTAATGGCTCTCGTTTCTATAAGAACGCGTACAAAGTGTTGTTTTCAAAAGTGTTTCAAAATGAGAGTGTTTTGTGTATAAAATGTTTTTGTTGTAAGCAAGCGAGTAACTAGGAGCGAATCTACCTACTCGAAAGGTCTTAAATGTGCTATTTCCTCCTCCTTTAGATGTTGCTATCTTACCATTGATTTGATAAGAAGCCCCATCGTTGGATGTGAAGGGACGAGTGTTGGGACATTTGTATAGTCATGGAAGGAAACATATGGGACGTTTTAGCAATGTCATTTTAGGGACTAGATCATTTACTGAAGGCAACATCGAGAGTCATCGAGGGACTACGATCTTTTATCGAGGGTCTTTTGCTAAAACGCCCATGTTTGAGGGACATGACTATTTTTCCGATAGGCAACAAGTGAGATTACCCTAAGGGTGCATGTGTGCAAGTGTGTTTGATTGCATGCCTTTTAGTCTGGATTAGGGTGATCTATTTGTTGTTTTTATCTTGCCATACACACCCTAATTACTAGCATTTACATTTGAAAGCGATAAGTTGCAGAAATGTAAAGTCCTACGCTATTACAATATTTAGGGGATGGGGATACATATTTACAAATGGGGATAGCAAATAAAATTAAATCCTAAATTACTATTACAACCATATTGAAATGTACAATATAAGAAAAAAAATATTTGTTTGAAAAATGTTTTTGTCTTAAGGAAATAAATTAAAAGGAAAATATTTTTATGTTTTTTATGTTAATATTAAAAATGATGAAAAGGAAAATAAATGCAAGATAGAAACAACGTGCTGCTGCAAGAAGAACAACTAGGATCAGAAGTTCTGAAGCCAAGAGCGCTGTGACTCAGCAGGAGACGTTAGTGGAATCAGAAGTTCTGGATTGGTAAACTCTGAGGTCTTACAAGACATGTTAGAGGGAAAACACAGAAGTTCTGGATGGTATTCAGACAGTGGGCCACAAGTCAAAAGTTATGTATTACACTAAAACAATGACTAAATGTCAGCAGTTCAGTGCGTTATCAGCATGTAAAAATCAAAAACTGAGTGTTTGAAAACAGCGAGTGGAAACATCATAAGTTCAGTGTATTTGACATGTAAGGAGAACTCAGAAGTTCTGTGTTGTGTTAGAACAGTGAGTGAATCATCAGAAGTTCTGAATTATGCTGAGTCAGTGTGTGAATATTAGCAGTTCAGTGCGTTATCAACATGTAAGCATCAGAAGTTCAGTGTGTTTTAACAGTGAGGAAAATCATAGAAGTTCTGTGTGTTAAAACAGTGAAGAGAACTCAGAAGTTCTGTATGTGTTTAACAGTGAGAAAAATCATAGAAGTTCTGTATATTAAAATTATGAATGAACATTAGAAGTTTTAATGCCATATTTCAACACTCAATCAACACATCAGTAATCTATTCAATTTTTAACAATCAGCAAGTCAGAAGGATAAAAGCACAACAATTTTCAGAAGTTCTAATCCTAAATCTGAGTCTAGCCCTAATCAAGAAGTTATGATCCACAATTTTTCTACTTATGCAATGATATGGAAAACATTAATACTATGATATTTACATGTTAATGATGTTCAGAATGAAAAACAAGCAAAGTCAGAAAGACTTACCTTGAACCTGGAGCGTGCTTGGAGCTTTGAGTGGCTGCCTTTGGATGTTTTGGAATCAGCAAGAGTGACAGAACAATGGTTGTGTTCTTTGATTCAAAGGGGAGGAACAAAAGGTTTTATTTTGGATTTGCGAAGGTTTTCCCTGTTTCCTCTTCTCCTTTTTGGCCAATATCTCTCCAAAAGCCATCCCCTTGAACTTGTGATGGAGCCAAGTATTTATAGGCGAATTTGTTGTGGTTTTGGCGAAACAAAAATGGGATTTGAACCTTTTTTGGCATCCTGTTCCCTTGATTTTTTCATCACTGTTTTCGTATGCTAGTTTGGTGCAATTATGGGATGCAGGCGTAGGCTGACCTAGCTGTTGGTTATAGGTCTGAAGTAGGTTGTATAAACAAGGTTTTGGGATTTGGTTATGTTCTGACCAAAGCATTGAATATAACCTTCATATGCTGAAGCGCTGCCTTGTTTTTGAAGCAAGCATGGGGGTTGTCAGCAAGAATTAAGGAAAAGCAAAAAGCAAAGTATGGGCTTAGTACCAAAGTTTCTATCCCAAGACAGTAGAGGTATACGTGGTGAAAATCCTTTGGATAAAGACTCAGAAAGTGGTTGTGAGCATTAAATGATGATGAGACTTATCACAACCAGAAATCCTGCAACGTGAGATTCTACACCATGGCTTAGTTCTGGATCAGAAGTTCTGCTTCAGCGTAGCATCCAACCTCTGATCTTTGTATCTTCTGACTCCAAAATGTTCTGAAGGAGCTTTCAGACTTTCTAGAAAGCTTGCAGCATGCTTTGTAAACCTTCTTTGAACTACCCTAACAAACTCTGACTGAACTTTTTGTGAAAACTTGCCCAGAAGCTCTGACCAAACTCTGTCTTGAGAATATACAGAATTTGCTAAGTGTTAGGGTGATAATCTGATCAGAAGTTCTGAGTTTTGTCATGCTTCTTAAACACTTAGAAAAATTTCTAAGTATTTAGAATTTGACTTTTCCAAAGTAAAATTTGACTTTTCCAAAGTAAAATTTGACTTTTTAAATTTTTGATGAAACAAACTTCATATTCCAACATGTCTTGATGAAATATGATTTTTGAGATTTGATTTTGATCAAAAGTCAAAGTTGAACTTCTCAGTGTGCAAATGACCATTTTGCCCTTGTGAGTGATTTTCTTGAAAAATTGCAGTTCAAGGCTTGGAATTGGATGGAAGCAAACTTAAGGATCCAAGGTGATTCCTTGAGAAATGATAGGGCAAATTTTAGGGTACAACAACATGTTTCTGGGTAACCTGTCCGGTCCTTTCTTTAATCACTTAATTGGAAGTTCCTCAGCAGGCTTTATTGAATTAATCTTGACCAGAGAAAGAGTGGAAGCTGGGATTAAAAGTGGGAGACGCATCCTCTGCTGCTGTAAGAAAACCCTTTATTGGAAAAAATAAGTTGGTTCCGTGTATCCTCAAAGGAATCAAGAAAGAGTTGAACGCCGTCCAATGGTGGGGGCTGTCATGATCCCTAAGCCTGCACCTACTCAACAAAGGAGCAATCAGCCTAGAACAGAAAGACCAATAAGACAATTTACCTGGATTAATATGACACTATCTCAAGTCCTGCCACATTTGTTGAGATCTAATCTGGTAACATTGAAAGAAGCTCCAAAGAATCCTAACACAACATCTCCTCACTACCATCCTAATGCTCGCTGTGCTTACCATTCAGAAAGTCCAGGCCATGATACTAACAACTGGTTGGATTTGAAAAACAAGGTGCAAGATATTTTTGAAGACAAAGAAATTGAATTCGATGCTCCTAAGATCCCAAATGTTATCACCGCTCCTATGCCCAAGCATGGTCTTGATGTTAACGCTGTTGAAGATGTTATGTTTGTTACTTTTGTTGATGAACTTGTTACTGCTCTCCTGACTATCAAGAGGAACCTGTTGAATGCCAGTTTATTTTCAGGCTGTGACGAAAGCTGCCACCTCTGTTTATCCCTACCAACTGGCTGTCATTTATTGAAAGTAGGTGTTCAACGCCTAATGGATGACAAAGAGATTTTGTTTGAGAAGACTCCCGTTCCAACCATTTCTTACAATGATGTTTCAACAGTAACCATTTTCTCCAATCCTTCCAGGGTCTCCACCAAAAGACCCGTTAGGATTACATCAATTCCTAAAGTATCTCCATTGATAATTACTATGCCTGGGCCAATCCCGTACTCGTCAGATAAAACTATCCCATGGAACTATGGGGGAGACGTCTACTATCACGGCGTCAAGCAGGATTGGCCGGCTATTGAAGACTCAATTTTTGAGAAGGCTGACCCAAACATCAGTAACATTGCGGGAACCAGCAAGATAACCCGAAGTTGCAGAGTATTCTCCCCAGAGATTGCTCCTCTGAAGGCTGTTACCGGTCCTGTGATCATCCTTATTTCTATTCCTATTGACACTACTACTACAATCCCTATGGTTACCCCTACTGACACTTCTACCACCGAGTCGACCGAGACTCGGGGCAAAGGCATTCTGGTTGAGCCTGTCCGGATGAAGGCGCAATCAGTATCTATCCCTGAGGCCTCCTAAAAGGAGATGGAAGAAATTCTGAAAATTATAAAGAGAAGCGACTACAACATAGTCGAACAGCTAGGACAGACTTCGTCAAAGATTTCCATGCTGGCTTTATTATTGTGCTCCGAGGATCATGCGAAGGCCTTGGTGAATTTCTTTAAAACATCCCATGTACCACAAGAAACCTTTGCTGATCAGTTCCAAGAATGTGTGGCCAGCTTGACCGCGAATAATGGTTTAGGTTTTTCTGATGCTGACCTGACACCTAGGGGGAGGAAGCAAAATGAGGCATTGTATGTCTCTGTCGAATGCAGGGGCACAACTTTGGCCCATGTCTTGGTTGATACCGGTTCATCTTTGAATGTGCTGCCTAAGAAGGCTCTTGATAGGCTCGATTATGAAGGATTGACCTTAAAACCCAACAACATAGTGGTAAGGGCCTTCGACGGTTCAAAGAGAATGGTGCATGGGGAGGTGGACATCCCCATAAAAGTTGGAACCCAAACCTTTGATTCAACTTTTTACGTGATAAAAATTCGCCCTTCCTATTGCTGCTTATTGGGCCGACCATGGATTCACAATGCTGGTGCCGTCACCTCTACATTACATCAAATTCTGAAATATCCAACCGAAGGGAAAATCATTACTGTCCATGGAGAAGAGGAATATATGGTCAGCCACCTAAACTCCTTCAGATACGTGGAATTGGATGGTGAATTCATTGAAACTCCGTTTTAGAATTTCGAGGAAGTCCCACAAACCGTCGCAATAACCAAGGCTATTTCCCAAGTCCCAAAGATCACAAGACCCCTGCTAAAGATGTCTTTTGTGAAAGATGCCAAGGCAGTGATCAAAGAAGGTGGGTGTACTATTTGGGGCCAACTCCCGGATATCCCATACAAATCTGAAAAATTTGGTTTGGGCTTCACTTCAGGAGCCCATAAAGCTGTATGTTGTGCTCGTGCCGGGGGACCACCCTTGAAGATCAACAACCACAGAGTTAACGCAGTGGAGGATGATGAGGAGAGTTACGACCTGAAGGATTGGATTTTCCCAACTGTCAATGGAGGACTCAACAACTGGGAAGCTAAAGATTTTGTCCCAATTACTTTTATCCAACATTAATTATCTTTAAATTTTTTTGGACCTATAATAATTAAACAATTCAGACTTTTAAAACCTTGTGTCTTACCCGAGGCACAACGGTCTATTTGTAAGGGTTGTTACCATATTTTCATATGTCATCAATGAATCATGGACATTTTTGCATACAAGCTTTGTGCTCTTTGTCTTTCTTTTTTGTACATTTTTATTTCTTTCAAATATAGCTATACTCTTACACACACTCACATTCAAAATGCAGATCTACATCCATTTGGGATCCCATGGGTAACGATTCTGCTATGGCCTTCTGTGACTCTGAAAATCTAATCTACCAAGCCGAAGACGAAGGTGAGGAAGATTGTGAAGTGCCAGAGGAACTTTCCAGGTTACTACAATAAGAAGAAAGGACCATACAACCCCACGAAGAACCAGTGGACACAGTGAAACTAGGTATCGAAGAGGACAAGAAAGAAGTTAAGGTGGGTGCCAATCTGGAACCCAGTGTCAATAAGCGTCTGACTTAGTTGCTACATGATTATGTTAGGTATTTTCCTGGTCGTACAAAGACATGCCAGGACTTAATGCTGATATCGTGGTCCATCGTCTACCAACAAAAGAAGTCTGTCCACCGGTAAAACAGAAAGTCTGTCGCATGCGGCCAGACATGTCAGAGAAGATCTAGGCCGAAGTCATGAAACAATTCAACACCGGATTCTTAGCCGTCACCTCCTACCCGCAATGGGTCGCCAATGTTGTTCCTGTTCCTAAAAATTACGGCAAGGTACGAATGTGCGTGGACTACAGAGATTTGAATAGGGCAAGCCCTAATGATGATTTCCCACTTCCCCACATCGATATTCTGGTTGACAATACAACACAACATAAGGTGTTTTCCTTCATGGATGGTTTCTCAGGCTATATTCAAATCAAAATGGCACCTGAGGACATGGAAAAAACAACCTTTGTCACACAGTGGGTCACTTTCTGTTACAAGGTTATGCCATTCGGGTTAAAGAACGCTGGGGCAACCTATCAGTGTGCCATGGTAGCTTTATTTCACGACATGATACATCATGAAATAGAGGTCCATGTGGACGACATGATAGCCAGATCTCAAACAAAAGAGGAACATCTTGACCATTTGCAGAAACTGTTTGAGAGGCTAAAGAAGTACAAGCTGAGGATGAACCCGAATAGATGCACATTTGGGGTGAGGTCAGGTAAACTCCTAGGATTTGTCGTCAACGGTAAAGGTATCGAAGTAGACCCTGCCAAGGTGAAAGCAATACAAGAAATGCCTGATCCTCGTACTGATAAGGAAGTTAGAGGATTCTTATGACAACTGAACTACATTGCCAGATTCATTTATCACTTAACAGCTACTTGTGAACCAATCTTCAAATTACTGAAGAAAGATCAAGTAGTCAAATGGAATGATGAATGCCAAACTGCCTTTGGCAAGATAAAAGAGTACCTACAAGAGCCTCCTGTTTTAATGCCACCAGTCGATGGAAGACCCTTGATCATGTATCTAACTATTTTGGAAAATTCAATGGGGTGTGTGCTGGGGCAGCATGACGAGTCTGGCCGAAAAGAGCATGCTATTTATTACCTGAGCAAAAAGTTTACCGACTGTGAAACAAGATATTCACTGCTCGAGAAAACTTGCTGCGCTCTGGCATGGGCTGCTCGCCAGCTAAGATAGTATATGCTGACCCATACTACCTTATTGATATCCAAGATGGATCCAATAAAATACATATTTGAGAAACCTGTCCTCTCTGGGAGAATAACAAGATGGCATATGATCTTGACAGAATATGACATTCAGTATACTACCCAAAAAGCAATAAAGGGCAGTGTACTAGCCTATCACCTTGCTCATCAAGCTGTGGATGATTATCAGTCCATGAAGTTCGAATTCCCGGATGAAGACATCATGATGGTAAACAACTGTGAAAAATTTAGACCATATGATGAACCTGAACAAGGATCCCGATGGACCCTGGTTTTTGATGGGGCGTCCAACGCACTCGACAATGGCATAGGTGTTGTACTCATATCCCCTTAAGGATGTCACACTCCCTTCACTGCAAGACTCTGCTTCAACTGTACAAATAACATGGCAGAATACGAATCGTGTATTTTTGGCCTCAAAGATGCCATAGATTTGGGGATAAAGTCCTTAAGTGTATTCGGAGATTCAGCCTTGATCACCAGTCAGATCAAAGGAGAATAGGAAACTAAACTCCCTAACCTTATCCCCTACAAAAAACATGTGTTGACATTAATCCCATATTTTGAGAAGATTACCTTCGAGTATTTCCCGCGAGAAGAAAATCAACTAGTGTATGCGCTAGCCACAATGTCACCCATGTTTAAACTTAAGTGGGGGTAACGAGGCTCCCCAGATCACCATTGAACGAATGGATGAACCAGCTCATTGTCACGAGATCAATACTGAAGAAGTAGTGGACCAACCTTGGTTCCATGAAGTCAAGAGGTACCTCGAGGATCAATAGTATCCGGAAGGAGCTTTAGTTAATGATAAGAAGTTCTTAAGGAGATTCTATGCTAAGTTCTTTATCAATAACAACATCCTCTATAAACGCAACCATGACTCTGTATTGCTTCGTTGCGTAGACAAGGTTGAGACAAAAAAGATCATGGCTGATTTATATGAAGGCACTTTTGGCACCCATTCCAGTGGGCATATGATGGCAAAGAAGATCATACGGGCAGGTTATTACTGGTCTACCATGGAAGCAGATTGCTATCAACATTCACGAACTTGTCACAAGTGTCAAATCTATGCTGAAAAAGTGCATGTACCTTCAGTTCCTCTAAATGTCCTAACTGCTCCCTGGCCATTTGCGATGCGGGGCATCGATATGATTAGAGAAGTCAAACCTACATCCTCTAATGGACACCACTTCATATTGGTGGCCATTGACTATTTCACGAAGTGGGTTAAGGCGGATTCCTTCGCTTCCGTTACCAAGAATGTTGTTGCCCGATTCATCAAATAGAATCTCATCTGTCAGTATGGTATCTCGGAGAGGATCATCATAGAGAATGGTACGAATCTCAATAATACTATGATCACCACACTATGCATGCAATTCAAGATCCAACACCATAATTCTTCTCCTTACCGGACAAAGATGAATGGTGCTGTCGAAGCGGAAAATAAGAATATTAAAAAGATCATACAAAAAATGACAGTAACCTACAAGGACTATTTTATATGGTGGGAGAAATGACTTAAGGTGTTTTGCGTTTGATTGCAAATGTTGCAGTTAGCAAGAGTCGCACCGACTTTTCTTTTATCCAAAAGGAAAGGTGAAAAAGCACAGGAAAGACCTTTGAGATTGTTTCTTGAGTTCGGGGGGTAGATTATGAAAAGGGAAGGTATTAGCACCCTTTTCATCCATGGTTTTCAATGGGCTCTTAGTTACTTGCTAGATCACTTGCTTTTGTTTGAAATTGTGCTTTGTGTGGTTTTTGAAAGTATTTTGTAAAGAGGCCATTGTTTAGGAAATCTTTGTAATGATTCTTATTTGTAAGAATGTATACAAAAATGTTGATCTTTTGAAAATGTTTTCAATTTTGTAAGATGTTTGGAAGTGTGTGTGATTGTTTTGAAAATAGCAAGGATGTTTGTTTTGAAATGGAGAAAGTAATTAGGAGCAATCTACCTACTCAAATGTATTTCTTATTCATTTTCTTTTCCTTTGACATTGTCGTCTTACCATTGATTTGGTAAGCAACCCTATCTTTGGATGTAAATGGGACAGGCGTGGGTCATCGTATAACCATGATTAGCAATATTGTAAGGTATCTTAGCATTATTTTTTAGGGACTAAGATCATTTGTAAGGCAACTTAGATAGCGCCATCGAGGGACTATGATCTTGTATTTGCTTGTTTTTGCTAAGATATCTTACATGCGTAATATGGTCATTTTGTATAAGGCAACCAAGTGGGATAACCCTAAGAGTGCTTGTGTGCAAGTGTATCATTTTCATGCTTGTTTTTATCTTGAATTAGGGTTTTCTAAGCATTGGTTTTAGTCTTTCCATACAAACCCTAATTACTAGCATGTTATATAAAAGCGATAAATTGAGAAATTTAAAGTTACTACACTATTACAACATTTGTAGGGGGGTGTACAAATTGAATGGGGATTGCAAGAATTTAAACCCTAATTAGTCTATTACAACCATATTGAATTGGTATAAATATACAAGGAATTAAATAGATACAAAGTATAACAATGAATAAATATACAAGGATGTAAAATGTAAAGAAAATGGATTTTGTTTGGTTTTCATGAAAAAAAGATTTTGTCTTAACCTAATTAAATAAAGAAAATAGTTAATTAAGTTTGAATTTATTAAGAAAAGATTTTAAATGAAAACCCTAATTCTATTAATTAATCAAAAGAAAATAAGTTTAAGAAAAGTATTCTTTTGGTATTTTTTATCTTGAAAATATTTATAGTATTATAAAATATTTTTAGTCTTTTTTATATTAAAATAATTTATTTTAAATGGTGTGAAAGAAAATAAATAAATAAAGTAATATTAATTAAGTTTATAAGATTTACTTAATAAAATAAATAAAGTATAATAAATAAAAATATTTTTTGTGGAAAAATAGAATAAAATAAGTCAAAATATAAATATATCATTTTTTTTGTATTTTATGATTTTTAGTATTTAGAAAAATATATTTAAGAAAAGAAAAATGAAATAAATAAATAAATAAATAAATAAAAATAACTTGGGCCAGGGGGTGCCAAAAGCCTGAAGGGGGTCAGTGAGAAAAAAAACAAGCCAGGCCCAAAGGGGCCCAGCGCCTGCCAAAAAAACAACCATAGTCAGAAAAATGAAAAATGTGAAAAATGAAAAAGGTACCACTGGGGCTCGAACCCAGGTCCCATAGGTTACAGGCGCGCGCTTCTACCACTGGGGTGACTATACATCCGTTAATACAAATGAAACAATAAATATATAAGGCAAAACGTGTTCTGAAGACTTCATCTTCAACCTCCAGCCAGACCAACTGTAACTTGCTTATTTCTCATCAAAAATGAAAACTGTAAACATGAAACTTGTAGCAAATTTTCTCACGATTCCAGAAATGTAAAGTATTAAAACTATAGATCAAAGATAAGCAAGAATTTTAATGTCCCTAATCTGAACCCTAAAAATTTCAGAAATTTCAGCTTCAAAATTCTCTAAGCTCAAGCAAAATTAATGGAAACTATGGACATGGTTAGCTTTGGGGCAATGATATCTACATGTTTTATTCACAAATAAACTATTGATGATGCCTGTATGAAGAGTTAAAAGTTGAGAAAACTTACCTCAAAACTGGAAATCGTGTTTGGAGTTTGAGCTTGTTTCAAGTGATGGTGATGATCAGGTTAGCTTCCTTGAGGTCCTAGGAAGCTAATGCAATGGTTTGCTTGAGTTGAGAGTGGATGAAATGATCTGGAGAAGTCAATGTGCATTGCTCTGTTTTTGGTTATGGAGGATATGGTAAATGGTGTTACAGTAATGAAACATGGATAGGGATATGTTACACTTGATGGAAGGAAGCTTTAGAAACTAAAAGGCCAAGAAGCACACGAGGGAAATGTGAGTTTGAAGTTCAAGGTCAAAAACTGTGCAATAATGGATTTTTTTGGAAATTTCTGATTTGAGAGAGTTTTGGTGTGTTTCAGGATGTTCAATATCGTCCTCTAGCTCACAAATAGTTACTCTATTTATATGCAACAAGTTTGGAGGGTTCTAGTTGATCAGAATTCAAATTTACATGTGTATGTATAACATGTGATTTTTTGAGAAATTAAAGTTTCCATGCCTTGTACTTGGTTCATAGAGTTGTTAACCACTTTAAAAATAATGCTTCTGACTTTGTGGATGGAGTGCAATCAAGAAAAACAAGTTGGGAGCTCAAGAAGCTGACTTTGTGCATAAAGCTTGCTTTACAAGAATGGATATGTTACTTTCTCCCTAAAATGGCAAATTGATTTGGACAAAGCTTGAAACACTTGGATAAGGGAATAATAAGTTGTGTAAAACATTAATTATGGAGTGAAAAACAAGTTTGAGGCCTACAAAGCAAGGATTATGCAGCCTAGCATGGATTTGGTTCATGTGTTCATAAAAAATGACTTGTAATTCAAGTGACAAAACCCTAACTTCATCTCTTCGATTCTCCCTACTAAAGAATGATCTCATGGAGTTCCTGGACATTTTGGAAAGCTTGCAATGTTCTTTACAACCCATATTTGAATTGATTTTGAGGATTCCCCTTGGAACTATATGAAAAAGTGCCATGAAGTTAGGTCAAAATCCTGGCCAAATTAGGGCAAAATTTCACTAAGTGTTTAGTTTCATGACCTCATGTTCATAAAATTATAACTTGAGATCCAAGCCTTTTTGGAAGAAGTTGTGTTAAGCAAAGTTGTAGATTTCATGGAGATCTACAACTTTTATGTTGTAAGTTTCTCTTGAATCATGATGAAAATTTGGCTCAAAGTTATTAAAAAACATGAAATTTCCAACACTTAGAAAAATTTCTAAGCTTAGAAATTTTGACTTTTCAAAATGAAATCTTGACTTTTTGATTTCTTGATGAATAAGTTTCATATTTTGACATGTTTTGATGAATTGTGATCTTTGGCACTTGAATTTGACCAAAAAGTCAAAGTTTGACTTTTCAGTATACAATTGACTTTTGATCAGTTGACTGTAAAATTCATCTATCAATCCAATGGACTTGCAATGCTTTGAACCATGTAATTAGTTAAAAATGATGAAATTGGACTCTTGAGATCATGCTTTAAACCAATTGACCATTTGCTAGGTCAAAAACCAAGAATTGCCTTTTCCCAGTCAAAACCCTAATTTTGACCATTTTGCCCTTTTGGAGATTTGATCAAATTTCTTGAGGAGTTGTGGTCCAAACTTGTTAAAATTGTACATGTGAGTTTATAATGTTGATATGGATAAAAAATTATAAAGTTTGATTGTAAATTGGCCATGGTTGACTTTTTCCCCAATATAGTTGATTTTTAGGTCAACTGCTCAATTGACTGATCAAAAGTGTGATCCAAGGCTCGAAACTTGGCATGAGTAATCTTGGGGGTTAATAATGATCCATGAAAGTCATATGAATCATTAGAAGTTCAAAAATCCTTGTGCAATCTCAAACCCTAATTTTGGTCATCAGTGCATAAGGAGATGTCTTAGCTGATCAAACCCTAATGCAATCTTGAGCCCAAGGAGATCTTGTGAGAAAATTATTGATAAGTGAGAGGGAAAATTTTGGGGTACAACAGCTGCCCCTGTTTAATCTTCTTAAGCCTGAAGAGTTAGATTGGCATGTTTTTCCATTCATGACTCAAAGGTGGAAGATGATTGGACACTAGGGTTCCCAGAAATTTGCACTCGACGATGTGATGATTGATGAAATAGGCTTAAAGATGCCATTTGGAGAGGTGATAGAAAGTTGGAGGAGATGGGATTTTAGATTCCATCCAAGAGTGATTGTTGAATTGTAATTTGTAAGCTGAAAGAACGAGTATCAGAATGGCGTCAGTGTCTGGAGCGTACCTGTACTGTATCTGGAAGTTGAAAACTGAATGAGTATCAGAATGGCATCCATGTCTGGAGCGTATCTGAAATTTGAATCTGAATGAGTATCAGAATGGCATCCATGTCTGGAGCGTATCTGTACTGTATTTGGAAGTTAAAAACTGAATGAGTATCATAATGGCATCCATGTCTGGAGCGTATCTGAACTGTACCTAAAAGTTGAATCTGAATGAGTATTAGAATAGCATCCATGTCTGGAGCGTATCTTAACCATATCTGAGAGTTGAATCTGAATGAGTATCAGGATGGCATCCGTGTCTGGAGCGTATCTGAACTATATCTGAAAAACTTTGTTTATTGTTAATGGTAGCTGTTGATTAATCTTATCCTGAAAAAGATAAAATGTTAGCTAATATGCAATGTTATGTTGTATGAAATGCATAGTATAATGCATTCATGTTATCAATGTTTATGATATATGGATGTGATGTATGCGTATGTCAACTGATTTGCTGTATTGTTGTTGGGTTGGGGAAAATAGATCCCTGACTGCTGCTGAGGGTATGTAAGTCCCCATGTTGTGAAGTCTAAGTATTGATGAATTTCTGCTTGGAGAAATAAACTCTATTGTATGGGGAATGTCGTGTACTGTTTGAAAAAAACTTGGTTGGGGAATTCTGAGAAATTTGGCGACTTCTACATGGGATTGATAAACTGGAAGCTTTGTTCTGCTGGGGATTAAATTGCACACTGTGGGGAATTTTATGGAGATAAACTTAGAGAGATTCCCCAATCCCTTAAAGCCATCAGCGATTGTCTTTTATTTTGTTTATTTGTAAACAATAATTATGTTCAAATGCATATGTTCAACAATGAATCATTGGACGTTTTTGTAAACAAAACACAAGCGTAAAGAAAAAATAAATAGTTTTTGCACTTTCAAAGGGATATCTTTGTATTGACTTTGAGTAAGTATTTTTGTACAATGAGATAAACATTCTAGCAAGAGAATGCCGTCGTAAAAAAATGAAAATTTTAATACAAAGAAAAGATAGCTATGTGTAATAATCCCATGGGGTTACCATTCTGCTCTAGCCTTTGTATCTCTGAGTATCTTATCTATTTGTTGCCTCGTCCGAAGATGATTGAATTGATCAGAAACTCTGAGTTTGCCAGTGGAAGCCAAAGGTTGTCCGTAAGGTGATTCAATATGACATAGTCATACACTTTAAATTCCCTAACTTTTGCCAGGACCGCCTGTGATACGGTGGGAGAACTGACTTGAGGTTTACGTTTGTATTCGCAAATGTTGCGGTTAGCAAGAGTCGCCACCGACTTTTTATTTTATCCTAAAGGAAAGGTTAAAAAAAGCACAGCAAAAACCTTTTGAGATATTTCGTGGGTTCGGGGGGTAGATTATGAAAAGGGAAGGTATTAGCACCCTTTTCATCCATGGTTATCCATGGGCTCTTAGTTACTTGGTTTTTAGATCACTTGCCTTGTTTTTTCGATTGCTTTGAAAATGGTGTGTGTGTGGGTGCTTTTTGAAAATGTTTTGGAAAAAGATGCCTTGTCTTAGGCAACTAATGTATTTGACTCGTGTTTGAGTGTTTTACAAAAGTGTGGATCTTTTCGAAAAGATGTTTCAAATGTTTTTTGAGAGTTTGTTTGAAAGTGTTGTGGATTGTGGTTTTTGAAAATAAGGCAAGTGTTTTTGCAAGTTTGATCTCAAGTAACTAAGAGTCTTGTCTACCCTATTGTACTCAAAGGTTTTTGTCATGTTTTAACCCTTTTTTTTTTAACAATTTTGTTCCACCATTGAAATTGATGGACAATCTTGCGTTTAGGAAGTTTATTCGGGACGGGCGCGGGTCATCGTATGGACCATGAATGCAATGGTGCCAAGTGTCTTTGGCAATTTGTTTTGAAGGGACTATGATCATTCCGATTTAGGCAACACTTTGAGACTTATGATCGTTTGATTTGTTTTGCCAAAGATACTCGACGTGCAAGCATGGCCCATTTTGGAAGGCAACGTGTGGGATTACCCTAGGGGGTGCAAGTGTGATTGTGTATTGATTACATGTATTTGTCTTGTATTAGGTTATCTAGCGTTTGATTTTATGTACATACAAACCCTAGGTCTAACCATGGCATAGTTGAAAACTGTAAATTGCGGAATGTAAATCTACGCTATTACAAAATAGTGTCCGGGAGTGGGGGTATAAATGTACAAGGGGATGAGACTTATAGTATCAAATAAGTTACAACCAAATCGAATGTCGCAATCAAATGTAAATATCGAATGTAAAATAAGATAAACAAATGTGTATAAGGCAATGTGTTGTGTAAGTGTACAAGTGTATATGTATGTGAATTGTGTAACAAGTGCGAAATGTGAAGTTGAAGCGTATTAGGGTTTGACCTAGATGAATGTTTTGATCTTGTATTTTTGATTTATATGTTGAATTATGTACAAAAGAAAAAGAAAGTGTTTTGATTAAATGTTCAATTTTTAGTTGGAAAGTATTTTAGTCAAAATGTTTGTGAGTTTCAATATTAGAGAAAAATGTATTGAATTGTTATGTATGAAAAGAATGTTAACTAAAAAAAAAAGTTTAATTTTAATTATGTATAATATGTACAAATATGTTTTAATTAAAAAAGTATTTTCAATTTAATTATATGATATGTACAAATTTAATGTTTTAAAAATGTATGTACAAGATATATCTAAAAAGAGTTTTTTTATATTATGTGGTAAAAGGTGTATTTTGATTAAGTTAGTATGTTTAATTAAATTAAGAAATAAATTGTATATGTTTTAAAAAAAATGAATTAATTGAGTTAGTATATAAAAAAGTAAACATTGTTTTTTATAAAAAATGAAAAGAGTTAATATTTTATCAAAAAGAAGAAGTAAATATAAACTAAGGTTAGTGATTAATGGGCTTAGAATAATTAGGAACGGGTCAGGCCCACGTTGTCTTGAACGAAATTAGGGTTTAGGCATTTTGTTATTCAGAGAAAGGGCTAGGGACGGCGCCGTTCACTTGAACTTCGTCTTCTTCGTTCAAGCTTCCCTGAGTGCTTATCTCCGGCCACCAACGCAACCCATACTCTCTTCCCTCCAAGGCAAGAACTCCACATCCTTTGAAACAAGGTTGGTTTTTCAGTTGTTACGTTTTCTTTCCTCTTTTCTGAACATGCATGTTTTGTTCTGAGCTCTTATTTTTTTCGTTTTTTATGAGGTGAAGGGGAAGATATAGCAAGTTCGTTACCTGATTTTTGGAGATGGAGGAGAGAAGAGGGGTGACGTTGAGGAGGCCGGAGCGGCGTGAGGAACTTTGAGCTTGCTTTGCTTTCGACGCTTTCTGGTATTTTCGCTCTCGTTGCTTATGATTAAGGTTTTGATGATGATATGTACTGAGAAACCCTAATTCACTTCTTTACCTCTTCTTCTATGTCACTGATGCTTATTGTTGCCTGAGTATTTGTATGCTTCTTGTTTGACTTCTATGAGTTGCCTAGCATTTTTGTTGAATGGTTGCTTTCTTGGACGATTTGCCTTGGCTACTTTAGAACATTGCTGGCTTGCCTATGATGAAGCTTGCTTCTGAGGCCCTTGACGCTTTCTCTCTTCTTCTCTTGTTGCCCTGTGTATTGTTGCCTATGTATTGCCTAATGATGAAAAGCTTCTGAGTTCACCTTGAATTGCTTCTTTCTTCTTCTTCTTGAGAGGCTATGTGCTTGTTTGTGTTGCCTAATTTAACATGTTTTTTCCTTGCCCTGTGATGAATCCAAGATTCTGAGGGCTTGAAGGTTTGATGCCCTTTTTGGAGCTTTGAAGCTTTGAAAGGCCTTAAGCTTATTTTTACAATGGCTGGTTTAATAACTTGAGGGATTATGTGTTTGATTATGCTTGAGATTGGGTTGCCTTTGAATTGTTGCCTATGATGAATCCACTTCTGAGGCTTGGTGTTGGTGTGATTCTGGTTATGACATTGGTTAGATAGTGTTTGAAGGTTGAGGCCTGATGCAGGTTTGATGGTCTTTGTGTGATGTTTGGCTTATCAGGTTTTTTTGTATGTTTGAAATTTGAGGTTATGTTTGATGGTTATGGTTTGGATATGAGAGGATGTTGGTATGGTTTATCAGGTTCTTGTGTGTTTTTGAGGGTGATGCAGGCTTGATAACTCAGTTTTTGGTTATGTGAGGTTTTTGGGACAGGGTGTACTGGTTTTGTTTGACAGGGTATTCTGAGTATTTGTTTGCCTGATGCAGGCAGCAGGTTATCAGTTTTTAGGTTATGGTGTTTTTGAAGGTTGAGGCAAGGTGAGGCCTGATGCAGGTTACCTGTTGCTTTGGACAGGTTCAGGTTTGATAGTGTTTTGTTATCTTTTGCTTCTTTCTTCTTTTATCTCCTCACTTCTGGACTGTGCTTGCTGCCCAACTCAGTTTGTTATTTTCTGATTTTTTATCTCCTTTTGCTTAGGCTCCACTGAGTGGTATATTTCTTTCTTTTGCTATCTTGCTGAACTGTCTTCTGAACTGCTGTTTTACTATGCCTAACCCTGCCTATGCTTGCTTTGTACTGGCTTCTCCTGAACTGAGCTTTGCTTGTGGATTTGTATATCTTTTTTTCTGTCTTCCTGCCTATGTTTCAGACCTGAACTGAGTTTGCTTTATCTCTCTTTACTCTCTCTTAAAGTACAGTTTGAATTTTATATGATTATACTTGTACTTTTCTGAAGGGGCTAACTATGGGAAATGATGAAAAAATCCAAGTTGCTTGCATCCTACATACTACTTGACTGCATCTTTATCTCTTTTGACAACTTTGATCTGACTTTGCATTTTGATATCTTGGCAAAAATCTTTTTATGGCAGCTTTTGAGCTTTGATAGCAACTTGTACTATTTTGATTTCTTTCTTATCTTTGGCATTTTGACAGTTAGTGCCTTTGCTTTTGGATAGAAAGTTGAGATTGAACTTTTCAGTTTAGATTGGATTTTGAATCTTGAATTTCTATGCAGCTTGAAATTTGTAACTTATGCATTTTTGACATTTGCATTCATGAAATAAAATAATCTTCCCTCTCTGTGAACCGGGAGAAATCCCGTGATTTGCAGAGAGGGTCAACTGATCCCAGTCAGTGGCCCCTAATGATGAGCACTATTTTATCTGTCCTTTAATTAACTGCTTTCTGACTTTTCTTGTTCTTTTTGCAGATGAAAAATGGAATACCGGAGCGGAGTGAAGAATGAAGAATATTTAGAAAATAGGATAATTTTAATTTTATGTAATATTTAAATTAATGTATATCATTGTTTATAATTTAAATTATAAACAACAATTTGTACAAATAATTCAATTATTCAATAAAATCTAAATTATCCAATTAATTCCAATTTCTTTATTGTTTATTTATTTATTTAAAATTCTTAGAATTAGAACAATTGAAAAATAAATTCAATCATTCAATTTCAGAATAATAAATAACTAAAATAAAACAACATTGATCAATTAAAGTCTGTCTTATTCAACATCCAAAGCAAAGCAGCAGTTAATCCAAATAGACTGATCAAACGCATAAACACTGTGAATCCAACACTGCATCCTGTATATGACTGGCCCAATCAAAACGTACTGAATTCAAACCACTGTCTCTTTTACTGATTAAACCAAGATAACGCGAATTTTAATCCGAATCTTGAAATAAACCGCAAAGTGCTGTGGAATTCAAATTCTTCTGAGAATATGCCCATAAAACCCTAATTCCCGATTAAATGCCAAATCACGCTCGCTTGATCAAAATTGAACCAAAAATCAATCAAACCCTAAGCCCACTGTATGAAACAATTCAGAGCTCTGAAAATCAGTAAAAACCCTAATTTTGATTGACTGTCAAGAAAAGTCCGTTTGTCCGATTCTTGAGCCAGTTTGAAAAGTCAGGAAATGTTTGAAGCTGAGATTTCTTGTGGAAAAGGCACGAGGGCAAATTTTGGGGTACAACAGTTGCCCCTGTTCAATCTTCTTTGACCTGAAGAGTTAGATTGGCAAGTTTGCCTTTCGCGACTTGAAGGTAAAAGGAGATTGGACACTAATGTGCCCAGAAAATTTGCGCTCGTCGATGTGACGGTGGAGGTGAATGGGCTTAAAGATGCCATTTGGTGATGGGCTTAAAGATGCCACCTGGTGCGAAAGAATTTTGTCGGGGGATGGGCTTAGAGATGCCATCTGAGAATGGGCTTACAGATGCCATTCGGCGACTGCTGGTAGGAGGATGGGCTTATAGATGCCATATGGTGATGTTGAACTGTACGTCAATGGTGAGTGGACGAGTATCAGAAAGGCATCCCTGTTTTGGAATATCTCTGAATTGGGGTCTGAACAAGCAACAGATTGACGTTCGTGTCTGGAGAATCTGTAAACTATTTTCAGGAGTTGGGACTGAACAAGCAATGGAGCAGCATCCGTTGTTGGGAAGCGTCCGTAACCTATTTTCAAAAATTGAGAAGAGTCTGAATCAGTCGGTAGATTGACCTCCGTTGTAGGGAAGAATCCGTAAACTGTCTCCAAAAGTTTGAGAAGAGTCTGAACAAATCGGTAGATTGACATCCGTTGTAGGGAAGAATCCGTAAACTTGTTTCAGAAGTTGAGAAAAGTCTGAACAAATTGGTAGATTGACATCCGTTATAGGGAAGAATCCGTAAACTTGTTTCAGAAGTTGAGAAGTTGAAGAGGAACCGGTGTAAGGTTTCTGCTGATGCGTCTGAATGAATCTGGAATAAGTATTAAAATGTTGCCGTGTCCGGGTCACATCTGAACTATTTTTGGATGAATCTCAGGAGATGATCTGTGTCTGTCGACTGATCTTACCTGAAAAGGCAAAGGGTTAGTTGTACGTAATGTTATGATGCATGATGCAATGCATGTGACATTTAATGTTTATGATATGAATGTAATGAATGCGCATGTAAGCTGATGAGCTAATCTTGCCAAGGATACATGATTCCGAGATGGCTGAAGATAAAAACATCTCGACTGCTGCCGGGGAAAATAAATCCTTGGCTGTCGCTGGGGAAGAGAATTCCTGATGACCTCTACTGGGGAGTTCCAACTAGTAGACTCATGCCGGGGAGACCAGATTGAGAGTCTTCGGTTTGATGGGAGGTAACCCTGGAGACTTCACTGGGGAACTCAAAAATTGCTTCCTCAAAACTCTGTGGGGAGAAGGTTTGAAAATATGACTCCGCCGGGGATTGAAGGAACTCCGCTGGGGATAGGGAGAATCTTGGCGAGCGCGATCTTCCGTGGTTGTTGGCTTTGAGAAGAATCTGAACAAGCGATAGGTTAACCTCCGTTTACTTGGAGAACCCGTGAACTGTTTTCAGAAATCTTGAGAAGAATCTGAACAAGTCGGTAGATTAGCGTCCGTTGTTGGGAAGAATCCATAAACTTGTTTCAGAAGTCTTGAAGTTTGAACCAGCAATAGAACAACATCCGTTGTTGGGAAGTGTCCGTAAACTAAATTCAAAGGTTGCATCTGAACAAGTTGATAGATTAACATCCGTTGTTGGGATGAATCCATGAACTATTTTCAGAAGTCTTGATAAGAATCTGAACAAGTCGGTAGATTGGCGTCCGTTGTTGGGAAGAATCCGTAAACTGTTTTCAGAAATCTTGAAGGGGAACCGGTGTAAGGTTTCCTGATGACGAGCTTGTGTAAAACTGCATCGGGTTTTGAACACTTTTGACATTCGAATGCCCCAAGTGGTGATGTAGATAAAATCCTGGTTTATTACAGGCGTTGGTCTACAATCGGTCGTTCACAGATGTTTCCCGGGTTGTTGCAGGTGTTGATCTGGAATTCTTCAGACATGCCCTGGCTGGATACAGGAGTCGAATCTGGAAAGGTGATAGTTGATAGATATGCCCTGGCAGGATACAGGAATCGAATCTTCGAACTCTTCAGACGTGCCCTGGCTAGATACAGGAGTCGAGTCTGGAAATGTAGTCAACAGATATGCCCTGGCTGGATACAGGAGTCGAATCTGGAAATGTTGTAGTTGATTTGTTGAACACTTTTGACATTCGAATGCCCCAAGTGGTGATGAAGGAATCTTGAATCAGATTACCCTGCATATTGAGAGATTTCTTGAAATCTTGACTGGACTGCCCCAGGTTAACTGTACTTTGAAAGATCTGTTGGACCTTGACTGGACTGCCCCCAGGTTAACTGAATTGTGACATGTCATGCCCCTTGTTGATAGGAGATTTGATGGAAGTGTTATCCTCTTGAAGTGATTTTGCTCATTGAGAGAGTTTTCGTTCCTCCGAACATTCGCTGTATGAATTTCTTCGCTGTCAAATAAAAGGGTCAAATGCAGACAGTGATATTCGAATAATGCAAAGTTTATGTTTGTCTTTGAAATTTTGAGAAAATGCGTTTTTAGCAGAAAACTTTTCACAAGACAAGTTAACACAAGATTTAGAGCAAAGCCTTACAGGAGTCAGGATACCTTTTGTAACAGTATGCTTTCGAACTAACCCATGCTTCAATTAGGACTTTTGGAGGGTTGTAATGTGGCCTGGTTCACGGTTTAAGAAACAAAGGATAAAAGGCTCAAAGTATATTTGTACCCACCCGCTCTTCGTGATGTCCTTCAACCTAAGCTCAGTCAATTGTGCGTCGCACTCTGTTTTGAGTTTGGAACGACTTTTGGGCGATGGTTCACCAGTTTGAATTTTGGGGGACAGTCATCATCTCCTTTTTCTTTTCCAACACTTTTCATGTTGTTGAGGGTTTTGTAATGACCTCACTATTTTGATTTTGATTTGTTATCCCTAACTTTTGCCTGACTGTTACCGTTTTCGGGATTACTGTCAGCGGGATGCCCCAGCTTTCTTAAGCCTCCTTTATAGGTTTTGGCTCAGTGGGCTTTTCTCTTTTGAGAGATCGACTGTCTATGTGATAGGTAACCACCCTTGTCTTTTGATTCCAAAGGAATGCTTTCTTTTTGACGTCGTTCGTTGTGTTACGAACTGAGAGTTTGCGACTTCAATGCGCGTTTTCTTTTGAATTAACTGAGATACTACCCTGCCCCAGGTTTATATCAAAGGTTTCGATTGTTTAGAATAGAAAACTCCTACTTCTTTGGCTCGAAGGGGTTGACTAGGGATTAACTTCCTTATAACTCCAGTGTTTGGGAATTGAAAGAAATGCCTGTACATCATCAGCAAGGTTTGTTCAAAAGCGTACTGTATAAGATCACGGTATTGTTTCGTCATCCTCCCTCTAAAGGCTTGCAGCTTTTTATCAAGAGTCAAATATCATAAAGAAAAGCATAAGAGTAGTGAAACGAATGGATGAATTCAAGACAAACATATGCAATGCATTAATGAAAACAGAGTTTAACATCAACAGAAAATTGTTTGACAGCCAAAAGAAATTACAACTTTGAAAAATTCAAAAAGAAGTAAAAGTCTTTCAATTCGAGCTTCGTTACTTCAAGCGGAGAACCCTTTAACGGAAGATCTTCATCTCGCCGTCTGGCATGAATTCCAGCACCCCAATGTCGATCAGATCTTGAATCTTGTTTTTCAAGGCCCAACAGTCGTTGGTACTGTGCCCCGGGCTGCAGGAGTGGTAAACACAAAATTCGTCGGGATTAAAGCGAGGAGAGGAGATATTGAGCTTCTGAGGAGGGTCCTTTACAGTGAGCAAATTGACCTCCAACAGGCGCTTCAGTATGAAGAATGATGGTATTTCAGTCTCCGTAAACTGTCTTCCCGACTTTTCTTGTTTACGCCGATTGCCCCGCTGACGCTGGCGAGGTTGTTGATGGGTTTGTGACCCTGAAGCTAACAAAGGAGCTTTCCCCTTGTCTTCTTGAGTGGATGGAGGCTGAGCGGTGACTTGCTCTTCGACCTCAGATGTTTGCCCCAGTTGGTTGTTTGGAAGCAGTTGGCGGACAAGAACTCTGAGTTCTTCTTGTCTTTGGGATAAGTCTTGAATGAGAGCCATCTGGCCCACCAACTGTCCCATCATTTGAGTCCTCAGTGTTGTCAGATCAAACTGCAGCTCCGCAATCTGATCACTTCTGGCATTGTTGGAACTCCCCAAGCCTTTGGTGAGGAGAGCTTTCATCTCTTCTTGCCCCAGAGACAAGTTCAGGAACATCTCCTGCAGCTGAGCAGTCTGGTCTTGGATGTCTTTGACAGACCGTTCTAGAGCCATCTCTTGCTGAAATAAACAGCAGGAGAGTAAGGAAACCTGAAAAAGGAAAGATTGTCAAAATGCAATGCATGATATGTGGATGCATGCTTTCAAGGATCTCTTGGGGTAAACACAAGAAAATGTTAGAGATTGAACTCTGCTTTTGGATTGGAGATCTCTGCACCAGTGGACGTCCTCCCACGAGAATCAAGCTCACCATGTCGGGTGGGTCATAGCCACTGATTCAAGTTGTTGTTTTTGAACTTTGATTGGAGAGCTTTATGTTGGTGGATGTCTTTCCACGAGAATCAAGCTCACCATGTCGAGTGGGTCATAGCCACTGATTCAAGTTGTTGTACTTGAACCTTGACTGGATTGGTTAGAGGAGAGACCTCTTGCCCCTTGATAGATGTCTGGTTCAACGTAACCCTGCATCAAAAGAACCCTCGAGATCCTTGAAATGGTTATTGAAAATGCTATGGTATGATGTCATGATGTTATGTGCATGTATGCACAAGCAAGTAAGTGTATATACAGGCAAACAATATTCACACAAAGTACACAAGGCCTTAGGTTTAGGCTTGCATGAGGTTCAGGTGCTACCCTCTTTCAGTTTGTTGGTTAAAACCTGTCCTATCAAAAGTAACCGGGTTCTAGAGGTCCCAATATCACTGGATTGCTTTCATTGTTCATCGTTTCGATTTAGCCACTGAACTGGCGACCGAAATATTCCAGGAAAGCAACCCTCAATTGAGTGTAGTATCGAGTATCAACCAACCTCGGACTGCACCAAAGTCAGTTATCTCACTACCCTAAAAAGGCTAAGATGGTCAATTAAGGTTCTAAGGTCAGTTGATGCTTCACGACACCACGCGGCGGCCCCGTACTCTCCTTGACTGAACTCAAGGGTTACCGGTACACACCAAAGTGCCACATCAACGTAGCAGACTGCTTCAACCATGTCGGTATACCCCGCACAGTTCCCTCACAACCTTGTTGCTACCTAAAAGGGTTTCCCCAGATCCGGGTTAGGATCTATAAAACTCCGATACAAAGCCCACAAGATGTAAAAGCAAACAAAGCAAGCAATTGAAAACAAAGGTGATCTAAACCCTAAGGTTACTCCACTTTAAAAGTTCTCCCCAGCAGAGTCGCCAGTTCTGTGATACGGTGGGAGAACTGACTTGAGGTTTGCGTTTGTATTCGCAAATGTTGCGGTTAGCAAGAGTCGCCACCGACTTTTTATTTTATCCTAAAGGAAAGGTTAAAAAAAGCACAGCAAAAACCTTTTGAGATATTTCGTGGGTTCGGGGGGTAGATTATGAAAAGGGAAGGTATTAGCACCCTTTTCATCCATGGTTATCCATGGGCTCTTAGTTACTTGGTTTTTAGATCACTTGCCTTGTTTTTTCGATTGCTTTGAAAATGGTGTGTGTGTGGGTGCTTTTTGAAAATGTTTTGGAAAAAGATGCCTTGTCTTAGGCAACTAATGTATTTGACTCGTGTTTGAGTGTTTTACAAAAGTGTGGATCTTTTCGAAAAGATGTTTCAAATGTTTTTTGAGAGTTTGTTTGAAAGTGTTGTGGATTGTGGTTTTTGAAAATAAGGCAAGTGTTTTTGCAAGTTTGATCTCAAGTAACTAAGAGTCTTGTCTACCCTATTGTACTCAAAGGTTTTTGTCATGTTTTAACCCTTTTTTTTTAACAATTTTGTTCCACCATTGAAATTGATGGACAATCTTGCGTTTAGGAAGTTTATTCGGGACGGGCGCGGGTCATCGTATGGACCATGAATGCAATGGTGCCAAGTGTCTTTGGCAATTTGTTTTGAAGGGACTATGATCATTCCGATTTAGGCAACACTTTGAGACTTATGATCGTTTGATTTGTTTTACCAAAGATACTCGACGTGCAAGCATGGCCCATTTTGGAAGGCAACGTGTGGGATTACCCTAGGGGGTGCAAGTGTGATTGTGTATTGATTACATGTATTTGTCTTGTATTAGGTTATCTAGCGTTTGATTTTATGTACATACAAACCCTAGGTCTAACCATGGCATAGTTGAAAACTGTAAATTGCGGAATGTAAATCTACGCTATTACAAAATAGTGTCCGGGAGTGGGGGTATAAATGTACAAGGGGATGAGACTTATAATATCAAATAAGTTACAACCAAATCGAATGTCGCAATCAAATGTAAATATCGAATGTAAAATAAGATAAACAAATGTGTATAAGGCAATGTGTTGTGTAAGTGTACAAGTGTATATGTATGTGAATTGTGTAACAAGTGCGAAATGTGAAGTTGAAGCGTATTAGGGTTTGACCTAGATGAATGTTTTGATCTTGTATTTTTGATTTATATGTTGAATTATGTACAAAAGAAAAAGAAAGTGTTTTGATTAAATGTTCAATTTTTAGTTGGAAAGTATTTTAGTCAAAATGTTTGTGAGTTTCAATATTAGAGAAAAATGTATTGAATTGTTATGTATGAAAAGAATGTTAACTAAAAAAAAAAAGTTTAATTTTAATTATGTATAATATGTACAAATATGTTTTAATTAAAAAAGTATTTTCAATTTAATTATATGATATGTACAAATTTAATGTTTTAAAAATGTATGTACAAGATATATCTAAAAAGAGTTTTTTTATATTATGTGGTAAAAGGTGTATTTTGATTAAGTTAGTATGTTTAATTAAATTAAGAAATAAATTGTATATGTTTTAAAAAAAATGAATTAATTGAGTTAGTATATAAAAAAGTAAACATTGTTTTTTATAAAAAATGAAAAGAGTTAATATTTTATCAAAAAGAAGAAGTAAATATAAACTAAGGTTAGTGATTAATGGGCTTAGAATAATTAGGAACGGGTCAGGCCCACGTTGTCTTGAACGAAATTAGGGTTTAGGCATTTTGTTATTCAGAGAAAGGGCTAGGGACGGCGCCGTTCACTTGAACTTCGTCTTCTTCGTTCAAGCTTCCCTGAGTGCTTATCTCCGGCCACCAACGCAACCCATACTCTCTTCCCTCCAAGGCAAGAACTCCACATCCTTTGAAACAAGGTTGGTTTTTCAGTTGTTACGTTTTCTTTCCTCTTTTCTGAACATGCATGTTTTGTTCTGAGCTCTTATTTTTTTCGTTTTTTATGAGGTGAAGGGGAAGATATAGCAAGTTCGTTACCTGATTTTTGGAGATGGAGGAGAGAAGAGGGGTGACGTTGAGGAGGCCGGAGCGGCGTGAGGAACTTTGAGCTTGCTTTGCTTTCGACGCTTTCTGGTATTTTCGCTCTTGTTGCTTATGATTAAGGTTTTGATGATGATATGTACTGAGAAACCCTAATTCACTTCTTTACCTCTTCTTCTATGTCACTGATGCTTATTGTTGCCTGAGTATTTGTATGCTTCTTGTTTGACTTCTATGAGTTGCCTAGCATTTTTGTTGAATGGTTGCTTTCTTGGACGATTTGCCTTGGCTACTTTAGAACATTGCTGGCTTGCCTATGATGAAGCTTGCTTCTGAGGCCCTTGACGCTTTCTCTCTTCTTCTCTTGTTGCCCCGTGTATTGTTGCCTATGTATTGCCTAATGATGAAAAGCTTCTGAGTTCACCTTGAATTGCTTCTTTCTTCTTCTTCTTGAGAGGCTATGTGCTTGTTTGTGTTGCCTAATTTAACATGTTTTTTCCTTGCCCTGTGATGAATCCAAGATTCTGAGGGCTTGAAGGTTTGATGCCCTTTTTGGAGCTTTGAAGCTTTGAAAGGCCTTAAGCTTATTTTTACAATGGCTGGTTTGATAACTTGAGGGATTATGTGTTTGATTATGCTTGAGATTGGGTTGCCTTTGAATTGTTGCCTATGATGAATCCACTTCTGAGGCTTGGTGTTGGTGTGATTCTGGTTATGACATTGGTTAGATAGTGTTTGAAGGTTGAGGCCTGATGCAGGTTTGATGGTCTTTGTGTGATGTTTGGCTTATCAGGTTTTTTTGTATGTTTGAAATTTGAGGTTATGTTTGATGGTTATGGTTTGGATATGAGAGGATGTTGGTATGGTTTATCAGGTTCTTGTGTGTTTTTGAGGGTGATGCAGGCTTGATAACTCAGTTTTTGGTTATGTGAGGTTTTTGGGACAGGGTGTACTGGTTTTGTTTGACAGGGTATTCTGAGTATTTGTTTGCCTGATGCAGGCAGCAGGTTATCAGTTTTTAGGTTATGGTGTTTTTGAAGGTTGAGGCAAGGTGAGGCCTGATGCAGGTTACCTGTTGCTTTGGACAGGTTCAGGTTTGATAGTGTTTTGTTATCTTTTGCTTCTTTCTTCTTTTATCTCCTCACTTCTGGACTGTGCTTGCTGCCCAACTCAGTTTGTTATTTTCTGATTTTTTATCTCCTTTTGCTTAGGCTCCACTGAGTGGTATATTTCTTTCTTTTGCTATCTTGCTGAACTGTCTTCTGAACTGCTGTTTTACTATGCCTAACCCTGCCTATGCTTTCTTTGTACTGGCTTCTCCTGAACTGAGCTTTGCTTGTGGATTTGTATATCTTTTTTTCTGTCTTCCTGCCTATGTTTCAGACCTGAACTGAGTTTGCTTTATCTCTCTTTACTCTCTCTTAAAGTACAGTTTGAATTTTATATGATTATACTTGTACTTTTCTGAAGGGGCTAACTATGGGAAATGATGAAAAAATCCAAGTTGCTTGCATCCTACATACTACTTGACTGCATCTTTATCTCTTTTGACAACTTTGATCTGACTTTGCATTTTGATATCTTGGCAAAAATCTTTTTATGGCAGCTTTTGAGCTTTGATAGCAACTTGTACTATTTTGATTTCTTTCTTATCTTTGGCATTTTGACAGTTAGTGCCTTTGCTTTTGGATAGAAAGTTGAGATTGAACTTTTCAGTTTAGATTGGATTTTGAATCTTGAATTTCTATGCAGCTTGAAATTTGTAACTTATGCATTTTTGACATTTGCATTCATGAAATAAAATAATCTTCCCTCTCTGTGAACCGGGAGAAATCCCGTGATTTGCAGAGAGGGTCAACTGATCCCAGTCAGTGGCCCCTAATGATGAGCACTATTTTATCTGTCCTTTAATTAACTGCTTTCTGACTTTTCTTGTTCTTTTTGCAGATGAAAAATGGAATACCGGAGCGGAGTGAAGAATGAAGAATATTTAGAAAATAGGATAATTTTAATTTTATGTAATATTTAAATTAATGTATATCATTGTTTATAATTTAAATTATAAACAACAATTTGTACAAATAATTCAATTATTCAATAAAATCTAAATTATCCAATTAATTCCAATTTCTTTATTGTTTATTTATTTATTTAAAATTCTTAGAATTAGAACAATTGAAAAATAAATTCAATCATTCAATTTCAGAATAATAAATAACTAAAATAAAACAACATTGATCAATTAAAGTCTGTCTTATTCAACATCCAAAGCAAAGCAGCAGTTAATCCAAATAGACTGATCAAACGCATAAACACTGTGAATCCAACACTGCATCCTGTATATGACTGGCCCAATCAAAACGTACTGAATTCAAACCACTGTCTCTTTTACTGATTAAACCAAGATAACGCGAATTTTAATCCGAATCTTGAAATAAACCGCAAAGTGCTGTGGAATTCAAATTCTTCTGAGAATATGCCCATAAAACCCTAATTCCCGATTAAATGCCAAATCACGCTCGCTTGATCAAAATTGAACCAAAAATCAATCAAACCCTAAGCCCACTGTATGAAACAATTCAGAGCTCTGAAAATCAGTAAAAACCCTAATTTTGATTGACTGTCAAGAAAAGTCCGTTTGTCCGATTCTTGAGCCAGTTTGAAAAGTCAGGAAATGTTTGAAGCTGAGATTTCTTGTGGAAAAGGCACGAGGGCAAATTTTGGGGTACAACACCGCCCTTTCGGGTTTTTAGTCCACCGGGATACCCTTTTTTGCCCAAGCCGCCCTTTCGGGTTTTCAGCTTTTTGGGTGTACAAATTTTTTGTTTTATCCCTGATTTTTGCTCAAACCTTTTGGTTCGTCGGGATGCCCTTGTTTTGCCTAGGTGCGTCAACCTAGCGGGTTTCTTATGCGTAGTATCTTTTGACTATGTCTGCATTTGCAGGGTGCGGCAGGTCGTCACTATTCATGGTGGTCAATATCATTGCTCCACTAGAGAAAATGTTTTTGATTATAACTGATCCTTTGTATGTAGGAGTCCATTTGCCCCTGGGATCACCTAGCGGCAATATGATACGTTTGATCACCAGATCCCCCACTTGATACACTTGGCGTCTGACTTTTTTGTTGAAAGCTCTGATCATCCGTTTTTGATACATCTGATCATGACAGACATCAGTAAACCTTTTCTCATCAATCAAGTTTAGTTGATCAAGTTGAGTTTGGATCCAATCTTCTTCATTTAACCCTTCACCCTTCATAATTCTTAGAGAGGGGATTTAGACCTCAATAGGTAAGACAACCTCCATGCCGTATACCAGAGAGTAGGGTGTTGCCCCGGTTGATGTGTGTGCCGTGGTACAATATCCGTGGAGAGAGAATGGTAGCATCTCATGCTAGTCTTTGTATGTGACTGTCATTTTCTATATGATCTTTTTAATGTTCTTATTTGTAGCTTCGACAACACCATTCATCTTCATCCGGTAGGGGGAAGAATTGTGATGCTGGATCTTGAACTGCTCGCACAGGGCGGTGATTATAGTATTGCTCAGGTTCGTACCATTGTCTGTAATGATCCTCTCTGGGATACCGTAACGACAAATGAGATTCTGCTTGATGAACCGGGCAACAACATTCTTGGTAATGGAAGCGAAAGAAGCTGCCTCCACCTACTTTGTAAAATAGTCAATGGCCACTAAGATGAAACGGTGTCCATTGGAGGCGGTTGGCTTGATTTCCCCAATCATATCAATCCCCCATATAGCAAAGGACCAAGGAGCCGTCAATACATTTAGAGGAACCAAAGGTACGTGAACCTTGTCAGCATAAATCTGGCACTTGTGGCAGGTTCGAGTGTGTTGATAACAATCTGCTTCCATGGTAGACCAGTAATAGCCTTCTCGTAGGATTTTCTTTGCCATCGTATGCCCACTGGAATGGGTGCCAAAAGTGCCTTCATGTAATTCAGCCATGATCCTTTCAGCTTCAACCTTGTCTACGCATCAAAGTAATACGGAGTCATGGTTGTGTTTGTAAAGAATTCCATTACTAAGGAAGAATTTAGTAGAGAATTTCCTTAAGAACTTCTTATCGTTTACTGAAGCTCCTTCTGGATATTATTGAGTCTCGAGATACCTCTTGACTTCGTGAAACCAAGGCTGGTCCACTACTTCTTCAGTATTAATCTCGTGACAGTGTGCTCATTCATCCATTCGTTCAATGGTGATATGGGGAGCTTTATTATCCCATTCAAGTTTAAACATAGATGACATTTGGCTAGTGCGTTGGCTAGCTGATTTTCTTCTCGCGGGAAGTGCTCGAAGGTAATCTTCTCAAAATGTGGGAGAAACTTCAAAACATGTTCTTTGTAAGGGATAAGGTTAGGGTGTTTGGTGTCCCATTCCCCTTTTATCTGGCTGATAACCAAAGCTGAATCTCCGAATACATTCAAGGATTTCATCCCCAAGTCTATGGCAGCTTTGAGACCAAAGATGCATGCTTCGTATTCCGCCATGTTATTTGTACAATTGAAACAGAGTCTTGCAATAAATGGAGTATGACACCCTTCGGGAGATATGAGTACTGCATCGATAATGTTGCCGAGTGCGTTAGATGCCCCATCAAAAACCAGGGTCCATCAGGATCCTTGTTCAGGTCCGTCATATGGCCTGAGTTCTTCATAGTTATTTACCATCATGATGTCTTCATCTGGGAATTCGAACTTCATGGACTGGTAGTCTTCCACAGCTTGGTGAGCAAGGTGATCAGCTAGTACACTGCCCTTTATTACTTTTTGGGTAGTATACTGTATGTCATATTCTATCAGGATCATCTGCCATCTCGCTATTCTCCCAGAGAGTGCGGGTTTCTCGAAGATGTATTTTATTGGATCCATTTTAGATATCAATAGGGTAGTATGAGTCATCATATACAGTCTTAGCCGACGAGCAGCCCATGCCAGAGCGCATCAAGTTTTCTCGAGCAGTGAATATCTTGTTTCACAGTCGGTAAACTTTTTGCTCAGGTAATAAATAGCATGCTCTTTTCGGCCAGACCCGTCATGCTTCCCCAACACACACCCTATTGAATTCTCTAAAACAGTCAGATACATAATCAATGGTCTTCCCTTGACTGGTGGCATCAAAACAGGAGGCTCTTGCAGGTATTCTTTGATCTTGTCAAAAGCATTTTGGCATTCATCATTCCATTTTACTATTTGATCTTTCTTCAATAGTTTTAAGATTGGTTTACAAGTAGCTGTCAGGTGAGAAATGAATCTGGCAATGTAGTTCAAACGTCCCAAGAATCCTCTGACTTCCTTCTCAGTACGAGGAGTGAGAATCTCTTGTATTGTTTTCACTTTGGTAGGATCTACTTCAATACCTTTATTGCTGACGATAAAGCCTAGGAGCTTACCAGACCTTACTCCAAACGTGCATTTATTTGGGTTCAACCTCAGCTTGTATTTCTTTAGCCTCTCAAACAGTTTCTGTAAATGATCAAGATTCTCTTCTTCTGTTTAAGACCTAGCTATCATGTCGTCCACATAGACTTCTATTTCCTGATGTACCATGTCGTGAAATAGAGCTACCATGGAACGCTGATAGGTTGCCCCCGCATTTTTCAGTCCGAATGGCATAACCTTGTAGCAGAATGTGCCCCAATGTGTGACAAATGTTGTTTTCTCCATGTCCTCAGGCGCCATTTTGATTTGGTTGTAACCTGAGAAACCGTCCATGAAGGAAAACACTTTGTGCTGTGCTGTATTGTCAACTAGGATGTCAATTTGGGGAAGTGGGAAATCATCCTTAGGGATTTCCCTATTTAAGTCTTTGTAGTCCACGCACATTCGTACCTTGCCATTCATTTTGGGCACGAGAACAACATTGGCAACCCATTGCGGATAAGAGGTGACGGCCAAGAATCCATCATTCAATTGTTTCATGACTTCAATTTTAATCTTTTCTGACATGTCTGGTCGCATGCGCCGAACCTTTTGTTTTACTGGTGGGCAATCTTATTTTGTAGGTAGACGATGTACCACAATATCTGCACTAAGTCCTGGCATGTCTTTATACGACCAGGAAAAGATCTCAACATATTCGTGTAGCAACTGAATCAGACGCTCTTTGACACTTGGTTCCAGATTAGCACCCACCTTGACGTCTCTTTTGTCTTCCTCGGTACCTAGGTTGATCGTATCCACGGGTTCCTCGTGGGGCTGAATAGTCCTCTCTTCTTGTTGTAGTAATCTGGCAAGTTCCCCTGACACTTCACAATCTTCCCCACCTTCATCTTCAGCTTGGTAGATCAGATTTTTAGAGTCACAAAAAGCCATAGCAGAACCGTTATCCATGGGATCCCGAATGGATGTAGACTTGCATTGTGAGTGTGAGTGTGTGTAAGGGTATAACTATCTTTGAAAGAAATGAAAATGTAAAAAAGGAAAAACAATGAGCACAAAGTTTGTATGCAAAACGTCCATGATTCATTGATGTCATATGGAAATGAGATAATAACACTTACAAATGGACCATTGTGCCTCGGGTAAGACACAAGGTTTTAAGAGTCTGAATTGTTTTAATATTACAGATCCAACAAAATGTAAAGATAAATTACTGTGGGATAAAAGTGATCGGGACAAAATCTTTAGCCTCCCAATTGCTGAGCCCTCCACTGACAGTTGGGAAGATCCAATCCTCCAGGTTGAAGCCATCTTCATCATCCTCTACCGCATTGACTTCACGGTTGCTGATCTTTAGGGGTGGTCCTCCAGCATGAGCGTGACGTACAACCTTCTGAGCACCTGAAGTGAAACCCAGGCCAAACTTGACAGACTTGTATGGGATATATGGGATTTGTACCCAGATAGTGCACCCACCTTCTTCTATTACAACCTTGGCATCCTTCAAAGATGACATCCAGAGTGGAGGCCTCGTGATCTTGGAAACTTGAGACACAACCTTGGTTACTACCACATCTTGCGGAACTTCTTCAAAGTGTTGGAATGGAGTTTCAATAAATTCACCATCTAATTCCATATATCTGAAGGAATTGAGATGGATGATCATATACTCTTCTTCTCCATGGACAATGATAATCTTTCCTTGAATCAGATACTTTAGCATTTGGTGCAACGTAGAAGTAACAACGCCAACATTGTGGATCCATGGTCGGCCTAGCAAGAAGGAATATGAAGGGCGGATATCCATTACATAAAAAGTTGAATCAAATTTTTGGGTTCCAACTTTTATGGGGATATCCACTTCCCCATGCACCATCCTTTTCGAGCCTTCAAAAGCCCTCACTACTATATGGCTCGGTTTTAACGTCAATCCTTCGTAGTCAAGCCTATCAAGAGCCTTTTTAGGCAAAACATTCAGGGATGAACCGGTGTCAACCAACACATGAGCCAGAGTTGTGCCCCTGCATTCCACTGAGACATGCAATGCCTCATTATGATTCCTTCCACTTGGCATTAACTCAACATCCGAGAAATCTAAACCATTATCTGTAGTCAAGCTGGCTACACAATGTTGGAACTGACCGGCGGATGTTTCTTGGGGGTACGTGGGCAGTTTTCAGGAATTTTACCAAGGCCTTTGCACGCGCCTCGGAACATAGTAGTAAAGCCAGCATGGAAATTTTAGATGGAGTTTGCCCAGTTGTTCAACTACATCGTAGTCGCTTCTTTTTATGATCTTTAGAATTTCCTCCATCTCTTTACGGGAGGTCTCAGGGATAGCCAATGATTGTGCCTTTGTCCGGACAAGCTCAATCATAATACTTTTACCTCGGGTCTCGGTTGATTCGGCAACATGAATGTCGGTAGGAGTGATAATATGGGTCGTATCAGCTTTGTTAGTTAGAGTATTGGTGGAGATGATTGTAGGACTGGGAACATCCTTCGGAGGAGTAACAACAACATGAATGATTACGGGTCCAGAAACTGCTTTTGGGGGAGCACTTTCTGGAGAGAATATCCTTCCGCTTTGGGTAATCTTGCTAGTTCCCGTAATGTTACTGATATCAGAGTTAACTTTATCAAAACTTGAATCTTCGGCAGCTGGCCAATCTTGCTTGATACCGTGATAGTAGACATCCCCTCCATAATTCCATGGTATGGTTTTCTCTGACGAATACGGGACTGGTCCATGCATTATAATTATCAAAGGGGTTACTTTTGGAACTGATGTAATTCTAAGGGGTCTTTTGGTGGAGACCCTGGAAGAATTGGCAGAAATGGTAATTATAGAAACATCATTATAAGGAACAGGTGGAACAGAAGTCTTTTAGAACAGAATTTCCTTGTTATCTATTAGGCATTGAACGCCTGTTTTCAACAAAGGACAACTGGTTGGTGAGGACAAACATAAATGGAAGCTTTCATCACAGCCTGGGAATACACTGGAATTTAACAAATTCTTTTTGATAATCAGGAGTGGGGTCATAAGTTCATCAACTGAAGTAACAAACATATCTTCTTCAATGGCGTTGACCTTATGGCCGTGTTTGGGCATAGGGGTAGAAATGACATTTGGCTTTTCGGGCGCATCAAATTCAATCTCTTTGGCTTCAATGAGGTATTGTACTTTGTTCTTTAGAGCCCAACAGTTGTTAGTGTCATGCCCGGGACTCTCAGAGTGGTATGCACAACGGGCATTAGGATGATAGTGAGGAGAGGTTGTGTTAGGGTTCTTTGGAGCTTCTTTCAAGGTCACAAGGTTGGATCTTAGCAAATGTGGCAATACTTGAGATAAGGTCATGTTAATTCTAGTGAATTGTCTGAGTGGTCATTCCATCCTTGGTTGGTTGTTTCTTTGTTGATCAGGCGCAGGTTTAGGAATCATAACAACCCCCACCATTGGACGGTGTTCAGACCTATCTTGATTTCTCAGAGGATAAACAACAACCACTTATTTCTTTCTGATAAATGGCTTCCTTATAGTAGCATAGGATGTATATTTTTGAATCTTTCCACTTTTTATCTCGGCTTCTACCCTTTCTCCGGTCAATATCAGTTCAGTAAAACCTACCGATGAACTCCCAATTAGGTGATTGAAGAAGGGACCAGACAAGGTGCCCAAAAACATGTCTACTAATTCTCTTTCAGATAGGGGAGGTTGAACTCTTCCGGCCAAGTCTCTCCATTTTTGCACATAGTCCTTGAAGCCTTCACTTGAAACCATGGCCATACTCTAGAGTTGAGTACGGGTAGGTGCAAGATCAGCGTTGTATTGGTATTGTTTGTAAAAGGTTGCAGCAAGATCTTCCCAGTTATGAACATTGGCTCTTTCTAACTGATAAAACCAATCAAGTTGAGTTCTAGACATATTGTCTTAGAAGAAGTGTACCCATAAGTCTTTGTCAGTGGTATGGGGCTGGATTTTCCTTACATAGGACCAGAGATGCATTTTAGGGCATGAGACTCCATCATATTTGGCGAACACAGGTGCTTTGAATTTTGGAGGAATGACAATCCCCGACACTAAGCCCAACTCCTCAAAGTCCAAACCATGCACTTTTTGGATTTCCATTGCACTCAACCATTCTTCGAGATGTTTATACTTGTCATCAGCTGGAGGGTATTGTTCTTCAGAATAGTCTTATTCCTCCTCTTCTTCTTTTGACTCTGACTGGAAAACTGTTTCTTTACCCTTCCCATCTTGGTTGTCTTTCTCACCGGATGTCGTTGAAAAGTCTAAGGCCCTTCTTGTTTGCCCTTGGAATCTTCTTCCCATGTTTAGAACTCAAGTTATCTTCTTTGTCTTCTTTTTCTTCTCCTCATCCAACAAAGTCTTCAATTATTCTTGTCCTTTGGCTAGGGTCAAGAACAAGTGTTGAAACTGTGCATTATGAGCTTGAAGGTCCTTCACCGTTTGCTCGAGATCCATCTTACTGAAATAAACAATAGAGAGATGAGGAGATTTGTTGCAAGAAACCTGCTTATGTTATGATGAATGGTAAATGCATATGCAATTATTTTAAGGATTTTAAGATTCAAATTTGTTTTAGACAAAAAGGAGACACACGTCATATTAATAGATTAAAGCTTTTGAGTACATAAATTCCTTCTTGGGCAAAATAATACAAACAACTCTAATATAAAAAGGTAGTCCGCATCCTCTTTGGTGCAATGTAAGCATTCAGAGTCTGTTCCTCATGAAGTAGCCTAGTGAGTTCCAAAACCTTCTTCTCGCTTGCGTAGAATTGGGCTTCGAAAGTATCTTGCTCCCCCTTGAGTTGTATCCAATCTCTTTGTAATTCTTCAAGAGAGTTGGGCATGTCAGGATGTAGGATAGTGTATGGAACATCTCCTTCCATGACACGCTCAATGATTACTGGGTGAATGGAGGGATAAGGCATCATAAGACTCTGAGCGCGATTTCGTACCCATTTGAGGTAAGGCTCAAGAGGGATGGAATTCTTATGCCCCAAAGTCTTGCTATCTACCTTATTCAACATCCTCCAAGCTCGGATAAATCACTAGCGAAGACCTTGATCGGTTTTGTCGTAGTCAAATACCAAACCTTGAATCAACATCTCGTGTGGGCCATCCCTTCGGGAATAACCAAACTGTCTTAAGGCTAAGCAGGGGTTGTAGGTGATACCTCCCCTAATGCTAAGTAAAGGGACATTAGGAAATTCTCCATAACGGTCAACAATAGTAACATTCTCTATGGATCGGGAGAACCAATGAATGTCTGAATGTTTGAGCGTTATCAACCTTTGTGACCACCTTGAACCTTGCTCATTCTTTAATACGGATTGGGGAAGATGAGAAATAAACCATCTTGCCAAGATAGGAGTGCAACACATGAGGACACCTATTTTCCTCATTGTACGAGTGTGAAAAGTGTGTAGGATATCCCCTAGAAATGTAGGCACCGAGTTGCGGGATATGAATATTTTGACGGTGTTCACATCTATGAGTTGGTCAGGATTTGGAAACAAAACCATCCCATAGACGAGGAGAGCCACAATTTCCTCAAAGGCTTTCAAATCCAAGGAATTCCAACAACTTTGGGCTTTCTCGAACAAGAACTTTGCTAGGAAACCTTTGACACCACTCCTTGTTTCCCAATGTGTTGTGACATCAGATGAGTGCAAGTGTAGAGCTTGAGCAATCTCTTCTGGCTTTGGGTCTCTTTCTGTACTGTTGAAAGGTAGTTAATTGAGAATTGGAATCCTCAAGAGTCGGGAGAATTCTTCCAAAGTAGGCATAAGTTGATAGTCGGGAAATGTGAAGCAATGGTGTAAAGGTTTGAAGAACTGAAAGAGCACCTTCATCATGTCCTCATCTGTGTTAGAGGTGACCAAGTTGAGTAGGCGACCATGTCTCTCGGTGAATGGAGAGTTTTCAGGAATCCTTGATGCTAGCTCCTTAAGTTGTGAAGGGATCCTTACAAGATTGACTTGAATAGTTTTCCTGCGAAGTGAATCCATATCCTACAAAACAAGAACAAAGATGAACCCCAAGATCCTCGAAATAGTTAGTGAATGTGTATGATGTTCATGATGTTATGTACAAGTATGTATATACAAACAAAGAAAACAAGTCCTTAGGTTTAGGCTTGCATGTAGTCTCATAGGTAAGTACCCTCTTGAAGTTTAGTTGGCTCAAACCTGTCCTAGCAATAGTAACCGGGTTCTAAGGAGCTCAATATTACTGGTTTGTTTCCTTGGTCATTGTTTCAGCACAAGCCTCTTTAATGGCGACCGAAATATCCCAAAAAACCAAACCTCAATGAGTGTAGTATCGAGTATCTACCAACTTCGGACTGTACCAAAGCCGGTCATCTCACTACGTCCTAATGGCCAAGTTGGTCAAGTAAAGGTTCTAGAAGTTTATTAGTGCTTCATGACATCACTCAGCGGCCCCGTATTCTCTTTAATTAACTTAAAGGCTACCGATACCCACAAATATGTTGCACTAACGTAGCTATTGCTTAGACCATGTTGGTATACCCCACACACTTTCCACAATGTATTGCTACTTACCTATAATGTATCCCTAAATCTGGGTAGAGGATTTAAACCTAAACAAAGAACCATAATGTAAAGCATACAAGTCAAACAAAGAAAGCAAGTAAATGTGATCTAACCCTAAGGTAACCCCACTTTTAGAATTTTCCCCAGCAGAGTCGCCGGCTCTGTGATACGGTGGGAGAACTGACTTGAGGTGTTTTGCGTTTAATCGCAAATGTTGCGGTTAGTAAGAGTCGCCACCGAATTTTCTTTTATCCAAAAGGAAAGGTGAAAAAGCACAGGAAAGACCTTTGAGATTATTTCTTGAGTTCGGGGGGTAGATTATGAAAAGGGAAGGTATTAGCACCCTTTTCATCCATGGTTTTCCCTGGGCTCTTAGTTACTTGCTAGATCACTTACTTTTGTTTGAAATTGTCCTTTGTGTGGTTTTTGAAAGTATTTTGTAAAGAGAACATTGTTTATGCAATCTTTGTAATGATTCTTGTTTGTAAGAATGTATACAAAAATGTTGATCTTTTGAAATTTTTTTCAATTTTGTAAGATGTTTGGAAGTGTGTGTGATTATTTTGAAAATAGCAAGGATGTTTGTTTTGAAATGGAGCAAGTAATTAGGAGCAATCTACCTACTCAAATGTCTTTCTTGTTCATTTTATTTTCTTTTGACATTGTCGTCTTACCATTGATTTGGTAAGCAACCCTATCTTTGGATGTAAACGGGACAGGCGTGGGTCATCGTATAACCATGATTAGAAATATTTCAAGGTATCTTAGCATTCTTTTTGAGGGATTAAGATCATTTGTAAGGCAACTTGGATAGCGTCATCGAGGGACTATGATCTTGTATTTGCTTGTTTTTGCTAAGATACCTTACATGCGTAATATGGTCATTTTGTATACGGCAACCAAGTGGGATAACCCTAAGAGTGCTTGTGTGCAAGTGTATAATTTTCATGCTTGTTTTTGTCTTGAATTAGGATTTTCTAAGCATTGGTTTTAGTCTTTCTATACAAACCCTAATTACTAGCATGTTATATAAAAGCGATAAATTGCGAAATTTAAAGTTACTACACTATTACAACATTTGTGGGGAGGGGGGTGTACAAATTGAATGGGGATTGCAAGAATTTAAACCCTAATTAGTCTATTACAACCATATTTAATTGATATAAATATACAAGGAATTAAATAGATACAAAGTATAACAATGAATAAATATACAAGGATGTAAAATGTAAAGAAAATGAATTTTGTTTGGTTTTCATGAAAAAAAGATTTTGTCTTAACCTAATTAAATAAAGAAAATAGTAAATTAAGTTTGAATTTATTAAGAAAAGATTTTAAATGAAAACCCTAATTCTATTAATTAATGAAAAGAAAATAAGTTTAAGAAAAGTATTCTTTTGGTATTTTTTATCTTGAAAATATTTATAGTATTATAAAATATTTTTAGTCTTTTTTATATTAAAATAATATATTTTAAATGGTGTGAAAATAAAATAAAATAAAATAATATTAATTAAGTTTATAAGATTTACTTAATAAAATAAATAAAGTATAATAAATAAAAATGTTTTTTATGGAAAAATAGAACAAAATAAGTCAAAATATAAATATGTCATTTTTTTTTGTATTTTATGATATTTAGTATTTAGAAAAATATATTTAAGAAAAGAAAAATGAAATAAATAAATAAATAAAAATAACTTGGGCCAGGGGGTGCCAAAAGCCTGAAAGGGGGTCAGTGAGAAAAAAAACAAGCCAGGCCCAAAGGGGCCCAACGCCTACCAAAAACGACCAAAGTCAGAAAAATGAAAAATGTGAAAAATGAAAAGGGTACCATTGGGGCTCAAACCCAGGTCCCATAGGTTACAGGCGCGCGCTTCTACCACTGGGGTGACTATACATCCGTTAATACAAATGAAACAATAAATATGTAAGGCAACACGTGTTCTGAAGACTTCATCTTCAACCTCTAGCCAGACCAACTGTAACTTGCTTATTTCTCATCAAAAATTAAAACTGTAAACATGAAACTTGTAGAAAATTTTCTCACGATTCCAGAAATGTAAAGTATTAAAACTATAGATCAAAGATAAGCAAGAATTTTAATGGCCCTAATCTGAACCCTAAAAATTTTAGAAATTTTAGTTTCAAAATTCTCTAAGCTCAAGCAAAATTAATGGAAACTATGGACATGGTTAGCTTCAGGGAAATGATATCTACATGTTTTATTCACACATAAACTATTGATGATGCCTGTATGAAGAGTTCTGTTGTACCCCAAAATTTGCCCTCCCATATTCTTCAAGAAATTGCCAAGCCAAGTCACAAGATTCCCCAAGGGGTTGCACAGTGCAAAGGTCTCCTATACAGTCAAAACTAGGGTTTGTGTGCTGATCAAGAAAATGAAGTTTTCAAAGGCCCAATCAAATCTCATATGCCTATAAAGATGGTCAAGCATCCTCATATCAAGTTTCAAGGCATTCAGCTCAAAATTGCACAGTCAAAAACCCTAATTGCACTACAGTCAACTGTAGGGGCAAAATGGTCATTTGACAGTCAAAAGTTCAAATTTTTGGTCAACATATCATTTTGAAGCCACAAACATCATTTGATCAATGCTTGATCATGATTCTCAAAATTTGGCTCAGAAATCATCAAAGATGCAAAAGTTTCCTTATTTGGACAGCTGAAAAAGTCAACTGAAATTGACCAGGGCATAACTTTCACATGGATTATCAGAAAAATCCCATCCAAAGCTCATTTTGAATAGAAAGACATTTCCTACAACTCATCTTCATACTTCAAGTCCAAGAAATGCTCTCACAAAAAGTTATCAATTTCAACATTATAGGTCATTTTCAAAAGTCAACAAAAAGGGACTTTAAGTCAAAGGCCATAACTTGAGATTGTTAAATCAAAATGACATGGGACCAAAGACATTGGTTAGAGGACTCAAAGACCTTTCCAAAATGTCCAAGAACATGAGAAAATATTAAAAATTGAGAAAGTTATGCCTTGTGGAAGTTGGGAAATTTTTGGATATTTTGAAAAGTCAACATTACTTCAAAAGACCTAAAATTGCTAATGGGCCCATTTTTCTTCCATGATTCATCATCCATGACATGTGCACGACCACTTGGCCCAAAGGGAAGTATTTTCTCATTTTTTATTTATTTATTTGAATTTTTATTTATATTAATTCATTTAAATCATTTAAATATATGAAAAAATATTTAATTCACCCTAACCAATCTTTTTATACATGTTTTAGCCTCAAGATTTCGTGCATATGCAAATTAGGAAAGATTTGGATTGATTGGCTTGATTGAGAACAAAAAGCACATGAAAAAGATATGAAAATCATGGTGAAAAAATCAAATATTGGATTCTTTAATTCATGGATCTTTAGATAGTTTTTGTTAACCTAATACATTCACTACATAAGCATAAACCTAAACCTAATCATGGGAGACACAAAGCTGCGCAAGAAACTCCATTGACAACTTGAAAAAATTTGCTAAAAAGTCAAAACTGTAAACACCTCTACAAGGCGATTCAAAGCACAAGACTTGTTTCAATAGCTTCCTCAAGGTCCCCTGAACACATTCCGATCACAAACACTCCTCAAAGCCCAAGGAATTGGTATACAGAACCTGAGATATCTCATGAAAATTGCATAATCGTATTCTCCAATCTAAGCACTTTTACAGCATTTTATTCATAGATTCATGTTCCTTGTGAAGTTTTGAAACTAACCATGTAGTCTAATTGCGTTTTCGTGTCATATTTAGAGATTTGCCATTGATAACTTTTAGGGTTTGTAGAACTGTAAATTAGGGGTTTTCAGGTGCTGTAAAATTGGACATCCTCAATACCATCATTGGATTTAGCACGTCTGGACGAAGAAGATAGGACCCTCGCGCCTAATTTATGTTCAAGGATAGCCTAATCGCTATTTTCCCATAAGCTGCCTAAGAAAACGCCATAGAAACCGTTGCCTATGTGTTTGGTATTACAGGGATGATGAAGAAGACGGAGCCGTGGCACACGCTGATTGGCACGTTTAAAAATTCGCGCGCGTTTCCAAGCATTAACCCATTTTCTTTTATATTATTTGTTTGCTTATTATATAACAAATGCATTGTGTGGCTCAGCTGGCAAGCGTTGATTGTATTGACGTCCAAGACCTGGGTTCGAGCCCCAGGTCTGTATAATTTCCATACTATTTTTTCATTAACAATTCCCATGCAGCGCCCAAGGTCAAGACGTACCATGCATCCTCAAGAATCAACAGCCACGCGTCCCATGGAATCAAACCAAAGGTTGAGATTGGGAGAGCACCATAAACCCTGGTCAAAGTGCTAACACGCTATTCAAAAAAGTCAATGGACCTGAAGCTTGTTGGGCCAGGATTCTTGGATCTATACCTCCACATTGGGGCCTGAACCCCCCCTGGTTTGCAAATTCTATATATTTTCTTTATGTTTTATTATTAATTATTGTTTTATTTGCTTTATTGTTTTGATTTAATTAATTATTTTTACAAAATATGAAAAATACCTGAAAATCAGAAAAGATAAAAAAACATGATAAATACTCTTATTTTAATATTTTCTTGTAAATAAATGCTTGGAAATTAATTAGTTTAAAATAGGTTTTAATTTTAATTCTTTTAATAACAAAAATACAAAATAATATAGAATTAGATTTAATTAATTTTTATTCCTTTTTAATTTTTTTCTTTTTTCCCAATAATATTATTTCTTTTATTTATTTTTATAATTAAACTTGTAAATTGATTAGGGTTTCATTTAGGTTAAAAAACTCCAATATTTTTCTTAATAACTTAAAAAATAATTAGAACTAGGTTTAACATTTTATTTTAGTTTTAATTAATTCTTTTTCTATTAAATCTCAAAATACCAAAAACAAGTCTTTCTTTAATTTTAATTTTAATTCCTCATTAATTTTAATTTCTTTGCAAAAAGGGTCCAACGCCCGTGTTCTTAATTCTCATTAATTCGCGTATTTATTTTATTGCTTAAATAATTATGTATCTCTCCCGAAGCCTTGTAATTACCTCTCGCACTTTTAACTTCTTTACTTTTCTGTCAAATCGAGTCCTGGTTAATTTTGGCGATGTGGACCCGCGCCATTTGTAATAGCTTAGAATTTACTTTTCCCGCAAATATTCTAACTGTTAAGCAAAGCATGCAAGAATGAATGGCCTTAAATAAAAACAAAAGCGTAGATCACCCATGACGTGACAAAAGACAAAAATATCTGAAAACGACACACAAATCGCACACACCACCCCTAGGGTACGCCTCACTGTTGCCTTGCCTTCGAAAGGTGATCGTCGAGTAGAGGATGTTTTAGTAAGTCCTCATGATCCGGGAACCTGGCATGAGGGTAGCTTCTAAGGTATCTTCCCGTTGCTCTGGTGATCACCATGTCCCTACAAACTCGAATTGACCCGAACACCTCCAATGGTGGTGCTACCTACCTCTCAATGGTGGGATGGCACTACTTTAAAGGACATTTACACAGACGAATTCCTTAGGGTAGGTAGACGACTCTAGATACTTGCTCTAAATTTCAAAACAAAACAAAATACTTTTCACACCAACACATTTTCAAAAAGCTTTCGAAAGCAACTTTTCAAACACTCTTGAGGACCGATACAAGAGTCGAACTGGAATTTTCAAAAGAAACTTTTTTAAAACCCACAGTTGAAAAGCAAACAAACCACTTTTTGAAAACACAATGAGCAAGTATCTAAGAGCCCATGGATAACCATGGATAGAAAGGGTGCTAACACCTTCCCTTTCTATAATCTACCTCCCGAACCGAGAGCAATCTCTTTAAGGAATTTTTCTGTGCTTTTGTCCTTTCCATTTGGAGAAAATAAAAGACGGTGGCGACTCTTGCTTCCGCGACATTTCGCGAACCAGCGTTAAACAGTCAGTTCCAGATCCACCGATCACAGAACTGGCGACTCTGCTGGGGACACCTTTATAAAGTGAGGTGTACCTTAGGGCTAGCTCATAACTATGTTTTCAACTGTCTTCTTTGCTTGCTTTACTATTGTGGGTTGCTTGGGAGTTCTATAGATCCTAACCCGGATCTGGGGGATACCTTCTTAGAAAGTAGCAACAAGGCTGTGAGGGAACTATGTGGGGTATACCGACATGGTTGAAACAGTCTGCTACGTTGATGTGGCACTTTGGTGTGTACCGGTAACCCTTGAGTTCAGTCAAGGAGAGTACGGGGCCTCCGCGTGGTGTCATGAAGCATCAACTGACCTTAGGAACCTTAATTGAACAATCTTGGCCTCTTTAGGGTAGTGAGATAACTGACTTTGGTGCAGTCCGAGGTTGGTTGATACTCGATACTACACTCAATTGAGGGTTGCTTTCCTGGAATATTTCGGTCACCAGTTCAGTGGCTAAATCGAAACGATGAACAATGAAAGCAATCCCGTGATATTGGGACCCTTAGAACCCGGTTACTTTGATAGGACAGGTTGAACCCACCAACTTCAAGAGGGTACTTCCCAGACCCCATGCTGGCCTTAAACTCTAAGGGCTTCTCTTGTGTGACTCGTGTGCCTTCGTACTTGACTATTTGCATGCTTGTTATCTAACACATGAATTACTTGCAGGGTTTGCTTATAGTCCTTAATGGGGACTCATAGCAGGGTTTGCTAAGTTTTTGCAGGTTTTGTCCATAGTCCTTAATTAGGACTCATGGCAGGTTTACTAAGTGTGCTTGCAGGTTTTGTTTATAGTCCTTAACTAGGACTCATAACAGGGTTTACTGAATTTCCTACAGGTTTTTGTTTTAGTCCTTAACCGGGGCTCATAACAAAGTTTACCAAGTTTCTTGCAGGGTTTGTTTTAGTCCTTAATTGGGACCCCTAACAGAGTGTACTGAGTTTCTTGCAGGTTTTGGTTTGCAGTCCTTAATTAGGACTCATAACAGGGTACTAAGTTTCTTGCAGGTTATGTTTTAAGTCCTTAACTAGGACTCATGACAGGTTTACTTGAGCTTCCTGCAGGTTTTGGATTGCAGTCCTTAATAGGGACTCATAACAGGGTTACCTACATTACCCCATGCATAGCATAACATCATACCATTGCATACATCCTAACCCATTTCAAGGATCTCAAGGGCTTGTGATGCAGGTCATGGTGAATCAACTATCCCAGCAAGGGGCAAAGAGGATTTACTTTCCTCTAGCCAAGGTTGTCAGGGGCTATGACCCACTTGATATGGTGAGCTTTGACTCCTGAAGAAGGTTCCCCTAACCAAGGTTGTTTGGAAACCAAAACTAGACATGATGACTAAAGTCAGGGGCTATGACCCACTGGATATGGTGAGCCTTTGACCCTTGAAGAAGGACTCTCAACAATATGCAATTCCTTCAATCAAGCTACCGGACCCAAATGCTAACAAATTTTCTCGTTTACCCCGCGAGGTCCTTGAAAACATTGCATGCATGTCATACACATCATTGCATAACAGGTACCCTTGTTGCAGGTCACTTACCTTTCCCGCTGTTTATTTCAGCAATGGCTTCCCAACAAGATAACCAGGACCTTCTTGCTCGAGAGACTCGGTTTGGGGAAATCCTCCTGGATCTATCCAAGGGACAGGAGGAGCTAAAGACACTTCTCATGGAGACTCTAGTCAGGGACAGTGCTGAGGATGAAGGGCTGAAACACCTACAAGCGGAGATGGATGCAAGGAAAGCCCAGATGCTGGGACAGAGGAATGCCATTCAAGGTTTAGCTCAAAGACAAGATGAGCTCCGGTTTCTCGTCAACCAACTGCTTCAGGGTAACCAACTGGGGCAAAAGTCTAAGGGCAAAAAGCCAGTCATCGTTCAACCACCTTTGAGACAAGGAGGTAAGGAAAAAGCTCCTCATATGGCCCCAATATCACCAATTCAGTATCAACCTCACCAGCTTCAGCCAGACAAGCCCAAAAGGCAATTCACCAAGCTCAGCGTGTCGCTGCCTCAAGCCTTACAACAACTCCTGAGGTTGAACTTGGTAACTCTAAAGGATCCTCCTAAGAATCCCAACAGGACACTTTCAAGATATGACCCCAACGCTCAGTGCGCTTATCATTCTGACAGTCCGGGGCATGCCACAGAGGACTGTTGGACTCTGAAAAATAAAATCCAGGACCTGATTGAGGAAGGAGCTGTGGAATTCACCCAGGATGGCCAGGCTGAGTTCTTCTACTACCCCTGCAAGACTCACCATTTGGAGTGACAAATCCTGAGACTGGAAAACCTTTGTTCATTCGAATGTTCAAGTTGCAATTTCCTGTTGTTCAAACATTTATTCATGTTAAACATTGTTATCACATTAATGCATCGCTTATGTCTATTTTGAAACAATATATTCGTATTCACTATATGCAAATTATCTTCATATTTTTTCTGATGTCAACTCTCAATTAATAATTCTAAGCCTCTTGAGGGAGGATGACGAAAACGATACCATGATCTACAGTATGCTTTTGAACAGACCCCGCTGATGAGGTACAAGCATTGTTTCGATCCCTAAACACTGGAGTTATAAGGATGATAATCCCTCGTCAACCCATCTGAGCCAAAGAAGTAGGAGTTTTTTTTTTAAAACCCTTAATCATAACCTGGGGCAGGGTAGTTCTCTCAGTTGATCCAAGTGCATAACGAATGGCACCAAAAAGGTCCTTACAAAACAAAAAGACAGTGATGGTTCCGAATAATCAATAAAGAAAGGCAGTCATTATCTCAAAAAATAAAAAACCCATTAAGTCAAAACCTATGAAGGAGACTTACAAAACTGGGACATCCCGCTGACTGTAATCACAAAAAGAAACAGTTCAGGCAAAAAAAAAATAGGGATAACGAAATCAAAAAGAAAGAGGTCTTACAAACCCTCAACAAAAAAGAAATGACTGCCCATTCAAAATAAATCATCAATATCTGAACCATCATTGGAACATCAGGACAAAGACTCAAACAAGGTCTAACGTACGATCAACTGAGTTTAGGTTTGGAGAACATCACGAAGAGCGGGTGGGTACAAATAAAATTTGAGCCTTTATCCTTTGTTTCTTAAACCATGAACCAGGCCACGTTATAACCCTCAAAAGTCCTAGCTGAAGCATGGGTTAGTTCGAAAGCATACTGCTACAAAAGGTATCCTGACTCCTTAAGGTCTACGGTAAATACGGGGTTGACATCATGTTTTACAAATATTCATTTGTTTTATGAAAAAAGAATACATTTTCAAAATCTTCAAGACAGACATAGGCTTTGCAGTTTTGGCATAACTTTGTTTGCATATGACTTTTTGTTTGAACAGCATAGAAGTTCGCACGATGAATACCTAATGAACAGAAGTATCTCCAATCAAGGGGCAGACATGACCATGGTCCATTATCTGCGGCAGTTAAGTCAAGATTCGGAGAATCTTTCAAAGGCCAACTAGCCTGGGGCAAGTCTCCGCCTGAGTCACTTGGGGCATTTCAATAACGAATCTGGCCTGATCAAACACCTTCTGGTGGCATGACAAAACACTTCTAACAGGGGCAACTCCCTACTTTCTGAGAACAGACATAGTCCGAAAAATACTACGCATAATCAAAGACCCGCTAGGTTGACACACCTAGGCAAAATAAGGGCTTCCCGGCGAACCAAAAGGGTTCGGGCAAAATGAAGGGATAAAATGAAAAAATCTGTACACCCGGCAAGTCGAAAACCTGAAAAGGCGGCTTGGGCAAAAATGGGTATCCCGATGGACTGAAAACCCGAAAGGGCGGTCCAGGCAAAAGTTAGGGATTAAAGCGTACGACTATGTCCTGTCATCCTGTCACCTGCCTACCAGAAGAAGGTTTGTCCATCAACCACTATCAGCGCCTCACAGGTCTTCCTCTCCTACCTCGGAAACAGGGGCAATAAAGAGTTGTCCAAGCAATCCAATTGCTCCATCCTCCAAGGTACCAAGATAGGTTCGGCTAAAGAACATAACCAGATCTCTTAACTCCCCAGAGAGTAAGTCAGCAGTCAGTGCATTCTTCTCCAAGCAGAGTTACCAAACCTTAAGGAAGCTGAGTATCCCCCAGCAGATCTCAACATTCCCCGGCAGCATACATATCCTTAACAAGCATCCCCGGCAGTCTCGACTTAAAGATTGTTCCCTGGAAATTTATCAAACAGTCAAAGGAATCACTTCCCCTCGCAGTTCAAAACTTCCCCAGGAGAGTCCGATCCAGTTCCCCAGGAAAGTTAGAAGTCATCTCCCCAAGCAAGTAAGCTTATCCCCAGTAGATTCTGGAAGCTTATCCTCGCAGAACACGAACACGTCGTCCGACTTGATTTAAAGAGTTATTTCCTCAACAGGATATAACTGGGTTATCCTCAGCCAAAAGCCACAGAAAGAGCGTCCTCGACGAAGTCTTCTTACCCCAGCAAATTATTATCAACTCTCAGCAAGGCATCCCTCTTCCCACAGAGTATCACTCCCCAGCATGGTCGCTAGAGTATTTTTCTCCCCGCAGAATCTTCCATTTGCCAAGTTTACTCCGCAACGGAGTCATCTTCTCCTACCGGTGTTCTTGCAGTTATCACCCCCAGCGGAAGTAAAAGCTTATTCTCCAACATCAGCCCAGGATATGACTTCCCGGCACCCGTCAAGGATTTACTTTCCTAGACGAAAACATACGTTCATAAAACATCACATACATCATTATAGCATGCATAGACGCATTATGTCATACAAATCTCATTTATGTTGAGAACATCATTGCTTGATCCATATCATGCATTGCATATGACTGACCTTTACCTTTCAGGAAAGATGCAGTTAAAATGCTCAAACATATTTCAAGGCCTTCTCTAGTCCAGCTAAATCGACTCCCAACAGATTTTTCTGATGAAGACTCAGTAGAAGTTATCAGACTATAATGGTTCCCTCTCCGACGGCGAGTGAGGTGGTAATTCCTTTTTCAGATGTTTCCCTATCCGACGGTGAGTGTGAGGTGATAGTCTCTTATGGTTCCCTCTCCAACGGTGAGTGAGGTGGTAAGTCCTTTTCAGATGGTTCCCTCTCCAACGGTGAGTGAGGTGGTAAGTCCTTTTCAGATGTTTCCCTCTCCGACGATGAGTGTGAGGTGATAGTCTCCTATGGTTCCCTCTCCGACGGCGAGTGAGGTGGTAATTCCTTTTTCAGATGTTTCCCTCTCCGACGGTGAGTGTGAGGTGATAGTCTCCTATGGTTCCCTCTCCGACGGTGAGTGAGGTGGTAAGTCCTTTTCAGATGTTTCCCTCTCCGACGGTGAGTGTGAGGTGATAGTCTCCTATGGTTCCCTCTCCGACGGCGAGTGAGGTGGTAATTCCTTTTTCAGATGTTTCCCTCTCCGACGGTGAGTGTGAGGTGATAGTCTCCTATGGTTCCCTCTCCGACGGTGAGTGAGGTGGTAAGTCCTTTTCAGATGTTTCCCTCTCCGACGGTGAGTGTGAGGTGATAGTCTCCTATGGTCCCCTCTCCAACGGTGAGTGAGGTGGTAATTCCTTTTCAGATGTTTCCCTCTCCGACGGTGAGTGTGAGGTGATAGTCTCCTATGGTCCCCTCTCCAACGGTGAGTGAGGTGGTAATTCCTGTTCAGATGTTTCCCTCTCCGACGGTGAGTGTGAGGTGATAGTCTCCTATGGTTCCCTCTCCGACGGTGAGTGAGGTGGTAAGTCCTTTTTCAGATGTTCCCCTCTCAGACGGTGAGTGTGAGGTGATAGTCTCCTATGGTTCCCTCTCCGACGGTGAGTGAGGTGGTAAGCCCTTTTTCAGATGTTTCCCTCTCCGACGGTGAGTGTGAGGTAATAGTCTCCTACGGTTCCCTCTCCGACGGCGAGTGAGGTGGTAATTCCTTTTTCAGATGTTCCCCTCTCCGAAGGTGAGTGAGGAGATAATCTCCTATGGCTCCCTCTCCGACGGTGAGTGAGGTGACAATTCCTTTTCTTATGGTTCCCTCTCCAACAACGAGTGAGGTGATTCCCTTTCAGATTATAATGGCCTATGGTTCTCGTCCCGATCCTGCGAAGATGGTATTTCCCACCAAGATTTTCTCAACGAGCGTTGTTGAAGTTAAAATCACTCAAGGTTTTCTTACCATTCAGGCTGAGGTAGTAACCATCCCCGGTTCATTCATCATCTTTTGAAGTTCCATACCCAGCTCCTGTAACCATTCAGGACATATCTATACCAAGCATCTAAAAATCAACTCCTGCAACGTGTCAGGTACTCATTTTCTGTTTTGCAGGTACGCAAGTTCTCGCTAAGGAATCTCTTACGCGATTGACATCCAGATGGCATCTATAAGCCCATTATCCTATTCATCAATCCTCAAATGGCATCTATAAGCCCATTCCATCATCACTGCTACTATGTGAGCGCAAATTTCTGGGCACTCTAGTGTTCAATCATCTTCCACCCTCGGATTACGAAAGGCACGTCAGCCAATCTGCATCCTCAGGTCTAAGAAGATTGAACAGGGGCAACTGTTGTACCCCAAAATTTGCCCTCCCATATTCTTCAAGAAATTGCCAAGCCAAGTCACAAGATTCCCCAAGGGGTTGCACAGTGCAAAGGTCTCCTATACAGTCAAAACTAGGGTTTGTGTGCTGATCAAGAAAATGAAGTTTTCAAAGGCCCAATCAAATCTCATATGCCTATAAAGATGGTCAAGCATCCTCATATCAAGTTTCAAGGCATTCAGCTCAAAATTGCACAGTCAAAAACCCTAATTGCACTACAGTCAACTGTAGGGGCAAAATGGTCATTTGACAGTCAAAAGTTCAAATTTTTGGTCAACATATCATTTTGAAGCCACAAACATCATTTGATCAATGCTTGATCATGATTCTCAAAATTTGGCTCAGAAATCATCAAAGATGCAAAAGTTTCCTTATTTGGACAGTTGAAAAAGTCAACTGAAATTGACCAGGGCATAACTTTCACATGGATTATCAGAAAAATCCCATCCAAAGCTCATTTTGAAGAGAAAGACATTTCCTACAACTCATCTTCATACTTCAAGTCCAAGAAATGCTCTCACAAAAAGTTATCAATTTCAACATTATAGGTCATTTTCAAAAGTCAACAAAAAGGGACTTTAAGTCAAAGGCCATAACTTGAGATTGGTAAATCAAAATGACATGGGACCAAAGACATTGGTTAGAGGACTCAAAGACCTTTCCAAAATGTCCAAGAACATGAGAAAAGCTTAAAAATTGAGCAAGTTATTCCTTGTGGAAGTTGGGAAAGTTTTGGATATTTTGAAAAGTCAACATTACTTCAAAAGACCTAAAATTGCTAATGGGCCCATTTTTCTTCCATGATTCATCATCCATGACATGTGCACGACCACTTGGCCCAAAGGGAAGTATTTTCTCATTATTTATTTATTTATTTGAATTTTTATTTATATTAATTCATTTAAATCATTTAAATATATGAAAAAATATTTAATTCACCCTAACCAATCTTTTTATACATGTTTTAGCCTCAAGATTTCGTGCATATGCAAATTAGGAAAGATTTGGATTGATTGGCTTGATTGAGAACAAAAAGCACATGAAAAAGATATGAAAATCATGGTGAAAAAATCAAATATTGGATTCTTTAATTCATGGATCTTTAGACAGTTTTTGTTAACCTAATACATTCACTACATAAGCATAAACCTAAACCTAATCATGGGAGACACAAAGCTGCGCAAGAAACTCCATTGACAACTTGAAAAAATTTGCTAAAAAGTCAAAACTGTAAACACCTCTACAAGGCGATTCAAAGCACAAGACTTGTTTCAATAGCTTCCTCAAGGTCCCCTGAACACATTCCGATCACAAACACTCCTCAAAGCCCAAGGAATTGGTATACAGAACCTGAGATATCTCATGAAAATTGCATAATCGTATTCTCCAATCTAAGCATTTTTACAGCATTTTATTCATAGATTCATGTTCCTTGTGAAGTTTTGAAACTAACCATGTAGTCTAATTGCGTTTTCGTGTCATATTTAGAGATTTGCCATTGATAACTTTTAGGGTTTGTAGAACTGTAAATTAGGGGTTTTCAGGTGCTGTAAAATTGGACATCCTCAATACCATCATTGGGTTTAGCACGTCTGGACGAAGAAGATAGGACCCTCGCGCCTAATTTATGTTCAAGGATAGCCTAATCGCTATTTTCCCATAAGCTGCCTAAGAAAACGCCATAGAAACCGTTGCCTATGTGTTTGGTATTACAGGGATGATGAAGAAGACGGAGCCGTGGCACACGCTGATTGGCACGTTTAAAAATTCGCGCGCGTTTCCAAGCATTAACCCATTTTCTTTTATATTATTTGTTTGCTTATTATATAACAAATGCATTGTGTGGCTCAGCTGGCAAGCGTTGATTGTATTGACGTCCAAGACCTGGGTTCGAGCCCCAGGTCTGTATAATTTCCATACTATTTTTTCATTAACAATTCCCATGCAGCGCCCAAGGTCAAGACGTACCATGCATCCTCAAGAATCAACAGCCACGCGTCCCATGGAATCAAACCAAAGGTTGAGATTGGGAGAGCACCATAAACCCTGGTCAAAGTGCTAACACGCTATTCAAAAAAGTCAATGGACCTGAAGCTTGTTGGGCCAGGATTCTTGGATCTATACCTCCACATTGGGGCCTGAACCCCCCCTGGTTTGCAAATTCTATATATTTTCTTTATGTTTTATTATTAATTATTGTTTTATTTGCTTTATTGTTTTGATTTAATTAATTATTTTTACAAAATATGAAAAATACCTGAAAATCAGAAAAGATAAAAAAACATGATAAATACTCTTATTTTAATATTTTCTTGTAAATAAATGCTTGGAAATTAATTAGTTTAAAATAGGTTTTAATTTTAATTCTTTTAATAACAAAAATACAAAATAATATAGAATTAGATTTAATTAATTTTTATTCCTTTTTAATTTTTTTCTTTTTTCCCAATAATATTATTTCTTTTATTTATTTTTATAATTAAACTTGTAAATTGATTAGGGTTTCATTTAGGTTAAAAAACTCCAATATTTTTCTTAATAACTTAAAAAATAATTAGAACTAGGTTTAACATTTTATTTTAGTTTTAATTAATTCTTTTTCTATTAAATCTCAAAATACCAAAAACAAGTCTTTCTTTAATTTTAATTTTAATTCCTCATTAATTTTAATTTCTTTGCAAAAAGGGTCCAACGCCCGTGTTCTTAATTCTCATTAATTCGCGTATTTATTTTATTGCTTAAATAATTATGTATCTCTCCCGAAGCCTTGTAATTACCTCTCGCACTTTTAACTTCTTTACTTTTCTGTCAAATCGGGTCCTGGTTAATTTTGGCGATGTGGACCCGCGCCATTTGTAATAGCTTAGAATTTACTTTTCCCGCAAATATTCTAACTGTTAAGCAAAGCATGCAAGAATGAATGGCCTTAAATAAAAACAAAAGCGTAGATCACCCATGACGTGACAAAAGACAAAAATATCTGAAAACGACACACAAATCGCACACACCACCCCTAGGGTACGCCTCACTGTTGCCTTGCCTTCGAAAGGTGATCGTCGAGTAGAGGATGTTTTAGTAAGTCCTCATGATCCGAGAACCTGGCATGAGGGTAGCTTCTAAGGTATCTTCCCGTTGCTCTGGTGATCACCATGTCCCTACAAACTCGAATTGACCCGAACACCTCCAATGGTGGTGCTACCTACCTCTCAATGGTGGGATGACACTACTTTAAAGGACATTTACACAGACGAATTCCTTAGGGTAGGTAGACGACTCTAGATACTTGCTCTAAATTTCAAAACAAAACAAAATACTTTTCACACCAACACATTTTCAAAAAGCTTTCGAAAGCAACTTTTCAAACACTCTTGAGGACCGATACAAGAGTCGAACTGGAATTTTCAAAAGAAACTTTTTTAAAACCCACAGTTGAAAAGCAAACAAACCACTTTTTGAAAACACAATGAGCAAGTATCTAAGAGCCCATGGATAACCATGGATAGAAAGGGTGCTAACACCTTCCCTTTCTATAATCTACCTCCCGAACCGAGAGCAATCTCTTTAAGGAATTTTTCTGTGCTTTTGTCCTTTCCATTTGGAGAAAATAAAAGACGGTGGCGACTCTTGCTTCCGCGACATTTCGCGAACCAGCGTTAAACAGTCAGTTCCAGATCCACCGATCACAGAACTGGCGACTCTGCTGGGGACACCTTTTTAAAGTGAGGTGTACCTTAGGGCTAGCTCATAACTATGTTTTCAACTGTCTTCTTTGCTTGCTTTACTATTGTGGGTTGCTTGGGAGTTCTATAGATCCTAACCCGGATCTGGGGGATACCTTCTTAGAAAGTAGCAACAAGGCTGTGAGGGAACTGTGCGGGGTATACCGACATGGTTGAAACAGTCTGCTACGTTGATGTGGCACTTTGGTGTGTACCGGTAACCCTTGAGTTCAGTCAAGGAGAGTACGGGGCCTCCGCGTGGTGTCATGAAGCATCAACTGACCTTAGGAACCTTAATTGAACAATCTTGGCCTCTTTAGGGTAGTGAGATAACTGACTTTGGTGCAGTCCGAGGTTGGTTGATACTCGATACTACACTCAATTGAGGGTTGCTTTCCTGGAATATTTCGGTCACCAGTTCAGTGGCTAAATCGAAACGATGAACAATGAAAGCAATCCCGTGATATTGGGACCCTTAGAACCCGGTTACTTTGATAGGACAGGTTGAACCCACCAACTTCAAGAGGGTACTTCCCAGACCCCATGCTGGCCTTAAACTCTAAGGGCTTCTCTTGTGTGACTCGTGTGCCTTCGTACTTGACTATTTGCATGCTTGTTATCTAACACATGAATTACTTGCAGGGTTTGCTTATAGTCCTTAATGGGGACTCATAGCAGGGTTTGCTAAGTTTTTGCAGGTTTTGTCCATAGTCCTTAATTAGGACTCATGGCAGGTTTACTAAGTGTGCTTGCAGGTTTTGTTTATAGTCCTTAACTAGGACTCATAACAGGGTTTACTGAATTTCCTACAGGTTTTTGTTTTAGTCCTTAAGCGGGGCTCATAACAAAGTTTACCAAGTTTCTTGCAGGGTTTGTTTTAGTCCTTAATTGGGACCCCTAACAGAGTGTACTGAGTTTCTTGCAGGTTTTGGTTTGCAGTCCTTAATTAGGACTCATAATAGGGTACTAAGTTTCTTGCAGGTTATGTTTTAAGTCCTTAACTAGGACTCATGACAGGTTTACTTGAGCTTCCTGCAGGTTTTGGATTGCAGTCCTTAATAGGGACTCATAACAGGGTTACCTACATTACCCCATGCATAGCATAACATCATACCATTGCATACATTCTAACCCATTTCAAGGATCTCAAGGGCTTGTGATACAGGTCATGGTGAATCAACTATCCCAGCAAGGGGCAAAGAGGATTTACTTTCCTCTAGCCAAGGTTGTCAGGGGCTATGACCCACTTGATATGGTGAGCTTTGACTCCTGAAGAAGGTTCCCCTAACCAAGGTTGTTTGGAAACCAAAACTAGACATGATGACTAAAGTCAGGGGCTATGACCCACTGGATATGGTGAGCCTTTGACCCTTGAAGAAGGACTCTCAATAATATGCAATTCCTTCAATCAAGCTACCGGACCCAAATGCTAACAAATTTTCTCGTTTACCCCGCGAGGTCCTTGAAAACATTGCATGCATGTCATACACATCATTGCATAACAGGTACCCTTGTTGCAGGTCACTTACCTTTCCCGCTGTTTATTTCAGCAATGGCTTCCCAACAAGATAACCAGGACCTTCTTGCTCGAGAGACTCGGTTTGGGGAAATCCTCCTGGATCTATCCAAGGGACAGGAGGAGCTAAAGACACTTCTCATGGAGACTCTAGTCAGGGACAGTGCTGAGGATGAAGGGCTGAAACACCTACAAGCGGAGATGGATGCAAGGAAAGCCCAGATGCTGGGACAGAGGAATGCCATTCAAGGTTTAGCTCAAAGACAAGATGAGCTCCGGTTTCTCGTCAACCAACTGCTTCAGGGTAACCAACTGGGGCAAAAGTCTAAGGGCAAAAAGCCAGTCATCGTTCAACCACCTTTGAGACAAGGAGGTAAGGAAAAAGCTCCTCATATGGCCCCAGTATCACCAATTCAGTATCAACCTCACCAGCTTCAGCCAGACAAGCCCAAAAGGCAATTCACCAAGCTCAGCGTGTCGCTGCCTCAAGCCTTACAACAACTGCTGAGGTTGAACTTGGTAACTCTAAAGGATCCTCCTAAGAATCCCAACAGGACACTCTCAAGATATGACCCCAACGCTCAGTGCGCTTATCATTCTGACAGTCCGGGGCATGCCACAGAGGACTGTTGGACTCTGAAAAATAAAATCCAGGACCTGATTGAGGAAGGAGCTGTGGAATTCACCCAGGATGGCCAGGCTGAGTTCTTCTACTACCCCTGCAAGACTCACCATTTGGAGTGACAAATCCTGAGACTGGAAAACCTTTGTTCATTCGAATGTTCAAGTTGCAATTTCCTGTTGTTCAAACATTTATTCATGTTAAACATTGTTATCACATTAATGCATCGCTTATGTCTATTTTGAAACAATATATTCGTATTCACTATATGCAAATTATCTTCATATTTTTTCTGATGTCAACTCTCAATTAATAATTCTAAGCCTCTTGAGGGAGGATGACGAAAACGATACCATGATCTACAGTATGCTTTTGAACAGACCCCGCTGATGAGGTACAGGCATTGTTTCGATCCCTAAACACTGGAGTTATAAGGATGATAATCCCTCGTCAACCCATCTGAGCCAAAGAAGTAGGAGTTTTTTTTTTAAAACCCTTAATCATAACCTGGGGCAGGGTAGTTCTCTCAGTTGATCCAAGTGCATAACGAATGGCACCAAAAAGGTCCTTACAAAACAAAAAGACAGTGATGGTTCCGAATAATCAATAAAGAAAGGCAGTCATTATCTCAAAAAATAAAAAACCCATTAAGTCAAAACCTATGAAGGAGACTTACAAAACTGGGACATCCCGCTGACTGTAATCACAAAAAGAAACAGTTCAGGCAAAAAAAAAAATAGGGATAACGAAATCAAAAAGAAAGAGGTCTTACAAACCCTCAACAAAAAAGAAATGACTGCCCATTCAAAATAAATCATCAATATCTGAACCATCATTGGAACATCAGGACAAAGACTCAAACAAGGTCTAACGTACGATCAGCTGAGTTTAGGTTTGGAGAACATCACGAAGAGCGGGTGGGTACAAATAAAATTTGAGCCTTTATCCTTTGTTTCTTAAACCATGAACCAGGCCACGTTATAACCCTCAAAAGTCCTAGCTGAAGCATGGGTTAGTTCGAAAGCATACTGCTACAAAAGGTATCCTGACTCCTTAAGATCTACGGTAAATACGGGGTTGACATCATGTTTTACAAACATTCATTTGTTTTATGAAAAAAGAATACATTTTCAAAATCTTCAAGACAGACATAGGCTTTGCAGTTTTGGCATAACTTTGTTTGCATATGACTTTTTGTTTGAACAGCATAGAAGTTCGCACGATGAATACCTAATGAACAGAAGTATCTCCAATCAAGGGGCAGACATGACCATGGTCCATTATCTGCGGCAGTTAAGTCAAGATTCGGAGAATCTTTCAAAGGCCAACCAGCCTGGGGCAAGTCTCCGCCTGAGTCACTTGGGGCATTTCAATAACGAATCTGGCCTGATCAAACACCTTCTGGTGGCATGACAAAACACTTCTAACAGGGGCAACTCCCTACTTTCTGAGAACAGACATAGTCCGAAAAATACTACGCATAATCAAAGACCCGCTAGGTTGACACACCTAGGCAAAATAAGGGCTTCCCGGCGAACCAAAAGTGTTCGGGCAAAATGAAGGGATAAAATGAAAAAATCTGTACACCCGGCAAGTCGAAAACCTGAAAAGGCGGCTTGGGCAAAAATGGGTATCCCGATGGACTGAAAACCCGAAAGGGCGGTCCAGGCAAAAGTTAGGGATTAAAGCGTATGACTATGTCCTGTCATCCTGTCACCTGCCTACCAGAAGAAGGTTTGTCCATCAACCACTATCAGCGCCTCACAGGTCTTCCTCTCCTACCTCGGAAACAGGGGCAATAAAGAGTTGTCCAAGCAATCCAATTGCTCCATCCTCCAAGGTACCAAGATAGGTTCGGCTAAAGAACATAACCAGATCTCTTAACTCCCCAGAGAGTAAGTCAGCAGTCAGTGCATTCTTCTCCAAGCAGAGTTACCAAACCTTAAGGAAGCTGAGTATCCCCCAGCAGATCTCAACATTCCCCGGCAGCATACATATCCTTAACAAGCATCCCCGGCAGTCTCGACTTAAAGATTGTTCCCTGGCAATTTATCAAACAGTCAAAGGAATCACTTCCCCTCGCAGTTCAAAACTTCCCCAGGAGAGTCCGATCCAGTTCCCCAGGAAAGTTGGAAGTCATCTCCCCAAGCAAGTAAGCTTATCCCCAGTAGATTCTGGAAGCTTATCCTCGCAGAACACGAACACGTCGTCCGGCTTGATTTAAAGAGTTATTTCCTCAACAGGATATAACTGGGTTATCCTCAGCCAAAAGCCACGGAAAGAGCGTCCTCGATGAAGTCTTCTTACCCCAGCAAATTATTATCAACTCTCAGCAAGGCATCCCTCTTCCCACAGAGTATCACTCCCCAGCATGGTCGCTAGAGTATTTTTCTCCCCGCAGAATCTTCCATTTGCCAAGTTTACTCCGCAACGGAGTCATCTTCTCCTACCGGTGTTCTTGCAGTTATCACCCCCAGCGGAAGTAAAAGCTTATTCTCCAACATCAGCCCAGGATATGACTTCCCGGCACCCGTCAAGGATTTACTTTCCTAGACGAAAACATACGTTCATAAAACATCACATACATCATTATAGCATGCATAGACGCATTATGTCATACAAATCTCATTTATATTGAGAACATCATTGCTTGATCCATATCATGCATTGCATATGACTGACCTTTACCTTTCAGGAAAGATGCAGTTAAAATGCTCAAACATATTTCAAGGCCTTCTCTAGTCCAGCTAAATCGACTCCCAACAGATTTTTCTGATGAAGACTCAGTAGAAGTTATCAGACTATAATGGTTCCCTCTCCGACGGCGAGTGAGGTGGTAATTCTTTTTTCAGATGTTTCCCTCTCCGACGGTGAGTGTGAGGTGATAGTCTCTTATGGTTCCCTCTCCGACGGTGAGTGAGGTGGTAAGTCCTTTTCAGATGGTTCCCTCTCCAACGGTGAGTGAGGTGGTAAGTCCTTTTCAGATGTTTCCCTCTCCGACGATGAGTGTGAGGTGATAGTCTCCTATGGTTCCCTCTCCGACGGCGAGTGAGGTGGTAATTCCTTTTTCAGATGTTTCCCTCTCCGACGGTGAGTGTGAGGTGATAGTCTCCTATGGTTCCATCTCCGACGGTGAGTGAGGTGGTAAGTCCTTTTCAGATGTTTCCCTCTCCGACGGTGAGTGTGAGGTGATAGTCTCCTATGGTTCCCTCTCCGACGGCGAGTGAGGTGGTAATTCCTTTTTCAGATGTTTCCCTCTCCGACGGTGAGTGTGAGGTGATAGTCTCCTATGGTTCCCTCTCCGACGGTGAGTGAGGTGGTAAGTCCTTTTCAGATGTTTCCCTCTCCGACGGTGAGTGTGAGGTGATAGTCTCCTATGGTCCCCTCTCCAACGGTGAGTGAGGTGGTAATTCCTTTTCAGATGTTTCCCTCTCCGACGGTGAGTGTGAGGTGATAGTCTCCTATGGTCCCCTCTCCAACGGTGAGTGAGGTGGTAATTCCTGTTCAGATGTTTCCCTCTCCGACGGTGAGTGTGAGGTGATAGTCTCCTATGGTTCCCTCTCCGATGGTGAGTGAGGTGGTAAGTCCTTTTTCAGATGTTCCCCTCTCCGACGGTGAGTATGAGGTGATAGTCTCCTATGGTTCCCTCTCCGACGGTGAGTGAGGTGGTAAGCCCTTTTTCAGATGTTTCCCTCTCCGACGGTGAGTGTGAGGTAATAGTCTCCTACGGTTCCCTCTCCGACGGCGAGTGAGGTGGTAATTCCTTTTTCAGATGTTCCCCTCTCCGAAGGTGAGTGAGGAGATAATCTCCTATGGCTCCCTCTCCGACGGTGAGTGAGGTGACAATTCCTTTTCTTATGGTTCCCTCTCCAACAGCGAGTGAGGTGATTCCCTTTCAGATTATAATGGCCTATGGTTCTCGTCCCGATCCTGCGAAGATGGTATTTCCCACCAAGATTTTCTCAACGAGCGTTGTTGAAGTTAAAATCACTCAAGGTTTTCTTACCATTCAGGCTGAGGTAGTAACCATCCCCGGTTCATTCATCATCTTTTGAAGTTCCAGACCCAGCTCCTGTAACCATTCAGGACATATCTATACCAAGCATCTAAAAATCAACTCCTGCAACGTGTCAGGTACTCATTTTCTGTTTTGCAGGTACGCAAGTTCTCGCTAAGGAATCTCTTACGCGATTGACATCCAGATGGCATCTATAAGCCCATTATCCTATTCATCAATCCTCAAATGGCATCTATAAGCCCATTCCATCATCACTGCTACTATGTGAGCGCAAATTTCTGGGCACTCTAGTGTTCAATCATCTTCCACCCTCGGATTACGAAAGCCACGTCAGCCAATCTGCATCCTCAGGTCTAAGAAGATTGAACAGGGGCAACTGTTGTACCCCAAAATTTGCCCTCCCATATTCTTCAAGAAATTGCCAAGCCAAGTCACAAGATTCCCCAAGGGGTTGCACAGTGCAAAGGTCTCCTATACAGTCAAAACTAGGGTTTGTGTGCTGATCAAGAAAATGAAGTTTTCAAAGGCCCAATCAAATCTCATATGCCTATAAAGATGGTCAAGCATCCTCATATCAAGTTTCAAGGCATTCAGCTCAAAATTGCACAGTCAAAAACCCTAATTGCACTACAGTCAACTGTAGGGGCAAAATGGTCATTTGACAGTCAAAAGTTCAAATTTTTGGTCAACATATCATTTTGAAGCCACAAACATCATTTGATCAATGCTTGATCATGATTCTCAAAATTTGGCTCAGAAATCATCAAAGATGCAAAAGTTTCCTTATTTGGACAGCTGAAAAAGTCAACTGAAATTGACCAGGGCATAACTTTCACATGGATTATCAGAAAAATCCCATCCAAAGCTCATTTTGACGAGAAAGACATTTCCTACAACTCATCTTCATACTTCAAGTCCAAGAAATGCTCTCACAAAAAGTTATCAATTTCAACATTATAGGTCATTTTCAAAAGTCAACAAAAAGGGACTTTAAGTCAAAGGCCATAACTTGAGATTGGTAAATCAAAATGACATGGGACCAAAGACATTGGTTAGAGGACTCAAAGACATTTCCAAAATGTCCAAGAACATGAGAAAAGCTTAAGAATTGAGCAAGTTATGCCTTGTGGAAGTTGGGAAATTTTTGGATATTTTGAAAAGTCAACATTACTTCAAAAGACCTAAAATTGCTAATGGGCCCATTTTTCTTCCATGATTCATCATCCATGACATGTGCACAACCACTTGGCCCAAAGGGAAGTATTTTCTCATTTTTTATTTATTTATTTGAATTTTTATTTATATTAATTCATTTAAATCATTTAAATATATGAAAAAATATTTAATTCACCCTAACCAATCTTTTTATACATGTTTTAGCCTCAAGATTTCGTGCATATGCAAATTAGGAAAGATTTGGATTGATTGGCTTGATTGAGAACAAAAAGCACATGAAAAAGATATGAAAATCATGGTGAAAAAATCAAATATCGGATTCTTTAATTCATGGATCTTTAGACAGTTTTTGTTAACCTAATACATTCACTACATAAGCATAAACCTAAACCTAATCATGGGAGACACAAAGCTGCGCAAGAAACTCCATTGACAACTTGAAAAAATTTGCTAAAAAGTCAAAACTGTAAACACCTCTACAAGGCGATTCAAAGCACAAGACTTGTTTCAATAGCTTCCTCAAGGTCCCCTGAACAAATTCCGATCACAAACACTCCTCAAAGCCCAAGGAATTGGTATACAGAACCTGAGATATCTCATGAAAATTGCATAATCGTATTCTCCAATCTAAGCATTTTTACATCATTTTATTCATAGATTCATGTTCCTTGTGAAGTTTTGAAACTAACCATGTAGTCTAATTGCGTTTTCGTGTCATATTTAGAGATTTGCCATTGATAACTTTTAGGGTTTGTAGAACTGTAAATTAGGGGTTTTTAGGTGCTGTAAAATTGGACATCCTCAATACCATCATTGGATTTAGCACGTCTGGACGAAGAAGATAGGACCCTCGCGCCTAATTTATGTTCAAGGATAGCCTAATCGCTATTTTCCCATAAGCTGCCTAAGAAAATGCCATAGAAACCGTTGCCTATGTGTTTGGTATTACAGGGATGATGAAGAAGACGGAGCCGTGGCACACGCTGATTGGCACGTTTAAAAATTCGCGCGCGTTTCCAAGCATTAACCCATTTTCTTTTATATTATTTGTTTGCTTATTATATAACAAATGCATTGTGTGGCTCAGCTGGCAAGCGTTGATTGTATTGACGTCCAAGACCTGGGTTCGAGCCCCAGGTCTGTATAATTTCCATACTATTTTTCATTAACAATTCCCATGCAGCGCCCAAGGTCAAGACGTACCATGCATCCTCAAGAATCAACAGCCACGCGTCCCATGGAATCAAACCAAAGGTAGAGATTGGGAGAGCACCATAAACCCTGGTCAAAGTGCTAACACGCTATTCAAAAAAGTCAATGGACCTGAAGCTTGTTGGGCCAGGATTCTTGGATCTATACCTCCACATTGGGGCCTGAACCCCCCCTGGTTTGCAAATTCTATATATTTTCTTTATGTTTTATTATTAATTATTGTTTTATTTGCTTTATTGTTTTGATTTAATTAATTATTTTTACAAAATATAAAAAATACCTGAAAATCAGAAAAGATAAAAAAACATGATAAATACTCTTATTTTAATATTTTCTTGTAAATAAATGCTTGGAAATTAATTAGTTTAAAATAGGTTTTAATTTTAATTCTTTTAATAACAAAAATACAAAATAATATAGAATTAGATTTAATTAATTTTTATTCCTTTTTAATTTTTTTCTTTTTTCCCAATAATATTATTTCTTTTATTTATTTTTATAATTAAACTTGTAAATTGATTAGGGTTTCATTTAGGTTAAAAAACTCCAATATTTTTCTTAATAACTTAAAAAATAATTAGAACTAGGTTTAACATTTTATTTTAGTTTTAATTAATTCTTTTTCTATTAAATCTCAAAATACCAAAAACAAGTCTTTCTTTAATTTTAATTTTAATTCCTCATTAATTTTAATTTCTTTGCAAAAAGGGTCCAACGCCCGTGTTCTTAATTCTCATTAATTCGCGTATTTATTTTATTGCTTAAATAATTATGTATCTCTCCCGAAGCCTTGTAATTACCTCTCGCACTTTTAACTTCTTTACTTTTCTGTCAAATCGGGTCCTGGTTAATTTTGGCGATGTGGACCCGCGCCATTTGTAATAGCTTAGAATTTACTTTTCCCGCAAATATTCTAACTGTTAAGCAAAGCATGCAAGAATGAATGGCCTTAAATAAAAACAAAAGCGTAGATCACCCATGACATGACAAAAGACAAAAATATCTGAAAACGACACACAAATCACACACATCACCCCTAGGGTACGCCTCACTGTTGCCTTGCCTTCGAAAGGTGATCGTCGAGTAGAGGATGTTTTAGTAAGTCCTCATGATCCGGGAACCTGGCATGAGGGTAGCTTCTAAGGTATCTTCCCGTTGCTCTGGTGATCACCATGTCCCTACAAACTCGAATTGACCCGAACACCTCCAATGGTGGTGCTACCTACCTCTCAATGGTGGGATGACACTACTTTAAAGGACATTTAAACAGACGAATTCCTTAGGGTAGGTAGACGACTCTAGATACTTGCTCTAAATTTCAAAACAAAACAAAATACTTTTCACACCAACATATTTTCAAAAAGCTTTCGAAAGCAACTTTTCAAACACTCTTGAGGACCGATACAAGAGTCGAACTGGAATTTTCAAAAGAAACTTTTTTAAAACCCACAGTTGAAAAGCAAACAAACCACTTTTTGAAAACACAATGAGCAAGTATCTAAGAGCCCATGGATAACCATGGATAGAAAGGGTGCTAACACCTTCCCTTTCTATAATCTACCTCCCGAACCGAGAGCAATCTCTTTAAGGAATTTTTCTGTGCTTTTGTCCTTTCCATTTGGAGAAAATAAAAGACGGTGGCGACTCTTGCTTCCGCGACATTTCGCGAACCAGCGTTAAACAGTCAGTTCCAGATCCACCGATCACAAGTTCCATGTTCAGAAAACTTACCTCAAAACTGGAAATCGTGTTTGGAGTTTGAGCTTGTTTCAAGTGATGGTGATGATCTGGTTAGTTTCCTTGAGGTCCTAGGAAGCTAATGCAATGGTTTGCTTGAGTTGAGAGTGGGTGAAATGACTTGGAGAAGTCAATGTGCAATGCTCTATTTTTGGTTATGGAGGATATGGTAAATGGTGTTACAGTAATGAAACAGGGACAGGGATATGTTACACTTGATGGAAGGAAGCTTTAGAAACTAAAAGGCCAAGAAACGCACGAGGGAAATGTGAGTTTGAAGTTCAAGGTCAAAAACTGTGCAACAATGGATTTTTTTGGGAAATTTATGATTTGAGAGAGTTTTGGTGTGTTTCAGGATGTTCAAGATCGTCCTCTAGCTCACAAATAGTTACTCTATTTATATGCAACAAGTTTGGAGGGTTCTAGTTGATCAGAATTCAAATTTAGATGTGTATGTATAACATGTTATTTTTTGAGAAATTAAAGTTTCCATGCCTTGTACTTGGTTCATAGAGTTGTTAACTACTTTAAAAACAATGCTTCTGACTTTGTGGATGGAGTGTAATCAAGAAAAACAAGTTGGGAGCTCAAGAAGCTGACTTTGTGCATAAAGCTTGCTTTACAAGAATGGATATGTTACTTTCTCCTTAAAATGGAAAATTGATTTGGACAAAGCTTGAAACACTTGGATAAGGGCATAATAAGTTGTGTAAAACATTAATTATGGAGTGAAAAACAAGTTTGAGGCCTCCAAAGCAAGGATTATGCAGCCTAGCATGGATTTGGTTCATGTGTTCATAAAAAATGACTTGTAATTCAAGTGACAAAACCCTAACTTCATCTCTTCGATTCTCCCTACTCAAGAATGATCTCAAGGAGTTCTTGGACATTTTTGAAATCTTGCAATGTGATCTACAACCCATATTTGAATTGATTTGGAATATTCCCCTTGGAACTATATGAAAAAGTGCCATGAAGTCAGGTCAAAATCCTGGCCAAATTAGGGCAAAATTTCACTGTGTTTAGTTTCATGACCTCATGTTCATAAAATTATAACTTGAGATCCAGGAATTTTTGGAAGAAGTTGTGTGAAGAAAAGTTGTAGATTTCATAGAGATCTACAACTTTTATGTTGTAAGTTTCTCTTGAATCGTCGTGCATCATGGTGAAAATTTGGCTCAAAATTATTTAAAAACATGAAATTTCCAACAGAAAAATTTCTAAGTTTAGAAATTTTAAATTTTCAAAATGAAATCTTGACTTTTTGATTTCTTGATGAATAAGTTTCATATTTTAACATGTTTTGATAAATTATGATCTTTGGCACTTGAATTTGACCAAAAAGTCAAAGTTTGACTTTTCAGTATACAGTTGACTTTTGATCAGTTGATTGCAAAATTCATCTGTCAATCCAATGGACTTGCAATGTTTTGAACCATATCATTAGGTAAAAATGATAAAATTGGACTCTTTAGATCATGCCTTAAACAAATTGACCATTTGCTAGGTCAAAAACCAAGAATTGCCTTTTCCCAGTCAAAACCTTAATTTGACCATTTTGCCCTTTTGGAGATTTGATCAAATTTCTTGAGGAGTTGTGGTCCAAACTTGATCAAATGATACATGTGAGTTTATAATGTTGATATGAATAAAACAATTATGAAGTTTGACTGTAAATTGGCCATGGTTGACTTTTTCCCCAATACATCTGATTTTTAGGTCAACTGCTCAATTGACTGATCAAAAGTGTGATCCAAGGCTTGAAACTTGGCATGAGTAATCTTGGGGGTTCATAATGATCCGTGAAATTCATATGAAGCATTGGAAGTTCAAAAATCCTTGTGAAATCTCAAACCCTAATTTTGGTCATCAGTGCATAAGGAGGTGTCTTGAGCTGATCAAACCCTAATGCAGTCTTGAGCCCAAGGAGATCTTGTGAGAAAATTCTTGATAAGTGAGAGGGAAAATTTTGGGATACAACAGACTTGCATGAGATGCTACCATTCGCTCTCCAGGATTACCGTACCACGACGCACACATCAACCGGGGCAACACCTTACTCTCTGGTATACGACATGGAGGCTGTTTTGCCTATTGAGGTCCAGATCCATTCTCTGAGAATCATCAAGGATGCAGGGATGAATGAAGAAGATTGGATCCAAACTCGACTTGATCAACTAAACTTGATTGATGAGAAAAGGCTTACTGATGACTGTCATGGTCAAATGTATCAAAAACGGATGATCAAGGCTTTCAACAAAAAGGTCAAATGCCAAGTGTATCAAGTCGGGGATTTGGTGATCAAGTGCATCATACTGCCGCAGGGTGATCCCAGGGGCAAATGGACTCCTACATATGAAGGACTGTTTATGATCAAAAGCATATTCTCTGGTGGAGCAATGAACTTAACCACTATGGATGGCGACGACCTGCCGCACCCTGTGAACGCGGACATAGTCAAAAGATAATACGCATAAGAGACCCGCTAGGTTGACACACCTAGGAAAAAAAGGGCTTCCCGGTGAACCAAAAAGGTTCGGGAAAAAATTAGGGATAAAACAAAAAAGTTGTACACCCGGAAAGTTGAAAACCCGAAAGGGCGACTTGGGCACAAAAGGGTATCCTGGTGAACTGAAAACCCGAAGGGCGGTCCAGGCAAAAGTTAGGGAATTAAAGCGTATGACTATGACCCGTTTTGATCACCTTACAGACAACCTTTGGTTCGACTGAGAAACTCAACTGTTCTAAATCAACTTCGGACAAGGCAGCAAATGGACAAGACGCTCAGAGACACGAAGGCTATAGCAGAATGGGAACCCCATGGGATTATTGCACATAGCTATCTTTTTTGTATCAAATTTTCATTTTTTACGATGACATTCCCTTACTAGAATGTTCGTCTCATTGTACAAAAAAGACTTATTCAAGTTAATACAAAGATACCTCTTTGAAAGTGCAAAACTATCTGTTTTTTTCTTTATTTCTGTGTTTTGTTTGCAAAAATGTCCAATGATTTATTTTTGAACATATGCATTTGAACATAACTACTGTTTACAAATGAACAAAAATAGAAAGACAATATGGCTTTAAGAAATAAGATAATATCTTTAGACTATAAAATCCCCCACAGTGCACAGATTAATGATATCAAGCTCTCTCACATCCCCGGTGGAACAAAACTTCCAGTTTATCACTCCCCAGTAGAAGTCACCCAATTTGTCAGGATTCCCCAACAGGATTTCACAAACAATACACAACGTTTCCCTTACAACATAGTTTATTTCTCTAACAAATAAAAGCTCATCAACTCATCAGCACTTCAAAACATGAAGACTTACTCTCCACGTCCCTAACAACGGTCATGGATTTATTTTCCCTGATCCAACAGTATTACAGCAGAATAGCTTACATGCCCATACATCACATCCATACTTCATGACATTGACAACACAAATACATACAACATAATCTCATTCATTTTTTGAGAACATCATTGTACGATGCATTTCATACATCATGACATTGCATACAACTAATCTTTCAGGAAAGATCAGCCAGTAGATGGCTATAATCAACAATTTACAAAAGGGTCAAAAATTGATACATGAAACAAGCCAAGACAATTATCTACACGACCAACTAAAGCAATCCTACACGGGTTTCTTCTCATTCAGCTTTCATATATAGTTCAAATACGCTCTAGATACAGATGGCATTCTGATACTTATTCAGATTCAACTTTCAGATACAGTTCAGATACGCTCCATATATAGATGCCATTCTGATACTCATTCAGATTCAGCTTTCAGAAATAGTTCAGATATGCTCCAGATACGGATGCCATTCTGATACTCATTCAGATTCAACTCTCAGATACAGTTCAGATACGCTCCAGATATGGATGCCATTCTGATACTCATTCAGATTCAACTTTCAGATACAATTCAGATACGCTCCAGACACGGACGCCACTCTGATACTCATTCAAATTCAAATTTCAAAAACGAGTTAAATATAATCCATTTATGGATATTATTCTAGTACTCAACCCAACACATCCATTATTCCAGTGTAAATCAACTAGAGATTTATTCTGACACTTATTCTATTCCCACCAACAATCATTTTGGATGGCATCTACAAACCCATCTCCAACAACTTTCCATCACCTCCCCAAATGGAATCTTTAAGCTCATTCCCTACACTATCAACCATCACATCCTCGAGTGCAAATTTCTGAGCACTCTAGTGACCAATCATCTTCCACTTTCAACTCATGAATGACGAATCCGCCAATCTAACTCTTCAAGTTTAAGAATATTGAATAGGGGCAGCTGTTGTACCCCAAAATTTTCCCTCATTTATCAAGTATTTTCCCACAAGATCTCCTTTGGTTCAAGACTGCACTAGGGTTGATCAACTCAAGACACCTCCTTAAACACTGATGACTGAAATTAGGGTTTGAGATTGCACAAGGATAATTGAACTTTCAATGCTTCATATGACTTTCATGGATTATTATGGACTCCCAAGATTACTCATGTCAAGTTTCAAGTCTTGGATCACATTTTTGCTCAGTCAATTGAGCAGTTGACCTAAAAATCAGTTGTGTTGGGGAAAAAGTCAAATGTGGCCAATTTACAGTCAAACTTCATAATTTTTGATCCACATCAATATTATAAACTCATATGTATCATTTTTTCAAGTTTGGACCATAATTCCTCAAGAAATTTGATCAAATCATCAAAAGGGCAAAATGGTCAAAATTAGGGTTTTGACTGAGAAAGGGCAATTTCTGATTTTTTGACCTAGCAAATAGTTAATTGGTTTGAGGCATAATCTCAAGAGTTCAATTGAATCATTTTGACTTAATGGCATGACTCAAAACATTGCTCAAAATCAATTGGATTGATAGTGAATTTTCAATCAACTGATCAAAAGTCAACTGTATACTGAAAAGTCAAACTTTGACTTTTTGGTCAAAATCAAGTGTCAAAGATCACAATTCATCAAAACATGTCAAAATATGAAACTTATTTATCAAGAAATCAAAAAGCCAAGATTTCATTTTGAAAAGTCAAAGTTTTCAAACATAGAATTTTTTCTAAGTGTTGAAAACTTCACGTTTTTCCACAACTTTGAGCAAATTTTTCACCATGATGAAAGATGATTCAAAAGAAACTTTCAACATGAAAGTTGTAGATCTCCATGATATCTACAACATTTATTTACACAACTTCTTCTAAAAGTGCTTGGAACTCAAGTTATTAATTCATGAAGTCATGGTCTTGAAATTAAACACTTAGTGAAATTTTGCCCTAGTTTAGGCAGGATTTTGACCTAACTTCATGGAAATTTTTCATATAGTTACAATGGGAATTTCCAAAAGTGATTCAAAGAGTGGTTGTATATCACACTACAAGCTTTCTAAAATGTCCAAGAACTCCTTGAGATCATTCTTGAGCAGGGAGAATCGAAGAGAGGAAGTTAGGGTTTCACACTAAAATTATAGGTCATTTTGTGATGAACAAAGATTCAAATCTCAAACCTATGCTGCTTAATCTATACTTTACAGGCCTCAAAATTGTTAGGCACTCCATAATTAATTGATTGCACAGCTGTTAGAGGTCTCAACTCAAGCATTCAATGCAATGCCATACTTTATATCCATTTTAGGAAGAAAATGCAAAATGCCATTTTGAAAAAGTAGCTTTATGCACAAAACTTGTTCTTGAGCCTTGCAATTGTTTTCTTCTAATCATACACATCCTATAACTCAAGATAAGTTTATCTCAAGCCTTACAATCACTCAGCCTATGCTTGTACTTCATCTTGGAACCATGCTCCCACTTTTCTTCAAAATCAAGTAACATAGCAATTAGTCTAGAACTTGTACTTCTGACCCTACCAAGCACAAAAACCTTCTCATTACTTATGTACAATTCCTTGGCAACAAAACACACGCATGCAATATATGATACGATGGGAGAACTGAATTGAGGGTTTTGCGTTTTATCGCAAATGTTGCGGTTAGCAAGAGTTGCCACTGACTTTTCTTTTATCCAAAAGGAAAGGTGAAATAGCACAGGAAAGACCATTAAGATGTTTTCTTGAGTTCGAGGGGTAGATTATGAAAATGGAAGGTATTAGCACCCTTTTCATCCATGGTTATCCATGGGCTCTTAGTTACTTGCTAGATCACTTGCTTTTGTTTTGAAATTGTGCTTTGTGTGGTTTTCGAAAGTATTTTGTAAAAGAGGCCATTGTTTAGGAAATATTTGTAATGATTCTCGTTCGTAAGAATGTATACAAAGATGTTTGTCTTTTGAAATGTTTTCAATGTTTGAAAATGTGTGTGTTTGTTTTGAAAATAGCAAGGATAGTTGTTTGAAAATAGAGCAAGTAACTAGAAGTAATCTACCTACTCAAATGTATTTCTTGTGCATTTTCTATTCCTTTGACATTGTTGTCTTACCATTGATTTGGTAAGAAACCCTATCTTTGGATGTAAACGGGACGGGCGTGGGTCATCGTATAACCATGATTAGCAATGTTGCAAAGTATCTTAGCATTTTGGGGGACCAAGATTATTTTGTAAGGCAACTTTGAATAGCGTCATCGAGGGACTATGATCTTATATTTGTTTGTTTTGCCAAGATACCTCGTATGCATAATATGGCAATTTTTGTATAAGGAAACCAAGTGGAGAAACCCTAAGGATGCTTGTGTGCAAGTGTGTTATTTTCATGCTTTGATTTTGTCTTGTATTAGGGTTTTCTATTTGTTTTGTTTTGATCTTGCCATTCAAACCCTAATTACTATCATGGCATGTAAAGCGGTAAATTGCGTAATGTAAAAATTACTAAGCTATTACAACAATTTATGGGAGGGGGGAATACAAATTTGAATGGGGATTTGCAAGAATGTAAATATAAATAAGCTATTACAACCAAATCGAATTTGTACAAATATTGGAATAATCAAATACAATATTTAAATATGCAATATTATGTACATGCAAGAAAAGATTTTTGTTTTGTTTTTTTATGTGAAAAGAAAATTTAACCTAATCCTAAAAATATAAGGAAAAGAAATTAATTCTTAAAAAAAGGGGTTAACCCTAATTTCTAGTTTGAAAGAAAATAAGGTTCTTATGTATTATTTTTATGTATTTTTTGTATTAAAAACAATAAATAATATTGTATGAAAATATTTAGTTTTTATATATGCAAAAATAAATATTTACAAGTATGTATAAAAATATAAAAGAAAAGATAAGAATATATCTAAATTTATTTTTACAAATTTATTTAAGAGAGATAGTTAGTATATATAGAGGATAAAATATATTTTTTATGTGAAAAATAAAATAAAATGCAATATTATCATATTTATATTTTTCATGATTTTTATGTATTAAAGAAAATATTTAATAAACAAAAATAAAAACAAAAATAAAAAAATAAATATGGGCCAGGGGTGATGTAAGGAGACATGGAGTAATATGTTAAGCAAAAAAAACACTAGGCCCAAAGAATCCAGCCCATCCTACAAAAACAGCCAAAAAATGAAAAAAAGGAAAAATATGGAAAAACAAAAGGTAGCGCCAAGGTTTGAACCCAGGACATGGGTCTCACCAGCGTGCTACCTTGCCACTAGGGTGGCTATACATCCGTTGATTAATGTGAAACAAAAATAACATAACATGAAACGCTTCCATGGCCCTGTACTTCGTCTTCTTCCTCTAGCCAGTCAGATGCTCTGTAACTTTCTCATTTCTCCATGAAAATGAAAACTCATAACATGAATGTTGTAGCATTTTGTCTCACGATTCTAACCATGTAAATTATGTAAGCTAACAATCAAAGATCAAATTGAATTTTAAAAGCCCTAAATTTAAACTTAATTTTTCCAGGAACTTCAAGTTCAAAATTCTCTCAACTCAGGCCAAATAAATGCAAGATATGTATATGTACAGCTTCGTTGCAATGAGGTCTACATTGTTTATTCACAAATCGTGGCCAATGTATGCCTGCATGAAGAGATAGAAGTTGAGATTTTCACCTCTTTCAGTTGAAATCGTGAATGGAGTTGGAGTGAGTTTTATGAAGGCCTGATGATTGCTTGAGCTTGCTTGAACCTCCCTGAGTATGTTCCAATCCTTGCCTTGCTTTGGAAGTGCTTGGAACTCTCTATCCAAGTCAACCTGCAAGCTTTGAAAACAAAAATGGAAGATGATGGAGAAGGAGTTACAATACAAGGATGAAGGTCTGGATTAGCTAGATATCAAGTAGGTAAAGTGTTTTGATGGTTAAGACTTGAAACGCACGAGCTAAATAAGAGATTATTATGCATATGCAAAAACTGCAAGTTTTGACATTTTTTGATGAAAGGGAGTTTGGGAGTGTTTCAGGCCTCTAGAAATCGTGTTTCTAATTGTAATGTGCTTGTGTATTAGTATGGGATAAATTTAAAGTCAGCTCTCTCACAGGTTTTTCAATCCTAGCCTTTTTGCACACTTTCTTGCTTTTGAAACAAAGTGAAGGGACAAGGCTTTACATGCTTGTAATGGCTTGCTTAGGGTTGGTATCAGTTCTATACAAGTTGCCTTAGGTCTGTGGCACTTGTATGTGCAAAGGAGACAGGTTCAATGCTCAAGATTTGTAAAGTTTGCAAAAGTGAAGCTTTTTCAAAATGGCAATGACCACTTTATGCCATTTATGGAATTAGAACTTGGACAATGGCTCTAGGGCTTGGATTCAAGCTTTGTCAACTGAGTAAGCATTAAATTATGGAGTAAGAAACAAGTTTGGGACCTGTAAAGCATGGATTAGGCAGCATAGGTACTGATTGGAAAATTGTTCTTCATGAAATGGCTTGAATCAAAAGTGAGAAATTGCCAACTTCATCTCTTTGATTCTCCCTACTAAAAAATGATCTTGAGGAGTTCTTGGACATTTTGGAAAGCTTGAAATGTGCTTTATAACTCATATTGGAAATTAATTTCAAGATTCCCCTTGTAACTAGGTGAAAAGTTGCCATGAAGTTGGGTCAAAAACCTGCCTAAATTAGGGCAAAATTTCACTAAGTCATTTTAGTTCATGAGCATGTATTCATAAAATTATATCTTGAGATCCAAGAATCTTTAGGGAAAATTGTGTGAATCAAAGTTGTAGATTTCATGGAGTTCTACAACTTTCATGTTGGGAACTTCCTTTGAATCATCTTGTATCATGGTGAAAAAATGGCCTAAAGTTGAGAAAAAATAAGAAATTTTCTATACTTAGAAAAATTTCTAATTTAAGAAAATTTTCAATATTAAACCCTAATCTTCAATCCTTGATTTATTGATGAAAAAGTTTCAAATTTTGACATGTTTTGATGAATCGTGACCCTTGTCACTTAATTTTGACCAAAAAGTCAAAGTTTGACTTTTTAATATACAATTGACTTTTGATCAGTTGACTGCAAATTTCATCTGTCTATCAATGAAATTGAAATGTTTTGAACCATGTAATTAGATCAAGATGATGCCATTGATCAAAAATCAGAAATTGCCCTTCCTTAGTCAAAACCCTAATTTTGACCATCTTGCCCTTTTGATGATTTGATCAAATTTCTTGAGGAACTGTGATCCAAACTTGATCAAATGATACATATGAGTCTAGAATGTAGATGTGGATAAAATATTATGAAGTTTGACTGTAAATTGGCCATGGTTGACTTTTCCCCCAATACAACTGATTTTTAGGTCAATTGTCCAATTGACTGATCAAAAATAGGGTTCAAGGCCTGAAACTTGTCATGAGTGATCTTAAGGGTCCATAATGATGTTTGAAAGTCACATGAAGCATTGATAATCCAAAAATCCTTGTGCAAACTCAAACCCTAATTTTGGATTATTAGTGCAAGATGAGATGTCTTGAGCTGACCAAACCCTAATCCAGTCTTGAGTCAAAGAGATCTTGTGAGAAAAGTTTTGGTAAATGAGAGGGAAAATTTTGGGGTACAACAGCTTCCCCTGTTCAATCTTCTTAAACCTGAAGAGTTAGATTGGCGAGCTTTGCCATTCGTGACTCGAAGGTGAAAGATGATTGGACACTAGAGTGCCCAGAAATTTACACTTCGACAATGTGTAGTTGAGGGAATGGGCTTAAAGATGCCATTTAGAGAAGTGATAGAGTCTTGTTGGAGATGGGCTTGTAGATGCCATCCAAGAATGTTTGTTGAATTGTAAGTTGTAAACTGAAAGAATGAGCATCAGAATGGCGTATGTGTCTAGAGCGTATCTGAATTGTATCCAGATTTGAACTTTGAATGAGTATCTGAATGACATCCGTGTCTGGAGCATATTCATACTGTATCTGGAAGTTGAATCTGAATAAGCATCAGAATGGCATCCGTGTCTGGAGCGTATCTGTACTGTATCTGAAAGTTGAATCTGAATGAGCAATAGAATGGCATCCGTGTCTGGAGCGTATCCGTACTGTATATGAACTTGAATCTGAATGAGTATCAGAATGGAATCCGTGTCTGGAGCGTATCTGAACTGTATCTGATCTGGAAATATTGAATGAGTATCAGAATGGCATCCGTGTCTGAAGCGTATCTGAACTGTATCAAAGTTGTATGTTGTTAATGGTAGTTGGTTAATCTTATCCTGAAAAGGGTAAAATGTTAGCTGAAACAACATTATATCGCATGAAATGTATGATGCAATGTATTTGTTTTATCAATCTTTATGATGTATGGATGTAATGTATGCGCATGTAAGCTGATTTGCTGTATCGCTGTTTGATTGAGGAAAATAAATCCTTGAATGCTACTGAGGATATGTTGAAATTTCCATGTCTTGAAGTTGGAGTACTGACGAAATCTTGTTGAGAGAAGTAAATTCAATACCATGTACTGCTTGATATTTTCTCGGAGAATCTTGATAAATTTGACGATTTCTACCGGGGATTAATAGTTGGAAATTTTAGTTCCGCTGGGGATCTAAACGACGTACTGTGGGGATTTCTTATGGAATGGCCTAGAGACGTTTTCCTGTCCTTTCAACCTATCAGTAATTGTCTTACTCATTTTGTTTATTTGTAAACAATAATTACGTTCAAATGCATATGTTCATCAATGAATCATTGGACGTTTTTGCAAACAAAACACAAGTGTAAAGAAAAAGACAAATAGTTTTCTGTACTTTCAAAGAGATATCTTTGTATTGACTTTGAATAAGTATTTTGTACAAAGGAGACAAATTCTAGTAAGAGAATGGTGCCATAAAACAAGAAGAGTTTATACAAAGAAAGATAGCTATGTGTAATAATCCCATGGGGTTCCCATTCTGCAATAGCCTTCGCATCTCTGAGCATCTTGTCTACTTGTTGCTTCGTCCGAAGATGATTGAATTGATCAGAAACTCCGAGTTTGTCAGTGGAAGTCAAAGGTTGTCCACAAAGTGATCCGACAGGACATAGTCATACGCTTTAATTCCCTAACTTTTTCCTGGACCTCCCTTTCGGGTTTTCAGTCCACTGGGAAACCCTTTTTTGCCCAAGTCGCCCTTTCGGGTTTTCAACTTGTCGAGTGTATAGATTTTTTTACTTTAGCCCTAATTTTTGCTCGAACCTTTTGGTTCGCCGGGATGCCCTTGTTTTTCCTAGGTGTATCAACCTAGCGGGTCTTTCATGCGTAGTATCTTTTGACTATATTCGGGTTCGCAGGGTACAGCAGGTCGTCGCCGTCCATGGTGGTCAAAATCATTGCCCCACCGGAGAATATGTTCTTGATTACAAATGGTCCTTCATAGGTAGGAGTCCATTTTCCCCTGGGATCACTTTGTGGCGAGATGATACGTTTGATCACTAGATCCCCAACTTGATATACTTGACGTCTGACCTTTTTGTTGAAAGCCTTGATCATCCGTTTTTGATACATTTGACCATGGAAAACAACAGTAAGTCTCTTTTCATCAATTAAGTTCAGTTGATTAAGTCGAGTCTGGATCCAATCGTCTTCATTCGAACCTGCATCCTTCATAATTCTCAAAGAGGGGATCTGAACCTCAATAGGCAAGATAGCCTCCTTGCCATACACCAAAGAATAGGGTGCTGCCCCAGTTGATGTGCGAGCCGTGGTACGATACCCGTGGAGAGCGAATGGTAGCATCTCATGCCAGTCCTTGTATGTGACTGTCATCTTTTGTATGATCTTTTTAATGTTCTTATTTTCAGCTTCGACAACACCATTCATCTTTGGCCGATAGGGGGAAGAATTGTGATGCTGAATCTTGAATTGCTCGCACAAAGCGGTGATCATAGTGTTGTTAATATTTGTACCATTGTCAGTGATGATCCTTTTCGGGATACTGTACCGGCAAATATGGTTTTGCTTGATGAAGCGGGCAACAACATTCTTAGTAATGGAAGCAAAGGAAGCTGCTTCGACCCACTTTATAAAATAGTCAATGGCCACTAGGATGAAACAATGTCCATTGGAGGCTGTAGGCTTGATCTCTCCAATCATATCTATTCCCCACATAGTAAAGAGCCAAGGAGCCGTCAAGACATTAAGAGGAACCAGGGGTACGTGCATCTTGTCAGCATAAACTTGATACTTATGACAGGTCCGAGAGTGTCTATAGCAATATGCTTCCATGGTAGACCAATAATAGCCTGCCCGTAGGATTTTCTTCGCCATCGTATGCCCACTGGAGTGAGTGCCAAAAGTACCATCATGTAATTCGACAATGATCTTTTTCGCTTCCATCATATCCATGCACCGAAGCAGAATGGAGTCATGATTACGTTTGTACAAGATGCCATTACTAAGGAAGAACTTAGCATAGAATCTCCTTAAGAACTTTTTATCATTGATTGAAGCTCCTTCTGGATATTCTTGAGCCTCGAGATACCTCTTGACTTCATGAAACCAAGGCTGGTCCACTACCTCTTCAGTATTAATCTTGTGACAGTGTTCTGGATGACATTGTGGCTAGAGCGTCTGCTAGATGATTTTCTTCTCGCGGGAAATGCTCGAAGGTAATCTCCTCAAAATGTGGTAGCAATGTCAAAACATGATCTTTGTAAGGAATAAGATTTGGGTGCTTAGTATCCCATTCCCCTTTGATCTGACTGATGACCAAGGCTGAATCTCCAAATACATCTAAGGATTTGATTCCCAAGTCTATGGCAGCTCTGAGACCAAAGATGCATGCTTCGTACTCCGCCATGTTATTTGTGCAATTGAAGCAAAGTATAGCAGTAAAAGGAGTATGACACCCTTCTGGAGATATGAGTACATCGCCGATACCATTACCAAGTGCATTAGATTCCCCATCAAAGAACAGGGTCCATCGGTATCCTTGTTCAGATCCTTCATATGGTCTGATTTCTTCGTAGCTGTCTAATGTCATGATGTCTTCATCCGGGAATTCAAACTTCATGGACTGATAATCTTCTACAGCTTGATGAGCAAGATGATCAGCCAATACACTGCCCTTTATGGCTTTTTGTGTAGTATATTATATGTCATATTTCGTTAGGATCATCTGCCATCTAGCTATCCTCCCAGATAGAGCAGGCTTCTCGAAGATGTATTTTATCGGATCCATCTTAGATATCAACAAGGTAGTATGAGTCAACATATACTGTCTTAGCCAGCGAGCAACCCATGCCAGAGCGTAGCAAGTTTTCTCGAGCAGTGAATATCTGGTTTCACAGTCGGTAAACTTTTTGCTCAGGTAGTAAATAGCGTGCTCTTTTCGGCCAGACTCGTCATGCTGCCCCAATACACACCCCCATTGAGTTTTCTAAAACAGTCAGATACATGATCAATGGTCTTCCCTCGACTGGTGGCATCAAAACAGGAGGCTCTTGTAAATACTCTCTGATCTTGTCAAAAGCGATCTGGCATTCATCATTCCATCTGACTACTTGATCTTTCTTCAATAGCTTGAAGATTGGCTCACAAGTAGCCGTTAGATGAGAAATGAATCTGGAAATATAGTTTAGGCGCCCCAAGAATCCTATGACTTCCTTCTCAGTATGTAGAGCAGGCATTTCTTGTATCGCTTTAACCTTGGCAGGGTCGACCTCAATACCTTTGTTGCTGACGACAAAACCTAAAAGTTTACCGGGTCGTACTCCGAATGTGCACTTGTTTGGGTTCAACCTTAGCTTGTACTCCTTCAATCTCTCAAACAACTTTTGCAAGTGATCAAGGTGTTCTTCTTCAGTTTGTGATCGGGCTATCATGTCATCTACGTAGACCTCTATTTCATGATGTATCATGTCATGAAACAAAGCTACCATGGCGTGATGATAGGTCGCCCCAACATTCTTCAGTCCGAATGGCATCACTTTGTAGCAGAATGTGCTCCACTGTGACAAATGTAGTTTTCTCCATGTCCTCAGGTGCCATTTTAATCTGGTTGTAACCTGAGAATCCGCCAATGAAGGAAAACACTTTGTGCTGGGCCGTATTGTCAACCAGGATATCAATGTAGGGAAGTGGAAAATCATCTTTAGGGATGGCCCTATTCAAATCTCTATAGTCCATACATATTATGCATGTGAGGTATCTTAGCAAAAACAAGCAAAAAAATACAAGATCATAGTCCCTCGATGATGCTATCTATATTGCCTTTCAAAATGATCTTAGTCCCTAAAGAAAAATGCTAAGATATCTTGCAACATTGCTAATCATGGTTATATGATGACCCACGGCCGTCCCTTTTACATCCAAAGATAGGGTTACTTACCAAATCAATGGTAAGATAACAATATCAAAGGAAAAAGGAAATGAACATGAAAGACTTTTGAGTAGGTAGAATGTTCCTAGTTACTTGCTCAATTTCAAAACCAAAACATCCTTGCTATTTTCAAAACAAACACCAACACTTTCAAAACATCTTTCAAAACTTGAAAACATTTTCAAAAGATCAACACCTTTGTATACATTCTTACGAACGAGAATCATTACAAAGTTTGCCTAGACAAAGGCCTCTTTACAAAATACTTTCAAAAACCACACAAAGCACATTTTCAAACAAAAGCAAGTGATCTAGCAAGTAACTAAGAGCCCATTGAAAACCATGGATGAAAAGGGTGCTAATACCTTCCCTTTTCATAATCTACCCCCCAAACTCAAGAAAAAATCTCAAAGGTCTTTCCTGTGCTTTTTCACCCTTCCTTTTAGATAAAAGAAAAATCGGTGGCGACTCTTGCTAACCGCAACATTTGCGATCAAACGCAAAACACCCAAGTCAGTTACCTTAGCACATGTGCTAGTCGACACTGGTTCTTCTCTGAATGTATTACCCAAGGGGGCATTAGACCGTATATACTGTGAAGGTTTAGTCTTGAAGCCAAGCGATATCATTGTAATGGCATTGACAGATCAAAAACGACTATTCATGGGGAAGTAGATCTTCCAATCAAAGTGGGCTCCCAAATCTTCAACTCCACCTTCTACATTATGGAAATTCATCCTGCCTATTCTTGTTTGTTGAGTCGCCCATGGATCCATATAGCTGGGGCAATAACCTCAACTCTCCATCAGAAACTCAAATATCCAGTCAAGGGGAGAATAGTCACCGTCTGTGGAGAAGAAGAGTTTATGGTAAGCCACCTTAACTCGTTCAAATACGTAGAGATGGATGGAGAATTCATTGATACCCCGTGTCAAGCCTTCGAGGTTGTACCACCAATGGTTTCTACTACCAAATGTTCTTCTGAGGAATCTGAAGCTGTTAAAGTCACACCAAAGATGCTTTCAGTCAAAGATGCCCGTGCGAAAATTGAAGAAGGAAATTGTGATGCTTGAGGGCAACTCCTTGATATCCCATTCAAATCAGACAAGTTCGGTTTAGGCTTCACCGTAAAAGCTCAGAAGGAAGTGAGGCGTGCTCGTGCTGGAAAGCCACCTCTCCGCATTGGAAGCCATGAAGTTAACGTCGTGGGTGGTTCTGATGAAGAAGCTGAATTTGAAGATTGGGTGTATCCCGCTACAACGGAGCTGAAGAATTGGCATGCAAAAGACTTTGTTCCCATCTCCTTCATTGAGGAGTAATCTACTTGTTATTAGTTTTCTTTAAATTCAAGAACATTTTTGTCTGTAATATTCAACAATGACTTTTAAGCCATGTGCCTGGCCATGGGCACTTTGGTCCATTTGTCAAGGGTTTTATTTATATTCATCAAATCATATGATCATTCAGTACATTGGACTTTTTTGTATTCAAATATTTGTGTTCATTATCTTTCTTTTTTCTTTCAAATACATTTTCAAAAATAGTGATGTATCTTACATGCGCACACACACACTCTTGCAGGTCCTCGTCCACTCTGGATCCTATTGCCAATGACTCTACTATTGCCGACTATGACTTTGAATGCCCAATTAACCAAGCCGAAGACGAAGGTGAGGAAGATTGTGACATACCGGGAGAATTAGTCAGACTTCTATTACAAGAGGAAAAAGCTATTCAATTGCACGAAGAGTCAGTTGAAGTCATCAATCTGGGTGCTGAGGCAGATAAGAAGGAAATCAAGATCGATGCTAACTTAGAAGACAATGTCAAGAGCAGGTTGGTTCAGAGGTTGCATGATTATGTGGAAGTATTTTCTTGGTAATATGAAGATATGTCTGGGTTAGATACCGACATCGTAGTTCATCGCCTGCCAACAAAAGTAGATTGTCCTCCTATCAAACAAAAGGTTCATCGCATGAGGCCTGATATGTCTCAGAAGATCAAAGCTGAAGTACTGAAACTGTTTTATGCAGGGTTCTTATCTGTGACATCCTATCCCCAATGGGTTGCCAATGTGGTGCCAGTGCCGAAAAAAGACGGAAAGGTTCGCATGTGCGTAGACTATAGGGATCTGAATAGGGCAAGCCCCAAGGATGATTTCCCTCTACCACACATTGACGTCTTGGTCGATAATACTGCTCAGCATAAAGTCTTCTCGTTCATGGATAGCTTCTCAGGCTATAATCAAATAAGGATGGCTCCCGAAGACATGAAGAAGACTACTTTCGTTACGCAATGGGGCACCTTCTGCTATAAGGTCATGCCGTTCGGATTGAAGAATGCAGGGGGAATGTATCAAAGGGCTATGATAGCTTTGTTTCATGACATGATTCATCATGAAATAGAGGTCTATGTGGATGATATGATTTCTAGATTAAAAAATAAAGAGGAACATCTCGATCACCTGTACAAATTATTCGAGAGGCTGAAAAAGTACAAGTTGAGGTTGAACCCTAACAAGTGCACGTTTGGAGTACGATCTAGAAAACTTATAGGTTTTGTCGTCAGCAATAAAGGCATTAAAGTTGATCCTGCCAAGGTAAAGGCCATCCAAGAAATGCCAGTCCCTCATTCTGAAAAAGAAGTCAGAGGATTCTTGGGTCGTCTCAATTACATTGCCCGCTACATATCACACTTAACTGCTACTTGTGAGCCAATCTTAAAACTCTTGAAGAAAGATCAGGTAGTCAGATGGAATGATGAATGCCAAGCTGCCTTCTACAAAATCAAAGAATACCCACAAGAACCTCCTATTCTCATGCCTCTAGTTGAAGGAAGACCCTTTATCATGTACTTGACAGTACTAGAGAACTCCATGGGGTGTGTTTTGGGCTAACATGACGAGTCTGGCTGAAAAGAACATGCTATTTATTACCTGAGCAAAAAGTTTACCGACTGTGAAACCAGATATTCACTTCTCGAGAAAACTTGCTGTGCTCTGGCATGGGCTGCTCGCCGGCTAAGATATTATATGTTGACTCATATCACTCTGTTGATTTCTAAGATAGACCAAATCAAGTACATCTTCGAGAAACATGCCCTTTCTGAACGAATAGCCAGATGGCAAATGATCTTGACTGAGTATGATATTCAATACACCATACAAAAGGCCATAAAAGGAAGTGTACTAGCAGATCATTTAGCCCATAAAGTTGTGGATGATTATCAGTCAATGAACTTCGACTTCCCTGACTAGAACATCATGCTGGTAACCGATTACGTGAAACCTAGACCGTATGACGGACCTGAACAAGGATCCCGGTGGACTATGGTCTTCGATGGTGCTTCCAACGCCTAGGTAACAGAATTGGTGCTGTGATCATCACTCCTGAAAGTTTCCACACTCCTTTCACTGCCAGACTATGCTTCGATTGTACGAACAATATGGCTGAGTATGAAGCGTGCATGTTAGGACTGAAAGCTGACATTGACTTGAGGATCAAGCATTTGAATGTGTTTGGGGATTCCACTTTAGTGATCAGCCAAGTAAAAGGAGATTGGGACACTAAATACCCTAATCTTATCCCTTACAAGGAACTTGTGCTATCCCTAATTCCTTACTTCGAAGAGATCACTTTTGAGCACTTCCCTAGGGAAGAAAATCAGTTGGCTGATGCTTTGGCAACCATGTCTTCAATGTTCAAGGTCAGATGGGACAACGAAGCCCCTTACGATTACAATTGAAAGATTCGAAGAACCTGCACATTGTTGTGAGCTTAACACTAACGCGGAAAAGCCATGGTACCATGAGGTGATGAGATACCTTGAAGCACAAGAGTATCCAGAGGGAGCATCCATCAATGACAGAAAATTCTTACGAAGATTTGCAGCCAAATTCTTCCTAAGCAACAGAATATTGTACAAGCACAACTATGACTCTACTCTACTTCGATGTATGGACAAGAAGGAGGCAGAGGAAATCATGGAAGACATGCACAATGGCCTCTTTGGTACTCACTCAAGTGGACATATGATGGTTAAGAAAATCTTAAGAGCTGGCTATTATTGGTAAATAATGGAGACTGATTGCCATCAACACTCGAGGACTTGTCACAAATGTCAAATCTATGCTAACAAGATCCATGTGCCTCTTATCCCTTTGAATGTCATGACAGCCCCGTGGACATTTGCAGTGTGGGGAATTGATATGATTGGAGAGATCAAGCCAACCGCTTCCAATGGACATTGTTTCATTTTGGTCGCTATTGGTTATTTCACCAAGTGGGTCGAAGTCGCCTCTTTTGCCTCGGTCACCAAGAATGTGATAGCCAGATTCATCAGACACAACCTCATCTTCCGATATGGTATCCCCAAAAGGATTATCACCGACAATGGGACTAACCTCAACAATGCTATGATTACTGAGCTTTGCACTCAGTTTAAGGTCAAGCATCACAATTCTTCTCCATATAGATCGAAAATGAATGGCGCAGTCGAAGCGGCCAACAAAAATATCAAGAAGATTGTGCAAAAAATGGTGGTAACCTATAAGGATTGGTATGAGATGTTGCCGTTTACTCTACATGGCTACCGCACTTCATCTAGAACATCAATTGGGGTAACTCCCTTTTCTCTAGTCTATGGCATGGAAGCTGTTTTGCAAGTGGAAGTTCAGATTCCCTTGCTGAGGATTATGAATGAAGCAGGCTTAAGAGAAGACGAGTGGATTCAAACGAGATTGAATCAGCTGAACTTGATCTACAAAAAATGATTGGCTGTTGTTTGTCATGGTCATACATACCAAAAACTTATGATCAAGGCTTTTAATAAAAGATCAAGCGTCGAGTATATCAAGCTGGTGACTTGGTGATAAAATGTATCATTCTACTGCAAGGCGACCCCAGAGGAAAATTGACTCCCACCTACGAAGGGTCATTTGTTGTCAAGAGAGTGTTCTCTGGTGGTGCCATGATGCTGACTACCATGGGTGGTAAAGACTTCCCACATCCTATAAACGCGGACATAGTTAAAAAATACTACGCATAAGAGACCCGCTAGGTTGACACACCTAGGCAAAATAATGGCATCTCGACAAACAAAAAGGTTTTGGAAAAAATAAGGGATATATGTAAAAGATTGTACACCCGGCAGGTTGAAAACCCGAAAGGGCGACTTGGGCAAAAATGGGTATCCTGGTGGGCTGAAAACCCGAAAGGGAGGTCCAGGAAAAAGTTAAGGATTGAAAGCGTATGACTATGTACCGTGGAATCACCACAGTCAATTTTATCAACAAGGTCCAAGTTCAAACGGTCCAAGATCAATCCAATCAACTTCTGTCAACGACAAGGGGCATTCGAAGACATTGGGGCAATAGTAGAGTTGGAAGGCATGAGATCATTTCACTTGGCTATTTGTTTTTTGTTTTCAATTTTGTTTTCCTTTCGACGATTTCCTCTTACTAGGATCTCCGTCTCTTTGTACAAAAAAGGCCTATTCATGGGCAAAATATCAATACAAATATACTTTGAAGTGAAAACTTCCTGTCTTTGTTTTGAATGCAAACTTGTCCAATAACTAAAATTGAATGAACATATGCATATGAACATAATTAAAACTGTTTGGTACATATGACCTAAGCAGTAACAAGCACCTCTTTAATGAATATGGAATACCCCCACAGAGTCATTTCATCAACATCCTCCTCAACAAAGTTACTCATAAAGTATCTTTTCATAGGATAATCTTTAACCAGAGTCTCAATCTCTCGGTAGATCTCTCTCCAGCTAAGTTAAATTTTACAAGTAGAATCCTCGTGGATCTCTTCCTAAAAGGAACTCACCTCTTCAATAGGGTTTATTTCCCCAACATGGTTTATTTCCCCAACAAACAACGAGTAGCATAACTCCCCAGCCGAGTACAAAGTTCCCCAGCTTTGGTCTATCTTCTCCAGCTGAGCATGTTACCCCCAGCTGAGTATGCCTCCCCAAGATGAGTTTGTCCTCCCCGACTGAGTCTACACTCTCTAGCTTGAGTTTGCCTTTCAGATTATTACAAATCATAGGGCCACAACCCCTGATCCCCAGTAAAGTCATCTATAAAACCTTTACTATCCCAAAAATTTACTATGAAGCCTAGACTCGACCAGATAATAGTCAACTTCTCAAGTCACTGTAAAGCCTGGACTCGACCAGATATTTAGTTTGACTTTATCAACTGCTGAAACTTAGACCCGACCAGATAACAGTTTGAGTTTCTGAAACCTAGACCCGACCCGATAATAGTTAATCTAAGATACTATAAAGCCTGGAATCGACCAGATAATAGTTTAACTCTTCAAAATATAGAAGAACCTAGACTCAACCAGACCAAGATTTAACTTCTTTCCCCCAGTAGAGTTTGCCTCTACCCCAACAAGTTGTTGTGAAGCCTGGACCCGACCATATAGAAATTACCCTAAGAAATTCGTTGTAAAACCTGGAACCCGACCAAATAACAATTAAATTCCCAAACAGTATATTGTGAAACCTGGACCCGACCAGATAACAATTAATCTCATAAACCACAAAAATCTGCAAATCCTGGACCCGACCAAATATCAGTTTTCCAACAAGTTATTGTGAAACCTGGAGCCCGACCAGATAACAATCAACTGTGATCCCCAGAGAGACACTGTGAAGCCTGGTCCCGACAAGATAATAGTACAACTTTCTAAAAACCATGAAACCTGGACCTGAAAAGATAGTAGTTACCACTTCAAGTTACTGCAAAGCCTGGATCCTACCAGATAACAGTTAACTTCCTTATCCCCAGCAAGATGTTGTGAAGCCTGGATCCAACCAGATAACTATTCAATTTCAAGAAATTTTCTGCAAAGCCTGGAATCCGACCAGATAATAGTTAATTTATCTCTTCCCCAGTAAGTTACCATGAAGCGTGGATCCGACCAAATATCAGTTGACTTCCTCATTATCAGCAAGTTGTGAAGCCTAGATCCTACCAGATAACAACTAACGTTCAAGAGATATTCCCCAGCGGAAGCATCCTTTCAACAAAGTTTAAAGCTATGTATATTCTTTATTCCCAACGAAAATTCGGGAGCCAACTTCCCAAAACTATTCAGCAACAGTAAGGGATTTATTTTCCCGGACAAAAACATACCTCTCACATTCATACATCATAGCATATACATACAAAATGCATTTAGCATAATACCACATCTAGTGAACATCATGCATACATCTGTATTTTACTAACTCTTTTTCTCACAGGTAAAACATCAAGTTTTAGTATAAATCAACAAGAGATTTGTGCTGATACTTTTTCCAGTGTTTACCAACATTCCTCCAAATGGCATCTATAAGCCCATTCACAATCCATCTTTGAGTGCAAATTTTTGGGCACTCTAATGTTCAATCATCTTTCCCCTTCAAGTCACGAATGACGGATCCGCCAATCTAACTCTTCAGGTTTAAGAAGATTGAACAGAGGAAGCTGTTGTACCCCAAAATTTTCCCTCTCATTTATCAAGTAATCTCTCACAAGATCTCCTTTGGTTCAAGACTGCCTTAGGGTTGATCAGCTCAAGACACCTCCTTAAGCACTGATGACTGAAAATTAGGGTTTGAAATTGAACAAGGACAAATGAACTTTTAATGTCTCATATGAATTTCATGGATCATTTTGGACCCTCAAGATTGCTTATGTTAAGTTTCAAGTCATGGATCACATTTTTGCCCAGTCAATTGATCAGTTGACCTAAAATCAACTATATTGGGAAAAAGTCAACTGTGGCCAATTTACAGTCAAACTTCATGATTTTTAATCCATATCAACATTATGAACTCATATATGTCATTTTATCAAGTTTGGACCATAATTCCTCAAGAAATTTGATCAGATCATCAAAAGGGCAAAATGGTCAAAATTAGGGTTTTGACTGAGGAAGTGCAATTTCTGATTTTTGACCTAGCAAATGGTTGATTGGTTGGAGAGATGATCTCAAGGATTCAATTGCATAATTTTTGACCTAATGGCATGACTCAAAACATTGCTCAAAGTTAATTGATTGATAGTTGATTTTCAGTCAACTGATCAAAAGTCAACTGCATATTGAAAAGTCAAACTTTGACTTTTTGGTCAAAATCAAGTGTCAAAGATCACAATTTATCAAAACATTTCAAAAACATGAAACTTATTCATCAAGAAATCAAAAAGTCAAGATTTCATTTTGAATAGTCAAAATTTCTAAACTTAGAAATTTTTCTAAGTGTTGGAAATTTCATATTTTTTCACAACTTTGAGCAAATTTTTTACCATGATGCAAGATGATTCAAAGGGAACTTTCAAAATGAAAGTTGTAGATCTCAATGATATATAAAACATTTTAGCATACAACTTCTCCTATAAATGCATGTATTTAAAGTTATGATTTTGTGAATACATGTTCATGAAACTTGGAAACTTAGTGAAATTTTGCCCTAGTTTAGGCAGGATTTTGACCTAACTTCATGGAAATTTTTCACATAGTTCCAAGGGGAATTTTCAAAAGTGGTAAACATAGAGGTTGTAGAGGATGTTACAAGCTTTCCAAAATGTCCAAGAAATCATTAACATCATGCTTGAGCAAAGAGAATCGAAGACAAGAAGTTGGACATTCATTCTTGAATTATAGGTCATTTCCATGATGAACAAGAATTCAAATCCAAGCCTAGGCTGCATAATCTTTGCTTTGCAGGCCTCAAACTTGTTTGGAACTCCATAATTAAATGTTTACACAGCTGTTAGAAGCTTTAATCCAAGCATTCAATGCATTGCCCATGCTTAATACTATTTTAGGAAGAAAGGCAACATTGCCATTTTGGAAAAGTGGCTTTTATGCACAAAGTCAATTCTTGAGCTTTGCACTTGTTTTCTTCTGATCACACACAATCTAAAAGCCATAAGAAACTTGTCTAAAGCCTCTAACAACTCAGACCATGCTTGTACTATGCCTTGAAACTATGTTTTTCACTTTTCTTCAAAATCGGGTAACATAGCCATAACTCTATATCTCACACTTCTGACCACCTCAAGTGTTAGGATCTTTTTCATATAACTATACAAGTTTATTGCAAGCTAAGACACGATTTCAAGCCTCCTAAAACTCTCCCAAACACCCTTGCTGCACAGAACTGCTCAACTTGACAGTTTTGAGCCAAAACTCTCCATCTCCATTTCCACTCGTGCGTTTTGATTCTTAATCATCCAAACACCTTACATACATCATACACAAGTGATCCAAGCCCCTATTTTAAGACTGTAACTTCTCCATCACTATCCAACATTTCCAAAACTGAAGCTTGCAACTTGACTTGAGTTGGGAGTTCCATCCATCCTCAAACCAAAGTAGAAGTTGGAATACATTCAAGGAGGTCCAGGAAAGCTACAGAAATCATCAGGCCATCTCAAAGGTTGATAAAACTCCATACACGACTCCAGCTGCAAGAGGTAAATTTTCAAACTTCTATCTCTTCATACAAGCATCATTTGATTCTGATTTGTGAAGATAAGATGTATATATCATTGCCCTGAAACTGTACATGTCCTTAGATTTCATTTATATTGATTAAGCTTAAAGAATTTTAGGTTTGAATCTCTGAAAATAGTTAGGTCAGAATTTGGTGCTTTTAGAAATTCTCATTCATCTTTGATTTATAGCTTATGATATTTATATGATTGGATTCATATGGAAAAATGGAGCAACTTTCATGTTTGCATCTTTCATTTTTGTTGAGAAATGGTGAAGGTACAGGATCCATGGCTGGAGGTTGAAGATGAAGTTGTATTCAAGGCATAACTTGTGTTATATATTTATTGTTGTGCCAATGTTAACAGATGTACAACCACCCCAGTGCAAAGGTAGCGCGCGTGTGTGCATAAGGTCAAGGGTTCAACAACCAACGCTATCTTTTGGTGTTTTTTCTTTCAATTTATGCTTTTTTTTGTCATAAACACACACGCCTGGGCCTCAATACAGTGGGCCTTGGTCTTTTGCTAGCTTCTAACCCACTGCCTTGCTTTAGCACCCCTGGCCCATTATTTCTTTATTTAATTTTATTTTTCTTTTAGTTTATTTTACTTTTATAGTTTCATTTTATTATTTTTATTACTAATATTATTATTTTTTTATTATTAATAGAAAAATCTAAAAATATTTATTTTATTCTTTTTACACTCATATTTTATTTTTCTTTATAAAAACTAAAAAGAACAAAAACAATTTTCTTAACAAATTAATTTCTTTTTTTAATTAACATTTAGATAATTAGGTTTAATTATTATATTATATTATTTTCTTGTAAATTAAAATTAATTTAGAATTTAAGTTTATTTTAATTAAATAATTTTTATATTATTATTAAAACCTTTTTCATAAAAAAAACATAAAAAATCTTTTTTAGTTAATTTCTTTTCTTAATTAGTTTAAGTTAATTTTATTTGATTTCCATTAATTAGTTTCTTAATTAGGTCAAGATTAAAACCCTTCATAAAATCAAATAAAAATAATTTCTTTTTCCATTTTTTTGCATTCTTGCATTTTATCTTCAATTTTGTACAATATTCAATATGGTTGTAATAATTAATTAGATTTAATTTTCTTGTAATTCTCCCATTTGTAAATTTGTACACCCCTTTCCCTATTGATTTAATAGCTTAGTATTTTTATTTTTTGCAATTTAATGCTTTATATATAAATGCTAGTAAATTAGAGTGTGTATGGAAAGATTAAAATCAACAAGTTAGAAAACCCTAATTCAAGATAAACAAGCATGTAAATCAACACACTATTCACACATGCACCCTTAGGGTAATTCCACTTGTTGCCTTACCAAAATGGCCATGTTATGCATGCGGGGTATCTTAGCAAAAGCAATCAAAAATACAAGATCATAGTCCCTCGATGACACTATCAAATGTTGCCTTTCAAAATGATCTTAGTCCCTCAAAGAGAATTGCTATGATATTTCACAATATTGCTATCATGGCTATACGATGACCCACGCCCGTCCCTTTACATCCAAAGATAGGGCTTCTTACCAAATCAATAGTAAGATAGAAATATCAAAGGAAAGGAAGAAATGAACTAAGACTTTTGAGTAGGTAGATTGTTCCTAGTTGCTTGCTCAATTTCAAATCAAACACTCTTGCTTATTTTTAAAACAAACACCAAACACTTTCAAAAACACTTTCAAAACATCTTCCAAACTTGAAACATTTTCAAAAGCTCAACACTTTGTATACGTTATTACGAACGAGAACTATTACAAAGTTTGCCTAAACGATGACACCTTCTCAAAATACTTTCAAAAACCACACAAAACATATTTTCAAACAAAAGCAAGTGATCTAAAAAGCAACTAAGAGCCCATAGATAACTATGGATGAAAATGGTTCTAATACCTTCCCTTTTCATAATCTACCCCCCGAACTCAAGAAATAATCTCAAAGGTCTTTCCTGTTCTTTTCAGCCTTTCCTTTTTGGATAAAAGAAAAGTCGGTGGCGACTCTTGCTAACCGCAACATTTGCGATAACACGCAAAACACCCAAGTCAGTTCTCCCACCGTATCACAGAGAGTATACCATGAGGCCCTCTTATCATCTTCTTCAACACTTGAATTTTTCTAAGAATCACGACTCTTCCGTTCCCCTTACAAGAAACTATGGAAAGTCATTTGGAATCTTCCCGTTCTTCCTAAAGTCCAAAATTTTGTGGCGTATGGCTAAAAATATTCTTCCTACAAAAGTCAATCTTCAAGCAAAAGGTGTGAGCCTTGACCCTATGTGCTCTTTTTGCCACTCTGCCCCCAAAACTAGCGCACACCTCTTCATGCACTGCGATTTTGCCAAGGTGACTTGTTTCTCTCCTCCATTGGGCTACCGTATCCCTCTGGATATGTAGCTTAGTCATTGGATGTTGAGCTATTTAAACTCTAATGATCATCTCAGTGCTCAGTTGCTTAACACCTTGCTATGGAAGATTTAGACCGCACATAATGATGCTCTGTATAACCAGAAGTTGGTGGACCATTCAGATGTGGCGGGATAGGGCTTGCAATATGAAATTCTAGTATGACAAAATTCAGATGTCCTATGACATGTTAAGACATCTGATCCAACATAAACAATTAGACAGGGTATAAACATTAAAAATAGTACTGAAAAACATAAACAACACACCAGAATTATTAACCCAGTTTGGAGCAACTCTCCTACTCTAGAGACATACAAGCTAGGGACAAATCCACTATGATAATATCAATTCATAGATGTGATATGGTGGGAGAACTGACTTGAGTTTTGCGTTTGTATTCGCACTTGTTCGGTTTAGCAAGAGTCGCCACCGACTTTTTATTTTATCCTAAAAGAAAGGTTAAAAAGCACAGGAAAAACCTTTTGAGATGTTTCGTGGGTTCGGGGGGTAGATTATGAAAAGGGAAGGTATTAGCACCCTTTTCATCCATGGTTATCCATGGGCTCTTAGTTACTTGTTTAGATCACTTGCCTTTGATTTTCAATTGCTTGAAATGGTGGTGTGTGTGTGTGTGTGCGTGTTTTGAAAATGTTTTGAAAAAGACGCATTGTCTAGGCAACCGTTGTAATGACTCGTGTTTGAGTATATACAAAGGTGTTTATCTTTTCGAAAAGATGTTTCAAATGTTTTTGAAAGTTTGTTTTTGAAAGTGTTTGTGGAGTGGGTTTTGAAAAGTAGGCAAGTGTTTTTGCAAGTTGGATTCAAGTAACTAAGAGTTTGTCTACCCCTAAATTTACTCAAAGGTTTTTCTCATGTTTTAACCCTTTTAGCAATTTTGTTCCACCATTGTATTTGGTGGACAATCTTGTATTAGGATGTTAACGGGACAGGCGCGGGTCATCGTATGGACCATGAATGCAATGGTGCCAAGTGTCTTTGGCAATTTTGCTTGAAGGGACAATGATCATTTTTGATTAGGCAACTTTCGAAAGCGTCATCGAGGGACTTATGATCATTTGAATTGTTTTGCCAAAGAAACTCGACGTGCGAGCATGACCCATTTTGGAAGGCAACAAGCGGGATTACCCTAGGGGTGCAAGTGTGAATTGTGTATTGATTTCATGTATTTGTCTTTGTATTAGGTTATCTAGCGTTTGATTTTATGTACATACAAACCCTAGGTCTAACCATGGTATATTTGAAAGCGATAAATTGCGGGAATTTAAAGTCTACGCTATTACAAATAAGTATCCGGGAGTGGGGGTACAAATTTACAAATGGGGATGAGACTTTAATAGGAGAGTAGTGTCCAAATAATTACAACCAAATCGAATTGCGATCTCAAATGTAATATGTATCAATGTATAGGAATGAAGCAAAGTAAATGTATCAATGTATTTGTGTATTGTAAAAGTGTAAGTGCATGTAATTATTTACAAGTGCGAAAAATATGAATTTTAATGTATTATTAAGTATTTATTTGTTCTTTGTATTTTTTGTTAAATATGTACAAACAAAATATTTTAAGAAAAGAAAAGAATGTTTTAAGTTCTATTTTTATGTATTAAAATTAATGTATTTTAATTAGTATTTTTATGTACAAATAGATTTATATAAAAAGGAGAAATTTAAGATAAAAGTCTATAAATCTAATTAAACCTAATGGTCATGTAAATAAAGAAAGTTTTATAAAAAAGAATTAAGGCATTTTTAATTTATAAAAAAAAAATAGACTATGTTAGTTTAAATTATAAAATAAAATGATAAAAAGGTTAATTTATGTAAGAATGGGAATGGGCTTAAAGGGGGTTTGTGGCCCAAAACAAAATAAGTAGAACAATTAAAAGGGAGGTGAGGCGCCAGGAGGGGGGGGAGCAGTCAAGTGCAAAAAATCTGATGGGCTTAAGCGTGAAAAGGGCAAGGCCCATTGGCGTTTGACACAAAAAATTGCAAGGGTTTTAATTGTTTTGTTCATTTGGAAAAGGGTTAGGGTTCGTGAGTTATAGAGCGGCGCTCTTCTTCGTCTTCACTTCGTTTCCTCCATTCTTTCTCAAGCCATGGACTCTGAATGCTTGTCTCCTCGCCTCAAGTTGCTAGGCGTTGCCTCTGTCTCCATCTTCTCAAGGTTGGGCAAAACAGTGATGACATAAAAGGTATGAGTCTGAGCTTTGTTGACTTAACGTTTTTTTTGTGGGGTTTCAACTCATATGTTATTAGTTCTGATTGATTTTTATTACTTGTTTTTGTTTGAGATGTGTGAAAATGAAGAGAAGATTATACCTTTGGGAGAAGGGATGGAGGAGGACGACGGCGCTTCCGGTAGCCAGAGGCGGAGGGGAAACACGTGATGTTGAGCTAGCTTGCTTTGTTGGAAAACCTGGTACCTTTGTTTTGCTTCTTTAGAGTTTCATGATGAACATCTGAAAACCTTGCTTTAATTTCTTTTCCTCTTCTGCCTCTTTGCCTCGTATGTTTGCAAACTTGTATGCTTGATATGCTGATTTTTGATATGCTTGGTATACTGATATTGCTGAGTTGCTTGCCTCTGTATGTTAACCCTGTGATGAGCCTAGCTCTGAGGGTTTGGTTGCTTCATTTGTTGATTCTGAGATGGTTTGGATTGCTTGTGTGCTGATTTTGATGTGTTGTTGTTCTAACCCTATGATGAAAGTTTTCTGAGGGTGTGGTTGGTTCTGTATGTTTGGATACTGGTTTAGGCTTGGATATGCTGTTTGCTTCAGGTTTGTATCAGTTTGAGGCCTTTTGGCTTTTAGGCTTGCTTGGCTATACAAGGTTTGGCTTAGGCTTGTTACTTATGCAAGTTTATTTTGATGGCTTCTGTTTGTAATGTTTTTTGAAAGGGGAGAAGGTTTATTGGTACAGGCTTGAGCTTGTTGTTTGAGGTTTGATATCGGTTTGTTTTTGACAAAGGAGGCAGGCTGTGAAACAGGGCACAGGCTTGTGTTTATACCTTATGCAGGTTTTGGTTTGAAAGGATGGAGGCTTGGGCTTCAACAGGCTTTTGATGCTTGGCCAGGCTTAAGGTTTATGTGGCTTAGCAGGTTGTGAGTTATGCAGGTGAAGGCCTTTTTAGGTTTGGAGGCAGCTCTGTATATTTTGATACAGTTTGTGTTCTTTTCTTTTTTTGATATCTCTGCCTCCTTTGTACTGTGTTGGTATGATTGTTTTATATCTTTTCTTCAAGCCTAAAGCCTGTAAGCCCTTTCTTTTCTCTTTTTTCTCTCTCTCTCTCTCTCTACATTTAAAAAAGCATTTTTATTGCTTTAGAAATGTACTTTTCTGAAAAAGCAAATTGGCTGGAAAGTGATGATTTGAACCTTGCTTGCATTCTAGTTTTCTTCTGCATACTTCTTATCTCCTTTTTCCAGAATTTATGCTTCTTTGTGTACTTCTTTGACAGTTTTAAATAGCCTTTTGATAGCTTGGTACCTTTGACAGTTTTGGATAGTTTGCTGTTCAGTTTGGACTTTGTTGATCTGGTTAGGCAATTCAGTTTGCCTTTGTACTTATACATGCTGTTAGGAATTTTTGAAATGGGCAAATTGTTGACAATGCAGTATGTTTGACAAATTTGAATTTGTGCAATTATAACTTTTGTGCATTTCATACTTTTTGCAAGCATTTTTATCCCTCTTTGTGAACCAAGAGCAATCTTGTGATTTGCAGAGAGGGCAAACTGATTCTGGCCAGTTGCTTTTAATGATGAATCCAATTTTTATCTGTCTGCTCTTTAATTATTTTATCTGCATTTGACTCGTTCTTTTCTTTGTTTTTGTAGGTAAAGATAATTGAGCAAAAGAGCATTGGATAGAAGATGGAGACTTAGGAAATTTAGGATAGTTTCAATTCATTCTTCAATTATTTGTAACATTATCATTGGAAACAAAATGTAAATAAATTTACAGTTGTTTAAATAATAATTTGTAACAAACAATTAAATATGAATAAAAAACCCTTTTTTTGATCAGTTAATTTTAATTCTCCTTCAAACGTTTATTTAATTGTTTATAATTCTTAAATTATAATAAAATGGAAATAAATCCCAATTATTCTAATCCTAGAATAAATAAACAATTGATAAACACTGTAGTCTTAGCATCAATCAATAATAAACCTGGCGTTTCAAATAGCCACAGCAAATGCACAGTCAAATCAAACAAACGTCCATATGCCTTTACTGATTGAACAAAACAACTGCAAGTTCTCAATTCAAATGTTTCAATCCAAATCTCAGAGTAAGCTGAAAAGAACTGTAAAATTAATTCTTTCTGAGAATGCGCGCATAAAACCCTGGTTTTTGGTTAAATGTCAAAGAAGCGTCCGCCTGATCAAAACCTGAGCCAACTCAACCAAACCTTAGCAATCTGCCTGAACTGCTTTAAAATCAATGAAAACCCTAATTTTGTCTGACTGATAAGAAAAGTCTGTTTGACTGATTCTTATGCCAATATGAAAAATCAGGAAAAGCCCGAAGCTGTGATTTCTTGTGGAAAAATACGAGGGTAAATTTTGGGGTACAACAATAGACCCTACAAAAAACCTCCACTTTATGACATAATCCCTTAATCACTATTCGTGCTATATTTCTATCTAAGACTCACCTAGATATGAGGCCCTCCTCAATCCCTCTTCAATCACAGACAACGATTGGACATAAAACAATTATGAACAAACATGAAGACACACTTCCATGAAAATACCTAGCCAAGACACTTGACTAAGAACACAACTTAGAGTCGCTTCAAAGCTTCCTCCAAGAATAATAATCAACTCATTGCTTCACAACTTTTGAGTTGCAATGACCATCTCACAACCCAAGTGGTTCACACATACCAACTCTCCTAGAGAGTGGCTAACAAACTCAGCTCTAATGATTACATCTTTACAATTCTCGGCTGGTACCTTTTTCTAGTTTATAAAGCTTCTATTTATAACCTATACACAACTGGATTTTGGCCTTCAAACACAGCTCATCAGCTGGATAAAACTGTAAAAGATTCTGCATAAAAATAGGTCTTCAATGTAATCTTCCTAAATTATCTCCATATTTAGAAAGTCAATATTCTTCTTGATTCTTCTTGACCTACAAATCAATGCCACATAGGATAATATAATATCCTCAAAGTATATTCTGTCTTTGTGACTTAACAAAATATAATAGTCTAGTTTAGGTCATGTGCGATATCGTATGCTCCTTTATAGGACATCTTATCTGACATGTCGCTCCAGATGATAAGAACTTCTCATCTCAACATGTCTCAACATAAAATAGGACTTCTTACTCAATGTGTTCTTCTTAGAAAGATAATACATTCTATTTAACATATTGTTGTTATAATATTTTTACCAAACATAATGCCAACCATAAAAACAGAGAATTAACAATCGCCCCCTTTGTCTTATTTTGGATAAAACTAAATTACATAACCTTTGCATACACAAATGCGAACCATAAAAAACAAATGCTAAATAATACAAATCAACATCAACTATAAAAATAGAAAACACCAGAGCAGTAAGTCTTCAGTCTTCACATTTTTGATAGTCTTCAGTCTTTACTGTTTTCACTCATGATGTCACATTATCTTCTCAGGACTCCAAGACAGTCCTGTATATACTCACCAACCAATGTGACATCTTCTTGACTGTCCAACACATATTCTCTCTCCCTTTTTAGCCATAATATGACAAAGACAATAAAGAGAAGTAATATACTCAGTCTGTTTGATGTTATAACATCATATCCAACATCTCTTTACAACAGTCCGAACCAAACCATTACAACCCCCTCAGGATAATTTTGGGAAGAAATTCCTGAAGTCATTTGGTGAACACACCCCCTCAACCCTAAGAATACATCTTCAGACGCGATGTTTCATTGAACTTTTCACGTGTTGAGGCACAAACTGAAAACCTTCCACTGGATTATAAGTATACTCCCTTCACTTAGAATAAGTAAAACACACCAAGATATGAGAGCTTCATAAGTGTGACATCTTCCATTAGCAGAGACCTTTAAAGAGTTCTTCCAAAATCTGTAGAGAAAAATAAATTCTCCTAGACACAGACATTGTCTTCCAGAGTTTACTTTAAGAGCCATGTGAACACACGATCCAATCAACCAACCTCTTTTGATACATACGTAGGCTTCACAAAATCTGCACCATTGCAGCAACAAACCATAGACAATCACATGACTCCTCCTGTCATGGATGGCTAGTGCTCCTGCTAAACATATTCACACATTGTGAACACAAACTTGAACTAGATACTATAGCTCCTTCTTTCTTTCATTAAGGACATATCTGAAAAATATCCTCTAAAATCTACACAATATCATGACCTTTAGGATGTCATGTATACTAGGTTTGACATCACTCACATGTCAAATCACATAGTTTCCTTGCTTCACAAGAAACTACTTCTCTACAAATTCTCAGTTTTCTTAAAAGCTTTACTAAGAATCAGACAAACCCTCTGATCAGAAGAAGAACACCTCTAAAAACAAATATTCAGATCAGACCTCTGTATCTGATAATCTTCTTATGCCCTTCCATTCACTAGTAATTGTTATTACTAGTGAAGACTTCAACATAGCAGTCATGCATTCTCCAAGCATACTACTGTAGACAGGATCAAAGTCTGCACATTCTAATCCTCATAGTCAGAACTACCACTTCCTGACAACAAAGTTGATCCTCAATCCTCCACAATAATAATCTCAGACCTCCTTCAGGGATAACAAAATAATGTTACGACATCATTTAAGACATCAACTTTTCTTCACAGAACCCAATCGGATGGTTCTCGATTTATCATTCAAAGAGATCATTATACTTGATACTCCTTTTAAACAAGAAGATCTCAAAAGTATACACCTTCTTCAGCTTATTCAGGTAATTATAGACGCATGGACACAAAATGAGAGAAATAAACTCTCATAAACTTTCTGAAATAAAGAGTTCAGAAAACAGATTTGCATCCACATGACAGACAAGTACCTAACTCCTGACAGAGTCTTTACCATCAGTAACATGCACATCTTCATCAGACTAATACCCAAATCCCGTCAAAATATTTATGATCATAGAAAATCTTCTTCACACATATACTGCAAATGATTCCTCAATTCTTCTTCTTCACTCTCTTTTCACAAGAGGATTCTTCACAATATTTCAGACTTGGTCAGAGACTGAACCTTATACTCCATCATGGTCATACCTTCCAACTTTGGAATCCAAAGGTGATCATCAATTATCACCCCATGATCTTCAATACAACTTCCTTCCATGAAGCTACAAACACCTGAGGTGATGTTCCAACATCTTTTTCGACATCAATCTCAGTCACATGAATTTCACCAATTACTATGGTTATGGAGATGATACCCATAGAAAGTTCATACACAACTCTCAGGAGGATTCTTCATAAGAACAATATCCAGACCTCCTCTGAGGTTCCATCCTTGTGCACAATATTCCTTCTAAAATGTAGAACATAACAACCATGGTATTTTCTGATCAACATACCATGATCCGACTGTTCATAGGAGTCTGTTTCTCCCATTCTTCTGAATAACACATCATGACTGTAAGTTAATCTTCCAGAATATTAACTTACCTCAGGTTGATGTATCTCCATTGCACACAACCTCTAGAATGTCTCTTCCACTTTAGCAGAACAAGAGTCCAATATTCTTATAGACTTGATAAGGAATATTAAGTTTGAGTAAACAACCTCCATCCTGTTTGAGAAAAACACTAGTCAAACAAGTTAAGAAAAATAAATTCTCAACATAAAGATGTCAAGACATTACATCTTAAATCTCAAGAATCTCCAACTTCAGATTGAGGATTCTTCTTCAACAACTGCTATGAACACTTTGAGAATCATACATTCTCCTTATGAATAGCAGTATAACATGTGGTTAGTGAACACCCACACAACTCTCTCAATACAAACATAATATGTTCTTTGGCCACAAACAAGATTCCATAAATCTGGCTCCTTTGATTAGAAGGATCCTTCAGATATATGAGAGAATGTCCTTGACATTTAACCTTAATGTAAAAGGAGCCTGTCTGAGATAACACAACTCTACTGGACAATAGAGCTTAGCCTCTGCACTTCTACTAACTTGGATCAGAAATAAACTGAACCAAGAAGTAACCACTTGGTTGATCAACATTCAACCAGTTCATCAATCTAAGACGTGTTTTTCTGGATAACACATCTTAATACACAACCCATATGCCTTCTCTTCCAAATCAGAAGTAGGTTCCAAAAACACACATTTGTTTAGAACCTAAAGCATCTTCCAGTCAATAGGAAGCTGCACACCTGCTGACATGATGTCCCAACATCTGGTGGGACATCGGTTCCCTTCTTATGGAACACAAAACTGAGCTTGATTCTGAAGCCATTACTACTTCCAGAAACTCAAAACATCCCTTGATCACCTTCAAGGTCTTCAAAAATAATCCAAACTCCAGTTATACCAACAACAATAAGACTCAGTCACTTTCCTGATTAGGTCAATAATTAGGAAGACTCTTTTAGAACCCATAATAAATGGCTCTATCTTTTCTTCAATAATCCATCAAATAAATGTCAGGTTTCTTGAAAGATACATCAACCACACACTAAAGTGCCTTTATGAGTGAACTTGAAAAATAAACTCAAGTATCATTGGCCATTTTAGACAGATGGTCGAAACAGTCTTGCACACACTACAAAATTACACACCAAAGCTGCCGAGGAGACCAAACCCTAATGCCCATTCCTTCGCTTGTGATACAAGAAACAGCTATGGTTACAACAGATACCACACAACAGATACCACACAACGGAATACACATCAACAAATACTCCTCAACACTCTTCAGGCACAACATAAACCTTTGCACAAACACACCGTACTCCCGGTGCAACAGGTTAACCTATGTTTGAAAATAAATCAAACCATCAACACAATAGCTTTCCACCAAAGCTACACGCTTGAACACAACACATAAAAGTCCAATACACATCCTGCCATGAACAATCCATCCTCCACTTCTAGGGACCGTCCAAACAACAATATGAACTATCCAAGTTTAAACAACTTTTTAGTAGAAACCTTCTATGTTACACAAAAACCAGAAAGTATCCCCCTACAAATCTCATCCAGAAATAGACAGGATGTCTGCTCTGATACCAATTGAAATCTAGTATCACAAAATTCAGATGTCCTATGACATGTTAAGACATCTGAGCTGACATAAACATACACACAAGATATAAACATTAAAAGTAGTACTTAAAAGCATAAACAACACACCAAAACTGTTAACCCAATTCGGAGAAACTCTCATACTCTGGGGGCATATCAAGTCAGAGACAAATCCACTATGATAATATCAATTCATAGATCCTACAATAAACCTCCAGTTTACGGCCTAATCACTTAATCACTACTCGTGCTATATTTCTATGTAATACTTAGCTAGATATGAGATCCTCCTCAATCCCCCTTCAATCACAGACAACGATTGGACTCAAAACAATTGTGAACAAACAGGAAGACACACTTCCATAACAATACCTAGCCAAGAATCTTACTAAGAACACAACTTAGAGTTTCTTCAAAGATTCCTCCAAGAACAATACTCAACTCATTGCTTCACAGCTTCTGAGCGAGAACACAATGACCATCTCACAACCCGAGTGGTTCACACATATCAACTCTCCTAGAGAGTGACTAATAGACTCATCCCTAATGATTACATCTTTAAAATTCTCGGCTGGTAACTTTTTCTAGGTTATAAAGCTTCTATTTATAACTTATACCCACTGGATTTGGGCCTTCAAATACAACTCATCAGATGTTACAAAAGTGTAGAAGATTTTGCATAAAATAGATCTTCAATGAAATCTTCCTAAATTATCTCCATATTTAGAAAGTAAATATTCTTCAATATTCTTCTTAATTCTTCTTGACCTACAAACCAATTCTACATAGGATAATATAATATCCTCAAAGTATATTCTATCTTTGTGAATTAATAGAATATAACAATCCAGTTCAGCTTAGGTGCGATGTCGTATGCTCTTTCATAGGATATCTTATCCGACATGTTGATCCAGATGATGAGAACTTCTCATCTCAACATGTCTCAACATGAAATATGATTTCTTGCTCAACGTGTTCTTCTTAGCAAGATAATACATCTTATTTAACATATTGCTGCTATATTAGTTTTATCAAACATAATGCCAACCATAAAAATAGAGAATTAACACAGTGCATTACAGAAGTTAGAAAGGAGAAACAGTCAAACAAGAGCTCGGAGAGTCACGACCAAAATCCTCTCGTGGAGCCTATTCCAAAAGGTGTTTTTTTTGTTCAGGTGGGTGGTGGTTTGATTCAAGGGGAGGGGATCACGTTTGGGTGTGTTGTTAAAGACCATGAGCAAAAATTTATTGCTTGCCATTAGATGGAGCCTTAACATTCCGAAAGACTTAAGCATTGACAATGTCCTCATTCAATCTAACTCCCTCAATGTTGTGGATTGCATCAACTCTGTTCTGGTTCATGCTAACCTTGGCCATATTGCTCTTGATTGTAGGTTATTGATAGATAATTTTGCTTCTATTACGTACTTGAGCAGATTGTTTAACATGGATGCTCACCACATAACTAGTTTGGCCAAATTCGTTGGTTCTAAAACTTGGTTTGAGAGCCTTTTTTATGTTGGCCCAACCGCCTCTGTTTATGCTGTGTTGGCTTAAAGAAACAATTTTTAGTTGTAAAAAAAAAGAGATAATTTCTACAAATCCTTCTAAAGACAATTAATTCTTCTATTCTAGAGTTTAAATTAATCAAATATTTTTTGGGCAACTTAGGTTTCTAATATCACTTGGGTTGATTGGACAAATGTATTGGATAAAGTGAAACATATATGGAGGTTTTAGAGAATCTCTAATATATCTATATGTAAGAATCTTTATATGGAGCTTTTAGAGTCTTCTGACATAATCTTTAGAGATTACGAGGAAATCCTGACATATCTACTTGTATTGGAATCTTTAGAGATTATACTTTTTTTCTCATCCACTTGGTATCATTGATTTCTTAAATGTTGAATTGACCACATTTATGTTAGTTGTGGAAATAGTTCATGTTAAAGGTTGGAATAAATTGTAAGACCGAAGGTGTTAGAATGGTATAGACAGAGTAGATAAACTTACTTTGAGTTCTAACTAATTTTTTTATTTATGAAAGTTGGTTACTTACTGTTGTACCCCAAAATTTGCCCTCTCATGTTTCCCAAAGGCTTCCCCCTGCATGGTTGATCACAAACCCTTGCCTAAGGAAAAATAAAATTTTTGAGTGGTGCTTTAAGTATCTTTCGATTGGCATTCTGAAAGACCCTTCGATTGGCATTCTGAAGGAGCATTTCGATTGGCATTCTGAAGGAGCATTTCGATTGGCATTCTGAAGGAGCATTTCGATTGGCATTCTGAAGGAGCATTTCGATTGGCATTCAGAAGGAGCATTTCGATTGGCATTCTGAAGGAGCATTTCGATTGGCATTCTGAAAGACCCTTCGATTGGTATTCTGAATGAGCCTTTCGATTGGCATTTTGGACAAGCACTTCGATTGGCATTCTGAAAGGCCCTTCGATTGGTATTCTGAAGGAGCACTTCGATTGGCATTCTGAAAGGCCCTTCGATTGGTATTCTGAAGGAGCACTTCGATTAGCATGAAACAACACCTTTCGATTGGCCTGTTAATAAAGCCTTTCGATTGAAATTTTAATTAGTACCCTTCGATTGATCTTTGGGCAAGGGCCATTCGAAGGAGGTCATCAAGAGGGCACTCAAATCAAAAGTGTCCAGGTTCATTCAAGAGACATGAATATTTCAAAAAAAGGAAAACTTTTAATGTGTCCGTTTCTTGTCTCATGGCATTTAATGGCCTGTTTAATAGCTGTCTCTTGCCATTACTGCACCCTCACACCCCTATAAATACAGAGGCCAGCATACATATCCAACACACAAAAACTCTGCAGGAAAACATAACACACGAAAATATACAGAAAAAATAGAGAAAAGAAACAGGGAGAACTTGGAGATACGCTGCCAAAAATCATCAGCACTTCTAGGAAGCCATACCCAATCCTTGCACCAGCCAGTCCACGCCCAGAAATCCCAGATTGAAAGTGCCTACATCCAAGAAGTGCCCAGATCGAAGGTGCCTACATCCAGGAAGCGCCCAAATCAAAGGTCCAATCTACTGGTAAGAAAGGGTAAACCATCCAACCTCATATTTGCATAATACATTCATACTGGTTGTTACCTTCGATTTTCTATCCTAGACAGGATCAAGAGGCCTGAGTTTGGCACCCAGGCCATGTCCATCGTTTGCTAATATTTGCTGCAGACATAGCCTGAAGAGACCCAGCAAGCGCAGGATCGAAGGGCCTGGGGTTCAATACCCAGGCCCTGTGTTTTATTTCGCTAACATACTTTTGCAGGTATAGCATCCCGGATCGAAGGAGACACCTTCTCTGGATCGAAGCTTCCCACAGTCCTCCTGGATCGAAGAAGGCATTTTCCCAGGATCGAAGGGAACTCCCCTTCCCTGGATCGAAGGCTACTCACGCCTTACTGTCTGGCCCAATCGAAAGGACCATAACCCTCTCTGGATCGAAGCTTCCATTCCCTCCCCGGGTCGAAACTCCTTTTTTTCCCTGGATTGAAGGATCCCCCCTTGTATTTTATTTTTGTTTTCATTGACATCTTTTTATCTTTTTTAATTAACATTAAAATCAAAAAACCACAAAAAAACATTAGGCTAGTTTTTTCTATTAAAATTAACTTTGTTAATTAATATCTTAATTATCTTAACATTTTATCAAAACTAAAATTAAATAGATTTAGATCATTTTCCCAAAATAAAATAAAACAACAAAAAATATTTTATTCTTAGAGTTTTAGAGTTTATTTTCAGATTCGCGCGCATTTATTTTATTATAACTGCCTACTGGTTTGTAATAGCTTAAACTAGGACTTTTACACTTTACTGCTTTATTCCCCTAATTTTTGGACATGTAAATAATCTCCTCCCCGAAGCCTTGTAATAGTGTAGGATTTACAATTCCCGCACTTTAAATTCCTGTACATATATTAACTGTTTAGATGTATGCTAACTAGGATTGTATGACAAGATTAACTCTTAAACTTAAAATCAAGAGTAGCTCACCATAACATGTACAAAGATAATACAAACTAAAAATTGACACACTCGCACATGTCACTCTTAGGGTACGCCTCACTTGGTTGCCTCAAACGTGGTCATTGAGTATAGGAAGTCTTAGAGGTCGCCCTCCGGTCCAAAGATCAAAGTTGCCTCGAAATGGTTGCCTTGATAAAAATGATCTAATACATTAGGGTTACCACTAAGGCATCCTAACATTGCTTTAGTGACCACACGTCCCTTAAACCTAATTGATCCGAAAATTCCAACGACGGTGCTACCTACTCCTCAATAGTGGGATAGCACTGTCTAAAGGACATTTGCACAGTTTAATTCTTTTTTGAGTAGGTAGAGGTTCTTAAGTACTTGCTCCTTTTAAAAACAAAACAAAACTTTTCACACTTACACTTTTCGAACAAAGTTTTCAAAACACTTCATTACACTCTTGAGGACAGAAGCAAGAGTTAAATTGAAGTTTCAAACAAAACTTTTTTCAAAACCCACAAACACAAAGAAAAGCAAACTTTTGAAAACATAGTGAGCAAGTACCTAAGAGCCCATGGATAACCACAAATAGAAAGGGTGCTAATACCTTCCCTTTCTAAAATCTACCTCCCGAACCCGAGAAAAATCTCGAAAAGGAATTTTTCTGTGCTTTTGTCCTTTCCTTGTTGGATAAAATAAAAGACGGTGGCGACTCTTGCTTACCGCGACACTTTGCAAAAACAAACGCAAACGCGAACCAACATTAAAAAATAGTCAGTTCTCATTCCCACCGATCACAGTTACAAATGGAAATTGTTTTTCTTTTATACATAACAAAACAATTGACTTGCTATGACAGGTTGCTTATACACTCAGCTGACAAGTGTCAGTTTCGAGATTAATATATTTTCTATTTTGATTAATATCATAACTGTTCTAATACCCTCATTCCCCACACAAACTCATGGGGAGGTAACAACCTTGAGTTTGTTCTTTAGAGCCAAGAACCTATTGGATGGTAAAGGCTTTGTCAGTGCATCTGCCCATAGATAAACCTCAAGGATATGTAGAATTTGAAGAAGTTTGGTCATAAAATTTTCTCTAATAAAGAATAGATCTATCTTCACGTGGTTGGTCCTGGAGTGCATGATTGGATTGTGTGCCATAAGAGAACTGATTGATTGTCACACAAGATGATGAAAACTTTGGTGGAGATACACAATTCCTTAAGGAAAGTTTGAATCCATAATTGGTCTGCAGTGGCATGTGCAAGGCTTCTATACTCAGCTTTAGTGCTGGATCTAGCAACCACTTATTTCTTGGACCACCATGAAACAAGGTTAGGACCAAAGTAGATAGAAACCCATAAAGTACTTCTTCTATCATTTGAGTCATAAGCCCGATCAACATCATACAAGACTTGAATTGAGGGAGCAAAGATAGTGGAAAATGGAGACAACTGAAGACCATACCCCAAGGTACCTTTAATATACCTTAGGATCATATTAATAGCCACCCAACGTGTTTCAAATGGATGGGGCATGAACTGGGACACTTTATTAACTGAATAAGAAATGTATGATCTAGTGATGGCGGCACCACAAACTTGTACATGAAAGGATTAATCATGGTAGCATAACCTGTTTTGGTCAACTTACATGAGGCCCGCATTGGTGTAGCAACAGAATCGACCTCCAACATGTTAGTCTTGTGGAGAAGATCTATGATATATTTAGTTTGAGTTAGAAGCAAAGAGTTGGGAGCAGTCTGTTTAACTTAAATCCCTAGAAAATAATCCAAATCATCAAGATGTTTGGGATAAAAAGTAGCACTCAGTTTGCTAATAAAGGTGTGAAACAGAGATGCATAACTGCTTGTGATGATAATATCATCCACATGTATATGGTGTTTCCTTGAGAAAAATAGGTAAAATATGAGGGATCACACTTGTTTGGCTTTGAAGCCTAGCTAAAGTAAGGCAGTTTTAAGTCTCTCAAACCATTGTCTAAGGGATTGTTTAAGACCATATGGCCTTGTTAAGCTTGCAAACTAAAGAAGGATTAGAGCTTTCAAAACCTTTAGGTTGCTTCATATAAACTTTCTCATGAAGAAGACCATTAAGGAAAGCATTATTAACATCCAATTGTTGAATTGACCACTTATAGGTGATGGCTATGGACAAGATGATTCTGATGGTGACTGGTTTGACTACAGGAGATAAGGTTTCAGTGAACTCAAATTCATACCTTTGATGGAAGTCTTTGGCTACAAGCCTAGCCTTATTTAATTGTGCCATCAGGGTTCTCCTTGAGTTTAAACACCCATTTACACCTAATGGCTTATCTCCGAGGAGGAAAAGACACTAAAGTCCAAGTGTCACTATGAATAGAGCATCAAATTTTAGTTGCATGGCTTCCTTCCAATGCAAGTTAGCCAGAGCTTGCTTAACAATTCTTGGTCCAGAAGATGTGAGTAACAATTAAGGTTCAAGTCTAGGTTGGCTCTAGTGGATATTGAATGAGTGTTAATAGGAACATGAGAGATATGAACATCATGAGGTGGAAGAGAGACATATGAAGAAGATGATGAAAAAACATGTGACATGTTAGGTTGGGGAAGAGAGGTTGAGCCACTTGTCTGATCAGAGGAATGATGACTAGAAGGAGATGCTTGAGAAGAAGATGCAGAAGGAGACACATATGAAGTTGGCTCTTGAGTAGAGGTTGACTCTTGATGAGTGAAACTTGCATATGCAAAAGTAGAGGGAGCTGGATTAGACTTAATAGAGGATGAGGTAGACATAGAGGAGTCATTGAGAGTAAATTACTTGTTGATGTTAAAGAAGGATAAGATCCAAACTTAAAAGGTGAGAGTGTAACACTTTGAGTAGGTGAGGATAGAGGAGTAAACTTGGAGAATAGTTTTGAATAAGGGAATATAATATCATTAAATAACATATCTTTAGATATGTAGATCCTGCTACTAGATGAGAGGAACCTATACCCTTTATGATATTTTGGAGTACTCCAAACACACACACACACACCCACACTCTTGAGCTCTAAAGTATAATTTGTGAGACTGATAAGCCCTTAAAAGAGGGACATAATCATACCCAAAAACTCTAAGGAAGTTATAATTTGGCTTGACCTTAAAGAGAACCTGAAAGTTAAGAGATGTAGAAGGCAGTGTATTTATAAGGTAGAATGCAGTGGTAAGTCCTAATATGTGATAAGGATAGATGTTCCACTTAGCACGGTAAGCCCTATTTTAACTATGTGCCTATGATTCCTCTCAACAACCCCATTTTTATGATGGGTGTGAGGACAAATAACTATATGGAGTATTCCATGCTCAGTCAGGAAGCTTGTGAATGGCCTAAACTCACCATTGTAATCATATTGAACTTCTTTGATAAGGAGACCATGTTGTAACTCAACCATAGTCTTAAATTGTTTAAAAATAGTAAGGGCCTCATACTTGTTTTTAAGTAAGTATATCCAAGTAAACTTGGAAAATGCATCCACAAAGGACATGTAATATTTCAACCTTAAGGTGGAAGCATAAGGAGAGGGCCCCCAAATATCACTATAAACCAACTTCAAGGGAGAGACATAAGTGGTGTGTGAGGAAGGTGAATATAATATTTAAACCTTACCCATACAACATGCTGAAGATAACACATTAACATATGTATTATTAAAAGAAACCTTACAATTATGTAAAACATGTTTAAGGCTAGAGGATTAGGGTGACCTAATCTCAAGTGCCACATATTGGAGATACAATTAGACCTAAAAGATAAATTAATACCAGAAGTATACTGATTAGGACACATTGAGATAGATAAGGGCTGAGGCTGGAGCACATTATTGGACAAAGTGAGAGAAGGAAACTTATAAAGGTCATCCTTGCCAACTTGACCTTCAAGAAGGACATAATTGGTGACGTGAGAGTGGACAAGACAAGTGTCAGTAGAGAAAAGAAAATACACATTATTGTCATGACAAAATTAGCTAACACTCATTAGATTCTTGGTAATAGTAGGGATAAGTAAAACGTGGTGAAAGGTGAGAGGTGTGTGAGGATGAGTGAGATGGGGTGAAAACACTAGAGTCTGAGGAGTGTATTTGCAAACCTTGTCCATTTCCCATGAATATTTGGTCAGGTCCTTTAAAGGGAGTTATTATTGGTGCAAGGTGATGAAATTGAGGAAGAAGAGAAAAAGAATAAATGCTATAAAGCTGCCACAAAATAATTGAAGGGAATTGATTGTATTAAATGTAAACCTAGTACGCCTATTTATACACAAAAGTAGTAAAGATAAGGATGCCACATAGGGCCTAAAGAGAATATCCAACAAATGACAAATACTAAATTACCCTCTAATACCATCCCGTAATTTAGTAACTATCAGAAGTTAACAACACCAATTTCATCTTTCAAGCGAAGAAATTGGTCTGTTTTTATCGCCTTCGTCAGAACATCTGCCAGCTGCTTCTGAGTGCTACAGTGCAGAACTTCTAACACTCCTTTATGCACTTGACTTCTCAGAAAATGATACTTCGTCTCAATATGCTTGCTTCTTCCATGTAGCACGGGATTCTTGGCAAGATCGATTGCAGACTTGTTATCAATCAACAGCTTCATAGGTTTCTCTATTTCAATCTTCAAATCCTCCAGAAGATTCATAAGCCAAACAGCTTGACATGCAGCTACAACACCTGCAATGTATTCAGCTTCACATGTTGACAAAGCCACAACAGGCTGTTTCTTGGAACTCCAAGAAATTGGACCTCCCAGAATCTTGAACAAGTACCCAGAAGTACTTCTTCTGTCAACTCTATCTCCACACCAATCAAAATAACTCAGAAGTTCTGATTCGATCTTTCTTCCAGAAGGAAATAACACTCCATATTTCAGAGTTCCTTTTACACACCTCAGAATCCTGACAGCAGCTTGGTAATGAGACCACTTTGGTTTGCTCATGTATCTGCTAACCATTCCAACTGCATAGAAAATATCAGGCCTGGTATTACACAAATACCGCAGAACCAACCATCTGTTTGAAGGTTGTAGCATCCACATCCTCTCCATCAGAATCAGAGTCCAACTTCTGATTCGTATCATCAGGTGTGATAGAAACCTTGCAATTTACTAGCTCAAATATCTTCAGAAGCTCTAATTCATACTTCATCTGATGTAAAATGATTCCTTTCTTAGAGTATATAAATTCCATCCCTAGAAAGAAACTCATTTTTCCAAGATCTGTCATCTCAAACGCATTCATCAGAACTTATTTGAACTTAGCTATCTCTTGTTCAGAACTTCCTGTGAGTAATATGTCATCAACATACAAACAGACCAGAATCATATTACCTTCTGAAGTGTGCTGAACATAAACACCATACTCCATCTCAACTTCTAAAACTTATGCCTCTTGAAAAACGAATCAATTTTCAGATTCTAAGCTCTAGGCGCTTGCTTCAGTCCATACAGAGCTTTATTTAACATGTATACCATCCCTTCCTGATTCTTTTTCATAAATCCAGGAGGTTGTGACACATAAACTTCTTCCTATAATGGACCGTTCAGAAATGCAGACTTCACATCCAGATGTATCAAAGGCCAATTTCTGTTTGCAGCTAAAGCACTCACCAGTCTGATTGTTTCGTGTCTAGCTACAGGCGCAAACACCTCAAAGTAATCTAGTCCAGGTTTCTGAAGAAAACCTCTGGCCACTAGTCTCTCTTTATGTTTTCCAATTGATCCATCTGGATTAAGCTTCACCTTGAAAACCCATCTGACACTGATGGCTTTCTTCTTTTCTAGAAGCTTCGTCAACTTCCATGTTTTGTTTCTTTCAATAGCCTCAAGTTCTTCTTTCATGGCATTCAACCATACTTTCTTCTTGAGAGCTTCTTTAATACCCACTGGTTCAAAATCTACTAACATGGCACACTGAACGATTTCTCCTTCAGAATCTACTTCAGTATCATGCAACATGCTAAAATCTGCAAACCTACTTGGTATTCGTCTGATTCTCTGTGGCCTCTGATCTTGTTCTGAAGCTTCTCCAGAACTCGGAACAACGCTAGCTTCTGGACTTTGTCCAGAATTATTTCCTTCAGAATTACCACCTTCAGAGTTACTTCTGGAAACTTGTTCTCCAGACCCCATGTCTTCAGAGTTTTCCCTTCCAGAAATATAATCACCACCAGATTCTGGATCATCATCAGAATCTGGATCAAAATCAGATCCACTATCAGAATCTCCCTGAGATTCTGACTCATCTTCAGAGTCTTCATCTTCTGACTCTGACTCGTCTTCAGAACTTTATGAAGAATCTTCAAAAACTAACTCTGGTGTTGGTGCTACACCAGAATCTGATTGAAACTTATTTCAATCCCATGTTTCTGACTCTTTCATAATGACGTCTCTGCTGATTTCATCTTTGTTGGTTTCTGGACAATAAAGCTTATAAGCACCTGTACTGTGGTACCCCACCAGTAACATTACTTTGCTTCTATCATCCAATTTTCGTCTTCTAGCCTCTGGAACGTGTTTGTAGCATACAGAACCAAACACCTTCAGATGGCTAACACTTTGCTTGTCTCCAGTCCATTTTTCTAAAGGAACAATTTCCTTCAGCTTCTTTGTTGGACACCTATTCAGAACATATGCTGATGTGGCAACAATTCTCCCCATAACATGTGAGGTAACTTCTTCTCTTTCAGCATACTTCTGGTCATATCAAGCAAAGTTTTGTTTCTTCTTTCAGCAAGACCGTTGTGCTGAGGAGTATATGGAGTTATACTCACAGAACTTCTGGAACTCTGTAGAGTTATACTCACCTCCACCATCTGTTCTCAGAATCTCCAGCTTTTGACCACTCTGCTTCTCGGCCTTCACCTTGAACTTCTGGAACTCAGTAAACAGTTCATGCTTGAACTTGATGAGTGTTACCCATGTCATTCTTGTGAACTCATCCACAAAAGACACAAAATATTTGTTTCCTCCAAGTGAAGGTACTGGAAATGGTCCACACACATCAAAATGTACTACTCCCAGAGCATGCTTTGCTCTGGGGGCTACTTCTGATGCAAATGGCAATCTGGGTTGCTTGCCTTTCATGCATATCTCACATGACTTCTGAGGCTTCACAATCTTCGAAATTCCATGTGCGAGCTTCTTAGAACTTAGATTCCCTAAGCTTCTATAGTTCAAGTGCCCCAACCTCTTGTGCCACAGCTTACTGTCACCTTCAGCGCCTTCTTCACTAAGACACTCTGCTTCAGCTGTTTCTACATTCACCTTGATTGTTCTGTTGCTTCCCTTCTCAGACTTCATAACCAACTTCTGATTAGAATCATACAACGTCAAGAGGTTATCCTTCATAACCACTGAAAAACCTTTCTCAATAAGCCGACCCACACTCATCAGATTGATTTTAATTCCAGGAACATACCAAACATCTTTGATCATAATGTTTTTTCCATTCTTCACTCTGACTCTGACATTTCCCATACCTTATGCATTAAGATACTTATCATCAGCACATCTGATCTTTGTTCTCCTTCTGGAGTCAAAATCTATCATCCATTGTTTGTTCCCAGTCAAGTGGTTTGAACAACCAGTGTCCATATACCACCAATCTTCTGAACAGTTTCCATCAGAATCAGAAGCCATCAGTAGCACAGGTTCATCATCAGAATCTCCTCTGGCTATATTTGCTTCTTCTGATTTCCTTCCTCTGTTTCTACAATATCTGGCAAAATGGCCAAACCGTTTACAACAGTAATGTTGAACATTCTTCTTGTCATACCTTTCCTTTCCCTTCTGATATTTCTTTTCATCAGAAGTTGAAGTTTCTGACTTCTGGAATTTATCACCATATCTATTCTACTTCTAGTCCTTCTTGACAAAAGAAGCTTTCAGAGCTTGCTCCACTTCCCTCTCAGAAGTTCTTTCAGTCAGACGTAACTCTTACGCTTCTAGACTGATTTGCAACTCTTCTATTCTCATGGTTTCCAGATTTTTAGAATGTTCAACAGAAACAACAATGTAATCAAACTGAGGAGTAAGTGACCTCAGAATCTTTTCTATGATTACCTGTTTAGAAAGTGTTTCTCCACAAGCTTTTATCTCATTAGTGATCAAAATCATTCTGGAGATATACTCAGAAACTTTCTCACTGTTCTTCATGTTGAGATTTTCATATTGCTTTCGCAGGGACTGAAGCTTTACCTTCTTTACTGACACGTCACCACCATAACATCTGGCCAGTATATCCCATGCCTCCTTCGACATCGTCGAATCAACAATCTTCTCAAACACACTTTCATCCACACACTGATGGATATAGAACAAAGCTTTCTGATCCCTCTTCCTCGTAGCTCTTTCTGCTGATTTTTGTTCTTCAGTAGCGTCTACTGCAACTGGAACATAACCTTTAGAAACAAGGTCCAGAACATCTTGAGCACTAAATAACACACGGATTTGTATCTTCCATCTGTTCCTGCTTTTGCCATAAAAAACTGGAAGTTTAGTGTTCAAACTACTGCCTCCATTCATCTTAAACCTTGCACAAAAACTCAGATCTAAGATTCTCACTCAGTGTTTCCCAAACCCACAGAATCAGTGTGATTCTGTTTCATATTTTTGTTCAAGATTCAACAGAAATCAGGAATCAAAAAATCAAACACACAACTCACTATCACTCGTGTTTCTCAGAATTTCAGAACAAACCAAGAGCTCTAGATACCAATTTGTTGGTGCAAGGTGATGAAATTGAGGAAGAAGATAAAAAGAATAAATGCTATAAAGTTGCCACAAAATAATTGAAGGAAATTGATTGTATTAAATGTAAACCTAGTACACCTATTTATACACAAAAGTAATAAAGATAAGGATGCCACATAGTGTCTAAAGAGAATATCCAACAAATGGAAAATACTAAATTACCCTCTAATAGTTATCTATGGAATGTTTTTGACATCATTAATGACATGAAATGAAGCCCCATGAGTATGGAAACCAAGATGCAGAGGGAGTTGGATTAGAGTTAGTAATGAAAGCACTAGGTGCCTCAAGGAAACTTGATACAAGCCTTGGAGAGGAAGGTGGTCTTGTCCATACATTTGGAGGAAATGAGGCATAACCAACATTTGGAGATGGAGGCCAGGATCCATGAGAGTAAGGATTTCAAGTGGAGGAATGAGAAGTATAATTCTGATTAAACCTACACCAGCAAGACAAAGCTGTGTGACCAAATTTGAAACAAACATGACACTAGACTAAGGAGCCATTAAACATGCCTCTACCTCTACCAACACAACCACCACAAGAGCCTTTGTAATGACCATGATACTGATGAAAAACTTGATTTGAATAGTGAGTGAGAGCCAAAGAAGGTGAAGATTCAACACTAGTAGATGACACATCTTTAGACTGAGCAGGATTTAGTAGATAACAATCTAATACCATTTTAGAATGTATAGGTTGAGTAGAAAAACTCATTTTGATATACTCATGTTTTATTCCATCAAATTTTTCTGATAAGATCTTTAATGAGATAAATGGATGCGTCTTTTCTATGAATTTTGGTTTAATCTCCTCAAAATTTTCTCTTATTTTAATTTTCAATAATAATTTATTTTTAGTTTTTAAATGAATTTTGGTTTAATCTCCTTAAATTATTCTCTTATTTTAATTTTCAATAATAATTTCTTTTTAGTTTTTAAATATAAGGATTTTTCTAACGTGTAAATTTATGTTTAGTTTATATATAAATTTTTTGGTAATATTATTAGAACTTTTGTGTCACAAATATAATATTAATGTGTTAAGACTATTATTTAATTAGTCAAAATTATAATGACTTAATTAATATTAAGTCTGTGGCTAAAAATATAAATATCATGAAAGATAAGATTATTGTTTAAATCTATAAGTCAATATCTAATTTGATGGGAGACCAAATTACAATATTGAAAACTAAGAAATAACCATACCGTATTTATATGGGTTATGATCCTCATTTGTAGAGTGATCGAAATACACGATTTATTATGATTCTCTCTTCATCCACATTAGAAGAGATTCAAGGAACACTAAGAAATTCTACAAATCAAAAGATCACATATCCGCAAACCTTCAATGATTTCAATGACAAACTCAAATACGCTCCTGCTTTCATTCCATGATTAAATTCTGGTATGAATTTAAGGGATGTGATTCAATGACATATTTGATTAATAGAAATTAGTTTAGAGTTATGATCTTGATTTCTATATCGATAGAAACCATAAGGTTTTGAACAAATTCAACAAGTGGTATCAGAGCAAAATACGAATTAGAGTATCCACTGATATCTAACTGGCCTGGTCTTCTTTAAATGAGCATATAATCTTTTGTTCTCTCTAAATACCTCATAACCTTTTTTACTACTTTCCAATGGTCCATTCTTGGATTTCTCAAATATATGCCTAACACTCCAACTATGAACACAATATCCAGACGCATACAGACTTGAGCATACATCAAACTCCCTATAATATAACTCCTTTGTGAATACCTCGATATCAGTCTCGGTGTATTTGAATCCCTAATACAAAGGAGGCGTCACCAAGATCATTTATTTTAAATTTTCTTGATAGGAATTTCTTAGTTTCGTGCATCATGCTTATATTATTGACGACAAGCAGTATGTCATCAACATACATGATCAAGAGTATGTACTTGCGCCCACTGAATTTGTGATACACACAATCTTCAATAACAGTTACCTCAAATTCAAATGAGAGAATTACTTCATGAAACTTGTGGTACCACTGGTGAGACACATGCTTTAGTCCGTAAATGGATTTTGTCAATTTGTAAACCATATTCTGAGTCTCCCGACAATTTTCTGGTTGCACCATATAGATCATTTCATCAACGCTGCCATTGAGGAATTCCATTTTGAAATCTATGTTTGGTCTTTATGTATTCATACTATGATTTTGGATATTTTCCAATTAATAAAGTTTGATATTCAACTATTTACATTTTGTACAATACAATTATTAAATGATCTCACTAAAGTAAAGTAGGACCCATTGAAAGTTGATATGTACATCAATTTCATGCGATTTTCATGCTATACATTTCATGATGAATCTATGTCATTTAGTTATGTTACTACTAGTGATCATTGATGAATTTAGTTATGATTGATATGACGAAAATCACTTTGATTCTGTATACTGACATGATTAATGGACGATATAATTTAGATATGCTTAAAGAATATAATAACAAATTTTGAGTTCATAAAGTCTAACACTTATGTAAACTTACATATGTGACAAGTGGGAGATTCTTATAATTTTTTGGTCACAAATGTAATATTACATGTGTTAGGACCATTATTTAATTAGGCAAAACTATAATGGTCTAATCAGTATTAAGTCTATGGCTAAAAACATAGATATCATGAAAGGTAAGATTATTGTATAGATACTTTAAGTCAACATCTAATTTGATGAGGGACAAATTAGAATATTAAAAACTAAAAAATAATCACACAATTATTTATATGGATTGTGAGCGATATGAATACACGATTTTTTAGGATTCTCTCTTCATCCACATCAAAAGAGATTCAAGGAACCTTAAAAATCTCTACAAATCAAAAGATCACATGTCCACAAATATTCAACGATTTCAATGACAAACTCAAGTACGCTTTCACTTTTATTCTCTAATTGCATCTTGATATAGATTTAAAGAATGTAAGTCGATGACATATTTGATTCATATGAGTGATTAATTTAGAGTTCTAATCTTAATTTCTATATCAATATAAATCATAAGGTTATGAACCGATCTAAAACATATGTCATATAGATGTTTATCGGTTAAATATGAGTGCGACTATGCAAGCCAAATAGTTAAATATTTTTTGGTCAAATAAAAATGAATTTCTAGAAGAAATTAGGCGTAGAGGTAAATGATCTCGATGATTCGCAAGATTTGAATATCAAAATTTTAATTCTTAATAAATTACGATGTGAGTCATCCGAACATTGAATAACATTTTAGTTACATCAATGTATACAATTTATATAGTAGAAAATCTAAGTTTCTAACATTACACAAATAGTTACTTAAAGTTAGGGTTACACTAAAAGTGCTCGAGAATTTTCTTAGCATTCACATCAAAATTATTTCATAGCAATTTTAGTAAATAAATCATATTTCTTGAGACATTATTCATTACATAATAAATTAAAAATATTACTACTAAGTATATATAGTAATATGAGAGAATCACTTTGCTTTTTTTTTCTTTCTTTCTTTCCCTTCTATGTGACAAGTGATAGATGTTGGAGGCAAGAATTTGTAACGAAGTATATGCAATTGCAACCTAAAGTGAAATAGCAAATAATCTTGAGATGAATCTTCTTAGTTTTATTGTAGGTGATGTTTCTTATGTTGTGTCTTCATCAATTTCTGAATCATAAGAAAACATAAAAGATAAATATGCAATTAAATGTCAAGAAAAATGCAATTAAATATAGCAATCAACAAGAGGCTAATTTAAAATATGTCATCAATTATTGTATTACACTACATAAAGTTGAAAAAGAATTATAAGTACTAGTAGTGCGGAGAAGTTTCACATTAATTATATATATGGAGACTTAAGTATATATAAGTGGGAGAATCCACTCACCTATCAAATTAAGATTTTAGGTAAATATGTGACGTATCTTTCACAAATGTGAATTGTTCTAAAAAAAAAAATCTCAAAAAAAAAAAAAACTTCTCGTTTGACCTCACGAATTACACAAACAAATATCCACTTATAATCATTTATATTACAAGTAAAATGGTAAAACAAATAAATTCGAACTCAATTGAAGAGAAGCTGATATTGTTAGATTGAATATCATCATCATCATCAAAATTTGAATATAATAGATGTGCAGAAATATCAGATGTATGAGTACGAGTTTAAACTCACAACATACCACTTATTCATGTTTAATCAGATAAACTCCAATTATTAAACTATTCAATAAAATAAATTTGAACATGATACTTTCTACTAAGTGACTACTCAATAAAAAAATTTGAACATAGTACTTATATGATTTGAGTTTCTAGTGATCACTACTATTTTATTTACAGACTAAAAAAAAAATCAAATATTAAAAAAAACGTGTTCTAATTATTAATCTATCTTATATCATTTGCACTTTTTTCCTCCTCTTGACAATTAAGACAATTGGTATTTTATAAAATGTCTAAAAACTCATATATAACAACGTCGTGGCTTCTATAACTATTAACACAGATTGGATAATTAACCCATCTTTATATCATTTGCATTTTCTTTTGTCTCTCGACAATCGATACACTTGTTATTTTATAAAAACTCAAAAATTTATGTATAATATATGGTGTCTCCTAGAATTATGAATATAATATGATTAGGATAACTAACCTATTTTTTTTTATCATTTGCATTTTTTTGCCTCGTGATAATCGGGGCATGACAGTTGAAACAATTAATAGTTTATAAAAAATCTAAAAATTTATGTATAACAATTGTTGAGTTTCTATGAATACAATATCTTTATATCATTTACATTTACTTTTTTTTTAATCTTCTGACAGTTGAGACAATTGATATTTAATAAAAGCTCAAAAAAACTTATACATAATAATGTCGTGTCTGAGAAAGTCATAAACTCAGTTTTTAAGATGATTAATTTTAACCCTCAAAGTTATTCATCAAAACAAAAAAAATATAAGGTTTCATTTATGGATAATTATTAAAAATTTAAAAGAGATACGAATTAACATACTAACCTTATAGGCAATAATTACATTTTAATATTTGTAACATGCTTGAGTAGCATATCAACAACTTCATTTGAAACCTTTGAACCTGATTTCTTTAAGGTTTTAATCTTAGCATCTGTCTCTTGATCAAGCCTTTTTACATTTGTTCCTGAATTCCCAGTTGTCTAACAAAAAAAATTATAACTTGTTATTTGCATATTTTAAAAGTCAATTTGTAAAAAACATTATAGATAATATTGTAAGATATATTTACAATTTTGGTAACATATTAATTAAATGTTTGTGCATACCTCTGAAATTGACTTTTGATATTCTTCTTCCATGTGAGTTCTATATTGAGCTGCCTCTTTCTCAGCCTCATCTTTTGCTTGCTTCAACCTTTGAGTCCTCACTAAAAGCGTTTATACATACAACATAAATATATAAATTTAAATCTGAGACATTCTATTTATTTATTTTTAAGTTGTAGATTTTCAATATACCGTCATATTTTAAATTAGATATTTGAAAATTAAAACGAGTATCAATATAATAGACGATACACTGATCATAAATGAACTCAATTATCTTAAAACGTGAATTTGACCTAATAAAATTTTATCAAATTTGTAATATAATAAATGTCTATCACTTAAAAATATTTAAGTTTTTTTGAATTCTTTTTACACAAGTTTAATTTGAATTATATCTTATTTGATGTACGTTTTAATTGTGACAAATATTTTTTTAAAGATATGTAAAAAATCATACATGACACTAATACAACATCAACACTTGATTAATTTATTAAATTATTATGATCGATATACCAGTGTCGTGTTTGTTTGTATAAGAATAGAAAACATTGAATCTTACAATTTCTTGCAGTGTTAACAATGTGTTGAGCTTCTTGTTCAGCGGTTAGAAGCATTTGAATGCCACCTTGACCTTTGAAGGGATCCATGATAACTATAGATCAAACAAAATCAACATTCATAGGAATTAGAAAAAAATCAAAATAGCATTCAACATTATAAAATTAAATGAGAAAATCACAATAGTTTGAAGAAATTTAACATCATTTTCTTACAAAAAGAAAGAAAACTATTCCAAAATAAGGTGTTGGAGAAATGAAGAACTTTGTTATCATTTGATGAAGCAATTGTTCTCAAATATTAATTTTCCGAAAAAAATGTAAAATAGTTTTGTTACATACCAAGTCATACTGCGCACTTTGTGTGATGGGATTGGAATTTTTTATTTATTTATAAAAAATATGATTTATTATTATAGAAAAATCAAAGAAAAATAAATGATTAAATAAATGATGTTATAATTTTAGAAGATTTTTTCATAGGGAATTTTATGAAGGATAAGATAACACTATGAATTTTGAACGAAGCTATTGGATTGGCTAATTTTTACACAAATCTCATGTATATTTTGTCAAAGACAAATATGTTTGTTTTTTCTTTTCTTTTCCATTCAATTATAATTTGTTTCATTAGCATCACTTGGTAGGAGAGTCATGATTCAAGTAGAAGCTCTGCAAAAGATCGATACACTGCATCATTATCAGACCAATATTTTACTAGATATTAACACAAACATTCTTCTCCATAAGAGTATGAAACATTTGAACTTGTTATTTTTAGAGAGAAACTCTTTCATGTTGTAAAGAATCACAATATAGTAATGCCAAACATTAATAAATTCTGAGATAAGCTTGATAGCAGAGGAGTCAGAATAACACATTAGATCTTTGATGCCAAGTTTCCATGCCATATGTATACCATGATATAGTGCCATCAACTCAGCATGAAAGATGTTAGAGTAATCAATATTACTAGCAAAACTGTGAATCCAAGCACCATCAATATTTCAAACCAATCCACCAAAAGTCGAGATGTCGAGATTACCAAGGCTTCCGTCATCATTTTGTGTGAATTCCATGTGATCTTTCTTCTTAGATGAGACGGATTATGCTTGAGAAAATATTTGACTTAGAGATCAACATAATTCATTAATTGTGATGAGTTTTAAAGTATATAAATATACCACTTTATTCACAAGACACAATTTGTTCCTAGCCTGTCACAACCACCAACAAGTAGTCAAAAATATAGAGCCATCATCGATGTCATGTCTAATACAATCATATAAATTATTCCATTGGAAGATTAGTGTGTCCAAAAAGCCAATATAACTCAAAAAATGAGTAGCAAATTCGCAGTCTCTCAGGTATGGTAGAGTCGTCTCAGCATTATGATTGCATTTAGGGTAGAGATTCATCTGAATCATACCACAATGATACAACACTGATCTCGTAGGAAAATACTTATGCAAAGTAGTTCGAAGGAAGAACTTCACCTTCTCAAGAGCAGGAATATGCCACACCCACTTCCAATAGATATTATCTTTTGTATTATGAACAAATTCAAGTATGTTGAGCCAATTATAACCTTCCTGAGCAATATAAATATCATCTAAATTACTTTTTCAGGCTAAACGATAAGACACCAGAGAAATCAAACAAATGTGAAGCGCTTTCAGGCAATCCCAAATACCCGAAGGAATATTAGTATATAATAAACTAAAGTTCATATTCTCATCCAAGTAAACACCATTCACTCATATTTCCAGATCATGGATATCCACATAGAGAAACTGTTCATCTAATTTTCCTACCCTAGACCAATTGGAAAACCAAAAGGAGGAGTTCCCGTCCTCCAATATAAATTCAAACCTATCTTTAAGAGCATAGAGAGATTTCATATTTGAATTCCAAGTACACGATCCCTGATTCTTTTCCATATTAAGAACATTTACTCACTAATGTACTTTTGCTTCAGAGCTGGGACCAATAGGAAATCACAAACCCATTGGAGACCCTAAACCAACTTACCTAGAATAGAAGTATTGACATCTCTTGCTTTCCAGATCTCAAAATCACCCATCTTTTTAGCCATAATGATTTTATTCCAGCCAACGAGATGTACACCAGAGTTTGAAATACCTTTCCACAAATATTCCTAGCAATCATATCAATAAAATCATAAATTGGTTGAGGTAGCCAATCCACTTACATATAATATTTTGGGATGAAGTTTAGAACAGACCTAACCAATATCAAAAGACAAGCTTTGTTTAACAATTATAAGTTTTTGTTGGCAACAATTTTGGTAAAACAATGCGTTAAAGTAAATCATCTCAACTGATTTTGAATCACATCAAAGCAGATGTCTAAACATCTGCCTTCTGATCTGAACGTGTTTTTCAAATTTTCTGTTTTCTGTTTTTAAGCGCGCCTTATTCATGTTTTATGGTTTATAACTTGCGAAAAATATGGAGGAATATTTTTCGATCTGTCTTATCTTTATGGATTATATCTTGGCCTACTTTCATGGAGATATTCAAGGGATTCAACATATTGCAATATTTGTTTTTCAGCCCAAGCCCATAAAGAAGCTGTCGCGCCTTTATAAGGACTCGCAACCTTAAAAGATAGCAACAATTGAAGAAAAATATATTCTTGGTGCTTAAATGTTTGAATCTTTTAATTGTAATACACTTTAGTATTGTTTCAATATTTGAGTTGTAAATTTGGATCATTCATAAGCTTTTAAGTATTGAATGATTGAATTTTTTTAAACTTAATAATTCTGTTGTTTTTCACTGTTAGTGATTGAAGGGATTTGAGGAGGGCCTCATACCTAGGTGTGTCTTAGGTAGAAGTATTAAGTGATCAGATCATAAAATGGATGTTTACCGAGGGTCTATGAATTGATACTATTTAGTGGATTTATCCCTGGCTTGGTAGCCCTCAGAGTAGGTGTTGTTGTACACCGAACTGTATTAACAATCCCTTGTGTTTTTACTGCTTTTATATTGTTGTATTTTGTTGTACCCCAAAATTTGCCCTCCCATTTTTATTCAATACTTTCTTCTAAATATCTCAAAAGCTCAAATACAACATGTTGACCTAATTTCATAGCTCAAGATATTTCTCAAGATTAATTGATTGATAAGTGAAATTCAGTCAACTGATGAAAAGTCAACTGATACACCAAAAGTCAAACTTTTACTTTTTGGTCAACATTTAGTTTCAAAGATCAAAATTCATTAAGAAATTCAAGAATATAAAGCTTGATCATCAAGAAGTCAAGAAGATCAAAAGTCAATTTGAAAAGTCAAACTTTTCAAGACTTAGAAATTTTTCTAAGTGTTTTATACATGTTTATTTCATAACTTCATATCAATTTTTCACCATGATGCAAAATGATTCAAAGGAAACTTTCAACATGAAAGTTGTAGATCTTGATGAATTCTACAACTTTTTATTAGAGGGTTGATGTCCAAAAAACACTTATATTTGAAGATATAAGCCCATGAAGTCATGACATTTTCATCTAACACTTGGAGAAATTTCAACAGATTATGGTCAAGATTTTATCCCAACTTCTTGGCATATTTTCACATAGTTCCAAGATGATTTTGTCAAAATGGCCAACATGAAAATTATAAAGGATATTTAAATATTTCTAAAACATCTAAGACCATGAATTTATCATACTTGAGCTAGAAGATTCAAAGGCATGAAGTTGGGCATCCATCCTTGAATTACAAGTCTTTTTGTTGAAGAACACATGATCCAATCTACATGTTATGCTGCATAATATTATATTGTAGGACTTCTTGCTTGCAAATCTCTCCATAATTTAATGTTTACACAAAAGCTTGGACCATTACCCAAGAGATACAATCCATTATCCAATTAACTCGCCATTTAAGGTAAAAAGTTACCATTGCTATTCTTGAAAAGAAAGCTTGTTGGTACAAAATTTGTCTTGAGCCCATACCTTGTTTACTTCTGATTTTACTCCACCATAAATCATGGAAAATAACCCCTCTATACCAACAACTTTGGTACTTCATCTTGGGACTATGGAGTATTTGATATAACTTGATATTTACAATCCAACCTAACTATAACTCCATAATTTGTAAACCTAATCAACTCTTGTTCACAAACCTCTTACCTATAAATAGAAGAAGCATTTGCAAGATAAAGGGGGGGAGATTCTTATGTGTTGAAAAATCCTCAAAACCCTTTATACTCCAAAAAACCAGAATTATCCACAAAAACCTCCATTTTTGAGCTTTGAAGTCCAAATCTTTGAATCTCATACCTTGCAAGTTTTCTCAAAACAAATCATCCAAATACTTCACATACATCATATAAAAGTTGTTCAAACACAAGAACAACTTCTGTGACATCATTATCTCCACTTTCTAAACTAAAAAACATTGTCTTGCAAGTTGACTTGGTTGGAGAGATTTAAACACTTTTAGCACAAAGTAACGATTGGAACAACTTCAGAGAGGTCCAAGGAAGCTCAATCAATCATCACATTGCAACTGGAAACATCCATACACATTTGGAATTTTCACTTCAAAAGGTAAGTCTTCTCAAACTGTGATATCCTTATTCATACATCATTTTAGTTTCATTTTCAAAAGAATAAAATATGACAAATCATAGTAGAAGAGTTGCGAACACTCAAAACTACAGAAAAATGATTCTGGAAGCCTGACACGGCCGGCCGTGTCACCTGACACGGGCTGTATCAGGGAGAAAACAGGACAAAAGGTAAGGCAGGGTCTTGACACGAGTTTCCGTGTCACGGGACATGGTCCGTGTCAATCTTACTGGGATTAAAACTTGACAAAAGGAAAGACAAGGTCTTGACATGGGTGCCCGTGTCATAGGACAAGGCCCGTGTCACAGGACACGCCCGTGTCAATATTACTGGGATTAAAACTTGACAAAATGACAAGGCATGGTTCTGACACGAGTGTCCGTGTCATAGGACACAACCCGTGTCCATCTTACTGGGATTACAAACTTGGAAAGTGGAAGGATAAGGTTCTGACACGGGTGCCCGTATCAGCTCAGCTGGGACAAAAAAATACATGCATGGATTATTATAGGGTCCTGACACGGGTGCCTGTGTCACAGGACACAGCCCGTGTCAGCCTAAACACCAAGAATCTTGATTTTGAGACTTTTTATTCAATTTGGTTGTAATAGTAATTAGGTTTTAATTGCTTTCATCCCTATTTATAATTTGTACCCCCCATTCCCTAAATGATGTAATATCATAGAGTTTTACATTTCCGCAATTTATCACTTTAAATATAAATGCTAGTAATTAGGATGTGTATGGCAAGACATAAAATCAACAAGTAGCAAACCCTAATTCAAGAACAAATGCATGAAATCAAAATTCTTTGCACATTTGCACCCCTAGGATTAACCTCACTTGTTGCCTTGAGAAAAATAGTCATGTCCCTCGAACGTGGGATACTTTAGCAATGACCCTCGATTACAAGATCGTAGTCCCTCGATGACCCTTCAATAATGCCTTCGGTAAATGATCTTAGACCCTTACAAATTGCTAAGGTATCCTACAATATTGCCTTCTATGACTGAACGACGATCCACACACGTTCCTTTGTTGGTAGAGGTGTAGCGGAAAGCAACAAAAGTTTTGGAAACATTTATCTGGGAATTTATTGTATCCATAGAGATTAGTTATTGAGTTGTCGTTCGATAAATCTCTCGTTAATGAGTTTGAGGGTAATTGGTTTGTAAAGAAAATGTTATCAACAAAAAATAAATATAAACAAAAATAAAAACTAAGGAAGAACTTATCAAGCTTGCAAATAATCTACTCATCACAGAATTAAATCTACCGACCAGTTATACGCAACCTAACAATACTCATCAATGTCACCACGTATCACTCACAACCTAAGTCATTTCTAACCCAAATTGAGAGACCAAATGTATCATCTCATAAGTAATATATCTACCTACTTAACAACACACAAGACAACCGTGTTACTCGCACTAACAATCTCTCAGCATAGCACAACCCACACAGAGGCAATAAGCTCTGATACTCAAGTAGATGTCAGCTCTAAATCTATCTCTAGAGTTCAAAAACTAACAGATAATCATCCTAGATAAGAATCTAAGCAGTATATATCCATAACAACTTAAATCACTAGCACAGAGTAAAAGTCTAAGATAATAATCAATAAAGATTTGTAAAGTAAGTTTAATATAACGCCATGGGTGACAAATATACATAAGTTCAGAGTAAATATATGTACAAACTCAACACATAAAGAATACATAAAGAGGAAGAGAAATGAACCACAAATCTACCGGTTTGTCAGCGACGATTGATGAGAAATCCATTCCGGATCATCCGTATGCAAGCTTCAATGTTGTTTTCTAAGTTAATCCTATCCAAAAATAAAGGTTGATGGAGTTGGAATAAAAAATACCCAAAACCATACCAAAAAAATGTATTTTTACACCTAAATAGGCATTTCTGACTGTCCAGCATCGCTCGACGACCAAAAAGCGTCACCCAACGACCAAAACAGCGTTTTCCCACGCTACAACCCTCCTAGCATTGCACGACGACCAAAAGCGTCGCACGACGACATATGACAGAAAGTTGAAAAAATCAACACAACATTCTGCACTATTTCAGCCATAACTTTTGAACCGTAACTCCGATTCGCGCCCGGTTCGAAGCGTTGGAAAGTTTTTTCAATGCTCTTTCTAACAATGCCTAAATATCAAAGCTTGAATACCTACAAAAATGAGATGAAATCAATTAAACTCAATGATATTTACATAATAACGCAATAAATACACTATAACATAAGCTATACCAAATATACACTAAAGTTAAGGTTTATTGACAAAAAGCAAACTAATTAAGCCGATGAGTGTTAATTATTCACACTCAAATTCACAACAATTTAGAACTCATCAAACTCTCCCCAACTTAAAAGATTATTTATCCTTAAACAAAGTCAAATAAACTTAAAGAAGCAAAAGAAGATAATCAAAAAATCACGAATCAACATGTTTTTGAAAACGGAAAACAAATGTATGGTTTAAAATAAAAACGTACACACAAGAGAAAACTTACCATTAAACTACAATGATAACATAAACATGAAACAAATGATAAATACAAAAATTATGCCAAACATTCTAAAAAAATAGTAGTTCACAAATGAATCACACATAGAAAACAGAATCATCGGTAGATGAAAAACACACAAAAATGCGGTATTTTTACTCATCCAACAATCTTGCAAACAATAGACTAAATTATGCATTTATCCAAAAATTTACATTGAAAATATAAAAGCAAGAATCTCAAGGGTTTTTCAAGGTTGTAATGTGGCTTGGTTAACAAACAAGTGATAAGTCCTAAAGCTAATCGAAACAAAAACTTGCCTAACCTAAGAGAGTAATTACTTCCACAAAGTTTCAAACAATAGAATTTCAATCAAACTTCTTCTTCATCCCAAATTTCAGACCAACACACATCACATATTCAACAAAACATTACTCCATACTCTTTTTGTTTTTCTTTTTCAAAGCTTTTCTATTTTTTCCTTTCTTTTTCTATCACTTCTTTTTCACATTTCTTTCTTTCTTTCTTTCTTTTATTTTTCTATTCAACCTCATAGCAATCAACTAATAAATACACAATCAATTTTCTCCCCAACTTGAATTCAACCATAATTATAATGTGAATACCCCCTACTTTCTAAGACAAGGTAAAAGTTTAACTAAAAATCATAGTTGAGAGTTCAATAAAACAAAGAATCAATATCCATGCAAAAAGGGAAACTAAACACTCATAGACAAGCATTTAGTAAATGCAACATGTATATCGACAAAAAGCTCAAAGGGGTTACTAATGATCACATAATCACAAGGTGAATTGACTTATATGACCAAAGTAGTTGTACTCAAAATGAAACAAAAAAAATACCTTAATCATGTTCAAGCTTTCATACAATCAACACAAATAAAAGATTAAGCATAATAAAATCCAGTTACAACAAGAATTGTGATCTCTAACATATGTGAACAATGAAAAGCTACCTCACAAAAAGGGTAGGAACTAAAGTAATTCACAAATGAAAAAGTATACAAAATAATGAATGGCATAAAATTGTAAAAAGTCTAAGTATCATGAATATGCTAAAGTATAGAAAGCGATAAACACATACCTCAAACATGTATAAAACTTTAACAAAATCATTACCACGTATTTGCAAGTTGAAACGATCAAACTTGACAAATCACCTCAATATTCTACAAGTTACCAAACCAAAACTTGAGTGCAAATAACAATAAAATAATTAGAAAAATAATACTCTTACAAAATTTCTATGTACAAAATTTACAATATATACAACGACCAAAAGTTCTCAAGCTAAAGACGACAAAAAACATAAATTGACATAACAAAACAAATAATGATATGAAAACCGGGTGAAAAATGAATTAACAAGTTGAAAAGTGAAGATTTGAAATTCAGAATATTTCCTTGTTTCAACTTGTTAAAGCACAAATCACCACACACATAAACAAATACAGACAAACATGTTTGTTTTACGTCGTAAGCTCGACGCTTTTATTGTGTGAGCTAGTAATCTCCTCTCATCATGACATGGTATTATCACACCGGGAAAACCCAAACAAAGTGTCCTAACAATCACCCAACAAACGTTACAAAAACGAGACAATTCACAACAATATGTGAAAGCAAAGAAAAACACATATATGCACAAATATCATATACAAGTTAATATACAATTTCTATACAACATATACATTAATTACAAAACTCAAAAACAAAAGAATTATCGCAATTCGAAGACAATAGAACCAATACCTGGCAACATCACCATTTTGTTGGAACGGTGTAGCGGCAAGCAACAAAAGTTTTGAAAATATTTATTCGAGAATTTATCGTATCCACAGAGATTGGTTATTAAATTGCCGTTCGACAAATATCTCGTTAATGAGTTTGGGCATAAATGGTTTGTAAAGAAAATGTTATCAACATAAAATAAATAAAAACAAAAACAAAAACTAAGGAAGAACTTATGAAGCCTGTAAATAATCTACTCATCACAGACTTAAATCTACCAACCAATTATACGCAACTTAACAATACTCATCAATGTCACCACATATAACTCACAACCTATGTCATTTCTAACCCAAATTGAGAGACCAAATGTATCATCTCAAAAGTGATATCTCTACCTCCTTAACAACACACAAGACAACCGTTTTACTCGTACTGACGATCTCTCAGCATAACACAACCAACACATAGGCAATAAGCTTCAATACTCAAGTAAATGTCAGCTCTAAATCTATCTCTAGAGTTTAGAAACTAACATATAATCATCCTAGATAAGAATCTAAGCAGTATATGTCTATAAAAACTCAAATCCCTAGCACAGAGCAAAAACCTAAGATAATAATCGACAAAGATTTGTAAAGCAAGTTTAATATAACGCCATGGGCGAAAAATATACATAAGTTCAGAGTAAATACATGTACAAACTCAACACATAAAGAATACACAAAGAGGAAGAGAAATGAACCACAAATCTACCAGTTTGTCAATGCCGATTGATGAGCAATCCACCCCGGATCATCCGTATGCAAGCTCCAATATTTTTTTTCTAATTTAATCTTATACAAAAATGAAGGTTGATGGAGTTGGGATCAAAAATACCCAAAACCATACCCAAAAGATATGTTTTTACACCTAAATACGCATTTTTGGCTGTCCAGCATCGCTCAACAACCAAAAGGCGTCGCCCGGTGACCAAAACATTGTTTTTCCCACGCTACAACTCGCCTAGAATCGCCTGACAACCAAAAGCTCCGCCCGACGACAGATGACAGAAAGTTGAAAAAATCAGCACAACATTATGCCCTATTTCGGCCATAACTTTTGAACCGTAACTCCGATTCACGATCGGTTCGAAGTGTTGGAAAGCTTATTCAATGCTCTTTCTAACAATTCCTAAATATAAAAGTTGAATACCTATAAAAATGAGATAAAATCAATTAAACTCAATGGTATTTACATAATAATGCAATAAATACACTATAACATAAACTATACCAAATATACACTAAAGTTGAGGTTTATTGACAAAAAGCAAACAAATTAAGCCGATGAGTGTTAATTATTCACACTCAAATTCACAAAAATTTAGAACTCATCACCCTTCACATCCAATGATAGGGATTCTTATCAATCAATGGTAAGGTAGCAATATCTAAAGGAGGAGGAAAATAACTAAGACTTTTTGAGTAGGTAGAACGTTCATAGTTGCTTGCTCACAACCATTTTCAAAACATTGCCCAAAATCACCAACTACTTTCAAATGAAATATTTTCAAAAGTCAACACTTTGTATGCATTCTTATAGAGACGAGAATCATTATAAAGTTTGCCTAAACGATGGCACTTTTCAAAAATACTTTCAAAACCAATCACAAACACATTTCAAACAATGCATTTCAAAGTGAGCTAGCAACTAAGATTCCGTAGATAACTACAGATGAAAAGGGTGCTAACACCTTTACTTTTCATAACCTACCCCCCGAACTCAAGAAAATTCTCAAAAGGTCCTTCCTGTTCTTTTCACCCTTTCCTTTATTGGATAAAATAAAAGTCGGTGGCGACTCCTGCTATCCGTAAAAATTGTGTCTTGACATTTTATATTATCCTAAGATATTCGTGTCTTGACATCTCCTTCGATATCACATATCTGAGAGCAAAATTTCAATTGGTATCAGAGCAGACATCCCGCTCTGTATCTGGGTGAGATCTATGGAAGATACTTTATGGTACTATGGACAAGGAAGGAGGATTAGTGAATAGACCACCCATTATGGATGAAAGCAATTATGACTATTGGAAACCACGTATGGTGGCTTTTCTAAAATCTCTGGACAATAATGCTTAGAAAGTTATCTCAAAAGGATGGAAACACCCTATAAAATTGGGAGAAGATGGACAACCTACTTCTGAGTTAAAGCCAGAAGAAGATTGGTCTAAAGAAGAGGATGAAATTGCACTTGGAAATTCTAAAGCCTTGAATGTTATATTCAATGGAATTGATAAGAACATTTTCAGATTAGTGAACACATGTGAAGTAGCTAAGGATGCATGGGGGATTGTTCAATCTACACATGAAGGCACATCCAAAGTTAAGATGTCAAGACTTCAGTTGCTCACCACCGGATTTGAAAATATGAGAATGAAGGATGATGAAAGTATTAATGACTTCCATATGAACATTCTTGAGATTGCTAATGCATTCAGTGCTTTAGGAGAAAAAATACCCGAAGACAAATTGGTGAGAAAAATGCTTAGGTATCTCCCCAAGAGATTTGATATGAAAGTGAATGCCATAAAAGAAGCACAAGATATTGACAAGATGAGAGTGGATGAACTTGTTGGATCCCTTCAGACATTTGAATTAAGCATCAATGAAAGATCTGAAAAGAAGAACAAAAGCATAACTTTTGTAACTAATGCTGAAGATGAAGAGGAGGATTGTGATCTGGATACAGATGAAGGAATATCTAATGCTTTAGTTATGCTTGGAAGACAATTTAACAAAGTGATAAAGAAGATGGATAGGAACCCAAGATCAAATGTCAAGAACATCTCATTTGACATCCATAAGTAAAGAAAAAGGTCTGAAGAAAAATCCACTCAAGGGAAGGGAATACAATGTCATGGATGTGAAAGTTTTGGTCACATTAGAGCTGAATGGCCTACATATCTTAAGAAACAGAAGAAGAATATATCTGTTACTTGGTTTGAAGAGTACTCTGAGAGTGATCTTGAAGAGGAATCTGCAAAGTATGTTAAAGCATTGACAAGGAAATATGTTTATGATGAAGATTCTAGTGATGGTGAACTAACCTTTGATGAGTTAGCTGCCTCGTACGGAGAATTGTGTCTCAGAAGTGCAGAAGTTTACCAAGAAGGGGAGAAACAGAAAGCTCTCATAACTCAGCTGAAGGCAGAAAGGAAAGAGCATATGAAAACTATCTCTAATTTGGAAAGTGAAGTGACTTCTTTGAATTCGAATCTTGACAGAATGGTAAAATCATTCAAGATGCTGAATAATGGGTCTGACACATTAGATGAAATTATTCAAGTGGGAAGAGTGACAGGAGACAAGAGTGGTCTAGGGTTTAATGAGAAAAATGATCCTTAATCAGAAGAACCTTCATCAGATTCTGCTCATGCCAAGTCTAAACCAAATTTGTCGAATCAAATGTCTCAACATCATGGAAAACATCATGGCAAGAAAAATTTAATCACACCAAAGATAAATTCTAGCCCTGGAGGTGTCACCACTGTAGAAGGTTTGGTCACATAATACCTTTCTGTTTCAATTTATATAGGTACCCTAAAAATGCTCCTCTTCCCAAGACTGGTCAGATCTCTCAAATTAGAAAAAAAAGAAACAGTGGGTTCCCAAGACTATTGTTACTAGTCTCATAGCTCATACCTCTCTCAGAGTCTCAACCAAAGATGACTGGTACTTTGACAGTGGTTGTTCTAGATACATGGCAGGTGTTAAGAATCTGTTGGTAGATATCAAATCTCACTCCACCAGTTATGTGACTTTTGGTGATTGAGCCAAAGGTGAAATCAAATGAGTTACAAAGCTGGGATGTTTAGGAGTCCCAAAACTTGATAATGTGTTACTTGTTAAAGGGTTAACAACTAACCTAACAAGTATAAGTCAACTGTGTGATCAAGGGTTCAAAGTAAACTTCACCAAGTTAGAATGTCTCATCTGCAATGAGAAAAATGAAGTTATTATGAAAGGAATCAAATTTAAATGAAGTTGAAACATAATCTAATGACAGAAGTACTGATCCTAATCCAACTCAAGAAGATCCTGAGCCCGGTCAACTCAATAAAGGGAATTCAATCAGAACTCAAAGAGATCATCCTAAGGAACTTATTATAGGAGATCTAAATAAAGGAGTTACTACTAGATCAAGAAAAGGGATGTCAAACTCTTGCTTTGTTTCAAAAATCGATCCTAAGAATGTCAAAGTAACCTTAACTGATGAATTCTGGATTAATTCTATGCAAGAAGAGCTAGAAAAATTTAGAAGAAATGAAGTTTGAGATCTGGTTCCAAGACCTGAAGGGACAAATGTGATTGGCACTAAATGGGTGTACAAGAATAAATCCGATGAAAAAAGGGTGGTTAATAGAAATAAGGCAAGATTAGTTTCAAAAGGATACACTCAAATTGAAGGAGGTTATTTTGATAAAATCTTTGCCCCTGTGGCCAAACTTGAATCAATTAGACTACTCTTAGGAGTTGCTTGCATTCTGAAATTTAAGTTGTTTCAAATGGATGTAAAGAGTGCCTTCTTAAATGGATATCTGAATGAGGAAGTTTATGTGGAACAACCTAAGGGATTTGTTGATCCAAGCTTTCCTAACCATGTGTACAAACTGAAGAAAGATCTGTATGGATTAAAGTAGGCTCCAAGAGCTTGGTATGAGAGATTGACAGAATTTCTTGGTGAGAATGGATATAGGAAAGGTGGAATAGACAAAACTCTTTTTGTAAAGGAAGAAGAAGGGAAGATCATGATTGCACAAATTTATGTTGATGATATTGTGTTTGGTGGGATGTCAAATGAGATGGTTCAACATTTTGTCAAGCAAATGCAGTCAGAATTTGAGATGAGCCTTGTTAGTAAGTTAACCTACTTTCTTGGTCTGCAAGTTAAACAAATGAAAGATTCCATATTCTTATCTCAGAGAAAATATGAAAAGAATATAGTAAAGAAATTTGGGATGGAAAATGCCAGTCACAAGAGAACACCTGCTCCTACACATCTGAAGTTTTCTAAAGATGAAAAAGGAGTAAGTATGGATCAAAGTCTTTACAGAAGTATGATAGGCAGTCTTCTACATCTCACAGCTAGCGGACCTGACATTGCCTTTGCTCTAGGGGTGTGTGCTAGATATCAAGCTGATCCTAAAGTTAGCCATGCCAACCATGTGAAGAGAATTCTTAAATATGTGAATGGGACAAGTGACTATGGTATGCTATATTCTCATGGATCTAGCTCTGCTTTAAGTGGTTATTGTGATGCTGATCGGGCAGTGTGATACAGTGGCAGAACCGACTATTATACTGGTTTGCATTTTGCATTTTTTGTTCGCAAAATGTCGCGGTAAGCAAGAGTCACTACCGACTTTTATTTCATCCAATCATGGAAAAGGAAAAAGAACAGAAAAAACCTTTTTTCGAGATATTCTGAGTACGGGGGGGTAGATTATAGAAAGGGAAGGTGTTAGCACCCTTTGTATCCGTAGTTATCTACGGGCTCTTAGGTACTTGCTCATTTTTTCAAATTGCTTGTGTGTGTTTGTCTTAAAAATGTTTTACTTCGTGATAACCCTTGTATCAGTCCTCAAGGATGTGACGAAGTTTGTTTTGAAAGGTGTTTGTGTGAAAAGTTTTTTATTGAGCAAGTACTTAAGATTCTACCTACTCGAAAAAAAGATTGTTCGTTCTATTTCCTTTAGACAACGCTATCCTACTATTAAGGAGTAGGTATCACCGTCATTAGAGTTGTAAGGGACATTCGAAAGGGACGAGTACAATCACTAAAGCGATAGTTAGAAAACTTTAGTAATAACCCTAGAGTCTTAAGATCTTTCTGAGGCAACATTTCTGAGGCAACATTTCCGAGGCAACATTTCCGAGGCAACACTTTGATCTTTTAGACGAGAGGGCGACCACTAAAATCTCCTATGCTTAATGACTATTTATCAAAGGCAACCAGAGTGAGGCAAACCCTATGAGTGAACATGTGCATGTGAACTTTTTTCAGTTATTTAGTCTTTGCACATTAGGTGATCTACCGTTTTAAATTTCAAGCATCTTGCCATACAATCCTATTAGCCATGTATCTAGACAGTTAAAGATTGCGGGAGTTTAAAGTGCGAAAAATAAACCTAACTATTACAAGGCTTAGGGGAGGGGGATTAATTACATAACCAAAAATCGGGGATTTAAACAGTAAATAAAAACCCTAAGTTAACTATTACAAACCCTGAACAGTTACAAAATAATGGACAAATAATTAAGCGCGCGGCAAATTAAATGCGAGGACGATTGAAATAATCTAAAACCCTAATTTGAGAGAAAAAGATTTTTTTGGATTTTTATTTGAGAAAATGTTTAATTGCAAATTAATTAAACCTAATTTCTAATTGTTTTTAAATTATGAAATAAATTAAACTAACCTAATTTTCTAACTAAATTTATTAATTAAAGAAATAGATATTTATGAAAAAAATGATCTTTGATGTATTTTTGAAGAAAATTAATTATGTACGATTTAAAACCCTAATTCTAATTATTTTTTAATTATAAAAAGAATATTACATTACCCTAAATTAATTAAACTAAATAATTAAAAAAAATTTTATTAATAAAATATCTTTTTGTGTTTAATAAAAAAATAATTTATTTTAATTAAAAGAAAAAAAGAAATAATTAATGAAAATAAACAAAGAAAATAAAAAGAATAGGAAAAAAGTACTATGATGGGCCTGCATGCTAGCTGAAAAGGGGGGTGTGAATATGGATTCCCTGGCCCATTAAGCTAAGCTCGGTCAACCATGTTGGATTAGGTGCAAGTGTTGACTTGAGGTGCACCAAGGACATTTAGGAAGGAAGCGTCAGATCTGGCCAGCAGTACATCCAGTGGTCATGAATTGCTAGCGCGTGGTGGATGGTTGAGAGCGTGATACACCTGATTACAGAAGAAAAAATAATACAAAGAAATTGTTGGGACCTGGGATCGAACCCAGGTCCTTAAACTCGCCTCCAACGATGCATTTCCAGCTGCGCTACCTTGTTAACTTGTTTGTATAATGAGAACAAAATATAATAAATAAAATAAAACAGTAGATTCAAAAAAGCGCGCAAGTTTCGATTGAGCCAATGGTGGGCTGCCACATACTATCTTCTTCGCTGTAACCGTCGTATTAGGTGAAAGACTTTTACCTACAGACACAAGTCTGTAGCTATAACCCCTGCAAATTTCAAAAATACACAAAACACATGATAAATGATATCTAAATACATAGCTCCATTCGTGGTTATCTCGTGAACACCCTGGTATCCTTCTTTTTGGCTAATTTCACCTGTGTAAGAAAGCCTTAAATTGCAAACGTAAACCCTAACAATGGCAACAACATGTAGAGGCGTCAAAAATGCAATTAAGTAATGCAGTTAGCTTGCAAACATGATGAGGATTACAAATATATGACTTAAACATGCTAAAGATGCTAGGAATACAATAATCGATTTTGAGTTTAAGGGCAAATCGTGAGAGCAATTACGCGTATTTCTAGGTGCTTCAAGCCTTGCAAATGATCCAATTGGCTTCTGGCAGGTCCAAGAATCGATTAGCAGTGTTGGAATGGTCTGAATTGATCTCTAAATGCAAAAACAATCCAACACTTTTTGTCACTTTTTTGGAACTTTGTTTTGTGTTTTCACGACTGCTCAACCCCTTCTTTTGATCTGCAATTGTTGTATACATATGGTAGACTGAATTAGGTTAATAAAATTGTATCATATTTTTGAGAATTATGAAAATATGATTTGATTTGATTCATGTATGATATCTTTCTAAAACAAGCTTCAATCCAATATTTTCCAACGCTAATGAGTCTTGCACGAATTGATCATCATGCTAGCTGTACATGGACTCCAAATGTGCACAAAAATCCCAAGATTTGATTTGTTTTCATTATTTTACCATTATATTTGATTTATTTTGATTTAAATGAATAAAAAAATCAAAATAAATGATAAAAGTAATAAAATAATAGGTGGTAAAGCTCAGGGGTCGTGGGTCCTATTACAAACATGTTTCAAGAAAGAAAACATGGGCCCCTTTGGAAAAAACGCAAATTTGATCAATGTTGACTTTTAACAATTTTTCCAAAAATTGCCAACTTTGACAATGCACAACTCTCTCAATTTTGACCCTAGGATGGTTCTCTTGGACTTTTTAGAAATCTTAGGATGTTACCTAAACAACCATTTTGGTTTCATCTCAATTGGATCTTTCATGTTCATGTATGAAGCTTTGACCCAAAAGGTATTTTTGTTGACTTTTCAAAAGGACCTATAATGTAAAAATTTATATCTTTTGATGAGTGCGTATTTTGAACTTGTGGGATGAAGATGCGTTGTAAGTAATTGTATCCTCTTCAAAATGAGCTTTGGATGGAAAATTTCTGATAAAGCATGTGGAAGTTATGTTTGGTCAAAGTTGGGTTGACTTTTACTAAGAAACCCTAATTTAGCAACTTTTGGGTTTTGATGAATTTGGAGGATTCCTTGGGGAATCATGATCAGCCCTTGATCAAATGATGAAAGTTACTTCAAAATGTTAATGTTGACCAAAAATCTTGAGGTTTAACTTTATGTGGGCCACAGTTGACTTTTGACCTAATATAGTCGATTCTTAAGCATTTGAGCAGTTGACTGAGCAAACTTCTTATGCAAGACCTGAAACTTGGCATGGATGATCTTGGGAACATAATAAGACCTTGGAAAGAATTTGAGGCCTTTGTGGTTCACCCATCTTGATGAAAATAGAAACCCTAATTTGAGGTATACTACCTTAGGAGAGAGTTTGTCTGGTCAACTCTTGGGCTTCCTTGAGCAACTTGGGGACCTCACTTGAAATTTATTGAGTAAAATGGGAGGGAAAATTTTGGGGTACAACAGCTGCCCCTGTTCAATCTTCTTAAACCTGAGGATGTAGATTGGCTCGTCCGCCTTTCGTGATCTGAAGGTGGAAAATGATTGAACACTAGAGTGCCTAGAAATTTGCACTCGCATGAAGTGGAACTTGATTTTTGATGTCGGGAATGAGCTTATAGATGCCATCTTGGGTGTGGCAGAATACTGTCAGAGATGGGCTTAGAGATGCCATCTAGAGGATGTTGATTTCCTGAGACATTCCTTCGATAAGAGTTCCTGTTACTGCTGTTGAAGAATCTGCTGAGGAACGTTGGTATCCGTCTTGGGAGAAATAGAATTTTAGGAGCTTCAGTTGTCTGTTAATATACTTGGGAATTAACTCCGGCTTGAGGAAGTAGAAGTGAACTGCATATCTGGTCATGGTATATGCTGCACCGCGACATACTGGGGAAATGCGAAACCAATCGTGTTTGATCGGGTCTCGGTCTTACAGTGTTGTGGACTACTGTCTGGAGATAGAAGAGGAGGAACCTGGATAGTAAGGTTATGAGAAGGAACCTGGATAGCAGGGTTACTTCGATATGAAAGCTTGTATAGTAGGGTTGTGAGAAGGAACCTGGATAGTAGGGTTACTTCGATATGAAAGCCTAGATAGTAGGGCTGTGAGAAGGAACCTGGATAATAGGGTTAGTTTGATATGAAATCCTGGATAGTAGGGCTGTGAGAAGGAACCTGGATAGTAGGGTTACTTCGATATGAAAGCCTGGATAATAGGGCTGTGAGAAGGAACCCGGATAGTAGCGTTATAAAAAGGAACCTGGATAGTAGGGTTACTTCGATATGAAAGCCTGGATAGTAGGGTTATTTTGATATGAAAAGCCTGGATAGTAGGGCTGTGAGAAGGAACCTGGGAAGTAGGGTTACTTTGATATGAAAAGCCTGGATGGTAGGGCCGTGAGAAGGAACCTGGATAGTAGGGTTTCTTCGATATCAAAGCCTGAATAGTGGGGCTGTCAGAAGGAACCTGGATAGTAGGGTTACTTCGTGATAAGTTCGTGTAAAACTTCAAAAGGAACCGGGGTAAGGTTATTTTGATATGAGAGCCTAGGTAAGGTTGTTTCATGAGGAGTTTGGGTAAAACTGCAGCGGGAACCTGGGTAAGGTTACTTTGGGCTAAGTCCGTGTAAAACCTGGGTAAGGTTACTTTGAGATAAGTTTGTGTAAAACTTCAGAATAAATCGGGGTAAGGTTATAAGTTTGTGTAAAACTTCAGGATGAACTGGGGTAAGGTTATAAGTTTGTGTAAAACTTCAGGATGAACTGGGGTAAGGTTATAAGTTTGTGTAAAACTTCAGGATGAACCGGGGTAAGGTTATAAATTTGTGTAAAACTTCATTATGAACCGGGGTAGGGTTATAAGTTTGTGTAAAACTTCAGGATGAACTGGGGTAATGTTACTCTGATATGATAATGTAGATTAGTTGACCTGTTTGATTTTGGGAACTGAGTTTCCATTAGTTGTCCGTAGACGTGATCTGTATAACTGCTGGATTCATTGAAGCTAATCGTCTTTTCCTGAAAAAAATATCAGAGTTAGTTATATGTGATGTATGAAATGCAGGGCGAGATGATGTTCTCAAAATAAACGAGATTATGCTGTATATGATATGTATGCATCTGTCATGATGTATGTTCATGAAATGCTGTCGGGGTATGCTCGTGTCTGGGAGAATAAATCTCTGACGGTTGCTGGAGATTTGCCAATATTCTGTCGGGAAGAGATGCTGGAGAAATAACTTTGTGGGGACCAAACTTTGGGGGAAGAGATACTCTGTTTGGTAGACCTGCTGATCTGAAGGAATAAATTTAGCTGGGGATGAAATTCCATTGCTGGAAGTGTTGAGCTCCGTTGGAGAAATAAACTCTGCTTGGGGAATAAGATTTATTGACTCGCCTTCAATTACGAACCTCGACTAGGGATAATTATATCCTATTTTGGGAAAGCTAACATCCATGCCTTTGGATACTTTTACTTTGTGGGGAGTGCGTATACCAATAATTATGTTCCCAAGCATGACTCTATCCCGATACCTGTTGGGCAAAGGAACCGTCGAGTTTGGCACTTCTTATTTTCCCTGTTTCTGAAATTACGAGTAATTGTCTTTTGTCCCTTATGTAAATATTTATGTGCAACAATCATTTTCAAATGCATATATCAAAAATAAATCATTGGACGTTCTTGTAAAACAAAACAGAAAAAGAAACAAATTGAAATTTTGTAAAAATGACTTGTATTGATTTTGAAATTGGCCTGTAATAGGCGTTTTGTACAAGGAGGCTGACGTCCTAGTAAGAAAACGCCGCCGAAAGATAGGAATTATACAATTTGTGTAAAAGAAAGAAAAACAACTATGTGAAACGACCCCATTGGGTTCTAACTTTTCTATTGCCTTTATATCTTCAAGCGTCTCATCACTTTGCTACTTGGCCGAAGGTTGATCATTGATTGGCGCTGTCTGAGCTAGATATTCGATACCAAAGTCATGTCGCAAGGTGATCCAATGAGACATAGTGATACGCTTCAATCCCTAACTTTTGCCAGGATTGCCCTTTCGGGTTTTCAATCCACCGAGATATCCTTTTTTGCCCAAGCCTCCCTTTTGGGTTTTCGACTTGTCGGGTGTACAGATTTTTTCATTTTCATCCCTTGCTTTTGGCCGAACCCTTTTAGTTCGCCGGGAAGCCCTTATTTTTGCCTAGGCTAGTCGACCTAGCGGGTCTTTTATTATGCGTAGTGTGATACGGTGGCAGAACTGACTGTTAAATACTGGTTTTGCATTTTGTATTCGCAAATGTCACGGTAAACAAGGGTCGCCACTAACTTTTATTTCATCCAACTAAGGAAAGGAAAAAGAACATAAAAAACCTTTTTCGAGAATGTTTCTGAGTACAGGGGATAGATTATAGAAAGGGAAGGTGTTAGCACCCTTTCTATCCATGGTTTTCCATGGGCTCTTAGGTACTTGCTCATTTTCAAATTGCTTGTGTGTGATTGTTTTGAAAAGTTTTACTTCGTGATAACCCTTGTATCGGTCCTCAAGAGTGTGACAGAGTTGTTTTGAAAACTGTTTTGAAAAGTGTTTGTAAAATTTGTTTGTTTGAGCAAGTACCTAGGAACTAATCTACCTACTCGAAAAAAAGCCTGTTCGTTTTCCTTTAGACAGCGCTATCCTACTATTAAGGAGTAGGTAGCTCCATCGTTGGAGTTTAAGGGACAATCGAAAGGGACGTAATGGTCATTGAAGGCAACATGTAAAGATACCTTAGCAGTTCGAAGGGACTATCATCATATATTCGTAGGCAACATCAAGAGACAAGATCATTTCTCGTAGGCAACTCGAGGGACATTGAGGGATTATGATCTTTATGATGACTTTAAACTGAGGGTCTTTGCTATGATATCCCTACGTTCGAGGGACACGATCATTATTTTCCGAGGCAACCAAGTAGGGAGTACCCTAGGAGTGCAAGTGTGCAACAGTGTATTTTTTCAGTTATATTTATCTTGCAATTAGGGTTTTCTATCGTTCATTTTTATCTTTCCATATAATCCTATTAATCTAAGCATTGCATAAAATATAGTAGCAGAAGATAAAGACGGAAATGTAAATCTAAGCTATTACAGAGCTTTGGGGCAGTTACATAATAGTGAAGAGTGCGGAAAAGAAATCCTAAAATTATTACATCCCGGAAGCAATTACATGATAATGATGAAAAAATGCAGGAAAAATAAAGCTACACTATTACAGTTGAACGCGCCCTATACATTTTAACTAGGAAAATAAAAATAAGATGAAAATAGCAAAGAAAATATTTTGGTGATTTTTTATGAAAAAAATGATTTATGATAATTAATTAAATAAACCTAAAAAACCAAATTAATTTTAATTAATAAAAAAAAATTAATTTTGAAAAAAGTTAATTAAAATACCTAAATCCTAATTAGTTCGAATTAAAAAAAAAGTTAGTTTTGAAAAAAAAGGTTAATTTAAAAAAACCTAAAAACCTAATTAATTTTAATTAAAAAAAAGGTTAATTAAAAAAACCTAAAACTTAATTAATTTTAATAAAAAAAAAGTTTTTTTTAAAAGTTTATGTGTAATGATTAATAAAAAAAATTAAGTTTTCCAAAAAATAGATAGGGGAAGAAACATCAATGAAAAATAGGGTTAGAAAATAAAAATAATGCAAATGTCATGGGTGGTTGTTGAACCAAAAATTAATTTAAAACCTAAAATTAAATTAAAAAACCTAAAATTAATTATTCAAGTTTATTATAAAAAATCAAAGGTTTGTGAAAAATATTAGGTTTTATGAAAAAAGTTTTAAACAGACAGATGGTTGCCTTAACCTCCTCAGGATGTCTGCCTTGCCATACATTGGTGGTTGTTATGATCCGACCTCAGTGGTTTATAATAAACCTGCATGAGACCATAATGATCAAATCTGTAGATTGAATCTCATAGACACATTAAACAAATTAGTATACCATGAAATACAAAAAAAAATGACATTTTGTAATATTAAAACCGATATGGCATGCATGAATGCTTCTACACCCTTTTGATCATGAAGATCAAACCAGCCTTACCCTTACTGGAGAAGTAGTGAGATGGAGGTTTGTTTGTAGTGAGATGGAGGTTTGTAAAAAGGATTTCAAGATTTTTAGGGTTCTTGAAAGAATTTGATATTTTGACAGGATTGTGGCAAAGGTTTTTTTTTCCCGTGTGTCATTTGTGTGAAAAGAATGAGATTATATCATGGAAATTAGAGAAAAGATATGGGCTTTGAATGTGCAATTGAGCCTCCAATAACCACAAGCAATAGTGCATATTTTTATTCACTTGAGTCCGTCATATTTCAGGCTAAATCGCAGAGGCTTAAGTGCAATTTTTGGAGTTGAAATGTGAAAACAAAATGTATCCGACATCGAGAACTAACTCTTGTCCAAAAATGGGCTCAATCGGATAAACTGTGAATTAGTTATGAATTTTTGAAGTTTTGGCTCAGACGAACTTATTTTAGGCTCCAGTGTCAACTCTGATACGTTCTTCAATAAAAAATTGGTATTGATTGGAGCAGAACTCGGTCTCGACCTTGGGAAAAAAGTTGTTTATCTGAGTCAGTGACCTTGTGTAAAAAGATGGGCCCGATCCGATAAAAATTGACCGAATTATGAATTTTCGAAATTTCGACCCAGATTAAATAATATTCAGCATTCACGATTTTCGGCACGTCACGCGCACTATTGTAGCGGTAAAAATCGGAGATTAAGTTATTAATTAACTTGACTCACAAAAGCAAGAGTCGCCACCGCGCTTTATTATTCCCAAGGGACAATGGGAAAGAGCGAAATAAAACCCTAAAGTATGCAATGTAAAATAATACTTTTAAAAGTAATGAAAATACAAGGCGTTTTTGAAAAGAGGTCTATGGTTCGGGGGTTGGTTATACAATGGGAAGGTGTTAGCACCCAATGTATCTATAGTATTCTATAGGAACCTTTTGAAATATCTGTTTATTAAAATGTTTGTTTGATTAAAAATAAATTGTTTTGGCCAAAAAGGGGTATGGACGAGTTTTTGAAGATACGAAGACCTAATGTCGAAGTTTTGACGTGTGAGTTTTTTTTTTTGAAGAAATTGGATATTTGGGAAAATTATCCTATATTTTTAATGAATGAGGGTATTCGTACGATGTTTTTTGATGACATAAAGTCGACAAAAAATTAGACAATTCCCTTGGATTAAATCGAGCAAGTAAAATAAGATGAATCCACAAAGTATAAGCATTCAAAAATTCACAAGAAAACAAATCTAATGAAACAGATTAATGACCAAAAGCATCGAGAAATTAAAATGACAAAGATATTTAAATAGAATAAAAGAGAACGTAACTAATTATCTAAAGAAGTTATTTAAACTAAATTAAAAATTTAAGATTACTTACTAAAAAAATTCTAAACTAACTACAAATTCTAAGGTTGCAAAAATAGTTCTAAAATTACTAAATTAGATCTAAGCTAAATTAAAAATTTTAAAATTAGTAAATTAAATCTAAACTAAATAAAAATTCCAAGGTTGCTAATCTAAAACAAAAAAATTTCCAAAGTTACTAAACTAAATCTAAATCAAATAAAATTCTAAAAGAATATTAAACTAATTCTAAACAACTAAAATTCTAAACTTATTAAACTAATTCTAAATCAAATAAAAATTATAAACTCATTAAACTAATTCTAAATCAAATAAAGTTCTAAAGTCCCTAAACTAAAACTAACAACTAAAATTCTAAAGTTAACTTAAATAAAATCAAATAAAATTCTAAAGTTTACTAAATTAAAACTAAAACAAATAAAATTCTAAAATTTACTAAGTCAAATCTAAATGAAATAAAATCCTAAAGTTACTAAAATAAAACTAAACAAAATAAAATTCTAAAGTTTACTAAGTCAAACTAAAACAAATAAAATTCTAAAATTTACTAAGTCAAATCTAAATGAAATAAAATCCTAAAGTTACTAAAATAAAACTAAACAAAAATAAAATTCTAAAGTTTACTAAGTCAAAACTAAAACAAATAAAATTCTAAAGTTACTAACATAAAACTAAAACAAAATAAAATTCTAAAGTTTACTAAGTCAAAACTAAAACAAATAAAATTCTAAAATTACTAAAATAAAACTAAAACAAAATAAAATTCTAAAGTTTACTAAGTCAAAACTAAAACAAATAAAATTCTAAAATTTACTAACTAAATTATAAAATCACTAACTAAGCTAAATCAAATATTCTAAAGTTATTAACTAAGTTAAACATTCTAACATTATTAACTACTGAATGAAAATTTTAAAATTACTAACTAAGTTTGATAACAATTCTAAACTTACTAACTAATTCTTAAAAAAAATGTTAAGTTGATTCTAAACTAAACTAATTGAGTGAGGTTTATCTAAAATTATGATAAAAAAAAATTCAGAGGAAAACGAAATGGGCCGAAAGCAGACCAGTCTAGAAGAGGGAAATAGGAGTTTTTTGAAAACCCTAAAACAAAAGGAAGAGGCGATTTGTTGTACGGGGAAGGGAAAAGAATGCAAATTTAATATTATTGTTATCAGTTCCAATATAGCAATAAAATAAGGTTGAGACAAAAAAAAAACGATCATCTCCTTCTCTCATCCGCAACATCACCCTCTTCTGTTTCCTCAATCTCTCCAGTTCCTTCAATCTAGCTTTCTCATGCTTACTAATCTCAAGATTCGCACTACTTTCATCCTGATTATCGACGTCTTCGGCGTACTCTCTGGCTTCATCTTCATCCGGCACATTGTCATCATCGTCGGAGCTAGCAGAACGAGCAACGGCTTCGAGTTCGTCTTCGTCATCTTCGATCTGGTCGTTAACGTTCTCAACCTCTTCTTCTTCTTCATCGGAATTGGAGGCGCTTGAAGGCTGAGATTTGGAAGTTCTACCCATGGTGTTTTTTCAGATCGAGGGTTTCGTCGCGAGTGTGCCAAAAAGAGAGAGCACGAGCGAGTTGTATTTCAAAGCGTGAAAGAGTGGAAAGGAATGGCTGTGGGACTGAGTTGTTGTTCCGGTGATGGTATAGAAACGGTGGAAGGAATATGCGCACACGTTTGAGCTTATCAATAAGAGACTGAAGAGTTCGAAGCTTAGGGCGATTCAAAGCCAGTGATACAACTCTGTCTTCATATGGTTGACAATCATCTCCTCGCGACATAGATGCAAACGTCCAGACGAGCACGACACATCAACAATAATATTTTTACAGAGAAAAAAATGAAGGAGGGATAACTACTTACATATCAGAGTCACTCCGACGGCGTTTCAATCGCGTTTGCCGACACTGTTCCCAGGTATTCTTGTGGATTTATTATTCTTCTCTTCTACTGTGGATTAGAGTGCAAATATTCTTGCGCATTATGTTAACTAAACTGAGTATTTTTGTGGTTCCTGTCAAATTTTCTGATATTTCCTATGTGGTGTTAACAGGGGTTAGTAGAAAAGAGGTAAAATTATGAAGTTCTTCTAGGTGTTCGTGTGAGATTTTTCTATGTTGCTGGTATCTATATTTCTTGTCCTTTTTTTGTTAACCAAGTCTAAGTTTATAGAGAAGAAAAATGAAATTTTGGGGGGAAAATGTTGGTGAAAACATGAACGAATGCAGTGCCTTATTTCATCTCCTTTTGATGCAGTTTTTATATTTTTCCACTTTTGTGCTACATGTGGACTGTTCTTGGACAGGTTTTTGGCAAGTTGTGGTGCAGATTTTACATCAAAGCAGTAGCAGGGTGCAGCAGCATGACTTCACAGGTTTTGGGCAACATTGCAGCATACTTTTGGAACAGTAGTGCAGCATATTTTTGGCATTATTTGGGCAGAATTTCGGATCAAGAACAAGTCTTAGCTTTAGGTTTAGATTTTTGTTTTCTTGTACAAACACTTGTGTAAAATTGTTGTGGTAACTTGTAATTTTGACTTAGAGCTTGATTGAATGTAATTTGGGAATTTAAACTTGTGCAACTTGCAAATGGATGAGGCAAAGGTTATTTGGAACTTTGAAGTTATATTTTTGAGATGTCTTGAGAATTGAATGAGTTTGAATAATGGATGATGAATAGTTAGATCTTGAGACTTTGTATTTTAGGCACTTGAAACTTACACTTTGAAGAGTAGTGAATGATATTGTAATGGAATTACTTTGTAACCTCTTGAATTCACATGGATGAGAATCTTGAATAAATTTTACACCAAATCATCTTGCTCTGTTAGTTTAATCTCTAGCCCGAATTGACACACAATTTGATTCCAATTAAAATTTGTGTCGAAATTTGTCTTTGAATTTGAAATGCGTGAATGATGAATGAAGTTGAATTCTTGAGAAAGGTCTTTAATAATTCTTGATATTTTGAACAATTCATATTAATGAGCTTGCACTCTTGGAATAAACTTCGGGAAATTGGAATGCATCTTACTCAAGACATCAAATTCATAAACCTTCTTGAATCTCTCTTGCAAATAAGAACCCTAATGTTATTTGACAAACTCGGATATTTTGGCTTCATGGTATTGGTTACTTGAAAGAAAACTTCACAATAATGAATCCAAATCTTAATTCAAAACTCAAATCCAAGTTAGCTTGCAAACAACAAGAACTTGAAGAATTCTCAACCCTAACTCGCGTCTTTGCCTCATAGTAATTTGCAATACAGACAAATAGCGCAAATCATGCCTTTAAGAAATTTAATCGACAATCCACCTTAATCCAATGATCGCTACTGTTCTATTGCAAAATGACTTGAAGTAGTCCACAATCAATCAAAGAATCATTGGACTAAAACTCCAGTTTCATGAATTATCCCAACAGGAAAATCAAACGTTCTTGAGAAAATGTCTGTGGCATGACTTGCGCCTTAATCTTTGAAGTAATCTCATAAACAACGCTATTTGTGATACTTTGCAAAAGAATCGCCTCAAGACGTTGAAAATTGAAGAAGTTATGACCGTTTGAAATTGAACTTGCAGGAGTTGACTTTTGGTCGAAATGCTTTGAATCGACTTGCACACTTGATCTTTCTTCGCATTCTAAAGCATCTTGATACACATGTAAACCAGTGATGATGAAATCTTGATTGTGCTTTTGGGGAATTTTTTGGAGAAGCTTGAGACCACTTGTCGAACAAGGCGTGGAAATAAACACACGATTCCCCTGATGAATCAGTCTTCAAGAATCAACGATCAACTGTACTTCTGGCTTGAGAGATTCTGAACCCTAATCGAGGCATGATGCCTGATGCTCTTGATTCAGATCTGTTTCCTGCAAATGAAATCAAAGAAACAAAAAACAGACACTTCGTGCTTGATTAGAAGTTAGTGATACATAGGCTAAGAATGTTCAAAATACTTGACCATTTCTGCATAGCCAATGCTCAAAGGTGAGAAGTTAAAACCGACTGTATTTAGTGACCTTGACTTCTGTACAAAAATGCAAAAAATAAATATGGGATCTTAGGTCAAAAATTGGGGTATGACAGCTGCCCCTATTTAAGTTTCTTCTATCTGGAGATATGAAGATTCGAATCTTCATTTCAGCGAGATTGAAGGAACTTAAATATAGAATACACAATTTTTGGCCTTAAGATACCGCAATTATGTTTATGATCTGATATGAATGTAATATTTTGAATTTAATGAGGGATGATACCGTGTGTGACAAACTACTGCTGGAGAAACCAAACACATTATACAGTAATCCCACAGGGGAACAGATTATAATTCCACTGGGGAAACAAAGTCATAGACTTCAAATGAGAGACTCTTTAGAGAATAACTTTGAGGGAAGAAATGAATGATTTAAATCAGTGTTGAGACTGGAAAAGAAATGATTTACATCAGTACGGAGACTGGAGAAAGGAAATGATTGACATCAACACTTTGACTGGAAAAGGAAATTATTGGCATTAGTACAAAGACTGGAAAAGAAATGATTTACATCAGCACTGTGACTGGAAAAGAAAATGATTGACATCAGTACTGATACTGGAGAAAGAAATGATTGACATCAGCACTGTGACTGGAAAACAAAATGATTGACATCAGTACTGAGACTGGCAAATAAACATCTCTGACTTCTAAATTATACCAAGAACGGTAACACATTCCTTCCTTAACCAAGATATCGCTTCAAAAGGATAAAATACAAACTTCCCCATGGGACTTTTCCGAAGGGATGCCGTTGGCTGAGTAGACATTATTGTTGGGGATACAGAAGCTACTCAAATAAAGAGGCCGCCACTTGCTATCTTTCAAAGGTATCAATAACATACAAGTTGCTCACGAAGAGACCTCCGCTTGCTGTTTTTTTCAAAAATAGTAATAACATACAAGTTGCTCATGAAGAGACTGCCGCTTGCTGTTTTTCAAGAGAACAATAAAACACAAGTTGCTCATGAAGAGACTGCCGCTTGCTGTTTTTCAAAGGTATCAATAACATACAAGTTGCTCATGAAGAGACCGCCGCTTGATGTTTTTTCCAAGGTATCAATAACATACAAGTTGCTCATGAAGAGACCGCCGCTTGATGTTTTTTTCCAAGGTATCAATAACATACAAGTTGCTCATGAAGAGATCGCCGCTTGATGTTTTCAAAGGTGTCAATAACATACAAGTTGCTCATGAAGAGACCGCTGCTTGATGTTTTTCAAGAGAACAATAACACACAAGTTGCTCATGAAGAGACCGCCGCTTGCTGTTTTGAAAGGTGACAGTAACACACAAGTTGCTCATGAAGAGACCGCCACTTGCTGTTTTGAAAGGTAACAATAAAATATCGTGAAGATATTGCTGGAGGTGAGAATCAATAATTTCATCGGGGATGGACAAACTGCTCATGAAGAGACCGCCATTTGTCATAACATAAAGAAATTCAGAAATAATCAAACTGCTCAAATAAAGAGTCAGTCGCTTGTTGTCACGTCGATATTCCAGAAGAAGGTTATGATAACACTACTCGGGAACAAAGTTCCTCTTCAATGGGGAACCATGAATAAATCCTTCCTGAGGAGATCACGTATTTAAATTGCAAAGTAAATTCACTCTTCATCTAGGTTTCACAACCTAGAGATATCCACAGGGTATCATTCACAAGAGACAAAGCTCAATCCAGGAATAAACTGGAGAGAAAACAGTCAAACAAGACTCCACCCAATGAGGAAACAACTCAAATGGGGATTTATCCTATCCAGAGATGGAAAAGGAAAGCTAAAGCAAGATTCTTCCACGAGAGTTAACTCTATGGGGAATTAGAAAGGAGGCACACTTTCTGCTTAAGTTGACACTCTATTTGAGGAGAGGAAATATGATAACCAAAGTATACATATCAAGAACATCAACAAATATCAATGTGTGTGCGTGATGCAAGTGTGAATGAATAAATGAATGTTATGTATATGCTGACAAAACAAATAGAGGAGATAGACAGAAGATGATAAGACATCACAGCACAACCCGACACTCAGCTAATCTCAACAAGATGGTAACATTACTGGAGATAAAAACAAAAGCCATCATTGGAGCAAAGTCCTTTTACAAGGCTTAAATATCTATGAAGAGGAAGATATTTTTTGGTAGAAAACCCAAAGTCCAGTCTTCTATCGTCAACAATCCATTGAAAGGATAACAATACAAACAATGTTTCAACTTGAAAAAATCATGCTTAGCTGGAGATACTGGGAACACCACCCTCTGATAATGTGTGCAAAACATATCACATATCTTAACAAATCTGGATTGCCCCTGGGACTATTTTTGGATGCCCCAAGTTTACTGCTGATAAGCTGCATGTTACACGATAATTCTTGCGAATAACTTCACTTCTAAAATGCCCCAAGCTATATGGTTGATGAGGAGAAATCGTCTCAAGAGGATTTTACAAAAGACCTGGCATTCACCATGCTCTGGTGTCTTCAAACTCTTAGAGAGATTCATCGAATCTCGACGTGATTGCCCCGGATTAACTGTAGTTGGCACAACAAAGTCTTCAAATTTTTCCCCAATAAAGAGTAAAGAAGTTGGGAAAGTATTAACTGGGAGAAGAAACATGTCCGTGCTTAGGGTCTTCAGCTGACATGCCCCTGGATATGATTTTTTTTTGAAATGATTCTCCAATTACTCAACATAATTTCAAGCCTTAAAAGAATAAACTCATCACTGCTGCTTATATGTGAGCTTCCTTGATATCAAACAAATGTTTTGCAGTTAGAAAAGTTTATTATGAGAATGAAAATTCTAATGCAACAATTATGTAAGTCTTGAAGATTTTGAAAAGATATCGCACAAATTTTGCGAGTTAGAGCACTATTTATTTTTGTATAGGAAAAACATATGATACCAACATAACTATTTAGAACACTCATGGGAGTCAGGAACACTATCTCATTGAAGTATGCTTTCAAAATAATCTTGCTTCAATTAGGACTTTTGAAGGTTGAATCGTGGCCTGGTTCATGGTTTTTAGAAAAAAGATTTTTAAGGCTCAAAATTTATAGGTGCCCACCCATTCTTCGTGATGTTCTCCAACCCTATGTTCAGTTAATTCAATATGAGTGTTTATCTCTCAAAAGGATTTTGTGACGGTTAAGGAAACGACGATGCTTTCGGAGTAGCAACCACCCTTATGTCTTCGTATTTGTAGTCACCAATTTGTTCTTTGCTGAGGAATTTTCTTTGTATTCCTTTCCTTGCAATTTTTATTTTCCCTAACTTTCGCCTGAACTAATTCTTTTGAATTGATAATCCAGCGGGATGCCTTAATTTTGCCTAAGTCACACGTTTTCATGTTTTTGACTTAGCAGGCTTTTTCTTTTTTCTCGATTTTTGACTTTTTGAACAAAATGGGTGACATTAGCTTGTATTTGCTTGTTGAGAAGATTGTGATTGCCTCGTTTCTTGATGAATGAGGGATAACATTGTGATTCCACATCTTCTGGATTCATTATACATGAAAGGTAGCCCTCGTAGTTTCTCTTTAGAAATATCTTCCTTATGAATTTTGAACACTCAATCAGATTAACTGAAAACTACCCTGCCCCAGGTTAAAAGTTGAGGGTTTTTTCGTATAGAAAAGAAACTTCTACTTCAAGGCTTAAAAGGGGTTAGCAAGGGATTATCTTCCTTATACCTCCGGTGTTTAGGGATTAGAAACAATGCCTGTACATCATCAACAAGATCTTATTCAAAAGCATGCAACCAAAGATTTTGTGTTCTTTAGATCATCATCCTCCCTTCAATCTCTGCCTAGGCAAGAGAATGAGCAACAATTTGGTATCATAGTGCAAAAGCAATTTAAAATTTAAAAGCAAATATGAGTGAAACGAATGAATTTCTTCAAGACAAACATACTCATTGTATTAAGATAATCATTCAGATGCAAACAAGTTCTTACATGCAAACAATGTTTTGATAAACAAGAAAAATTACAAAAGCATAAATAAGTTAATAATCTGGGAAGGCTTTCCATCTGGACTTAAATTACCGAAAACATCCTTCAAATATCAAAGTCACTATCAATCGTGTTTACTCTTCGGCGCATGCTTGATTTGAACTTCAAAACCAACGTCCTTGAATGACAAGATACCACTTCTGACCAACTTCTGAACCTCAATCTTCAAAGCAAAGCAACCCTCCAAGTCATGCCCAGGAGCACCTTGATGAAAAGTACAAGCCAAATCAGCTTTGTAATACCAATGTATCTTCTCAGGAACCTTCGGTGGAGGTCGGGTCTGAACCAAATTCCTCTGCATCAGGATAGGGAACAACTCTGTATAGGTAATTGGAATTGGATCAAACTAGGTTTTCCTCTGATTAGGAACTTGCTGATTCTGTTGATGAATAGGAGAAACATGATGATTCTGACAATGATTATTTCTTCCTCTGGTTCTCTTCTTGGAAAAGTTATTATCAAACTTCTTCACACCATTAGTTGAGCTACCATCTTCATATGAACATCCCTTCCCAACATCTTCTTCTAGACGCACTCCCACATTCACCTTGTCAGGAAAGTCATTAGGTGCATTAACCATCACCTTCTCATGAGAGAATGGTTTTAGAGTTTCAGTGAAGACTTTTATCATCGCTTCGTCCATCCTAGAAGGATTGACTTGGGCGGCAACCAGAATTTCAACCAAACCAGTTAAGTGCTCCACACTAGCTTTCAAATTAATCATCTCTCTACGGAGTTCAGAAACCTCTTGTTTGATATTCTCCATTGTTTTCTTAGCAAGAGTGTTGTACTGGTGAGACCAAAGGAAAAATTAAGACTTGGAAATGACTTTTAAAAGTGAAACAAAAAATATAGAGTGATGCTTGATATGTGAATGTAAAAGAGAGTTTTATTTGATCTTCAAGGTATTAAGTTGTAAACATCAAGGTATGAAGATAGAAGATGAATTTTAAATTGGACCAAAGCGTTGATCAAGTTATCATCAAGATTAATCATCCATTTTTGTGGATTAGGGTTTTCACCCCATCAACACCCAAGATCCATTGAGCTTGACGAAACTTGTGATGTTTACAAAGAAAGACTTCTAAATTTCTTGAAAATCGAGTGAAAAGGGCTTTATGGATGCATGAATGCATGGCTATGCAACAACCACAAGCAAGGTCACAAATAAAGTCGAAAGGTTCAACGTCATAAGCGTGGAGTCAAGGTAAGGAACACCCCCAAGGTATGTACTAACGGTTTAATCACACCTGTAGAACAAGATTCTAAGAGTTCCCGGAGTCTACATTCCTCCTTCGGATATTACCGACGTCTTGATTACTCAATAATCAGCAATATTCTCAAGAGAAACTCATCCGAGCGTAGCATCGCGTAACAATTACTTCTGGATTACTCCGTTATAATCTCCGTGCTACACCTAAAAGGCCAAGATGGGTTATGGTTCTACGGTTCCTAACTTCTCTGGCTCCCAGGTCGAAAGAAACAATGTCTTCCCGATTACTCGGTAAACAAATACTACGTTCAGAGGGGCTTCCACTGAGTGGGGGATTTCATGCCTCCTTCTTCGGGATTACTCCCTCAAAGTTAACATGACTATACCGCCCGTTCTATTCCTAAGTGTAACTTAGTCCGGGTATAGGACTTGTCCTTTATAAATATCACCAACACTCAAATAACCACAATATATACATATAATTAAACAATCAAATAACAATAAAACAGATAAGACAAACTAGGCTTAACCCACTTAGGAATGGACCAACAAGAGGTCAATCTTTCCCCAGCAGAGTCGCCAATTCTGTAGCGGTGAAAATCGGAGATCAAGCTATTAATTAACTTGACTCACAAAAGCAAGAGTCGCCACCGCGCTTTATTATTCCCAAGGGACAAGGGGAAAGAGTGAAATAAAACCCTAAAGTATGCAATGTAAAATAATACTTTTAAAAGTAATGAAAATACAAGGCGTTTTTGAAAAGAGGTCTATGGTTCGGGGGTTGGTTATACAATGGGAAGGTGTTAGCACCCAATGTATCTATAGTATTCTATAGGAACCTTTTAAAATATCTGTTTATTAAAATGTTTGTTTGATTAAAAATAAATTGTTTTGGCCGAAAATGGGTATGGACGAGTTTTTGAAGATACGAAGACCTAATGTCGAAGTTTTGACTTAAAAGGTGTGAGTTTTTTTTTGAAGAAATTGGATATTTGGGAAAATTATCCTATGTTTTTAATGAATGAGGGTATTCGCACGATGTTTTTTGATGACATAAAGTCGACAAAAAATTAGACAATTCCCTTGGATTAAATCGAGCAAGTAAAATAAGATGAATCCACAAAGTATAAGCATTCAAAAATTCACAAGAAAACAAATCTAATGAAACAGATTAATGACCAAAAGCATCGAGAAATTAAAATGACAAAGATATTTAAATAGAATAAAAGAGAATGTAACTAATTATCTAAAGAAGTTATTTAAACTAAATTAAAAATTTAAGATTACTTACTAAAAAAATTCTAAACTAACTACAAATTCTAAGGTTGCAAAAATAGTTCTAAAATTACTAAATTAGATCTAAGCTAAATTAAAAATTTTAAAATTAGTAAATTAAATCTAAACTAAATAAAAATTCCAAGGTTGCTAATCTAAAACAAAAAAAGTTCCAAAGTTACTAAACTAAATCTAAATCAAATAAAATTCTAAAAGAATATTAAAATAATTCTAAACAACTAAAATTCTAAACATATTAAACTAATTCTAAATCAAATAAAAATTATAAACTCATTAAACTAATTCTAAATCAAATAAAGTTCTAAAGTCCCTAAACTAAAATTAACAACTAAAATTCTAAAGTTAACTTAAATAAAATCAAATAAAATTCTAAAGTTTACTAAATTAAAACTAAAACAAATAAAATTCTAAAATTTACTAAGTCAAATCTAAATGAAATAAAATCCTAAAGTTACTAAAATAAAACTAAACAAAATAAAATTCTAAAGTTTACTAAGTCAAACTAAAACAAATAAAATTCTAAAATTTACTAAGTCAAATCTAAATGAAATAAAATCCTAAAGTTACTAAAATGAAACTAAACAAAAATAAAATTCTAAAGTTTACTAAGTCAAAACTAAAACAAATAAAATTCTAAAGTTACTAACATAAAACTAAAAAGAAATAAAATTCTAAAGTTTACTAAGTCAAAACTAAAACAAATAAAATTCTAAAATTACTAAAATAAAACTAAAACAAAATAAAATTCTAAAGTTTACTAAGTCAAAACTAAAACAAATAAAATTCTAAAATTTACTAACTAAATTATAAAATCACTAACTAAGCTAAATCAAATATTCTAAAGTTATTAACTAAGTTAAACATTCTAACATTATTAACCACTGAATGAAAATTTTAAAATTACTAACTAAATTTGATAACAATTCTAAACTTACTAACTAATTCTTAAAAAAAAATGTTAAGTTGATTCTAAACTAAACTAATTGAGTGAGGTTTATCTAAAATTATGATAAAAAAAAATTCAGAGGAAAACGAAATGGGCCGAAAGCAGACCAGTCTAGAAGAGGGAAATAGGAGTTTTTTGAAAACCCTAAAACAAAAGGAAGAGGCGATTTGTTGTACGGGGAAGGGAAAATAATGCAAATTTAATATTATTGTTATCAGTTCCAATATAGCAATAAAATAAGGTTGAGACAAAAAAAAACGATCATCTCCTTCTCTCATCCGCAACATCACCCTCTTCTGTTTCCTCAATCTCTCTAGTTCCTTCAATCTAGCTTTCTCATGCTTACTAATCTCAAGATTCGCACTACTTTCATCCTGATTATCGTCGTCTTCGGCGTACTCGCCGGCTTCATCTTCATCAGGCACATTGTCATCATCGTCGAAGCTAGCAGAACGAGCAACGGCTTCGAGTTCGTCTTCGTCGTCTTCGATATGGTCGTTAACGTTATCAACCTCTTCTTCTTCTTCATCGGAATTGGAGGCGCTTGAAGGCTGAGATTTGGAAGTTCTACCCATGGTGTTTTTTCAGATCGAGGGTTTCGTCGCGAGTGTGCCAAAAAGAGGGAGCACGAGCGAGTTTTTATTTCAAAGCGTGAAAGAGTGGAAAGGAATGGCTGTGGGACTGAGTTGTTGTTCCGGTGATGGTATAGAAATGGTGGAAGGAATATGCGCACAAGTTTGAGCTTATCAATAAGAGACTGAAGAGTTCGAAGCTTAGGGCGATTCAAAGCCAGTGATACAACTCTGTCTTCATATGGTTGACAATCATCTCCTTGCGACATAGATGCAAACGTCCAGACGAGCACGACACATCAACAATAATATTTTTACAGAGAAAAAAATGAAGGAGGGATAACTACTTACATATCGGAGTCACTCCGACGGCGTTTCAATCGCGTTTGCCGACACAGTTCCCAGGTATTCTTGTGGATTTATTATTCTTCTCTTCTACTGTGGATTAGAGTGCAAATATTCTTGCGCATTATGTTAACTAAACTGAGTATTTTTGTGGTTCCTGTCAAATTTTCTGATATTTCCTATGTGGTGTTAACAGGGGTTAGTAGAAAAGAGGTAAAATTATGAAGTTCTTCTAGGTATTCGTGTGAGATTTTTCTATGTTGCTGGTATCTATATTTCTTGTCCTTTTTCTGTTAACCAAGTCTAAGTTTATAGAGAGAAGAAAAATGAAATTTTGGGGGGAAAATGTTGGTGAAAACATGAACGAATGCAGTGCCTTATTTCATCTCCTTTTGATGCAGTTTTTATATTTTTCCACTTTTGTGCTACATGTGGACTGTTCTTGGACAGGTTTTTGGCAAGTTGTGGTGCAGATTTTACATCAAAGCAGTAGCAGGGTGCAGCAGCATGACTTCACAGGTTTTGGGCAGCATTGCAGCATACTTTTGGAACAGTAGTGCAGCATATTTTTGGCATTATTTGGGCAGAATTTCGGATCAAGAACAAGTCTTAGCTTTAGGTTTAGATTTTTGTTTTCTTGTACAAACACTTGTGTAAAATTGTTGTGGTAACTTGTAATTTTGACTTAGAGCTTGATTGAATGTAATTTGGGAATTTAAACTTGTGCAACTTGCAAATGGATGAGGCAAAGGTTATTTGGAACTTTGAAGTTATATTTTTGAGATGTCTTGAGAATTGAATGAGTTTGAATAATGGATGATGAATAGTTAGATCTTGAGACTTTGTATTTTAGGCACTTGAAACTTACACTTTGAAGAGTAGTGAATGATATTGTAATGGAATTACTTTGTAACCTCTTGAATTCACATGGATGAGAATCTTGAATAAATTTTACACCAAATCATCTTGCTCTGTTAGTTTAATCTCTAGCCCGAATTGACACACAATTTGATTCCAATTAAAATTTGTGTCGAAATTTGTCTTTGAATTTGAAATGCGTGAATGATGAATGAAGTTGAATTCTTGAGAAAGGTCTTTAATAATTCTTGATATTTTGAACAATTCATATTAATGAGCTTGCACTCTTGGAATAAACTTCGGGAAATTGGAATGCATCTTACTCAAGACATCAAATTCATAAACCTTCTTGAATCTCTCTTGCAAATAAGAACCCTAATGTTATTTGACAAACTCGGATATTTTGGCTTCATGGTATTGGTTACTTGAAAGAAAACTTCACAATAATGAATCCAAATCTTAATTCAAAACTCAAATCCAAGTTAGCTTGCAAACAACAAGAACTTGAAGAATTCTCAACCCTAACTCGCGTCTTTGCCTCATAGTAATTTGCAATACAGACAAATAGCGCAAATCATGCCTTTAAGAAATTTAATCGACAATCCACCTTAATCCAATGATCGCTACTGTTCTATTGCAAAATGACTTGAAGTAGTCCACAATCAATCAAAGAATCATTGGACTAAAACTCCAGTTTCATGAATTACCCCAACAGGAAAATCAAACTTTCTTGAGAAAACGTCTGTGGCATGACTTGCGCCTTAATCTTTGAAGTAATCTCATAAACAACGCTATTTGTGATACTTTGCAAAAGAATCGCCTCAAGACGTTGAAAATTGAAGAAGTTATGACCGTTTGAAATTGAACTTGCAGGAGTTGACTTTTGGTCGAAATGCTTTGAATCGACTTGCACACTTGATCTTTCTTCGCATTCTAAAGCATCTTGATACACATGTAAACCAGTGATGATGAAATCTTGATTGTGCTTTTGGGGAATTTTTTGGAGAAGCTGGAGACCACTTGTCGAACAAGGCGTGGAAATAAACACACGATTCCCCTGATGAATCAGTCTTCAAGAATCAACGATCAACTGTACTTCTGGCTTGAGAGATTCTGAACCCTTATCGAGGCATGACGCCTGATGCTCTTGATTCAGATCTGTTTCCTGCAAATGAAATCAAAGAAACAAAAAACAGACACTTCGTGCTTGATTAGAAGTTTGTGATACATAGGCTAAGAATGTTCAAAATACTTGACAATTTCTGCATAGCCAATGCTCAAAGGTGAGAAGTTAAAACCGACTATATTTAGTGACCTTGACTTCTGTACAAAAATGCAAAAAATAAATATGGGATCTTAGGTCAAAAATTGGGGTATGACAACTATGAGCAAAAAACGAAGGCCTTTTGTATACCGTTTGAACTCGATACCTTATGTGAAAACTTAGTGTTGTACCCCAAAATTTTCCCTCCCATAATCTTCAAAGTTTTTCCAAGCATCACCTCAAATGGTTCAAAGTCTACTCAAGGGCTGCACAGTCAAACCACCCTCCTAACACAGTCAAAATTAGGGTTTTGGTTCTTGCAAAGAAATTTAGATTTCCAAGGGTCCAATCAAGTTCCATATGCCTATATCCATAGTCAAGTATCCATATGTCAAGTTTCAAGACTCACAGCACCAAGTTGCACAGTCAAAAGCCCTAAATGCTCCACAGTCAACTACAGGGGCAAAATGGTCATTTGACAGTCAAAAGTCAAAATTTTTGGTCAACATATTATTTTGAAGCCACAACCATCATTTGATCAACTCTTGATCATGATTCCACAAGCATGGCTCAAAAAGTCTCAAGATGCAAAAGTTTCTCTTTTTGGACAGTTGAAAAGTCAACTGCAAATTGACCAGGGCATAACTTTTTCATGGTTCATCAGAAAAATCCCATCCAATTCTCATTTTGAAGGGGATGACATTTCCTACAACCAATCTTCACACTCCAAGTCCAAGAAATGCTCTCACAAAAAGTTATCAATTTCAACATTATAGGTCATTATCAAAAGTCAACAAAAAGGCACTTTAAGTCAAAGACCATAACTTGAGATTGGTAAATCAAAATGACATGGGACCAAAGGCATTGGTTAGAGGACTTCAGGACCTTTCCAAAATGTCCAAGAACATGTTCATAGCTTCAAAATTGAGCAAGATATGCATTGGAGAAGTTGGGAAATTTTTGTGAAATGGCCAAAGTCAATTATCCTTGAAACTTCATTTTTGACAAAAAGGGCCCACTTTTTCCACTTGGTTCAGCTTGGCCATGCCTCCCACGTGTCCCACAATTTATTTCACGATTAAAAATTGATTTTTCCATTTTTATTTAATTTTATTTGATTTAATTCATTTTAAATCTTTAAAATTCAAATAAAAATCAAGAAAATTAATTAAGGGATATATTTTGTGTTGAATAGCTTTGATACACCATTATTCACATGCCAAATTCGTGCAAGGCCTATTCCAAGCATAAAAATTCAAATTTTGCCAAGAATGGTAAGTTACTTTAATGGAGGTTATGGCAAAATCTCAAACATAAGTGCAAGGGTTAAAGGTGCATTATATTGTTTGATTCTCATTCAAGGATACATAAGCAAGCTTCCCAATACAAACACACGACCTAGAAAGCTCCAAAACGGCCAAACAACTTTCAAATTTTCAAGAGAAAATTCACAAACTGAAAACGACTTTGCAGCATCATTCAAACCTCTCCTTCGATCCAAACATACTCCTGACCCTTCCAGGAACCTCTTGCCATCAGAATTAAGCGCAAAACCTCAAGGAATCACTCATCACGCCCTCACGGTTTGTTCAAAATTTTGAGAAACGAAATTCCATTTCTATGCCTCATTAATTCATTTTGAACGTTATTATGCATTGCTGCCACCATTACAAAACTTTCTGCATGTTTTAATTTGATTATAAGGCTCTAAAACGAAAACTACCATTAGCGATTTCTAGGTTTTCAGAGTTTGGAAATTGGGGCTTTTGCTATACTGTAAAATTAAAACTCCAAACAGGCATGGTTGAACTCAGCATGATGAGACGATTTGAATGGGATCCTCGCGCCTTTTTTATGTTGCCCCAATTTCTAATAGCTATTTTTTATTGTTGGAATTAGTGGGGGTTTAAAACCCCTGTTATTTGCCTGTATTTTTTTGTTTCAGAACGAAGATGATGATGGCGTGGCAACCAGGGAGTGGGCCATTCAAATTGGCGCGCGCTTTTCCAGCATATAACGCACTTATTTCATATATCCTTTTGTTTCTATTATGCTTACAAACGCGCAGATTTGGTTCAGTGGTGGGCTACGTGGTTTGTATTCACTGGGACCTGGGTTCGATTCCCAGGTCCCCCCATAATTCTCATGTTATTTTTCCAAGTGCTTTCCTGTGAAGATTCCAAACTGAGGCGCACCATAAGCCTCACATCTCTGCCTGCCATGTGTCATCAGTGCAGATCTAAAGGACAAAAAGTGTAGAACACCATACTCTGGAGTCAAGCATGCTGCAGGCAATCAAGGGAAGTCAAACGTGGCTTGCTCAAATGGGCCTCAAATCTCAACAATACACCCTCAAATTCCAGCCCACACCCCCTTGGGTTTAGTCCTTTTTTATTTTTGTCATTTTCTTTTTTATTTACCTTATTTTATTTCTTATTAACAAATTAACATAATTAACATATTTTCATAAAAAAATCAAAAATATAACTAACATCATTATTATTATTATTATTATTTTATTTTGTAAATAAATATTAATTGAAATAGTTTAATTAGGCAATTTTGACTTTTCTTTTAACAATTAAAATAATTTAGAATTAAGTTAACTTTTAATTTTATTTCTTTTTATTTTATTTCATAAAAACATAAAAAAACACGAAAAATATATTTTATTTTAATTAAATCAATTAATTACTCTTTAGTTAGTTTTAATTCCATTTTAATTACAAAAAGACAAAAAAAAATCAATTTCTTTTCTAAAAAGGGTCAAAACCCTTAGAACATTTCCGATTCTTTCTTTCGCATGCATTTTAGCTTTAATTCCTTATTTTTGATTATTATGTAACTGCCTCCGGATGTAATAGTAATTAGGATTTTACTGCTTTATTTCTCGCACTTATTTACCAAAAACGGGTCTTTGTATTTTTGGCGATGTATAGACCCGCGCCTTGTAATAGCGTAGGATTTATGTTTCCGCAATTTACTTTCCGCACCCCTTAACTGTTAAATGCATGCAAGAATGTATGGTAAATAAAAAAACAACTCGTAGCTCACTAATAACAAAGACAAACATTAACTGAATACAACACACAATACACACACCACTTCTAGGGTACGCCTCACTCGTTGCCTTCGAAACGTGGTCATCAAGTATAAGACGTTTTAGAGGTCACCCTTAGTCTAAAGATCCAGTTGCCTCGAAACAGTTGCCTCGAAACGGTTGCCTCGGATTAAAAAGGATCTAGGACATTAGGGTTACTTCTAAGATGTCCTAACTGTTGCTTCGGTGACCATACTGTCCCGATAATCGAATTGACCCGAACACCTCCAACGGTGGTGCTACCTACCTCTCAATGGTGGGATGGCATTACCTAAAGGACACTTACACAACTTAATTCCTTAGGGTAGGTAGATGACTCATGGGTACTTGCTCTTTTCAAAACAAACAAAATACTTTTCACACCTTACACTTTCAAAAGCTTTCAAAACAAATTTTTCAAACACTCTTGAGGACAGATACAAGAGTTATTCAAAAATCTTTCAAAGAAACTTTTTCAAACCCACTCACATTTTGAAAAGCAAACATCATTTTGAAAACATAAGAGCAAGTATCTAAGAGCCCATGGATAACCATGGATAGAAAGGGTGCTAACACCTTCCCTTTCTATAAATCTACCTCCCGAACCGAGAGATAATCTCATAAGGAATTTTGCTGTACTTTTGTCCTGTCCATGTTGGAGAAAATAAAAGACGGTGGCGACTCTTGCTTACCGCGACATACGCGATCCAGCTTTAAAACAATCAGTTCTATTTCCACCGATCACACTTAGACAACTCAATTTGTGAAATTTTGGCACTGGAACCAGCTCGATACAATGAAAATCGACCAAGTTATTATTTTCTGAACATGACACAAATAAACTTCTGTCACAAATTTTCTGTATGAAAATACTTGATAAATCCGCATTTTTGAAGACCTTCTGATCGAAATTGGCTTCCATCCGTGAGATATGAAAACATATATGACGTCAAGACGAAATTTTGGCCACCTGAACGGGTTCAAAAGAAGCCACGATCTTCAAGTTATGAATTTTTTAGTACGTAAAAACTGCATTTTCAGCACACTTTTTCACCATATTTCTTCGAGAAAACTCACACATTCGGGGACCTTTTTAAAGAATTGGCTCTCGAACCAAACCTGAATTTGAGAATAAGTTATCAGAGATATCTTGGCGAAAGAACACCTGAATATGACGCACCGAGTTGAACTTGTGAATCTTTGAAACCCGAATCTTTGCAAAACGGCAAACCGATCTTTAACACGGAAAATACTCTGAGAACATCCATTGGCGAAATAAAAGTCACTTGTAACCTGATGAAGCTTGATAAATATACCTTTATTCCATAACCATAAAACTAATAATATGCGTGTATGAAAAAAGGGTAAATTTTGGGGTACAACACGTAGTATCTTTTCACTATATCTGCATTGACAGGGTGATGAAGATCGTCACCATCCATGGTGGTTAGAATCATAGATCCTCCCGAGAAAATGCTCTTAACCACAAATGGCCCTTTCTTTTGTGGGGGTCCATTTTCCCCTGGGATCACCTTGCGGCAGTATGATGCATTTGATCACTAGATCCCTGACTTGATATTCCTGTCGTCTAACTTTCTTATTAAAAGCCTTGATCATTCACTTTTGATACGCTGACCATGGTAGATAGCAGTAAGTCTCTTTTCATCGATTAGATTTAGTTGATCAAGCCGGGTTTGGATCCAGTCGTCTTCGTTCAAACCTGCATCCTTCATAATCCTGAGAGAAGGTATTTAGACTTCTATGGGTAGGACTGCCTCCATGCCATATACCAGAGAGTAGGGTATGGCCCCTGTCGACGTCCGTGCTGAGGTACGGTACCCATGAAGAGCAAATGGTAACATCTCGTGCCAGTCTTTATACGTCACCGTCATCTTTTGTACAATCTTCTTGATGTTCTTGTTAGCCGTTTCAACAACGCCATTCATCTTCGGCCGATAGGGAGAATAGTTATGATACTGTATCTTGAACTGTTTACAGAGCTCGGTGATCATTGTGTTGTTGAGATTTTTACCATTGTCAGTAATAATCCTCTCTGGTACACCATATCGACAAATCAGATTGTATCGGATAAACCGCGCCACGACGTTCTTGGTCACAGTAGCAAAAGAGGCTGACTCAACCCACTTTGTAAAGTAATAAATGGCTACTAAGATGAAACGATGCCCGTTAGACTCAGTAGGTCTGATCTCGCCGATCATTTTGATGCCCCACATCACAAAGGGCCAAGGAGCTGTCAGTGTGTTCGAGAGTGCTGATAGCAATCGGCTTCCATAGTGGACCAGTAATATCCTGCCCGTAGGATTTTCTTAGCCATGGTATGTCCACTAGAATGGGTTCCGAAAGTTCCTTCATGTAGATCTGTCATGATCCTCTCTGCTTCGCTCTTGTCTACACACCGTAGTAGTGTGGAGTCATGGTTGCGTTTATAGAGGATTCCATTACTGAGGAATAACTTTGCAGTGAACCTCCTCAGAAACTTCTTATCATTGACAGATGCCCCTTAAGGATACTCTTGAGCCTCGAGATACCTTTTGACTTTGTGAAACCAGGGTTTGTCTACCACTTCTTCGTATCAATCCCGCAGCAGTATGCTGGTTCATCCAACCTCTCAATGGTAATCTGGGGAGCTTCATTGTCCCACCTAACCTTGAACATAGAAGACATGGTAGCTAGCGCGCCCGCTAACTGGTTCTCCTCCCGTGGGAAATGTTCAAAGGTTACCTCCTCAAAGTGTGGGAGATTTGTCAGTACATATTCTTTATAAGGAATGAGATTCGGGTGCTTCGTATCCCACTCGCCCTTGATTTGACTTATCACCAAAGCGGAATCCCCAAATACATTCAAGAACTTGATCCTCAGGTCAATAACATCTCGAAGACCCATGATACATGCTTCATACTCCGCCATGTTGTTGGTGCAGTTGAAACATAATCGGGCCGTGAACGGAGTATGACAACCCTCGGGAGATATGATCACAACGCCAATGCTGTTACCTAGTGCGTTCAAGGCTCCATCAAAATACATAGACCATCGGGATCCCTCCTCGAGTCCTTCATCCGGTCCAGGTTCTTCGTAGTCAGTCACTAACATAATATTCTCATTTGGGAACTCAAAATTCATGGACTGGTAGTCATCCACGGCCTGATGAACCAAATGATCGGCCAATACACTCCCCTTTATTGCCTTTTGGGTCGTATATTGTATGTCGTACTCAGTTAAGATCATTTTCCACCTTGCTATCCTTCCGGAGAGAGCGGGCTTCTCGAAAACATACTTGATCGAATCCATCTTTGATATCAATAAGGTGGTGTGAGTCAGCATATACTGTCTCAGTCGGTGAGCAGCCCATGCCAAAGCGCAACAAGTTTTCTCGAGCAATGAGTATCGTGTCTCACAGTCGGTAGAATTTTTGCTAAGGTAATAAATTGCGTTTTCTTTTCGACCAGACTCGTCATGCTGCCCCAGCACACACCCCATTGAATTGTCTAGCACCGTCAAGTATAATATCAAAGGTCTTCCTTCAACTGGAGGCATCAGAATTGGTGATTCTTGAAGGTATTCCTTGATTCTTTCGAAAGCGGTCTGGCATTCATCATTCCACTTTACCACTTGATCTTTCTTCAGAATCTTGAAGATTAGTTCACAAGTAGCAGTCAGATGTGAAATGAACCTGGCGATGTAATTCAGACATCCCAAGAAACCTCTAACCTCTTTCTCTGTGAAGGGAACCGACATCTCTTGTATGGCCTTTACCTTCTCAGGGTCTACCTGAATACCCTTATCACTAACGACAAATCCCAGAAGCTTGCCAGATCTTACCCCAAAGGTACACTTGTTCGGATTCAACCTCAGCTTATATGTCTTCAACCTGTCAAACAATTTCTGGAGATGATCAAGGTGCTCTTCCTCAGTCTGAGACCTGGCTATCATGTCGTCAACATAGACCTCGATCTCGTGGTGAATCATATCTTGGAACAAAGCGACCATGGCGCGCTGATAAGTTGCCACAGTATTCTTCAACCCGAAAGGCATCACCTTGTAGCAGAAGGTTCCCCACTGTGTAATGAAGGTTGTCTTCTCTATGTCTTCAGGAGCCATCTTGATCTGGTTGTAGCCAGAGAAACCATCCATGAAGGATAAGATTTTGTACTGCACAGTGTTGTCGACCAGAACATCAATGTGAGGAAGTGGGAAGTCATCCTTGGGGATTGCCCTATTCAGATCTATGTAATCAACATACATCTGTACCTTATCATCTTTCTTTGGTACCAGTACTGAAGGAGGAGATTCTGATAATGAAGGAAGTTTTGAAGTTGCCAAGTCTACTGGTCCTAAAGACATTTAGACACTGTGATGGTGCCTTCTTTTTTTTTCTTTTGGGTTTGATTCCTATGTTGTTTTTCTTTAGCACTTGTATGCGCTTAATACTCGACTATTATGGTCTTTACTCCTATTTTCTAGTGCTCTCTTGAATGCATGTTTATTTGGCATATTATGTCTAAAAAGGGGGAGAGAAACTGAGTGACTGACTGACTGTCTACTGGCTGATAAGTTTGAGGGGGAGCTTCATGTCTCAGAAGATGTCCTGACATCTTTCACTTCTAACTGCTAACTGAGTTTCTTTTGCTTGTGCTGCTGCTCTGATAATGCGCTCAAATAATGTTTTAGCCAAAATTTGCCAAAGGGGGAGTTTGTAAATTTTTGTTGGCAGCAATTTTGGTAAAAAATTGCATTGGTAATGTTTTGCTTAATGTCTTGACATTTGAAGTAAATCATATCAACTAATTTTGAATGATGTCAAAGCAGATGTCTAAACACCTGCCTTCTGATCTGAACGTGTTTTTTCAGATTTTCTGTTTCCTATTTTTAAGCGTGCCTTATTCAGGTTTTGTGGTTTATAAGTTGCGAAAAATATGGAGGAATATTTTTCAACCTGTCTTATCTTTATGGATTATATCTTGGCCTACTTTCATGGAGATATTCAAGGGATTCAATATATTGCAATATTTTTTTCAGCCCAACCCATAAAGAAGCTGGTGCGCCTTTATAAGGACTTACAACCTTATTTGTAAAAGATAGCAACAATTGAATAAAAATATATTCTTGGTGTTTAAAAGTATGAATCTTTTAATTGTAATACACTCTAGTATTGTTTCAATTCTTGAGTTGTAATTTGTTAGTTGAGTTGTAAATTGTGGATCATTCATAAGCTTTTAAGTATTGAATGATTGAAGTTTTTCAAACTTAATAATTCTGTTGTTTTTCACTGTTAGTGATTGAAGAGATTTAAGGAGGGCCTCATACCTAGGCGTGTCTTTGGTAGAAGTATAGCACGGGTAGTGATTAAGTGATTAGATCATAAACTAGTTGTTTACCAATGGTCTATGAATTGATACTATTTAGTGGACTTATCCATGGCTTGGTAGCCCCCAGAGTAGGTGTTATTGTACACCGAACTGGGTTAACAATCCCTTGTGTTTTTACTGCTTTTATATTATTGTAATTTATATTGTCCTAAGATATTTATGTCGTGACATCTCCTTTGACATCACATATCTGATACCAGAATTTCAACAATTTCTGTTGCCAAGATGCTAACCTCTGAACAATTTTATCCTATAGGAACTCAAATTCATTGCATTGAAGATGACCATGCAACATTGGGAAAACAAGTACTTATCTAGAGAAATATTTTGTTTGATACATGTAGTCACATTTCAAAAAATCAAACGGATGCCAAGGTGGAAAAAGAAGAGTCACCATCAATGTTATTTATCCCAAGAGAAAGGAAAGGAAACTCCGCGTAAACCTGAGAAAGGGAAAGAACATGGTCTTGCAACCAAGATAAAAGGTAAGGAAGTCGATTACACAAGGGAAAAGTATTATCACCCCTCACGTCTAAGGTACTCCATAGGATCCACTCAAGTTTGTTCTAATCAAAGAGTGTAAATCTAAAGCTTAATTCTAAAAGGGAATGCATGAGATTATGTATAAAAATAAATATTTTATTAGGTGTGCTCGCCGCGGTTGTGAACCTTTGTGCCTACGTATCACCTTTCGTGTAATAGGGGATCAGGGCACTCATAGTTCACCTAAAATGTGTTTTGATTTGTTGTGTTTTTTTATGGATAATACATTAGATGGTCCCTCAGAAGGTGGGGGTATCTAAGTACTTCTCCTTTTTGAAAAGATTAAAAGAAAAAGTCCAAAGACAAAAAGGTTTGCATTTGTTGAGTGTTTTGTTAGGAGAGTACATCAGATGATCCCTTGGAAGGTGGGGGGATCTGAATACTTTTCCTTTAGTTACGAAAGAGTTTAAGTAATGTTAGAATGTTTTTGGATTTTTGATTAAGACAAAATTTTAGTTTTAGATGAATGCAAAAGAGAAAGACTAATCAAAATAGGATCTCAATCCTACTTGTTGTCATGCTTGTGGACCTAAAGTTAGGATAAGGGAAGATCTACCTAATATTGTCATGCATGGATTCCAAAACTAAGGTCTATTTAATTCAATCTTAGAGAAGAATGATTTAAAGAATCCTATGGGCAGCATGCCAATCTCTCAAGGAGAGAGGAAGAAGAAAAAGAAGGCAAGCAAATGACACTTAGATAAGATAATGTAAGCAAGCAAACATCATAATTAGGCACTTAGACAAGATACCTGGAGCATACCTACTTAGAGAAGCAAGTAACACACAAACACTCATGCATATAGGTGGATACCTAAGCATACAAAGACTAACTTAACCAAGATACCATGTCATCAAGGTAAGATAGAAGAAAATGGAATATCATTTCTTAACCATTATATAATGTCATCAAGGTAAGAGCTAGAAGGAAGAGGGAAATTATTTCTTAACCATGATATCATGTCATCAAGGTAAGAAAGAAGAAAGAGAGGGATAGCAAATTAATAACCAAGATATCATGTCATCTAGGAAATAAATAAGAGATATATATAGAACATAAACACACATCATCATGAGAAGTAGACACTTACTCAAGTAACAAACAGTTAACCACGATATCATGTCATCAAGGTAAGCTAAGAGAAAGAGATGGTAATACATCAAAAGAAACACCTAACCATTATATCATGTCATCAAGGTAGGATAAAAGAAAGAGTTTGTAATACATCAAAAGAAACAACTAACCATGATATTATGTCATCAAAGTAGGATAAAAGAAAGATATGGTAATACATCAAAAGAAACACCTAACCATGATATCATGTCATCAAAGTAGGATAAAGAAATAGAAAATATGGAGATTAGACAATCACACATCAACATGAAAATTAGAGACTTACTCAAGATATACCACACTTAGATAAGATGCTTAAAGAAAACCTACTTAGATAAGCAAGTATCAAAGAAAAGAGATCATGCATATAGGTAGATACCTAAAAAACAAATAAAAAAATATGAGAAGAGATGGAAATACATCAATCACACAAGTAAGAGAGGAGACATGCATATAGGTGGATACCTAAACAAGCACTCAAGTAAGAAGAGATGATAAAACATCAATAATACAAGCATATATGTATATACCTAAACATGTAAATAAATAGGAGAAGAGATGATAATACATCAAGTAATCATGCATGTAGGTAGAGACCTAAATAATCAAGTAATCAAGTAGCAGAGGAAAAGGCATGCATATAGGTAGAGACCTAAATAAGCAAGTAAAAAAGTAAGAGAAGAGATGGAAATACATCAAGTAAGCGTGCATTCATATAGGTAGAGACCTAAGCAAGCAAAATATAGAAGAGAAGAGATGAAAATACATCAACCACCAAAAAAGGAAGGAAGATGATAATAAATCAAGCATACATTAATTCAAATGAGAAACTGGGTAAAGCACACAAGAGATAGACATCTCACAACCTAAAAATTATCTTACTTAAAGAAGTGAGGAAACAAAGCAAAGAAGCAATGGTAAAAATATCTAAAGGCATGGAATGAAAGCACATCAAAATATCATGAAGGTTCTTATCCTAACATGTTATAGGTCCTAACATACCCTAATCATGGTAACAAGGGTCAAGAAGAGAAATAAATTACCTAACTAGGCAAGTAGGAAATCAGTTAAGCATTTAGAATACACAACTTCAAATAATGTCAAAATCATCAAGAAAATAAGAGACAAGATATGGATACCTAAGTATAAACAAGCTATAAGACATCATAAGTTATCACCAAAAGGTCACATGTTAGCAAACAACACTTGAACAAAACAAATAAGCATGGTGAAAAAAGATGAAACTCAAACAAGTTGTAAGAATGGATCTAAGTCCTAAACAAGTAGAAAAAATTCAAAGGTAATCCACATTGAATCAAATAAAATACAAATACATGGTAAAAAAAACCCTAAGGGTCATGCACAATGGATATAGACCTAAAGATCACAAGAGAAGGTAAAAAGGAAAACACACTAGCATAAGAGCATTTATGTGTCAAGTGCCTAGCCAAACATGACATAAGAGAGTGAAGTGAAGTGAAATATATGAAGGAGTGTACAAGTCAGAAGCAAATACATAAGGAACTCATCATAATAATCACATAAGCATTCTTGAGAAAGATTCACAATCAAATCATACAAGGAAAGACAACCACATAACCCTAAATGGACATAAGTCCTCATGCAATGCTATCAAGCAAAACAAGTTGAAAGAGAATGGATATGAGAAGAGAGAAAGACAAGTATAGACATGATAATAAATTATAATAAGTCCCAAGACTAATAAGAAGTTAAAATATGCATTGAATTCAAGGTGTAAGCACCAAAGCATATAAACATCAAAGTAGTCAAGTGAAGGGGACTAGTCTTAACAAGTGATGTGATCAAATATATACGACATTAAGCATAAAAAGAGATACAGGTCAGAAGAAATACATGTGGTTAATACACATAATAGACATCAAGTCATATAAAATGTATCATAACAAAACATACTCAAATATTGAGACAAGTAAGGATTAAAACCAAACCCTAAACTTCTACTAATGGCATGTGAACTTTCAATCAAATAAAAAGGAATAAGGGATCATGGAAAAATGGTATCAAACCATACAAGTCATAATAAATGACCTATAATATCACACACTCAAACTTCAAAAGAATTGAGAGAAGATAGCTTACCAAGAGCTCAAGGAAAGTGACAAAAGTAGGCAAGTAATCAAGTCAAACTTCACACAATTGTAGAAACAAACAAAGGTGCATGAAAGGACCTATAAATTGAATTGAGAAGGCTTTAACTTATGTTATGTCAAGTGAAAAAAAGTGGGAAAGAAGACCCCTAATGGTTGCAAAAGTGAATCCTTAAACATTCAACTTTACATACAAGTATAAAAAGAAATAGGCAAGCATTGAATTGCGCATGAAAAATAGTTAGAAGCTTGGAAAAAAAAGAGAAATTAGACATATCAAGGTGAAGTCAGAGGCTCAATATATTCCAAATATATGCCTAAGGAAGTGTGCAAAACGTTTTCAAACAATATCAAACATTAAGAAAGCACATAAGCATAGGTCACACAAAGCAAGCTTCAAAAAAGAGATTCAAAAGTGAACCAAAATTAATAGTTAAAATACAAAATAAGCATAAAAGTTTCCTATAACATGTGTCTACATATGCACACATATTAGAATCAAAATCAAATGAGAATGATCAAAATCAAAACCCTAATGTGAAAACTAGGTCAATTAAAACACCTATGATCATAAAATCAGAAACAATTAACAAACTAATTCAAAAAAGAAATTAAAATTCATAGAAAATTAAATAAAATGTTAAAGAACATACATGAATTTTTTGTGGTGATTTTTATGGTATTGAAATTATTAAAATAAAATCAAAAATGAAAAGGAAAATAAAAGAAAATTGAAATTCTGGTATATCAGACTTCAGATGTCCTATAAGATGTCGAGACATTTAAATCCAAACAAAACATCATGGGAAGGAATACAAAATCAAAACAATACTAAAAAGTAAACAACACACATAATTGGTAATCAAATTCGGTGACATCAACACCTACTTTAGGGGTTACCAAGTCAGGGATAAAGTCCACTATAATAATATCAATTCATAGACCCTCAACAAAGAACCAGTTTACGATCTACTCACTTAATCACTATCCGTGCTAACTTTCTCTCTAAGACTCACCTAGGTATGAGGACCTCATCAACTCCCTTTCAATTACAGACAGTGATTGGAAAATTCTAAAAACTTAGAGTAAAATAGGAAGACACACTTCCATGAAAATACCTAGCCAAGACTCTTGACTAAGAACAATACTTAGAGTTGCTTACAAGCTTCCTCAAAGAACAATAATAAACTCCACTATTAAAATCTTAAGAGAGAATGTTGTAACCCAAAATTTTCCCTCTCATTTATCAAGACTTTTCTCACAAGATATCTTTGACTCAAGACTGGATTAGGGTTTGGTCAGCTCAAGACATCTCATCTTGCACTGATAACCCAAAATTAGGGTTTGAGGTTGCACAAGGATTTTTGGACTATCAATGCTTCATATGACTTTCAAGCATCATTATGGACCCCTAAGATCACTCATGACAAGTTTCAAGCCTTGAACCATATTTTTTGATCAGTCAATTGGACAGTTGACCTAAAATTCAGATGTATTAGGAAAAAGTCAACCATGGTCAATTTACAGTCAAACTTCACAATTTTTGATCCACCTCAACATTCTAAACTTATATGTATCATTTGGTCAAGTTTGGATCATAATTCCTCAAGAAATTTGATCAAATCACCAAAAGGGCAAAATGGTCAAAATTAGGGTTTTGACTGAGGAAGGGCAATTTCTGATTTTTAACCTAGAAAATGACCAATTGAGCTTAAGCATGATTTCAAAGATTCAATTACATTATATTGACCTTATTACATGACTCAAAACATTTCAATTTCATTGGATTGACAGATGAAATTCGCAGTCAACTGATCAAAAGTCAACTGTACAATGAAAAGTCAAAGTTTGACTTTTTAGTCAAAATCAAGTGCCAAGGGTCATAATTCATCAAAACATGTCAAAATTTGAAACTTTTTCATCAAGTAATCCAAGTTTGAAGATTAGGGTTTGAATTTGAAATTTTTCTTAACTTAGAAAATTTTCTAAGTATAGAAAATTTCTTATTTTTTCTCAACTTTAGGCCACTTTTTCACCATGATGCATAATGATTCAAAGAAAGTTCCCAACATGAAAGTTGTAGACCTCCATGAAATATACAACCTTTCTTCATACACGTTCCCTAAAGATGCTTGGATCTCAAGATATAAATTTATGAATACATGGTCATGAACTAAATAACTTAGTGAAATTTTGCCCTAATTTAGGCAGGTTTTGGACCCAACTTCATGGAAATTTTTCTCCTAGTTCCAAGAGGTATCTAAAAATGAATTTCAAAGATGATTTATAGAGCACATTGCAAGCTTTCCAAAATGTCCAAGAACTCCTCAAGATCATTTTTGAGTAGGGATAATCGAAGAGATGAAGTTGGCAATTTCACACTTTTTGTCCAAGCCATTTCATGAAGAACAAAGTTGCAATCAGTACCTATGCTGCCTAATCCATGCTTTACAGGTCCCAAAATTATTACTCACTCCTTAATTTAATTCTTACTGAGTTGACAAAGCTTTGATCCATGCCCTAGAGCCATTACCCAAGTTGCAATTCCATAAATTGCATAAAGTGACCATTGCCATTTTGAAAAAGATCAACTTTTGCCACTTTCCAATTCTTGAGCATTGCACCTGTCTCCATTACATGTACAAGTCTTACAGGCCTAAAGCAATTTGTACAAGACTTATACCAACCCTAATCAAGCAAGTACAAGCATGGCAAGCCTTGTCCATTCACTTTACTTCAAAAGCAAGAAAGGTTGCAAAAAGGTAAAAACGGGCACATGTGTTGGAAGGTTGACATGAAACCAATTCCATACTAATATACAAACATAATACAACTTAGGAGACGGTTATTTAAGGCCTGAAACACTCCCAAGCACAAAAACACCAGAAAATTGTTAAAACTTGCAGTTTTGGCATAAGCATACCCATCTTCCATTTGGCTCGTGCGTTTCAAGTCTTGATCGTTAAAATATCTTACCTACTTGATATCAAACCAATCCAGACCTTCATCCCTGTTCTGTAACCACTTCTCCATCATCTTCCATTGTTGCCTTCAAAGCTTGCAGTTTGACTTGGCCAAGGAGTTTCAGGCACTTTCAGAGAAAGACAAAGGTTGGAATACATTCAGGGAAGTTCAAGGAAGCTCAAGCAAGCATCAGGCCTCCATCAAACTCACTCCAGTTCCATCCATGATTCCAACTGAAGGAGGTAAAATCTTAACTTCTATCTCCTTGTACAGGCAACCATTGGCCACGATTTGTGAATAAATAATGTAGCTTTCATTGCAACGAAACTGTACATATCTTTATCTTGCATTTATTTTACTTGAGCTGAGAGAATTTAGAACTTGAAGTTTCTGAAAATATTAGGTTTAAATTTAGGGCTGTTAAAATTCTTTTTGACCTTTGATTGTTAGTTCACATAACTTATATGGTTGGAATCGTGAGTTCAAACACTACAACTTTCATGTTATGAGTTTTCATTTTCATGGAAGTATGAGAGAGTTACAGGACATCTGGCCAAGCTTGAGGAAGAAGATGAAGTACAGGGCAAGGACTTGTTTCATGTTATATTATTTTTGCTTGTCTTAAGACAATGGATGTATAGCCACCCCAGTGGCAAAGTAACGTGCAGGTGAGACCCATGTCTTGGGTTCGAACCTGGGCGCTACTTTTGTTTTTTCACACTTTTCCCATTTTACAATTTTTGCTTTGTGCAGGTTTGGGCTTAGTCTTTGGGCTTCACATTTTTTTGCTAACACATTACTACCAGCTTTGCTACATCACCCCCCTTGCCCAACTATTTTTTGAATTTTTATTTTATTTGTTTTATTTTCATTTTAGTTTATTAAATATTTTCTTTAATGCATAAAATCCTAAAAAATGTAAATTTCATAATATTGCATTTTATTTTATTTTAGTTTATTTTTCATATATTTTATTTTTAATATATATCATATATTTCTTAATAAACTTGTATAATATAATTAAAATATATTTAGTTTAATTTATTTATTCCCTTTTTCATTCCATACTCATAAATATTTATTTTTGCATATATAAAAACTTTATCTTTTTATACAATATTATTTATTTTAACACAAAAAATACATAAAAAAATAGTATATAAGAACCTTATTTTCTTTAAAAAATAGTAATTAGGGTTAAACCTCCCTTCTAAAAATTAATTTCTTTTCCTTACATTTTTAGTTTTAGATTAAAATTTCTTTTACATAAAAAACAAAACAAAAAAAATCTTTTCTTACATGTACATTATATTGCATACTTAAATATTGTATTTTATTTATTCTAATTCGCACAAATTCGATTTGGTTGTAATAATTTATTTAGGTTTATATTTTGCAAATCTCCATTCAAATTTTTATTCCCCCCTCCCATAAAATTGTTGTAATAGCTTAGTAATATTTACATTATGCAATTTACCACTTTACATGCCATGATTAGTAATTAGGGTTTGTATGGTAAGATCGAAACAAAGCAAAATAGAAAACCCTAAATACAAGATAAAATTAAAGCATGAAAATGATACACTTGCACACAAGCATCATTAGGGTTTCTCCACTTGGTTGCCTTTTACAAAAATGGCCATGTTACGCATGCGAAGTATCTTGGCAAAAAAAAAATATAAGATCATAGTCCCTCGATGACACTATTCTAAGTTGCCTTACAAAATGATCTTGGTCCCTCAAAAGGCTAAGATACTTTGCAAACATTGCTAATCATGGTTATACGATGACCCATGCCCGTCCCATTTACATCCAAAGATAGGGTTGCTTACCAAATCAATGGTAAGACAACAACGTCAAAGAAATAGAAAATACATAAGAAAGACATTTGAGTAGGTAGATTACCTCTAGTTACTTGCTCCATTTCAAACAACTATCCTTGCTACCTTCAAAACAAACACACAATTTCAAAACATCTTACAATCATTGAAAACATTTTCAAAAAGACAAACATCTTTGTATACATTCTTATGAACGAGAATCATTACAAAGATTGCCTAAACAAATGGCCTCTTTTACAAAATACTTTCAAAACCACACCAAACACATTTTCAAACAACAAAAGCAAGTGATCTAAAGAAAGTAACTAAGATCCCATGGAAAACCATGGATGAAAAGGGTGCTAATACCTTCCCTTTTCATAATCTACCCCCCGAACTCAAGAAAACATCTCAAAGGTCTTTCCTGCACTTTTTCACCTTTCCTTTTGGATAAAAGAAAAGTTGGTGGCGACTCTTGCTAACCGCAACATTTGCGATAAAATGCAAAACCCTCAATTCAGTTCTCCCACCGTATCACAGAGAACATAACCTTACAACTCAAGGAACAATCCTACTCTTCTATCAACACGATATCAAGAAGGCTCACAAATAACACAGTCCAACTCACATGTCGAGTGGATCACATAGACCGACTCTCGTAGAGAGTGGCACACCTAATCAACCATAATAATATAAACTTTTACATTCTACACTGGTATTCTTTTAGGTTACAAACACTTCTATTTATAACCTTTTTCTTAACTGGATTTGGGCTTCAAATCATAGCATATCAACTGCTATAAATCAGTAGAAACTTTTGCATAAAAATAGGTCTTCAATCATAACCTTCCTAATTTATCTCCATAACCAAAAAGTGAATATTCTTCTTGGTTCCAGCTTGAATCTTCTAGACCTTAAACACAGCGCCACATAGGACATCATAATATTCCTATAATATTATGCATCTGTTGAATTTTAAACCAATCCAATTGTCCAGCCCAAACAATCATGATATCGAATGACTCTGCATAGGACATCTTGTCTGACATGTTGCTTCAGTTGATAGAAAATCTCAACATAACATGTTTCTTCATAAAATATGACTTCTTGGTCAACCTGTTTATCTCAACAAGTAACTATATCCTATTTAACATATTGTTGTCAATCATACAAATCAGAGAACTAACACAAATAATAGGAGAAATTAAATAAATAAAAAATAAACATTGGCACTTGTGTGGAAAAAGAGATGCAAAAGATACTTTCCAGATCCAATCGAAAATTGCCAACCAGCGCATGGGGTCCACTTGAAATATTTAAATCATTTTCTAAATATTATATGGGATGTCACTCTTTAAACCACAAAATCATGTGGACATCCATATCAACTGGCTACTGTCACTTAAGTCATATAAAACAAAAAATAAAACCAGCCAATGAGATAACGACATGAGTTTGTCTTCTTCCACATGCCAAAATAAAACCTGCAAAACAGATTAAATCTATGCCCTAACTCAACTCCAACTCATCAACTTCATGCAACCATATCTCTTTCATTTCTCAACAAAATTAAACAAAATTAAAATCAAAGTTGTATATTTAAGTACGTAGAACATAACTATCACAAATATGAAGTAAAACAAATGCTAAATCATAAATAGGCATGAAAGTCATGTATCTAAGCATGTTTCACAAAATTCAGAAAATCACACAAGCTTAAAATTAAACAATTAAGGTGTTCCATCATTTCAGGACTTCCAAAAGAAACATATAAACAAAATTATCACATCAAAATTCATTTAGATCTAAGCATGAGAGCATGAGAATTTGGATAAATTCTTACCAAGTGGAAGTTCAGTCCACTTCTCTCTGCATTTCCACAACTTAAGAAACCCAGAGAATTTGATCTTTGAGCTTCAGAGATGATGAATCAAGCAAGCAATAAGGATTGACACGAGATAATTTGAAGAATTAAAGAAAACTTTAAAATGAAGCAAATGAAGCAAGATCTAGAATTGAGAGAGTGAGAGGCGTGTGTGAAGTAATGAGAGGCATATAAAACTTATATATAGTGTGAGAATGATATTTGATAAGAAAATATCTTTAGAAATCTGTTGGAGGGCAGAAATGGAAGTTTTTGTAAAGTTTGGCCAATTGTGGTGTGAACCGCGTTTCGCTTGCAATGAGGGCCATTGGTTCTGTGTTTTGGTACTTGTATGAAGTCACAAGAAAGGTGTGAGAGTAAGGTGGCATGTACTACACATGGGGAGGAATAAAATAGATTTTGCAATTTTGCTAATAAAGGTAAAAATGCAATTTCATGAGCATGCAAAATGTGTGGTTTGTTGGGCCATTTTGGGTGTGGAATTGGAATGTTGGGCGTGTACATGGTGACTGTGCAAATATTTGGCAGCCAATTTTTCATTTTGTGCACAAAATTAAGAAATGACACTAAGTTGCATGCATGCATGGTGCTAAGGATCAGTCTTGGCCTTATCATCATATCTCACTCATCTCTCAACCATTTGATGTAAACTTTATCAATTTGGAAAGCTAAGAGGATGATGAACAAGTTTGGTGTTGAAGGAAATTCAATTTGAGACTTGGAAGTCACTTGAAATTAGGCATGAAAATGAGTTAAAATTCTGGCCACAAGAAACTCACGAAGTGTTGAAAATGCCTTAAAAAATGACTCTCTTCCAAACATCATATCTTGTTCAATACTTATCCAACTGAGATGAACTTTATATGGTTGGAAAGATCTGAGAAATATGAACAACTTTATTGTTGAGGTTATTTTAATTTGAAGCATGAATCATTATAGAAAAATGCCATGTAGATGACTGAAAATTCATGCAAACTTGCTATAAATGGAAAGTTTAGAATACCCGAATTTTCCAAATTAGGTAAGTTTCCCCAATTCTTGATTTTTGATGAATCCTTTGACCTTTCTTGATCAAATTCCACACATTGGTCAATTTTGACATGTTGAACACAATGTTGACCTCAAAAAGCCAGGAGTTCACTTTTTTTACTGCTTAGCTAACTTTTCCCCAATTCAATTGATTCACAACCATCTGAGCAATTAAACCTCTTTTGATTAAAATTGATGATCAATCTTCCATAAATAGACATCTAGGGATATGTAGAGGATCATGGAATCAAGTTTTGCTCAAAGAATCAGAAATAAACTGATTTTATCACAAACCCTAATTTTTGACTAAAATGATAGAAGATGATGTCCCAAGCTCAAAATCCTAGTTCCTTTGGGCATGGAGGAGAATATCTTGAAGAAAGACGACTTGTATGATAAGATGAAGATGAAGCTTAAAAAATATTGCTCATGAAAGAGTCACACACTCAATTGGTCAAAACCCAAATTCATTGAGAGTGATAAGAGAAATGTGATTCTCTTCAAAACTTTGGCAATCTTCAATCATCTAATGAATTAATTGACATATTGAGATATCTTGAGGCATGTAGAGCCTTTGTATCTTGAGTAATCAAAATAATGGGGATATTGGATCCTCCTTGTACTGATTGATAAAACCACCATCTTCTATAGCTTGAAGAAAACCACGAGGACAAGAATACCTTGATCCCATCTCAATGCATGAATGTGTATGTTAAAGAAAAATAAGCCAATTAAGTAAAAAAGAAAGGGTAAACTTTTAAGTGCAACAACTGCCTCTATCCAATCATCTTAAACATAAAGGTGAGAAAAAGTGACAACTTTCAAACATTCAAGGCGGAAGAGGATTGGATACCAAAAGAACTCAAACATTTATGCTCTATAGAAAGCAAAGGTGTAGAAACACTGGTAACTTAATCTCATAAATTGTGATGATGGTATCAAACAAACTGGAGCCAAGGAAGGGATGGCTAGTAGATACTAAATCTTGCCAAAAAGTGTTAGTAGATTTTGGATTTGAAAAGTGCACTTATGGAAATTGGTCCTGAAAGGATTAGCCAATAGATATTGGATTTAACCCAAGAGAAATAGTAGAAACTAAATTCCAAATATATTGTGACAGGGATGAACTGGTTCACAAACGAAAAAATAACGAGTATATACTCGACCCGAAAAGACTAGTAGATACTAGGCTCAAAAGATACCAATATATATTGGATCCAAAAGGGGTAAGTCAATAGACATTGGTTTCGATATAAAAGGGATAATATCCAACTAAACCTAACCATTAGAACATTAATGAAATGATGGGGACCTGACAAAAATAGCGAGTAGATACTCGACCCAAAAGAATAGTAGAAACTAGACTTTAACGATGCCAATGGATATTGGATCTGACAGGGTATACCAATATATATATATATATATATATATATATATATATATATATATATATATATATATATATATATATATATATATATATATATATATATATATATATATATATATATATATATATATATATATATATATATATATATATATATATATATATATATATATATACTGGTCTCAATCAAAAAGGGATAGTAGCCAACTGAAACTAACCATTAGAACATTAGCCAACCATTGGGGGATTGAACAAAGGTAACGCGTAGATATTCGACCTTTAAGAGTACTATGATGATTGTATCAGGTAGAAACTGGACCACAAACGAGGTAACGAGTAGATACTAGACCAAGAAGAAGTACTCAACAGGATACCAATAGATATTGGATCCAAAGTAAGGTGACAAGAAACTACGCAAACTTTAAGAACATATCCTGGTCTCAAATGAGGGGAACCAGTAGATACTGAATCTAACCAAGGAGTAAAAGGGACTGGGAGACAAGTAGCAAACTCAGCTCAAGAAGATAAGTAGCCAACTAGACTTCAAAGAGGGATGCACCAATAGATATTGAATCACACGCAAAGGTAACAAGTAGATACTAGACCTAAAAGGAACTTGTAGATACTAGACCTAAAATGAATACCAGGACATGACTGAATTCAGAAAGGTACACCAATAGATATTGCAGACGAACAAAAAGGGGTAGTAGAAATAAGCCTTAACAAAGAATTATTAGTGAATACTGAACAGCAGGGGGTTACACCAAGGTAGTGATCTCCAAAATACATTAGTCAAGGAATTAGGCTTAAAAAAGACCATTAAACATTGGACTATGAAGGAAAAAGAATACCGACTGAGATCAGAGAGGACCACCAATAAACATTGGAGTTGGAAAGAAAACTGGGTACTTACAACAAAGAAAAAGAACTACATAATCCGCCAGGCCAAAGGCGGGGTATAATTCCTTAAGAGTGGAAATTATCTGAACTGTCACACACAAAGTAAGGAGGTTCAAACAAATGGAAAGGAAAACATATTATACACCAACTCTAACTATCACTCTAAGTTCAAAGAGCAAACACGGGTAAGGTAACCTTCAAGACTTGCAAGGGGTAAGGACAAAGTTTTATGGAAACTTATTGGGGAATACCAAATGGATATTTGGAGAATAAACTCTTTGGGGATACCAAACTGAGAAATATTGTAACGCCCGTAATTTAATTAATCATTTAATTAAATTATTTTTGGAATATTTGTGAAGATGTGTTATAATTAACTGGATTCATTTAATTAAGTGGAGAAATAATATTAGAGATATAATATTATGTGGTGAAATAATATTAGAAGTGTAATATTATTTAATGTGGGTTTATTTTGTTAGAATAGAAGTAATAAGGGTGTGTGTTGGTTTTAAGCCCAATAAGGATAATAGAATAATAGGGTTATTTTACTATTTGTTGTTGGAATAGAAAGAAAGAAGAAGTAGAAAGAAATAAGGATTTAGAGGAGAACGTGCAAGCTGCTAGAGAAAGTGGAAAACGGAAAGCACGAGAATCCAACTGGAAATTGTAGAGCGACCTTCAATCCAAGGTAAGGGTGGGGTTCTAACTCTATAATTGGGTTTATGATGATTGATATGTGGGGTTAGAGATGATTGTTGTCTTGTTTGTGAATTGAAAATATACGATTGATGTATGATGAGAATTGATGAATTTTAGATGAATAATGATGTCATGATGTTGTTCGATTGATGTAGTATTATAGGGTAATTATGGGTGATGAATTGACGTGATTATAATAAGTTTTAGGGCTTTAGTTAAGGAGCCATAGTGAGATGCGGTGATGGAAAACAATAGAATACTGCAGTAATGAAAACACATAATTTGGTAAATTGATATCAGGCGCTACTGTATTAGAATTAATGAATTAATTTGGAGAATAGAATTTGTCATATTGTTCGTAGCTAGAATGATATCAGGCAAGGAATTAGAACAATAGGATGAACATAAAATAGTAGTTCTGATGCTAGACGTAGGTGTTAGAAGCTGCGTTGAATTACTAGAAAATAGAAGTTCTGACGTTAGGAGTTGTATGGGTCAGAAGATGTGGCCAGTCAGAGGACGGTGATGATCAGAAGTTGTATCTGGTCAGAGGTTGCACTAATCAGAAGATGGCATTAGTCAGAAGATGTGATGATCAGAAGTTATATCTGGTCAGAAGATGGGGTTAGTCAGAAGATGTGATGATCAGAAGTTGTACCTGGCAGAAGATGAGGTTAGCCAGAAGCTGTGAAAATCAGAAGTTGCATCTGATTAGAGGTTGCATTACTCAGAAGTTATAGTAGTCAGAAGATTGTGTCGCCAGAGGTTGTGTCATTAGAAGTTGTGTATTTAGAAATAACGTTGGTTAGAGGTTGCGTAGTCAGAAGTTGGATGGCTTTTGCATTGTTTTATGCAGAACGATGAACGTTAGATGATTAGAAGCTGCTGTTTGAGCTATAACAGTAGGAAAGTGACGATCTTGACTTTAGAGTTTCAGAATGAAAGTGTTGACTTACTTTGGAATTAAAATACTACTGAGTTATAAAGGAGAAGTTATTAATAAATAAATGATGTTTGATGATTTATAAATAAATGAATTTTGATGAATTATTCTGATTATTTGAGATGTTATTTTGAGATGTATTTTGAGATGTTTTGAGATGATAATTTGAGTTATTTTGAGAAGTTTTGAGATGATAATTTGAGATATTTTGAGATGATAATTTGAGATGTTTTGAGATGATAATTTGAGATGTTTTGAGATGATAATTTGAGATGTTTTGAGATAATAATTTGAGATGTTTTGAGATGATTTGAGATGTTGTTAACTTGGGTGCTATCATTACATTCATGGTTGTGTCGCATACATTGCATTCTTGAGATGGAGCTTATGCTCGTTGAGATGGCCTGGATTGGCAAATTTTGAGATGAAGGCTATGCCTTGTTGATGCCTCTATTAATTGGCAAATTTTTGAGATGGGAGTTCTGCTCCAATGGTACCACAAGCATTTGCATAGTATTGAGTCGCATTATATGATTTCATAAAGAAGTGTATTTTGATGTTGATGAATGTATATTATTGTTGAGATTGTTGTTGATTATGAGATGAGAAATGGTTATGTTATTGTTCTAATTTAATATATTAATTATCATTCACTTTATTATATTGTTAGATATCTCACCCCTTCTGTTTGAATGTTGCCCTTATGTTGGTAAAGTGCAGGTAATCGAGAGTGAAGGCTGTATTTCTTCAATAGTTCGAGTCGGTGTCATTGCTCTGATATGTAACACTCGGGGGGGATGAACGCTTGCTGTTTTGATTGATGATTTTTAGTTGTTGAATTTTAACTTGATTATCATTACATATGAGATGTTTAGAAGTTGTTGTTTTTGTTAGAGATGTTATTAAGAATTCTACTGCGTAGATGTTGATTTATTTGATTAAAGATGGTTTAATGATGGTTCATCCGATGTTTGAAAAAGTGTTATATATCCACGATGAAGGCAATGAATTTTTTAGAAGAATTTGTGACTTCCCGATTCCTTTGTATGATTGAAATTTTATAACTGATTTATTTTGCATAATTTTCTTGGGGTAGAATTGGGGTGTTACAAAGTTGGTATCAGAGCAAAAGGTTGGTCCGACCTTGCCGTCGAGTCATAGTTGTCTAACAATCAAGTATTGTTATTTTGATGTTCTAATAGTTGTTTATGTTATAGTGAGAAGTTGAGATGGCTGGAAGGAATGATGCTACTCTTGCTGCTGCTCTAGAAGCAATGGCTCATGCGATGGAAAATCAGCCGAATGCTGACGGGAATGCTGGATCTTGTAGCTTGGAGACCTTCCACAGAGAGAATCCACCTACGTTCAAGGGAAAGCATGATCCTGACGGGGCATTGGAATGTTTGAAAGAGATAGAGAGGATATTTTGCATGATGGATTGCACTCCAGCGCAGAAGGTTCATTATGGGACTCATATGCTAGCAGTCGAGGCTGGTGACTAGTGGCTAGAGACTTGTCGGAAGTTGGAAGCTGCAGGTGAGAATGTCACTTGGGCTGTCTTCCGTAGGGAGTTTTTGAGAAAGTATTTTCCTAAAGATGTCTGTGGTAAGAAGGAAATTGAATTCCTTGAGCTGAAGCAAGGAAGTATGTCTGTTGTTGAGTATGCTGCCAAGTTTTCTGAGTTGGCCAAGTTTTATCCGCATTACACTGAGGAAAATGCTGAGTTTTCGAAGTGTATTAAGTTTGAGAACGGGTTGCGCCCGGAGATTAAGAAAGCAGTTGGATATCAGAAAATCTGTGTCTTTGCTGATTTGGTTGATAACTGTAGAATTTATGAGGAGGATAATAATGCTCATTACAAGATTATTAGTGAGAAGAGGGGTAAGCACCCATAGAATCGTGGTAAACCTTATGATGCCCCAGCTGGTAAGGTAAGCAGAGAGTTGCTCATGGTCAGAGGACTAGTGGGGGAGATGATCCTTCTGGTGTGGTTTGTTTTAAGTGTGGGAAACCTGGACACAAGAGTAATGTGTGCACTACTGAAGTGAAGAGGTGTTTCCGTTGTGGCAAGAACGAACATGTTGTATCTGAGTGTGAGCACAAGAGTGTGGTTTGTTTCAATTGTAAATAAGAAGGGCACATTGGTAGCCAGTGTCCGAAACCGAAGAGAGCTCAGTCTAGTGGTAAAGTGTTTGCTTTGGTTGAGGATCAGACAGCTGCTAAGGACAAACTTATTAAAGGTATATGTTTCATCAATAGTACTCCTTTAATTACTATTATTGATACTGGTGCTACACATTGTTTTATTACTGCTTATTGTGTTGAAAGATTGGGTCCTGCGTTGTCTTCTTTGAATGGAGAAATGGTCGTTGTTGTACCCCAAAATTTGCCCTCCCATATTCTTCAAGATTTGTCAAGATCAATCTTCAAATGGATCAAGGTGTTGCACAGTTCAAAGGCCTCCTAAGCCAGTCAAAATTAGGGTTTTGTTTCTTGCAAGGAAGTTGAGGTTTTCAAGGGCTCAATCAAGTCCCATATGCCTATATACATTGTCAAGCATCTACATGCCAAGTTGCAAGTCTCACAGCATCAAGTTGCACAGTCAAAAGCCCAAATTGCCTCACAATCAACTGTAGGGGTAAAATGGTCATTTGGCAGTCAAAAGTCAAAATTTTTGGTCAACATCTTATTTTGAGGCCACAATCATCATTTGATCAATTCTTAATCATGATTCTACAAGAATGGCTCAAAAATCATCAAGATGCAAAAGTTTCCATTTTTGGACAGCTGAAAAGTCAACTATAACTTGACCAGGGCATAACTTTTTCATGGTTCATCAGAAAAATCCCATTCAATGCTCATTTTGAAGGGGATGACATTTCCTACAACTCATATTCACATTCCAAGTCCAAGAAATGCTCTCACAAAAAGTTATCAATTTCTACATTATAGGTCAATTTCAAAAGTCAACAAAAATGCACTTTAAGTCAAAGACCATAACTTGAGATTGGTGAATCCAAATGACATGGGACCAAAGGAATTGGTTAGAGGACTTCAAGACCTTTCCAAAATGTCCAAGAACATGTTCATATGATCAAAATTGAACAAGATATGCATTGGAGAAGTTGGGAAATTTGCAAAAGTCAACTATCCCTAAAACTTCAATTTTTTACAAAAGGGCCCACTTTCTTCCACTTGATTCAGCCTTGTCATGCCACCCACGTGTCCCATGATTAATTTCAAGACCAAACATTTATTTTTTCATTTTTATTTAATTTTTATGGATTTAATTCATTTTAAATCCATAATAATTCAAATAAAATCTAAAAATTAATTGAATGGCATCTTTGTGGTTTGAATAACTTTTATGTATCAAATGACAGCTACCAAAATCGTGCCAGGCTATTTTGAGCACAAAATCATGGTTTTGCTTCAAACTTGGAAAGTCCTTTAATGGTGTTAAAACAAGAATCTCCAAATCATAATTCCATGGATACCAAGCCTAGCTGCTGACCTAATTCCATTCACATATACATATGCAAGCATTCCAGACCTGATTCACGTACAAGCTGCTGCACAAACGGCCAAACCACATTCAAAAAATCCAAGCAAAAAGTCAAAACTGTTTTTGATATTGCAGACCAATTCAAAGCCTTAGAGCAATTCAAACACATTGCTGGAAGCTTCAGGGGTGATTTGGAATCAAAACAACGTGCTAACACTCAAGGAATCACCATTCACGGACCTTCGGTTTGTCATTTTTTTCCAGAATCATAGCTCTACCTTTATGCATCATTGACATGATTTTTTGGTTGTATTGTGTTGCTTGAATCTACAGGGAACTTTTGGCATAAGTTAATTGCTTTGAAACGGCCTAAATCATAAACCACCATGTTCAAATTCTAGGGTTCATAAACCTTCAAATTGGGGATTTACGCATCCAGCAAAATTAGGCCTTCTCATGCATATGGTTGGATTCGTTGCAACCAGACGAATCTAAAACCACCATCGCGATGAATTTCTGATTAACGTACGCCTAATCGCTATTTTCTGTCACCTTGGTTTCTGGGGGTTTAAAACCCCCGTTATTTGATTTCTTTTTTCCAGGCAAAACGAAGAAGACAGTGAGTTGGCAAGGTACTAGTGGTCCATTCAAAAAGCAGCGCGCATTTTGGTTGTTCTTCAGGATGTTATTAGTTTTTTATATATTATAATTAATTGTTAATATATTAACAAATGCAGCATGATGGCCTAGTGGTTGGTGACCTGTCCAAGAACCATTGGGACCTGGGTTCGAATCCAGAGAGGGAACACCATGCTCCCCAGTCAACTATGCCATGGACAACTGCAAAAAGGTCAAACGTGCTTGGAAACAAATGGGCCTCAGATTTCTAAATAAAACCCCTTGCTGGCCCATCACCCCCCTTGGGTTAGCATTTTAATTTTTTATTTTATTATTCATTTGCCTTATTTATTTTTATTGCTTTTTTATTATTATCACTAAAACTAATTAATCAATATTTTCCATAAAAATTCAAAAACTAAAAAATGTAAATATTTTATTTTTATTAATTTCACTTAGGTAATTATTTTGTAAATAAATTCTAAATATCATTAACTTAGTTTAATTAGAATAATTTTAATCTTTCTTTCATAATAAATAAAATCAAGCTTAGATTTAGGTTTTTCTTTTGACTTTTAATTCCTTTTTATTTTATTTCATTTTACATAAAAAACATAAAAAACATTTTTTCTTAAATAATTAATTAGTAAATTAGGTTAATTTGAATTAATTTCAAAAAAGGACAAAAAACTCATATGTTCTCAAAAGGGTCAACATCCTAAGGACGTTCCCGATTAAATTTCTATTCGCGCGTATTTATTTATTTTGATTATATTTATGTAACTGCTTCCAGAAATGTAATAGTTAATTAGGTTTATCTCTTTATTTACTATTTCTCGCATTCTTATTTTCAAAATGGGTTTTTGTTTTTGGCGATGTATAGACCCGCGCCTTGTAATAGTTAGATTTACCTTTTCCGCATTTTATTTTCCGCACCCTTAATTGTTAATATGCCTGCAAGAATGTATGACAAATAAAATCAACCCGTAGCTCACAAATAACATGATCGAAGATAAACATTAACTGAAAAACAACACACATGCACATACCACTCCTAGGGTACGCCTCACTGGTTGCCTCGAACATGGTCGTCAAGTATAGGGTGTCTTAGAGGTTGCCCTCCTGTCTAAAGATCTAGTTGCCTCGAAACGGTTGCCTCGGATAAAAAGGATCTAGGACATTAGGGTTACTTCTAAGGTGTCCTACTATTGCTTCGGTGACCACACTGTCCCTTATAATCGAATTGACCCGAACACCTCCAACGACGGTGCTACCTACCTCTCAATGGTGGGATAGCACTATCTAAAGGACTCTTACACAACCTAATTCCTTAGAGTAGGTAGATTCTCCTGGGTACTTGCTCTCTCAAAAACAAACAAAACAACTTTTCACACTGACACTTTCTAAAAGATTTCCAAACAAATTTTTCATACACTCTTGAGGACAAATACAAGAGTTACTTAGAAATTTTTTAAAAACGAAACTTTTTCAAAACCCACACACATTTGAAAAGCAAACATATTTTGAAAACATAAGAGCATGTACCTAAGAGCCCATGGATAACCATGGATAGAAAGGGTGCTAACACCTTCCCTTTCTATAAATCTACCTCCCGAACCGAGAAACATTATCAAAGAAGGAATTTTGCTGTGCTTTTGTCCTTTCCATGTTGGATAACATAAAAGACGGTGGCGACTCTTGCTTACCGCGACATACGCGAACCAGCTTAAAAAACAATCAGTTCTATTTCCACCGATCACAGTCGTCGATACTCCAGCCAAGGGGTCAGTGACTACTTCTTTTGTGTGTGCTAAGTGTCCCTTGTCGATCTTTGACAGAGACTTTGTTGTTGATTTGGTTTGTTTGCTGTTAAGAGGTTTGGATATGATTCTGGGTATGAACTGGTTAGAGCATAATTGTGTTCATATTAACTATTATGACAAGTCGGTGAAGTTTTCTACTCTTGAAGAAGAAGATGATGGTTTGTTGTCTGCTAGACAGTTGAGAAAGTTGATGCAAGAGGAAGCACAGATGTTTTCATTGATGGCGTCGCTATCTGTAGAGACTCAAGCTATAATTGAGGAATTACAGGTGGTGTGTGAGTTTCCTGAAGTTTTCCTTGATGAGATTCCTGATGTACCGCCAGAGAGAGAAGTTGAGTTTGCAATTGATCTTGTACCTGGTACCAGACCTGTGTCTATGGCACCATACAGGATGTCTACGTCTGAATTGTCAGAGTTAAAGAAGCAATTGGAAGAGTTACTTGAGAAGAGGTTTGTAAGACCAAGTGTATCGCCGCGGGGAGCTCCAGTGTTGTTAGTGAAGAAGAAAGATAGAAGTATGAGTCTTTGTGTTGATTATAGATAGTTGGATAAGGTTATGATTAAGAACAAGTATCCGCTTCCAAGAATAGATGACTTGATGGACCAATTAGTGGATGCTCGTGTGTGTAGCAAGATTGATTTGAGGTCGGGTTATCATCAGATTAAAGTGAAGGATGAAGATATTCAGAAGACAGTTTTTAGAACGCGTTATGGACATTACGAGTATTCGGTGATGCCTTTCGGTGTTACTAATGCACCGAGAGTATTCATGGAATATAAATCGTATCTTTCATACTTATTTGGATCGGTTCGTAGTGGTGTTCATTGATGATATTTTGATTTACTCTAAGTCAAAAGAAGAGCATGCTGAACAATTAAGAGCAGTATTGCAGATTTTGAAAGAGAAGAAGTTGTATGCAAAGCTGTCCAAGTGCGAATTTTGGCTGAAAGAGGTTAGTTTTCTTGGTCATGTGATTTCAGGTAGTGGCATTGCTGTAGATCCATCGAAGGTTGATGCTGTGTTGCAATGGGAAACTCCAAAGTCAGCCACTGAGATAAGAAGCTTTTTGGGATTAGCCGGTTATTATAGAAGGTTTATTAAAGGGTTTTCTAAGTTGTCACTTCCATTGACTAAGTTGACTTGTAAAGGTAGAGCGTTTATATGGGATGTTCAGTGCGAAGAAAGTTTTACAGAATTGAAGAAGAGGTTGACGTCGGCTCTGATTTTGATGTTGCCTAATCCAGGAGAGCCTTTTGTGGTGTATTGTGATGCTTCTAAGATGGGTTTAGGAGGTGTGCTTATGAAGAATGGTAAGGTAGTTGCTTATGCGTCGAGGCAGTTAAGGACTCATGAGAAGAACTATCCTACGCATGATTTAGAGCTTGCTGCAGTTGTTTTTGCATTGAAGATTTGGAGGCATTATCTTTATGGTTCTAGATTTGAAGTGTTTAGTGACCATAAGAGTTTGAAGTATTTGTTTGATCAGAAAGAGATGAATATGAAGCAATGAAGATGGTTGGAATTGTTAAAGGATTACGATTTCGGTTTGAATTATCATCCAGGAAAGGCGAATGTGGTAGCTGATGCGTTGAGTCGAAAGACTTTACATATGTCAGCAATGATGGTTAAAGAGTTAGAATTGATTGAGAAGTTCATAGATATGAGCTTAGTTTGCAAGGTTACTCCGCAGAGTGTTATGTTGGGTATGTTGAAGATTAATAATGAATTTTTAGACAGTATCAGAGAAGCTCAGAAGTTGGATGTGAAACTGGTTGATTTGATGGTTGGGATTGATCAATCTGAGGATAGTGATTTTAAGCTATATGAGCAAGGTGTGTTGAGATTTCGTAGCCGGGTTTGTATTCCTGATGATGCTGAGATGAAGAAAGTGATACTTGAAGAGAGTCATAGAAGTAAGCTGAGTATTCATCCAAGAGCTACAAAGATGTATCAAGATTTGAAAGGTTTGTTTTGGTGGCCTGTGATGAAGAGTGACGTGGCTCGGTTTGTGTATGCATGTTTGACTTGTCAGAAGTAGAAAGTTGAACATCAGAAGCCTGCATGATTGATGCAACCGTTGGAAGTTCCAGAATGGAAACTGGATAGCATTTCAATGGACTTTGTGATAGGGTTTCCTAATACTTTAAGAGGGCATGATTCGATTTGGGTGATTGTTGATAGGCTTACGAAGTCAGCTTATTTTGTTCCTATTAACATCAGTTTTCCAGTGCCGAAGTTGGCTGAGATTTATATCAGTTTAATTATGAAGCTGGATGGTGTTCCTTTGTGCATTGTGTCAGATAGAGATCCAAGATTTACTTCTGATTTTTGGAAGAGTTTGTAAGAAGCGTTGGGTTCTAAGTTGAGGTTGAGTTCAGTGTATCATCCTCAAACAGATGGTCAGACTGAACGGACGATTCAATTGTTGGAAGACTTGTTGAGGTCATGTGTTCTTAAACAGAGAGGTTTGTGGGATACTTATCTTCCGTTGATAGAGTTCACGTATAATAACCGTTACCATTCCAGTATTGGGATGGCACCTTTTGAAGCGTTGTATGGTCGAAGATGTAAAACTCCGTTATGTTGGCATGAATCTGGTGAAAGTGTAGTACTTGGACCTGAACTTGTTCGTGAGACTACTGAGAAGGTGAAGTTGATTCGAGAAAAGATGAAAGCTTCACAAAGAAGACAAAAGAGTTATCATGATAAGCGAAGGAATGATTTAGAATTTCAAGCGGGTGATCATGTGTTTTTGAGAGTTACACTTGTGACTGGAGTTGGGCGAGCATTGAAGTATAAGAAGCTCACTTCTCGTTTTATTGGACCGTATCAGATTTCAGAGAAAGTGGGGAATGTTGCTTATAGAGTGGCTTTACCGCCTAATCTTTCGAATTTGCATGATGTGTTTCACGCGTCTCAACTTCGGAAGTATATTTCAGATCCATCTCATGTGATTCATATGGACGATGTGCAAGTACGGGATAATTTTACGGTGGAGACGATACCTGTATGGATCGCGGATCGTGAAATGAAGACTCTGAGGGGAAAAGAGATTGCCTTGGTTAAAGTGGTTTGTCTAGGATCTGCTGGTGAAAGCATGATTTGGGAGTTGGAGAGCAAGATGCGAGACTCCTATCCTGAATTGTTTGATTGAGGTAAATTTTCGAGGACGAAAATATTCTAAGTGGGGGAGAGTTGTAACGCCCGTAATTTAATTAATTATTTAATTAAATTATTTTTGGAATATTTGTGAAGATGTGTTATAATTAATTGGATTAATTTTATTAAGTGGAGAAATAATATTAGAGATATAATATTATGTGGTGAAATAATATTAGAAGTGTAATATTATTTAATGTGGGCTTATTTTGTTATAATAGAAGTAATAAGGTGGTGTGTTGGTTTTAAGCCCAATAAGGATAATAGAATAATATGGTTATTTTATTATTTGTTGTTGGAATAGAAAGAAAGAAGCAGTAGAAAGAAATAAGGATTTGGAGGAGAACGTGCAAGTTGCTAGAGAAAGTGGAAAATGGAAAGCACGAGAATCCAACCGGAAATTATAGAGCGACCTTCAATCCAAGGTAAGGGTGGAGTTCTAATTCTATAATTTGGTTTATGATGATTGATATGTGGGGTTAGAGATGATTGTTGTCTTGTTTGTGAGTTGAAAATATATGATTGATGTATGATGAGAATTGATGAATTTTAGATGAATAATGATGTCATGATGTTGTTCGATTGATGTAGTATTATAGGGTAATTATGGGTGATGAGTTGAAGTGATTATAATAAGTTTTAGGGCTTTAGTTAAGGAACCATAGTGAGATGCGGTGATGGAAAACAGTAGAATGTTGCAGTAATGAAAATGCAGAATTAGGTAAATTGATATCATGCACTACTGTATTAGAATTAATGAATTAATTTGGAGAATAGAATTTGTCATATTGTTCGTAGCTAGAATGATACCAGGAAAGGAATTAGAACAATAGGATGAACATAAAATAGCAGTTCTGATGCTAGACGTAGGTGTTAGAAGCTGCATTGAATTATTAGAAAATAGAAGTTCCGACATTAGGAGTTGTATGGGTCAGAAGATGTGATCAGTCAGAAGACGGTGATGATGAGAAGTTGTATCTGGTCAGAGGTTGCACTAGTCAGAAGATGGAATTAGTCAGAAGATGTGATGATCAGAAGTTATATCTGGTCAGAAGATGGGGTTAGTCAGAAGATGTGATGATCAGAAGTTGTACCTGACAAAAGATGAGGTTAGCCAGAAGCTGTGAAAATCAAAAGTTGCATCTGATTAGAGGTTGCATTAGTCAGAAGTTATATTAGTCAGAAGATTGTGTCGCTAGATGTTGCGTCATTAGAAGTTGTGTATTTAGAAATAGCGTTGGTTAGAGGTTGCGTAGTCAGAAGTTGGATGGCTTTTGCGTTGTTTTGTGCAGAACGATGAACGTTAGATGCTTAGAAGCTGTTGATTGAGCTATAACAGTAGGAAAGTGACGGTCTTGACTTTAGAGTTTCAGAATGAAAGTGTTGACTTACTGTGGAATTAAAATACTACTGAGTTATAAATGAGAAGTTATTAATAAATAAATGATGTTTCATGATTTATAAATAAATGAATTTTGATGAATTATTCTGATTATTTGAGATGTTATATTGAGATGTATTTTGAGATGTTTTGAGATGATAATTTGAGTTATTTTGAGATGTTTTGAGATGATAATTTTAAATATTTTGAGATGATAATTTGAGATGTTTTGAGATGATAATTTGAGATGATAATTTGAGATGTTTTGAGATGATAATTTTAGATGTTTTGAGATGATAATTTGAGATGTTTTGAGATGATAATTTGAGATGTTTTAAGATGATTTGAGATGTTGTTAACTTGGGTGTTATCATTACATTCATGGTTGTGTCGCATACATTGCATTCTTGAGATGGAGCTTATGCTCGTTGAGATGGCCTGGATTGGCAAATTTTGAGATGAAGGCTATGCCTTGTTGATGCCTCTATTAATTGGAAATTTTTTGAGATGGGAGTTCTGTTCCAATGGTACCACATGCATTTGCATAGTATTGAGTCGCATTATATGATTTCATAAAGAAGTGTATTTTGATGTTGATGAATGTATATTATTGTTGAGATTGTTGTTGATTATGAGATGAGAAGTGGTGATGTTGTTGATCTAATTTAATATATTAATTATCATGCAATTTATTATATTGTTAGATATCTCACCCTTCTGTTTGAATGTTGCCCTTATGTTGGTAACGTGCAGGTAATCGAGAGTGAAGGCTGTATTCCTTCAATAGTTCGAGTCAGTGTCATTGCTCTGATATATAACACTCGGGGGGGATGAACGCTTACTGTTTTGATTGATGATTTTTAGTTGTTGAATTTTAACTTGATTATCATTACATATGAGATGTTTAGAAGTTTCTAATTTTGTTAGAGATGTTATTAAGAATTTCGCTGTGTAGATGTTGATTTATTTGATTAAAGATGGTTTGATGATGGTTCATCCGATGTTTGAAAAAGTGTTATATATCCACGATGAAGGCAATGCATTTGTTAGAAGAATTTGTGACGTCCCGATTCATTTGTATGATTGAAATTTTATAACTCTGATTTATTTTGCATAATTTGCTTGGGGTAGAATTGGGGTGTTACAAATATCACTGGGAAAAAGGAAACAAAATTGGCTTATGCTTTGATACATGGTTGAATTATGTTTCTATGGAGTAATGTTACAAAAGAGAATGGAAAAACTACACATTTAAAGGATGAAATACGATGATGCATGATTCTACTGAAGAAACAGAGAAGATACAAGGAATTGTTGGAGAGAAGTCCTTGAAAATATGCAACTCTATGAGGAATAACAAACTGAATAGCCGGTAATCATGGGCTACAAACTATGAAGGGGTTTGCAAAAATAAATTGCAAACTCTGTTAGAGAATATCAGGTCAACACAGTAAACTCTGAGCAGGGACGCCAATGGAGATTGGGCATTGCCGAGGAGAATACCAATTACCATTGGACCCACAGGGAATCAAAATCCACTTCTGACTGCTTGGGGGAATAACCTGTGAACCTCTCATTGGGGATGACAAAAACTTGTCCTGTTGGAGATATGAGGACCCATGTTGGGGATAAAAGAAATCATGCACATAACTCTTGCTGGGGATGAAGTGATCTTTACATAACAAACTTCAATGAAACATGCCACAATTAAAGATACGAGAAGAAGTCTTAATAGAACAACTCCGTTGGGGAATAAGAGAGATCTTAAAAAGAACAAACTCTAACAGGGATATAAGAAACCTTAGGCAAGAAGTCACAATAGTAGACTCTTCTGGGATAAAAAATCCCAACCAGGATCAAACTCTACTTGGGAATAATGGAATCTTTGAATAAGAATTCTCAATGGAGAAGTTCCACTAGGGAAATGAGAATTCTTGAATAAGAGATCTCCATAAGGCAACTCTGTTGGGGAAATGAGAAATCCTGGATAAGAGATCTCAATAATGAGCTTCTACTAGGGAATGAGACAATCCTCAATAAGACTTGGCTGGTGGATGAGATTTATTTTTTAAAATAAGGAGTCTCAAACTATGCTTCCGTTGGGGAGAAAAGAGAATTCTTAAATAAGAAAACTTTACGAAGTGACTCCATCGGGGAATAAGAAAATTCTCAACTAGAACTCTCGAATAGGGAATAAGAACAAGTTCTTTTAGCTGGGGAAGAAACTCTGCTTCAAGGAATAAACATTCTCTAATAAGCCTCATTAACACAAACATCTCTTGGGGAATGAATATTATATACCAAGAAATCTCATCAATCAAAACCTACCAAACAAGGATTCTCTACTTGGTGATGTTAGGGAGAAGAATACTTTAAGTATTGCTAAAAAAATCATCCAAGAATTCGAAATCACTCAAACTCTTTGCTTGAGGAGATTTACTGGGGAGAAATAGAAACTTCAGTGCTGCTGGGGAAACTTATCTGAAGATTCTATCTTGATAACCATCTTAAAAGACTTCTTTAAGTGCTGGTATGTTGTACTTATGTGAGTGAACGACAGTTCCTACAAAACAAATCACACCAAAATTCCCCTAGGTATAATATGACAACTTTGTTTACCAATCAGACTACACAAAACTTGAGAGCAAATTCTATAGTTTATTATCATGTTGTGTAAGGACACAAAGTTTTTAGATGCAAATGTTTATCAAAAAGGTATCAGACGTTTTTACAAACAAAATATTAAAAAGAAAATAAAGAGAAGGCTTTTGAATGAAAAGAAACTTTTATTAATTCAAATGGCCTGTAAATAGGCATTTACATCAGGAAGCAATTCTTAGAAAGAGGTAATTAAAAAAGCAAAACAAAAGAGTTTTATAATAATGGCAATGTGAAAACAGATATCCATCAGGTTCCAATTCTACTATAACTCTTATGACCTCGAAGCTCTCATCAGTTTGCTTTCTGAAGAAGATAACTTGGACTAATTCCTACCCTTCAGGGTGACCAACTATAATAGTAAATGAAATCTGGGATCCGAAGCTTTACGTAGCTATTCACTTTTAAATCCTTAACTTTTGCCTAGATCGCCCTTTTGGGTTTTCAATCCACCGGGATACCTTTTTTTTCTCCTAATCTGCCCTTTCGGGTTTTCAACTTAGTGGGTGCACTTATTTTTTTCATTCTTTTCATTTCTTCTTCTTTATCCCTAATTTTTTTCCGAACCTTTTATTCATTTTTTTATGGTTCACCGGGATGCCCTTTTTTTCCTAAGCCGTCGACTTAGCGGGTCTTTTTCATGCGAAGTATTTTTTGATTACATCAGCGTTCATAGGGAGTGGGAAATCTTCACTATCCATAGTTGCAAGCATCATGGCTCCACCAAAGAATACTTTCTTTACAATAAAAGGCCCTTCATAAGTTGGAGTTCACTTACCCCTGGGATCCCCTTGAGGAAGAATTATCCTTTTCAGTACAAGGTCACATGGTCTGTAGCTCTGAGGGCACACCTTATTGTTAAATGCTCTTCTCATCTTCTTCTAGTACACCTGACCATGACACACAACCACTAGTATTTTCTCATTAATGAGGTTCAACTGATCCAACCAATTTTGTACCCATTCCTCTTTGTCAAGCTTAAAATATTTTAAAATCCTCGGAGAAGGAAGCTCAACTTCCACAGGAAAAACTACTTCCATTCCATAGACAACTGAGAAGAGGGTTGCCTCAGTAGAAGTACGCATCGAAGTGCGATAGCCATGAAAAGCAAAAGGCAATATATCATGCCAATCCTTGTAGGTTACCAACATCTTTTGCATAATCTTCTTGATATTCTTGTTTGCTGCCTCAACAACGCCATTCATCTTCAGACGATATAGATAAGAATTGTGATGCTTGATCTTGAAGAACTCACAAAGCTCCTTCATCATCTTATTATTGATATTAGATCTATTATCAGTAATGATCTTTTTAGGAATCCCATAACGACAGATTATATTACGCTTGATAAAATGAGCGACCCCTTGCTTGGTGACGTTTGCATACGATGCAACTTCGACCCACTTGGTGAAGTAATCAATAGCAACCAGAATAAAACAATGACTATTAGAAGAAGTCGGCTCAATAAGACCAATCATATCAATTCCCACATTTCAAAAGGCCAGGGAGAGGTTAAGACATTCAGAGGAACGAGCGACACATGCACTTTGTCAACATAAATCTGGAACTTGTAACAAATTCTTGCATGGTTGTAACAATCAGTTTCCATGGTGGACCAATAGTAACCAGCTCTCAAAATATTTTTGGCCATGGTATGTCCACTGGAATGAGTCCCAAGGGAACCCTCGTGCATTTCTTCAATGATCTTTGCTTCTTCGTTCTTGTCCATACATCTGAGCAACATACCATCATGATCTCTCTTGTATAACATACCATTATAGAGGATTAACTTAGCTAAAAACCTCCTCAAGAACTTCTTATCTGTAACATATGCATCTTCTGGATACTCTTGAGCATCAAGGTACCTCTTGATATTATGAAACCATGGATTACTGTTCAATTCCACATCAACTTTGTAGCAAAATGCTGGCTCATCCAACCTCATAATAGTGATTGAGGGTGCTTCATTAGCCCACTTGATTTTGAACATGGATGATAGAGTTGCCAAAGCATCAACTAGATTGTTTTCTTCCCTAGAGATTGCTCAAAACTAATCTCTTAAAAGTATGGAATCAACTTCATAACATGCTCTCGGTAGGGAATCAGGTTCTTATGAGGAGTTTCCCAATCTCCATTGATCTGGATAATGATGAGAGATGAATCTCCATAAAATTTCAAATATTTGATTCACAAATCAATCACAACTTCAATACCATAGATACAAGCATCACACTCAATCATATTGTTGGTGCAATCAAAAGAAATTCTAGCTCGGAAAGGAATATGAAAACATGTAAGAGAAGTAATGACAACTCCAACACCATTTCCAATAGCATTTGAGGCACCATAGAACACGAGTGTCCCTCGTGATCCTAGTTTGAGTCCTTCTTCTGGGCCAAGAATATTACAATCCCTGATATACATGATGTCCTCATTTGGGAACTCAAATCTCATAGGTTGATAGTCACCTGTGATACGGTGGCAGAACCGACTGTTTGATGCTGTTTTGCGTTTTTTGTTCGCAAAATGTCGCGATAAGCAAGAGTCGCCACCGACTTTTATTTCATCCAATCGGAAAGGAAAAAAGTACATAAAAAAAAGCCTTTTTCGAGATATTCTGAGTACGGGGGGTAGATTATATAAAGGGAAGGTGTTAGCACCCTTTCTATCCATGGTTTTCCATGGACTCTTAGGTACTTGCTCATCTTTTTAGAATTGCTTCTGTATGTGCTTTGTTTTTGAAAAGTTTGACTCCGTGATAACCCTTGTATCAGTCCTCAAAGGTGTGACGAAGTTTTTTTTGAGAATTGTTTTGAAAGGTGTAAGTGTGAAAAGTTTTGATTTGAGCAAGTACCTACTAGCATCTACCTACTCGAAAAAGATCGTTTCTATTCTTTTTTCCTTTAGACAGCGCTATCCTACTATTGAGAAATAGGTAGCACCGTCGTTGGAGTTGTAAGGGTCAATTCGAAAGGAAAGTACAATCACTAAAGCAATATTAGGACATCTTAGTAATAACCCTAGAGTCTTAAGATCATATTCGAGGCGACATTTCCGAGGAAACATTTCCGAGGCAACATTCGAATGGGACGTTTGATCTTTTTCAGACAGGAGGGCAACCACTAAGACACCCTATGCTTAATGATTGTTTACCGAAGGAAACCGAAGTGAGAGTATACCCTAAGAGTGATATATGCGAGTGATTTGTTTTCAGTTATTTAATCTTTGCACATTAGGGTTTTCTAACCGTATTAATTTGTCATGCATTCTTGTCATACAATCCTATTAGCATACATCTAGACAGTTAAATATGTGCGGGAATTAAAAATGTGAGAAAATAAATCTACGCCATTACAAGGCTTCGGGGTGGGGGATTAATTACATAGCCAAAAACTCGGGGAAAAGCGATAAGTAAAAGCCCTAAATTAACTATTACAAACCATGAACAGTTAAAAAAATATTGTCAAAATAAATGATAAGCGCACGATGAATCAAATACGAAACGACTAGGGTTTTGACCCTTGACTAAACCTATTGAGGATTGAAAAAAATGTTTTTGTCATGTTTTGTTATTTAAGAAGACAATGAACTATTTAAATTAAAGAAAAATCCTAAATTCTAATTAATTTTAGATTAAGAAAAAATAAATTAATTCAATCTAAAAACCTATTTTTGTATTTTTATTTATTTGAAAAGAAATAAAGAAAATAAATCAAGAATTTAACCTAATTCGCTAATTAGTTTTAATTATATAAAAAAGTTAGAATTGCCCTAAGTTAAACTAAATTAAATTAAATTAACAAAATTAATTTTGATAAAAAAAAGTCTAATTCTAATTTTTGATTTTCTTGATTTTATGATTTTATGGAAAATAGTTAATTTGTTAATTAAAATCATTAAAAGAGAAAATTAAAAGAATTAAAGAAAAGAAACAAAAAAAAAGTTAGAGATGGGCCTGATATCATTTAGCAATTCTGGGGGTATGCTGTTGAAATTCTGAGCCCAAACCAATCTCAGCCCGTTTGACTTTGCCTGATTCGGTATGGCTGTTGACTTGAGGAGCATGGTAAGCCTCTTGCTACCTGAGCATTGGATCCAGCTGGCTGATGGATCTGATGGTGGAATTTGGATGGTCTATGGTGGACGCTTGAGGCTGCAGTATACCTAGTCACATGAAACAAAATAATGCAAAGAAAGGTTGGGACCAGGGGATCGAACCCAGGCCCTTAGGCTCGCTCCCAATACCACACTGCCAACTGAACTGCTTTGTTTGTTTGTACATATAATAGAAATAAACAATATAATCAAATCACGTGATGTATTCAGAAAAAATGCGCAAAATTCAAACCACCCAACCAGTGAGTGCCACGCATCGTCTTCTTCCCCAAACCGTCGATTTAGGTAACATAACTTTTACCTATGGACGTTTGCTGTAGGTATAACCTTGTCCATCTCCAAAATTGCATATGCTCAATATAAATGACAATGGCTGGTACCAATCAACTCATCTCATCCTCACGAGCATCATGGTACCAGAATCAACGTCCAATTTTACCTGCATTAAAAACCCCTAAACAAGAACACAAAACCCTAACCATGGCAATATCACGTACATGCATAAAAATGCAATTAAATGGAGTGATTAGCTTGCAAACACGATGATAAACATGAGTGTAATAATCAAAATTGCTAAAGATGCGTGAATTAGAGAAATCAGAATCAAGTTTTTGGGCAAACTGTGGGATGCGTAGAGCACGATTCTAGGCGTTTCAAGACCTGAGAGTGATTGGAATCGCTTCTTGGGATGTCTGGGAAGGGATTGGTGCTCTTAAAATGCTTTGAAACTCCTTGTAGATTGAAATTCGATTCCCACTTTTTCCTTGAAATTTTTAGTTTTGTTCTTGGCTATGCACGACCTTTAACCCTTGTTCTTTCCTTGGATACGTTCAATATATATCATAGAGTGCATTAGGGTTGTAAAAATTGATCACATCTTTGGAAGTTTTCAAGATTTGATTTGATTTTCATGGCACATGTAAACTTGCTATATTGAGCCAAATTATGCCTTTCTTGTCCCAATTAGCCTTGATTCGAATTGATCATGGTATCCTTGTATTATTTGATTGAGATCCTGTTCAAAAATCAGATCACAACATATCTTTTTCATTATTAATCAATTATTTGATTTAATTGAAATATTAATTAACAAAAAATCAAAATAAATTGAAAAGTGAAGCAAATAACATGATCTTGGATATTTTGGGTCGTGGATCATATTATAAGTGAGGTGCAAGCATAAAAGGTTGGGCCCATTTAGCAAAAATGCAAATTTGAGCACATTTGACTTTTGGCAATTTTGCAAAAATGGTCAACTTGGCCAATCCATAACTCTCCCAATTTTTACCCTAGAGAGGTGTTCTTTGACTTTTTAGAAAGCTTAGGATGTCCTCTAAGCAAACCTTTTATTCTCATCTCAATTGAGTATTCCATGTTCATGTATAAAGCTTTGACCCAAAAGGTGTTTTTGTTGACTTTTCTAAATGACCTATAATGTAAAAATTCATATCTTTTTGTGAGTTCATATTCTGAACTTAGGAGATGAATATGAATCATAGGGAATTGCATCCTCTTTAAAATGAGCTTTGAACGGGTCATTTCTGATAAATTATGAGAAAGTTATGCTTGGTCATAGTTGGGTTGACTTTTCTTGTAAAACCCTAATTTAGCAACTTTTGGGTTTTGATGAATTGTGAGCAATCCTTGAGGAATCATGATCAACCCTTGATCAAATGATGAATAATACTTCCAAATGAGGATGTTGACCAAAAATATTAAAGTTTGACTGTATGTGGGCCACAGTTGACTTTTGACCTAGCACAGTTGATTTTCAGGCATTTGAGCAATTGACTGAGCAAACTTCCTCTACAAGGCTTGAAACTTGACATGGATGACCTTGAGAAAATTTTAAGACAATGGTGTGAATTTTAGTCCTTTGTGGTCCACACATCTTGATGCAAATAAAACCCTAATTTGAGGTAGACTGTCTTAGGAGAGAGTTTGTCTAGTCAACTCTTGATTTCCCTTGAGCAATTTGGGGACCTCACTTAACATTTGTTGAGAAATATGGGAGGGGAAATTTTGGGGTACAACAGCTGCCCCTGTTCAATCTTCTTAAACCTGAAGATGTAGATTGGCTCGTCTGCCTTTCGTGATCTGAAGGTGGAAGATGATTGAACACTTGAGTGCCTAGAAACTTGCACTCGCATGAAGTGGCACTTGATTTGTGATATCGAGAATTGGCTTACAGATGCCATTTGGAGGTTGCTAGAGAATTGTCGGAGATGGGCTTAAATATGCCATCCGAAGATGTGTCGATCGCATAAGAGATTCCTTTACAAGAACCCGTATACCTGTTGTTGAGGTAGACTTCGATGGGGAATGCTGGTCTCTTTCTTGAGAGAGAAATAGAGTTTTAGGGGCTTCAGTTGTCCGTTACTCTACTGGGGAATAGCTCCAATTTGGGGAAGCAGAAGTGAACTGCGTGCTTGGTCGGGGTATATGTTGCACCGCGACTTTCTGGGGAAATATGAAATCAATTGTGTTTGACCGGGTCCCGGTCTTACAGTGTTGTGGACTGCTGTCTGGGGATAAGAGAGGAAGATCCCAAATAATAGGGTTATGAGAAGGAACCTGGATGGTAGGGTTACTTCGAAATGAAAGCCTGGATAGTAGGGCTGTGAGAAGGAACCTGGATAGTAGGGTTACTTCGAGATGAAAGCCTGGATAGTAGGGCTGTGAGAAGCAACCTGGATAGTAGGGTTACTTCGATATAAAAGCCTGGATAGTAGGGCTGTGAGAAGGAACCTGGATAGTAGGGTTACTTCGATATGAAAGCCTGGATAGTAGGACTGTGAGAAGGAACCTGGATGGTAGGGTTACTTCGAGATGAAAGCCTGGATAGTAGGGTTGTGAGAAGGAACCTGGATGGTAGGGTTACTTCGAGATGAAAGCCTGGATAGTAGGGCTGTGAGAAGAAACCTGGATGGTAGGGTTACTTCGAAATGAAAGCCTGGATAGTAGGATTGTGAGAAGTAACCTGGATGGTAGGGTTACTTCGAGATGAAAGCCTGGATAGTAGAGCTTTGAGAAGGAACCTGGATGGTAGGGTTACTTCGATATGAAAACCTGGATAATAAGGCTGTGAGAAGGAACCTGGATAGTAGGGTTACTTCAATATGAAAGCCTGTATGGTAGGGCTGTGAGAAGGAACCTGGATAGTAGGGTTATTTCGAGATGAAAGTCGGGATAGCAGGGCTTGAGAAGGAACCTGGATAGTAGGGTTTCTTCTATATGAAAGCCTGGATAGTGGGGCTGTGAGAAGGAACCTGAATAGTAGGGTTTCTTCGATATGAAAGCCTGGATAGTGGGATTGTGAGAAGGAACCTGGGTAGTAGGGTTACTTCGATATGAAAGCCAGGATAGTAGGGCTTTGAGAAGGAACCTGGATAGTAGGGTTACTTTGATATGAAAGCCGGGATAGTAGGGCTGTGAGAAGGAACCTGGGTAGTAGGGTTACTTCGATATGAAACCCTGGATAGTAGGGTTGTGAGAAGGAACCTGGATAGTAGGGTTACTTCGATATGAAAGCTTGGATGGTAGGGCTGTGAGAAGGAACTTGGATAGTAGGGTTACTTCGATATGAAAGCCGGGATAGTAGGTCTTGGGAAGGAACCTGGGTAGGTTTGCTTTTTTCATACTGACGATTAATCTATTTAGCTTCGAGTGTTGATCATAGACCTGCTAGAAATTGTTGATAATAACTGCCTTTCCTGAAATAAATACATGGTTAGTTATGTGCGATGCATGAGATGCATTGTATGATGACGTTCTCAAAATAAATGAGACTATGTTATATGTGATGTATGCACATGTCATGATGTATGAACATGAAATGCGGACGTAATAATCTGAGTCCGAGAAAATAAATCCCTGACTGCTGTTTGGAGAGTATGAGAAATGGTATTCTTGACTGCTATAAAAAAATCATAGTTCCTCTACTTCTATTAGGGATGGTGATCAAAGATGACTATGCTGGGAATTTGCCACTCGGCTGGCGAATATTCTGTCGGAAGAGACCTTGTCTGAGGATAACTCTGCAGGGAAATAACTCTGTTGGAGAGTAAACATTCTGTTGATAGATCTTTTAATTTGGAGAAATAAACTCCACCGAGAATGAATTTCCGTTGTTGGTGATACTGAATTTTGTTGGAGATTGAATTTCTGCTTGTGAGAGAAATACACTCTTCTTGGGAAAAAAATTACTGACTCACTCGCGATTGTGAACCTCAGCTGGGGCGAGTTGTGTCCTGTTTGGGAAAAATAACATCAATGTCTTTGGATACTTTTTACTATGTGGGGAGTGTATGTACCACTACTCATGTTCTCAAGCTGGCTCTATCCCGGTACCTGATGGAAAGAGTAACTGTAAGGTTTGGGTACTTCTTGTTTTCCCTGTTCCTGAAATTATGAGTAATTGTATTTGTTCCTTATGTAAATATTTATGAGCAACCATTATTTTCAAATGCATATGTCAAAAATGAATCATTGGACGTTCTTGCAAAACAAAACAGAAAAAGAAAAAAACAAGTTGAAATTTCTTGTGAAAATGAATTATATTGATTTTGAAATTGGCACGTAATATGCGTTTTATACAAGGAGGCTGATGTCCTGGTAAGAGAGCGCCGCTGAAAGATAGAAATTACAATTTGAGTAAAAGAGAGAAAAATAGCTATGTGAAACAACCCCATTGGGTTCCAACTCTGCTATTGCCTTTATATCTTCAAGCGTCTCATCACTTTGCTACTTGGCCGAAGGTGGATCAGATTGATTGGCGCCGTCTGAGCTTGATAGTCGGTACCGAAGTCTGGTTACAAGATAATCCAATGAGACAGAGTGTTACGCTTCGATCCCTAATTTTTTCCTGGACCTCCCTTTCGGGTTTTCAGTCCACCGGGATACCCTTTTTTTCCCAAGTCGCCTTTTTAGGTTTTCGACTTGCCGGGTGTACATATTTTTTCATTTTCATCCCTTACTTTTGCCCGAACCCTTTTGGTTCACCGAAAAGCCCTTATTTCTGCCTAGGCCAGTCAACCTAGCGGGTTTTTGATTATGCGTAGTATCTTTTCACTATGTCTGCATTGACGGGGTGAGGAAGGTCGTCACCATCCATGGTGGTTAGAATCATAACTCCTCCCAAGAAAATGTTCTTAACCACAAATGGCCCTTCGTATGTGGGGGTCCACATGCCCCTGGGATCGCCTTGCGGTATTATGATACGTTTGATAACTAGATCCCTGACTTGATATTCTTGGCGTCTGACTTTCTTGTTAAAAGCCTTGATCATCCGCTTTTGATACGTCTGACCATGACAGATAGCAGTGAGTCTCTTTTCATCGATCAGATTCAGCTGATCAAGAAGGGTTTGGATCCAGTCGTCTTCGTTCAAACCCGCATCCTTCATAATCCTGAGAGAGGGTATCTGGACTTCGACGGGTTGGATTGCCTCCATGCCATACACCAAAGAGTAGGGTGTTTCCCCTGTTGACGTCCGTGCTGAGGTACGATACCTATGAAGAGCGAATGGTAACATCTCGTGCCATTCTTTGTATGTCACCGTCATCTTCTTTATAATCTTTTTGATGTTCTTGTTAGCTGCTTCAACAGCCCCATCCATCTTCGGTTGGTAGGAAGAAGAATTATGATGCTGAATCTTGAACTGTGTGCAGAGCTCGGTGATCATTGTGTTATTGAGATTTGTACCATTGTCAGTAATAATCCTCTCTGGGACACCATATCAATAGATCAGATTGTGCCGGATGAACCGCGCAACGAAATTCTTGGTTACTGTAGCGAAGGAAGCTGCCTTAACCCACTTTGTGAAGTAATCAATTGCTACAAGAATGAAGCGATTCCCGTTAGATGCAGTAGGTCTGATCTCGCCGATTATGTCGATGCCCCACATTGCAAAAGGCCAAGGAGCTATCAAAACATTCATGGGAACCTAAGGTACATGCACCTTATCAGCATAGACTTGGCACTTATGACAGGTTCGAGAATGCTGATAACAATCGGCTTCCATAGTGGACCAGTAATATCTTACCCGTAGGATTTTCTTCGCCATGGTATGTCCACTGGAATGAGTTCCGAAGGTACCTTCATGTAAGTATGCCATGATCCTTTTTGCCTCGCTCTTGTCTACACACCGCCGTAAGGTTGAATCATGGTTACACTTATAGAGGATTCCATTACTGATGAAGAACTTCACAGCGAACCTTCTGAGAAACTTCATATCATTAACAGATGCCCCCTCGGGGTATTCTTGAGCCTCAAGATACCTCTTTAGCTCGTGGAACCAGGGTTTATCTGCTACCTCTTTAGTCTCAATGTCACAATAATGTACGGGTTCATCCAACCTTTCAATGGTAATTTGGGGAGCTTCATTGTCCCACCTAACTTTGAACATAGAAGACATGGTAGCTAGCGCGTCCGCCAACTGGTTCTCTTCTCGTGGGAAATGTTCAAAGGTTATCTCCTCAAAGTGTGGGAGCAATGTCAGTACATACTCTTTGTAAGGAATAAGATTTGGGTGCTTCGTATCCCACTCGCCTTGGACCTGACTTATTACCAGAGCGGAATCTCCGAATACACTCAAGAACTTAATCCTCAGGTCAATAGCAGCTCGAAGACCCATGATTCACGCTTCATACTCCTCCATATTGTTGGTACAGTTAAAACGTAATCGGGCGGTGAAAGGAGTATGAAAGCCCTCAGGAGATATAATTACAGCGCCAATACCGTTACCCAATGCGTTCAAGGCTCCATCAAAATACATAGACCATCGGGATCCCTCCTCGGGTCCTTCATCCGGTCCAGGTTCTTCGCAGTCGGTTACCAACATGATATTCTCATCCGGGAACTCGAAATTCATGGACTAGTAGTCATCCACGGCCTGATGCACCAAATGATCAGCCAATACACTCCCCTTGATTGCATTTTGGGTTGTGTACTGGATGTCGTACTCAGTTAAGATCATCTTCCATCTTGCTAGTCTTCCGGATAAGGCAGGCTTCTCGAAAATATACTTGATCGGATCCATCTTTGATATCAACAAAGTTGTGTGAGTCAGCATATACTGTCTCAATCAGCGAGCAGCCCATGCCAAAGCGCAGTAAGTTTTCTCGAGCAATGAGTATCGGGTCTCACAGTCGGTAAACTTTTTGCTAAGGTAATAAATGGCGCGCTCTTTTTGACCAGACTCCTCATGCTGCCCCAACACACACCCCATTGATCTGTCTAGCCCTGTCAGGTATAATATCAAAGGTCTTCCTTCAACTGGAGGCATCAAAATTGGTGGTTCTTAAAGGTATTCCTTGATTCTTTCGAAAGCGGTCTGACATTCCTCATTCCACCTTACCACTTGATCTTTCTTCAGCAGCTTGAAGATTGGCTCACAAGTAGCAGTCAGATGTGAAATGAACCTGGCGATGTAATTCAGACGTCCTAAGAAACCTCTAACTTCCTTCTCTCTGCGGGGAGCCGACATTTCTTGTATGGCTTTCACCTTTGCAGGATCCACCTGGATACCTTTGTCACTGACAACGAAACACAAAAGCTTTCCAGACCTTACCCCGAAGGTACACTTGTTTGGATTCAAACTTAGCTTGTACGTCTTCAACCTGTCAAACAGTTTATGGAGATGATCAAGGTGCTCTTCCACAGTCTGGGACCTGGCTATCATGCTATCAACATAAACCTCGATCTCGTGGTGAATCATATCGTGGAACAAAGTGACCATGGCACGCTGATAAGTTGCCCCAGCATTCTTCAACCCAAAAGGAATTACCTTGAAACATAAGGTGCCCCACTGTGTAACAAAGGTTGTCTTCTCCATATCCTCAGGAGCCATCCTGATCTGGTTGTAGCCAGAAAAACCATCCATGAAGGAGAAGATCTTGTGATGCACGGTGTTGTCGACCAGAACATCAATCTGAAGAATTGGGAAGTCATCTTTGGGGCTTGCCCTGTTCAGATCTCTGTAGTCCACACACACCCATACCTTACCTTCCTTCTTAGGTACCGGAATGAAATTGGCAACCCACTGCGGATAGGAAGTGACAACTAAGAATCCTGCGTCGAAATGTTTCATGACCTCTGCCTTGATTTTCTCTGACATTTCAGGGCGCATACAGCGGACCTTCTACTTTACCGTAGGGAAATCTTCTTTAGTCGGCAGGTGATGTACCACAATATCAGCGTCTAAACCAGGCATGTCTTCATAGGACCAGGCGAAGATCTCAACATAGTCGTATAGCATCTATATTAACCGTTGTTTGACACTAGGCTCCAGATTCACACCTATTTTAACCTCTTTCCTGTCTTCCTCTATACCCAAATTCACTGATTCGACTGGCTCTTCATGAGGCTGTATGGCCCTTTCTTCCTGTTGTAATAGTCTAGCAAGCTCTCCAGGAACCTCACAATCATCCTCACCTTCGTCCTAGGCTTGGTTGATCACATTTTTGAAGTCATAACTGGTAGTAGCAGAGCTGTTATCAATGGGATCCATAGTGGATATGGATCTACAATATGATACGTGAGTGTGTGTAAGAGCATAGCTGTTTTGATAAAGTGAGAAACAGGAAAGAAAAACAAGGAGCGCAAAATTTGTAATACAAGAAACGTCCAATGCTTTATTAATCATATATGAAATGACAAATAATAAGCCCTCACAAGCAAAGCCAAGGTGCCTCAGGCAAGGCACCGAGCCGTAAAGTTTCAAACTGTTTATTACAAATCTTAAAACAAAAGTCAATTACTGTGAAATAAAAGAAATAGGTATGAAGTCCTTCGTCGTCCAGTTATTCGGTCCACTGTTGGTCGTTGGGTAGATCCAGCTGTCGATGTCTGAATCTTCTTCACTGTAGTAAAGCCCAAACCAAATTTATCAGTTTTGTGAGTGAAATCAGGAAGCTGACTCCAATTTGTACACCCACCTTCTTCAACTACAGCCCTGGAGTCCTTGAGAGAAGCCATCTTCAATGGAGGTTTGCCGGTAATAACTTCAGTTGATGCCAAGACCTGAGGGACCCCTTCGAAGTTCTGACAAAGAGTTTTTATGAATTCCCCGTCCATCTCTATGTAGCGAAAGGAATTGAGGTGACTCACCGTATACTCTTCTTCACCCGGCACTATGACAATCTTCCCCTTCACTGGGTACTTCAGCATTTGGTGGAGCGTGGAAGTAACTGCCCCAACCCTATGGATCCAAGGACGGCCCAACAAGCACGAATATGATGGATTGATATCCATTACGTAGAAGGTGGACTCAAAGGTCTGAGAACCCACTTTGACAGGGATGTCCACCTCCCCGTGCACCATTCTCTTTGATCCGTCAAAAGCCCTTACCACAATGTTACTCGACTTTAAAGTCAAACCTTCACAATCAGGACGGTCTAACGCTTTCTTTGGCAGAACATTCAGTGAGGACCCGGTATCTACCAGCACATGAGCCATAGTGGTGCTCCTGCACTCAATCAAGAAATGCAGAGCATCATTATGCTTCCTTCCTTTCGGTGTCAGATCCGCATCTGAAAAACCTAGCCCATTGTCAGCAGTCAGGCTGGCCACACAATTTTGAACTGATCTGCTGAAGTTTCTTGCGGCATATGCGCAGTCTTGAGAAATACAATCTAAGCCTTCACATAGGCTTCAGAACATAATAGCAGAGACAACATGGAGATCTTTGACGGGGTCTGCCCCAGCTGTTCGACCACATTGTACTCTCTCTTCTTGATAATTTTCAGTATTTCCTCTATTTCTTGTTTAGAGGCTTCCACAACGATCTTCTTAGGTGCCTCCGTCCGGGTAGGCTCACCTATAATTTCTTTGCCCCGAGTCCCAGATGGCTCAGCAGCAGGGGTGATAACTGGAGTAAGAATAGGAACATTTGCAGGTGTACTAACTGGAGTAGGAACAGGAGGAATGTCAGGAGTGCTGGTTGGAGCAGTATTTGGAATAATAGTAGGCTTGATGATAGCCTTTGGGGAAATCTCGAGAGAGAAGACCCTTCCACTTCGGGTAACTTTACTAGTCCCGACAATATTACTGACATCAGTATCAACTTCTTCATTCTTCAGATCTTTCTTAATACCATGATAGTACACGTCAGCATCGTAATGCCAAGGGACAGCCTTATCCTAGGTGTACGAGATGGGACCAAGAACAATGATTATTAGCGGAGCGATTCTTTGAACAGGTGTAATCCTAACAAGTTTTCTCGAGAAAACCTTGGAAGGATTGGCAGAAATGGTTATAATGGCAACATCTTCAGTGGGAATAACGAGAATCATAGTCTTCTCGAACAAAATCTCTTTACTATCCATCAGACGCTGAACACCTGACTTCAACAAACAACAACCGGAAGGCAGAATCGAACATATGTGGCAATTTCACTACAACCCAGAAATAAACCAGCTAATAGTAAATTCTTCGTAACAGTCATCAGATGAGTAAAAATTTCTTCAACAGAGGTCACAAACAAATCGGTGTCAAAAACATTAACTCTACGACCTTGTTTGGGCATGGGAGCAGTTATAACATTCGGCTTTTCTGAAGCATCAAACTCTATCTCCTTGGCTTTGAGCAAATCTTGTACTTTGTTTCTCAAGGCCCACCAATCATTTGTATCGTGACCTGGACTCTCAGAATGGTAGGCGCACCGCGCGTTGGGATTGTATCTGGGAGAAGTAGTATTTGGATTTTTGGGAGCCTCTCTCAAGGTCGCCAAGTTGGATTTCAGTAGGTGAGGCAACACTTCAGCCAATGTCACGTTGATGCGGGTAAACTGGCGTTGTGGTCTTACCAGCAAAAGGTTTCTTTACCAAACTCAAAGAGGAATCATTCTATACTTTACCACTTCAAATTCCATCTTCTACTCTCTCTCCAGTTAAAATCAACTCAGTGAAACTAGATGACGAGCTGCCGATTAAATGATTGAAAAATGGGCCAAATAGTGTCCCCAGAAACATGTCAACCAACTCCCTATCAGACAACAGGGGTTGAACTCTCCAAGCCAAGTCTCTCCATTTCTTAGCATAATCTTTAAAACCTTCTCCTGATCCCATGGACATACTCTGAAGTTGAGTACGAGTGGGAGCAAGGTCGGCATTATACTGATACTGCTTGTAGAAAGCAACAACAAGATCTTCCCAGTTTCGGACACTGGCTCCCTCCAACTGGTAGAACCATTCAAGCTGAGTCCCTGACAGACTATCTTGAAAGAAATGCACCCATATCCGCAGTGTGGGGTTTGATTTTCCTGACATACGAGCGAAGATGGAGTTTTGGGCATGACATTCCATCATACTTGGCAAAAACCGGAGCTTTGAAAATATGAGGGATGACCACTCCCGATACCAGTCCCAATTCCCCGAAATCCAAACCAGGGGTCTTCTGAACTTCCATAGAACTCAGACGGTCTTCTTACTGCTTGTACATATCCTCAGCAGGAGGATATTGCTCATCATCGTAATCAGCATCATTGTCAGAAACTACAGGAATATGGTCCTTTTCCCTTTATTGGTTCTCCCTGTCTTTGGATGAAGAGGTCAGATCAGTTTGATGCTTCAACCTTTCTCCAAACCTTCTGCCCATATTCAGAATTCTGACCTTTTTCTTCTTCTTCTTCTCTTTCAGAATAAGGGTCTTCGGATCCTCTTGCGCTTTAGCCAGACTTATGAACATCTGTTGGAACTGGGCGTTTTGTGCCTGAAGATCTTTGATGACTTGATCAGAAGACATTTCTGCTGAAATAAATAGCAAAGAAGATGAGAAACCTGTAGTGGTACCTGTAATGATGTGTATGATAATGGGATGTGCATGTAATGATTTCAAAGACTTTGGGAGATTTAAATTTGCAAACCAAAAATAAACAAAACTTTATTAGCTTAAATTTGAAAGGTTCAAAATGCCTTTAAGGTGTTACAAAATAAGTAAATAAAACAAATCTAAAACTAGAAATAGAATATCAAAAGTCCCATGGACGCTTTCTCTTTGTGCTGATATAGTCATTGATCACTCTTTCTTCCTCGAGCCGCCTGGTGAGCTTCAAAACCTTCCTTTCTTGCTCATGGAACTGCTCCCGGTAGGTATCCCGCTCATTCCTCAACTGAATCCAAGACCTCTGTAGCTCCCTAGGATCAGTGGACATGTAAGGATAGAGAACCGTGTAAGGAATGCCTTCTTTGTTAGTGGGATCCACAATCATTGGTAATACGGCCTCATAAGGCATCAAAAGCTTCTGGGCACGAGCTCGGACCCATTGGAGGTAAGGCTGCATAGGAAGGGAAGTCTTCGGTCCCAACTCTTCGGGGTCAGATCTTTTTACCATGCCCCAAGCTCGTATGAACCTCCAGCGATGCTCCTTAGCGTCATCCTTATAGTCGAATGCAATGTCCTCAAGAAGTAACTCGTGGGGACCATCTCTCAGAGCACGACCAAATTGTCGCAAAGCTAGACAAGGATTCTAAGTTATACCCCCTCTGATACTAAGTAATGGGACATTAGGGTATCCCCCATAGGGGTCAATAACATCAGTGTCTTCCATAGCCCGGGAACACCAAAGAATATCCGTATGAGCGAGTGACATTATTCTATACGACCAACCCAAACCTTCTTCGTTCTTCAGCACAGACTTAGGGAGGTGAGAAATAAACACCTCGACAGCAACGACATGCAGCAAATAAGAGTCCCTCTTCTCCTCATGGTGCGAGTATAGAGTGTATGTAAGATATCTCCTAGCAAGGTAGGCACAGGGTTGCGAGAAAGGAAAATCTTGACAGCATTCACATCTACAAAGGAGTCCAAATTAGGGAAGAGAACCAAACCATAGATAAGAAGAGCCAAGACATCTTCAAAAGCCTGAAAATCCAAATCATCCCAAAACAGTTGAGCCTGGTCTATCATAAATTTGGCTAGAAAACCTTCAACCCCACTTCGAGTTTCCCAATTGGATACCACATCGGCCCGTTTTAAATGCAAAGTTGAGGCAATGTCTTCTGGACTAGGAACTTCTTCCATACCTGTTAAGGGTACCTGTTCAAGAATGGATATGCCCAATAGATGAGAGAACTCTTCCAAGGTGGGTACCGGCTGGTAATCTTGAAAGGTGAAGCAGTGATGCTTGGGATCAAAGAACTGAAATAGTACGCTCATCATCTGTTCATCAAGGTTTGAAGTAGCTAGGCTGAGAAGTTGACCGTGTCTCTTAATGAAAGTAGAAGTTTCGGAAACTCTTGATGCTAACTCTTTAAGTTGGGCAGGTATTTGCACAAAGTTGACTCAGATGGTATTTCTATGCACGGAAGCCATGATATGCAAAACAGAACAAAGATAAATTCCCTTGGTCTTTGAAATGGTTAGTGTAATGAAGCATGAATGCCATGTTATGATGCATGATGTCATGATAAACCACAGGTATAACAAACACAAGTATTGCAAACAGAGTTAAATCACACAAAGCCCTTAAGTTTAAGGCTTGCATGAGGTCAAAGGTAATACACTCTTGAAGTTAAGTTGGTTCAAACCTGTCCTAGAAAAGTAACCGGGTTCTAGAGGATCTCAATATCACTGACCATTCTCCATCGGTCATGGTTTCAGCTTACACAATCTTTTCTTGCAGCCGAAATTATTCCGAGAGTATGGTCTCATTGAGTGTAGCATCAAATATCAACCAGTTCTCAGCTCTACACCGAGGCCGACTATCTCACTACTTTCTAATGGCCAAGTTGGGCAATTAAAGGCTCTAAAGTCAGTTGATGCTTAACGATACCATGCAGCGGCCCCGTATTCTCCTCGTTTCTCCATAAGGGATACGGGTACCAACTAAAGTTCCACATCAACGTAGCTACTGCTTCAACCGTATCGGTCTACGCCGTACAGTTCCCTCACAGTCTATTTCTACTTACCTAAAAGGTATTCCCTAGATCCGGGTGTAGGATCTATAGTAACCCCAAACAAAACCCTTAAAATTAAAGCAAACAAAGCAATCAAGAGAAGCAGTTATGGTGAACTAGATCCTAAGGTATACCCACTTATAAAGATTCCCTAGCAGAGTCGCCAGTTCTGTGATACGGTGGCAGAACCGAATGTTTGATGCTGGTTTGCGTTTTGCATTTTTTGTTTGCAAAATGTCGCGGTAAGCAAGAGTCGCCACCTACTTTTATTTCATCCAATCAGAAAGGAAAAAAGTACAGAAAAAAAAAAAATCTTTTTTCGAGATATTCTGAGTACGGGGAGTAGATTATAGAAAGGGAAGGTGTTAGCACCCTTTCTATCCATGGTTTTCCATGGGCTCTTAGGTACTTTCTCATCTTTTTAAAATTACTTGTGTATGTGCTTTGTTTTTGAAAAGTTTGACTTCGTGATAACCCTTGTATCAGTCCTCAATGGTGTGACGAAGTTTGTTTTGAGAATTTTTTTGAAAGGTGTAAGTGTGAAAAGTTTTGATTTGAGCAAGTACCTACTATCATCTACCTACTCAAAAAAGATCGTTTCTATTCTTGTTTCCTTTAGACATCGCTATCCTACTATTGAGAAATAGGTAGCACCTTCGTTGGAGTTGTAAGGGTCAATTAGAAAGGGACGTACAATCACTAAAGCAATATTAGGACATCTTAGTAATAACCCTAGAGTCTTAAGATCATATTCGAGGTGACATTTCTGAGGAAACCTTTCCGAGGCAACATTCGAATGGGACGTTTGATCTTTTTCAGACAGGAGGGAAACCACTAAGACACCCTATGCTTAATGATTATTTACCAAAGGCAACCGAAGTGAGAGTATACCCTAAGAGTGATATGTGCGAGTGATTTGTTTTCAGTTATTTAATCTTTGCATATTAGGGTTTTCTAACCGTATTAATTTTTCATGCATTCTTGTCATACAATCCTATTAGCATACATCTAGGCAATTAAATATTTGCGGGAATTAAAAATGCGAGAAAATAACTCTACGCTATTACAAAGCTCCGGGTGGGGGATTAATTACATAGCCAAAAACCCGGGGAAAAGTGATAAGTAAAAGCCCTAAATGAACTATTACAAACCATGAACAGTTACAAAAATATTGTCCAAAGAAATGATAAGCGCGCGATGAATCAAATATGAAAGGACTAGGGTTTTGACCCTTGACTAAACCTATTGACGATTGAAAAAACTGTTTTTGTTATTTAAGAAGATAATGAACTAATTAAGTTAAATAAAAATCCTAAATTCTAATTAATTTTAGATTAAGAAAAAATAAATTAATTCAATCTAAAAACCTATTTTTATATTTTTATTTATTTGAAAAGAAATAAAGAAAATAAATCAAGAACTTAACCTAATTTGCTAATTAGTTTTAATTATATAAAAAAGTTAGAATTGCCCTAAGTTAAACTAAATTAAATTAAATTAACAAAATTAATTTTGATAAAAAAAGTCTAATTCTAATTTTTTGATTTTCTTGATTTTATAATTATATGGAAAATAGTTAATTTGTTAATTAAAATCATTAAAATATAAAATTAAAAGAATTAAAGAAAAGAAACAAAAAAAAGTTAGAGATGGGCCTGATATCATTTAGCAATTCTGGGCGCAAACCAATCTCAGCCCGTTTGACTTTGCCTGATTCGGTATGGCTGTTCACTTGAGGAGCATGGTGAGCCTCTTGCTACCTGAGCGTTGGATCCAGCTGGCTGCTGGATCTGATGGTGGAATTTGGATGGCCTATGGTGGACGCTTGAGGCTGCAGTATACCTAATCACATGAAACAAAATAATGCAAAGAAAGGTTGGGACCTGGGGATCGAACCCAAACCCTTAGGCTCGCTCCCAATACCACGCTGCCAACTGAACTGCTTTGCTTGTTTGTACATATAATAGAAATAAACAATATAATCAAATCACGTGATGTATTCAGAAAAAATGCACGAAAATTCAAACCACCCAACCAGTGAGTGCCACACATTGTCTTCTTCCCCAAACCGTCGTTTTAGGTAACATAACTTTTACCTACGGACGTTTGCTGTAGGTATAACCTTGTCCATCTCCAAAATTGCATATGCTCATGATAAATGACAATGGCTGGTACCAATCAACTCGTCTCATTCTCACGAGCATCATGGTACCAGAATCAACGCCCAATTTTGCCTGCATTAAAAACCCCTAAACAAGAACACAAAACCCTAACCATGGAAATATCACGTACATGCATCAAAAATGCAATTAAATGGAATGATTAGCTTGCAAACACGATGATAAACATGAGTGTAACAATCAAAAGTGCTAAAGATGCGTGAATTAGCGAAATCAGAATCATGTTTCTGGGCAAACCGTGGGAGGCGTAGAGCACGATTCTGGGCGTTTCAAGACCTGAGAGTGATTGGAATCGCTTCCTGGGATGTCTGGAAAGGGATTGGTGCTCTTGAAATGCTTTGAAACTCCTTGTAGATTGAAAACTGATTCCCACTTTTTCCTTGAAATTTTTAGTTTTGTTCTTGTCTATGCACGACCTCTAACCCTTGTTCTTGCCTTGGATACGTTCAATATATATCACAGAGTGCATTAGGGTTGTAAAAACAGATCATATCTTTAGAAGTTTTCAAGATTTGATTTGATTTTCATGGCACATGTAAACTTTCTATATTGAGCCAAATTATGCCTTTCTTGTCCCAATCAGCCTTGATTCAAATTGATCATGATATCCTTGCATTATTTGATTGAGATCCTATCCAAAAATCAGATCACAACATATCTTTTTCATTATTCATCAATTAATTGATTTAATTGAAATTTTAATTAACAAAAAATCAAAATAAATTGAAAAGTGTAGAAAATAACATGAGTTTGGGTATTTGGGTCTTGGATCATATTATAAGTGAGGTGAAAGCATAAAAAGTTGGGCCTATTTAGCAAAAAAATGCAAATTTGAGCACATTTGACTTTTGGCAATTTTGCAAAAATGGTCAACTTGGCCAATGCATAACTCTCTCAATGTTGACCCTAGAGAGGTGTTCTTGGACTTTTTAGAAAGCTTAGGATGTACTATAAGCAACCCTTTTGGTCTCATCTCAATTGAGTCTTCCATGTTCATGTATGAAGCTTTGACCCAAAAGGTGTTTTTGTTGACTTTATAAAATGACCTATAATGTCAAAATTCATATCTTTTTGTGAGTGCATATTCTGAACTTGGGAGATGAACATGAATCGTAGGGAATTGCATCCTATTCAAAATGAGCTTTTGATGGGTCATTTCTTATAAAGTATGAGAAAGTTATGCTTGGTCAAAGTTTGGTTGACTTTTCCTATAAAACCCTAATTTAGCAACTTTTGGGTTTTGACTAATTGTGAGCAATCCTTGAGGAATCATGATCAACCCTTGATCAAATGATGAATAATACTTCCAAATGAGGATGCTGACTAAAAATCTTGAGGTTTGACTGTATGTGGGCCACAGTTGACTTTTGACCTAACACAGTTGATTTTCAGGCATTTGAGCAATTGACTGAGCAAACTTCCTCTGCAAGGCCTTAAACTTGACATGGATGACCTTGAGAACATCTTAAGACAATGGTGAGAATTTGAGTCCTTTGTGGTCTACACATCTTGATGCAAATAGAAACCCTAATTTGAGGTAGACTGCCTTAGGAGAGAGTTTGTCTGGTCAACTCTTGAACTCCCTTGAGCAATTTGGGGACCTCACTAGACATTTGTTGAGAAATATGGGAGGGCAAATTTTGGGGTACAACATCATCCACGGGCTGATGAGCAAGATAATCTGTCAATACACTACCTTTGATGTCTTTTTAGGTAGTATACTGGATATTGTATTCAGTCAAAATCATTTACCAACGGGCTACTCATCTTGTGAGAGCTAGATTCTCAAATATGTTGTTGATTGGATCCATTTTGGATATCAAGTAAGTGGTATGTGTCAACATATACTGCCTCGGGCACTTAGTAGCCCGTGCAAGTGCACAACAAGTTTTTTCAAGCAAAGAGTACCTCGACTTGAACTCTAAACTTCTTGCTCAAGTAATAGATGTCATGTTCTTTCTTTCTTGTCTCACCGTGTTGATCGAGTACACAACTCATGAAGCTCTCAAGAACTTTTAGATACATGATTAACAGCTTTCCCTCCACTGTAGGCATGAGGATCAGAGGCTCCTGCAAATATTATTTTACTCTATCAAATTCTCTTTGACAAATTTCATTCCACCTGACCGCTTGATCTTTTCTTAACAACTTGAATATTTGTTCACAAGTGGTTATAAGGTGAGAGATGAATCTAGCAATGTAGTTCAACCTCCCTAAGAAACCACTGACCTCTTTTTCTATTCTTGACTCATGCATTTATTGTATAGCTTTTACATTAGAAGAATCAACCTCGATACCTCTTTCTCTTACGATAAAGCCCAATAGCTTTCCAGATCTCACCCCAAAGGTGCACTTATTCAGATTCAATCTCAATATGAACTTCCTCAATCTTTCAAACAACTTATGCAAGTAAACAAGGTGCTCTTCTTCTGTATGATACTTTGCAATCATGTAGTCCATATACACTTCAATCTCTTTGTGAATCATGTGATGGAAGAGAGTGACCATTGCATGTTGATATATTGCCCTTGTGTTCTTCAAACCAAAAGGCATCACTTGGTAGCCAAAAGTTCCCCATGGTGTAATGAATTTTGTTTTCTCCATGTGCCATCTTTATTTGATTGTAACCAGAGAAGACATCTGTAATACGGTGGGAGAACTGACTTTTACATTTTATCGCAAATATGCTGATAGCTAGAGTTTCCGCCTACTTTTCTTTTATCCAAAAAGGAAAGGTGAAAAGAACAGGAAAGACCTTGATAGATTTTGAGTTCGAGGGGGGGGGTAAGTTATGAAAAGGGAAGGTGTTAGCACCCTTTTCATCCGTACTTATTTATCTGTAAGGCAATGAAGAGAGGTTACCCTAGAGGTGCGAGTGTGAATAGTTATTCATTTTATCTTGTATTTAGGGTTATGCTATCGGTTGATTATTATCTTTCCATACAAACCCTAATTACTAACAGTATAAAATATAGCATGAAAAGTAAAGGTGCGGAAAGTAAAATTCCTACGCTATTACATGGCGTCAGGGCAATTACATAATAAAGATGCGAGAATTTAAACCTATAACGATTACATCCTCGGAGCAGATATTTAATTAGGAAAAAATGCGAGAAAAATAAACCTAAGTTATTACCATCGAGGAAGCGTCATATACATTTTTATCTAAGAATTAAAATAGCAAAAAGAAAAGAAAATATGAGAAAAAGTTTTGGAGAAAAGAAAATATTTTGTTTAGAAAATAATTTTAAGTGATAAAAATAACTAATAAACCCTGAAATCTCTAATTGATTTTAATATTTAAAAAGGTTTAATTAATTTAATTGATAAGAATGAAAGTCAAAATTTTAATTGTTAAAAAAACTAAACATAATTTAATTAGTATTAGAAAATTATTAAGTTCATTAAAATTAGGGTTTAATTAATTTAAAAGAAAAATAAGTGAAAAAAAGAGGAAAATAAGGTTAGTAAAAAAAGGTAGAAAAATAATTGTATGGGGTGGGTGTTGAACCCACGCCATTCCGCATTTTCCACGCCTTGCTTGCCATTGCGTCAGGCGTTGGTTTGTGTTAGAAATCAAAGCGTATTACATGATATAATAAACTTACAGAAACTGGAAAATAATAAGAAAAATTAGCAAAAGGCATGGATCGAACCCACGCCCTTGTGTACCAATTCCCTATCGCGCACACTCTTTCCACTTGGGCGGTTGTTTCATCAGTGAATTTAATCAAACAAAATAAATATATTATAAATCAAATCAGTGTGACCGGAGAAACACTGGAGCCCTAGCTCCAGTCGTCTTCTCTGGCTAGACCAAATATAAACCTGCAAAATTAACGCACATTAGAGAGAAAGAAGGACTCTGTTCCCCTAAATCAACCCTCCTAAATCCAATGGTTGGGGTTGTTTTGGCCTAAAAGTGACTGTATCATGAGTTTCGAAGCAAAACTCAGTTTATGCCCTAACCATGGCACTTTGTTATTCTTGCACTAAGTTTCAAAAGCAACACATCAAAACAACTTCATGCATCAATATGATCATGAATATATGCATATAATTCATTTATATAGCACAAATAAACAATTTGAATTTCGAAAGAAGACCAACAAAATGGCGGTGTTGGTTAGTGCATTTTGAGATGCTACACGCTGCAATGATGATTGGAATGACTCCCTAGGGATCTCAGGAACTCAATGGAAAGCTTGGTTTTGGTTGTAAGAGGTTGGATCTTTGGTTTTGACTTTGCTCTAATTTTTGAAAATTTGAGAGCTTTAGGGTTCTTCTTTGAGGCAAATTTTTCGTGTCTTGGTTTTATGAATATGTTGCCTATTTATAATGGAGTGATTAGGTCAACAAAACATAAACCCAATATTTATATTTCATGACAAAATATTTGATTGGAAATTTTGCATGAAATTTTCCCTTTTTGAGCTAATCATGTACCAATTAATCCCAAATGTTATTGCTAATTGATTTTCTGATTTTTATCCTTATGATTTGATTTAAAATAAAGGTCATGCGCCGCATATCTTTGCTTTAATATTTTATTTGATTTATTTTGCTTTTAATTAAATAAAATCAAAATAAAATAAGTAAAAAAACACAAAAATGAATATATGGACTTAGAGGTTCATGATGAGGTCAGGAACACGTTTGGACCTTAAATGATAAGCCCGTTAGCCCAAAAATTCAAGTTTTCTCAATTTGAGTTTCATGCATTTTCTCAAAATTTCCCAACTTGTGCAACACATAACTCGCTAAATTTTTTTCATATGAAGATGATATTTGAATTTTTGGAAAGATTAAGATGCCCCCTACAACTCTCATGTTTATCATGTTTCCATTTGAAGACTTTATCTAGATGTAAAATGCTTTGACAAAAAGTATCTTTTTATTGACTTTTAAAATGACCTGTAATGTTTTGGCCCATATCTCTTAAATGAATCATTTTTGGGTCATGGGCTTAGAGGGACAAAGTTGTAGAGAATTTAATTTCCATCAAAATGGGCTTTGGTTGAGAATTTTTTGATGAGGCATTTGAAAGTTATGCTTGGTCAAAGTTCAGTTGACTTCTCCTAAAGAAAACCCTAATTTAGCAACTTTTGACTTTTGATCAATCTTGAGACTTCTTGTTGAATCATAATCAACATTTGATCAAATGATGAATGTAACTTCAAAATATTTATGTTGACCAAAAATCTTGAAGTTTGACTGTATGTTGACCACAATTGACTTTTAACCCAATACAGTTGATTTTCAATCACCTGAACAATTGATTGAGCAAATTTGTGATGTAAGGCTTGAAACTTGACATGAGGATTCTTTGAACCATATAAGAAACCATTAAATTCATTTTAGACATTAGAAGCTCAATTTCCTCTAAGAAAACCAAAACCCTAGTTATAGGCAACTGCTTAGGAGGAGAACTCATCTGATCATTCTTGAGTAGTCTTGAACACTTGATAACCTTAGGAGCATGAGAAATTATTTTGACAATGAGAGGGAAAATTTTGGGGTACAACAACTTCCCCTGTTTAATATTCTTAAACCTGAAGAGTTATATTAGCATACTCGCCAGTCGGGATCTGAAGGTGGAAAAGGATCGAACACCCAAGTGCCTAGAAATTTGCACTCTAATGTGCATGCAGTAACACTTGTTATTTGATTGTATTTCTTGAATGGGATTAAAAGATTCCATTCAGAGAGGTGATAAAGTGTCATCAGAGATGGGCTTAAAGATGACATCCAAAGTAATTGTTAATAGGAGTATCAAAATGAGTCTACACTTGACTGTATCTTGAAGAATGCCTTTCAGGATTACGTCTCTGAAGGGGAAATGCTTTTTTGAATAAAGTGCTGAATGAGATTCTTATCAGAATAAACTTCTGAAAGAGACGTGCCGTACCCCAAATTCGCCCTACCTCGATGATTTTATTTTTGCAAGATTAAAATAGAAGAAATATTAAATTAAAGATGGTACAACAGTATCTGATATCCCATCTTTATCCAAGTAAGAGGGGTGTATTTTAATTTATGGAAATAGGGATTTCTAAATCAGAAAGACTCATGTATCCATAGGTCCATTTACGAAGCATGTTGGCCAATGGCCCATGCAATCCGAAAATGGAAAATTATTCAAATAACTATTGAGTTCTTAATTATTAAATAGTTGTTATTAGTAAAAGGGAGGTTGAATTTAAATATTACTAAGCCCATTTAGGTGTTATTACTGTTAGTAAAAAGAAAAGGAGGTGCAATTACGAAAAACAGGCCCACTAACGTTTTACTGTTTATTTAAAAAGTCTTTTACAATTATTTGGTTGCTGTTTGGACCAATTGAGGCCCAATCTGTTTAAAAAAAAGGTTCGCTAAAAATTGTTGTTGGCCCATCTAATGTTTTTATTATTAAAAAATTATTTATTATTATTATTTTAATAAATAAAATAAATAATATATTATTTTTTAAAAAAGGAAACGTAACACATTTTTTGTACTCCTGATAGACTTGTTATTAAACTTGATTTCTTGTTTACTTTTTTATTAAAGATTGTTGTTTTGTGAAAAAGGCCGATTGGGCCTAGTGGTTAAAATTATTTTTTGTTGTATTAGGAAACAATGTTGTTGGGTTGGGTAGTAAAGAATTAACGTGAGGCCCAAAAACAATGCTAACAACCACTATGGAAATTAAGACTCAATCAAATATCCAAAAATTGAAACTAAATCTTTTAACAAAAATTAAATCAAATCTGTGCTAAAATGAAATCTAGAAATATCAATAAAATCTAAAATTGACATCAAAATAAATCTTATTAATCCAAGTCCATTAAATCAATTACAAACAAAATCTGCAATTACAGTAAAGCAAATCAATTATGCAGAAATCAAATCCATTACAGTAAAATTCTTAATCAATCAACAACTAATTAAATCCATAACTGTTCTAAACCTATGCTAATTTAATTTACAACAATTCTAACCGAAACCCGAAATCAAAAACCTATATATACTAACAAGAACTAACAGTAAAAGTGGAGGACGGTGAAGAACAAGAAGAAGAACCGAGAAAGAAGCTTGATTCGGAGGAGGGGCGGATTTGACAGTAAAAAGGGAAAAACGAAGACAGGAAGAACACCAAGCTTGAAGCCGCTGCTCGCTGTTGAAGATTGAAGGAGAACGGTTGGGGTTTCAATCTTTGAAACCCTAATCGTGTGAACCACCATCTCCGCCATTGATAGCCGCTCCACCGTGCCGCCTCTAGCTCACCGTAACCTGCGAATCAAAGAAGGAAAAAGGGATTAGTACCTGATCCAAGTCAGAACCGGAACCCCGTAGAGGGTAATATAGCTTGTATTTCCTTTTTGTTGTTGATTTGGGTTTTTGAGGGTAGGGGTTTGTAGGGTTGAGCCTCCGCGGTTAATGTAAGGTGAGAGAGAAGGAGAAGGGTTAAGGGTTTGGTTGTTGGAACCTGAGAGAGAGGAAGGTGATGATGTGCTGTAACTGTGGACAAATAATGATGAAAATAAATTGAAATAAAATGTATTCTCTCCATCCAATTCCATGCACACGCACCCGCAATATTTAACATGGTCATTCATTATCGTCCTTCCGATGCACATCAGTTGGCCGTAAGGCCAAGTTTGCATGGTAAACCCATACTCCCTCGCCACACAGGATCCACCAAACTCCCTCCATATCGTGTTGGGCTTCAGCCCAGTTCCTCTTTACACCCCATTCGCTAGTAATTACTAACCCATAAAATAATTAGCACCCCTTTGAAAACTGCATTTGGGCCAACCTGGTTTGCCTTTAGGCACCCCCTTATTTTACTGATCAAACTAGGAGTACACCCCCCTGGTTAGTTATTTATTTTGTACACTTTTTTTTATGATTATTATAATTTAATTCTATTTTCTTATTATTATTATTATTATTATTATTATTATTATTATTATTTCTTTTATATAATTCTTATTGTTAATTCTATCTTCTTTTTCTTATTAATTCTTACATTATTATTATTAATATTAATTTTCATGTTATTATTATTATATATTATCATAAATAACTTACTTTTATTCAAAAATGCATATATTATTTTCTTATATATTTGCATAAAGTATTTTTTATATCATGCATTAATCAAGGTATTTCATAATTTATATGATTAAAAAAATACTAACCAACATCAAACTATTTTTCGCAACAAACTAATCTAAACAACTGTTTTTTTGCAAAAGAGTTTCAAACGGATTTTGACTAATCGCGCATTTAGCCAAAATCTCCGCAATCACTACAACCGGTCAAATGCGAGGTGATTCAAAATACATTTGCAACCCCTAACAAACACCAACCCCATATGAATTACAAATTAAGACTCTGATTCCTCATAAGAGGATACGTAGGCATACGATCAAAAATCATAGCGAGTTCCCCTAATAAAACATTAAAACCCTTTTTACCTAAACCTAAACCTAGTATCCTTACGAATAAGGTAGATGAAAGGTGCCTAACACCTTCCTTTCGTCTAAAGAAGTCCAAAACTTAGAATCTCTATTTTGCAAATTAAGGTTTCCTATTAGATTCCCTTCCTTAGGATAAAAACTTGTAGTGGCGACTCTCAATTAAAAAAACCAGTCGTAACAAGATGCTTTTCAGAATGAAGTACTGAAGGGGAAATGCATTTGAGAACTCCTCTGAAGGAAATGCTCGCCAGAACTCGATCTCTAGGGGAAATGCTTTTCAGGGTTCCATCTCTGAAGGGGGCGTGCTTTTCAGAATAAAGCGCTGAAGGAGATGCTTTTCAGAATAAAGTGCTGAAGGGGAAATGTGTTTCAGAACTCCTCTGAAGGAAATGCTTGCCAAAACTCAGTCTCTGGGGGAAATGCTTTTCAGTGTTCCATCTCTGAAGGGGACATGCTTTTCAGAATGAAGCGCTGAAGGAGATGCTTTTTAGAATAAAACTTCTAAAGGAGATTCTTTTCAGAATGAAGTGCTGAATGGGAAATGTGTTGTAGAACTCCTCTGAAGGAAATGCTCGCCAGAACTTAGTCTATAGGGGAATGCTTTTCAGGATTTCATCTATGAAGGGGACGTGATTTTCAGAACGAAGAACTGAAGGAGATGATTTTCAGAATAAAACTTCTGAAGGAGATGCTTTTCAGAATAAAGTGCTGAAGGGGAAATGCATTTCAAAACTTCTCTGCAAGAAATGCTCGCCAAAACTTGATCTCTGGGGGAAATTTTTTTCAGGGTTCCATCTCTAAAGGGGACATTCTTTTCAAAATGAAGTGCTGAAGGAGATCCTTTTTAGAATAAAACTTCTGAAGGAGATGCTTTTCAGAATGAAGTGCTGAAGGGGAAATGCGTTTCAGAACTCCTCTAAAGGAAATGCTCGCTAGAACTTGGTCTCCGGGGGAAATTCTTTTCAGGGTTCCATCTCTAAAGGGGACATGCTTTTCAGAATGAAGCGCCTAAGGAGATGCTTTTCAGAATTTAGTCTCTTAAGGGAATTATTTGGTTGTGTAGATAGTCGCCCCCTTTTGTTTAGGGAATTGATCCATAAAAAGTCTGTAAATTGCTGGTAATATCTGTCTGTTTGCGAACTTAACCTGAAAAGGTAGAGTTATTTATGTGAAATGTCAAGATGTATGTAATGCACTGCGTAATGATGTTCTCAAAATAAATGAGACTAATATATGCGTTTTTATGCATATGTCATGATTTTTGTGATTGAAACAAGGATGAAATATGTTATTGCTGCGTATCGGTAGCTTCGTATAATAATGTTTGGTTGGGGAAAATAAATCCATGAATGTTGCTGAGGATGAAGATAGTAGTTCTTCAATTTATTTAGAATGCCTCTATTGGGGATTTCTACTTTCCGTTTGAGGACACGCTACTGGGAATCTTCGACTTCTTCCTGGAGATAGACGCTTTCAAGGAGAGTCATTCAATCATCGTTTTTTGTAAGATTTGTATTCTGACTGGAGATGTGTAGCGATAAAAAATGTAGCGGGGTAAATCGGAGATCGAATTATTGATTAATTCGTCTCACAAAAGCAAGAGTCGCCACCGCGCTTTATTGTTTCCAAAGGAAAAGGGAAAAGAGCGAAATAAAACCCTAAATATGCAATGTAAATATTAATAAAAATACAAAGCGTTTTTGAAAAGAGATCTTATGGTTCGGGGGTTGGTTATACAATGGGAAGGTACTAGCACCCAATGCATCTATAGTACTCTATAGGAACCTTTTGAAATATCTGTTTTATTTAAAATTGATCGCTTGATTGAAAATAAATCGTTTTGGCCGAAAAAGGATACGGACGGGTTTTTGAAGATACGACGACCTAATGTCGAAGTTTTTGCTTAAAAGGTATAAGTCTTGAAAAGGTTGAAATTTTGAAGAAAAGTGAATATTTGAGGAAAAATCATCCTAAGTTTTAATGAAATGCGAAAATTCGCGCAGTTAGACTTGAAGACATGAAGTCAACAAATTTACTGTTTTTCCTTTGGATTTAAGCATAAACCGAATAAACAAATAAATACGCGGACAAAAATATGCGAATAACGATTAAATAACGATAATCTAAATGATGGAATAAAAGATGCGAGTAATGCGTTTTTTATGATTTTTTTGGTTTAATGTTAACGGGAAGAAAGTATTTTAAATTTTTTACGCATTTTTGATAAGGATAAAACAAAAGAATTATTTAACGAGGACGTAAAGTTTTTTAGTTTTAAGTTATTAAGTTTTTTTTTTATATTAATACTAATAAGACAAGAAAATAAAATATTTTTTTAGTTTTTTCTATTTTTATGTGTTTTTTTAGATTTTTTATTGATAATGATGTAAGAAAAGATTAATTAATTACTAAAATATCTATAACCTTAAATTCCATATTTTTTATGTATATAATAAAATACTTATTTAAAAAAAGGGTTCCAAATTAAGTTTAAAAAAAAAAACTAACAATTTATCTTAATGAAATAAAAATAAAGTTCTTAACTTAAATCCAACATTAAGCTAAGATGTCAACTAATTAAAAAAACCATTGAGACATATCTTTTGTTTTTTTTTTTAATATAATAAAATTATCAGTTAATTAATATAAATAATACTTCTAACAAAAAAGATTAGAGAGAAAAAAAAAACAAAAGGAAATATATCAAAAGTAAACAAGCAAAGGTGGATGGGCCAGGGTGCTTAAGGCCCAACGCAGAAGCTCAAGGAGGGGGGGTGCAAAAGGCAGGTCGTGGGCTTAAGGGGAAAAGGGAGGCCCATCAGCTTGATGTGGCATTAGGGTTAATTTAGTTTTACAAGAGATTAGGGTTTGTGTTATGAGGCAGAAACAGCGCGCCTCTCTTCTTCACGATCTTCTTCTTCTTCGCCTCTCCTTCTTCATCCTCGCCTCTGAACTTGATGCTTCTCCTTGCTATGGCCACCCACTCCGGCCCTTCTTCCCTCCACTGAACGAGAAACGAGACGGCTAGGCGGAGACGGTAAGAGACGCGATTGATTTGTTACACTTAATTCGTTCTTGCATGTTGATTTGATTCTACTATTTATGTTATGTTTGATCTTGATTGATTCTTATATTTGGTTATTAATGCTTGATTTGAGGATATTCGAAGAAATGAGAGAGAGGAAGGACCGTTACCTAAGTGGAGACGGAGGAGGAGGCTAGGGGGCGACGGAGGCCAGGCGGTGAGGAGAAGGGAGGCGAGCCCGCTACGGTGACCGGTATTTACGATTTTCTTCTTCTTGTTTGCTGCCACTGTATTGTGATACTTGTTCTTGTTGAACCTGTCCTGTACTTCTTCCTCTTCGTTTGCCTACTGTGCTTTGTTGTCCTTCTTCTTCTTTGAACGTGATACTGCACTTGGTTTTTCTTCTCTTTGAATGGGTTACTGCACTTGTTCTTCTTCTCTTTGAATGGGTTACTGCACTTGTTCTTCTTCTTCTTCTTTGAACGAGCTACTGTATGATGATTTTGTTTTGAATAATGTTTTTTTGAATGATGCGGGCTTGAGAAATTGTTTTTTTGAAAGGGCCAATGATGTTGATACTGAGGCCTAACCGGCTGCCTTAGAAATTTTCAGGTTTTTGGATTGAGGAAGTTCAAGCTCGAATAACAGTTTGACATGGTGATGAATGTAGGGGTTTCGTGGGGTTTGGACAGGTTGATGGAAATTGGGGGCATAAGTTGGGCTAGGCCATATTGATGGTGGTTTTAACTGGTTTTCTGTGAGATTATTTTGATATTTTTTCTGATAACAAGATGATGATGTTGGCTTGAGTGGCTCAATCGATTGTGCAAAGTTTGGCCATATGGTTTGGAAGTGGTTTTTGACAGTATGTGTGATTATGCAGGTTTGCTGAGTCTTTTATGTTTTTCTTTGATAACTAAAAATCTCTAAGTTTTTCTTGAAGGCTTGCTTGTGTATATCCTGTGTTATTGATTCCCTTTTGTTATATGTTATAACAACTTCCCTCTTCTCTTTCGCTACAGGCTGGAAATTTGAAAATATGCTTGGGATCTCTTGGGCATTCTGCACTACTGTCCCTCCAATTTGTTTCTATTCTTCTTTTGTGTTATTATCTCTACTGGCTATATTTTAGTTTGTCTTGTATAACCTCTTTCTGCCTATGCCAAGCCTGCAAATCTCACACTTCTCCCTCTCTTTTTCTCTCAGTATAGCTTTGATAAAAGAGTGATAAGCTGTACTTTTTTCTGAAACTGCCATGGCCAGAAAATGATGAAAATGGAATTTTTATATTGCTTGCAAATGTGGTCAAACTGCATGTTTTCCCTTTAATACAAAAGTTGTTTTGTTTTCTGCTGTGTGGGCAATGGTTCACGCAGCATGCTTGCATATGTAGAAAATGCATGGGTTTTGTATGCTTATGCTGTATGTTTGCATTTGGGATTTTGGAAAAAAAAGTGATTAATTTAAACATGCAATTTTTTTGGAAAACATAAACTTGTGCATATGTTTTAAAATTCCTTTCTTTTTTGTGAACCGGGAGAAATCCCGTGATTTGCAAAAAAGAATAACTGATTTCGGCCATTGCATTTAATGATGAATCTTTAATAATTTCGCTTTTAATCATTTATTCGAATTCTAATCTCTTTCTTTTTTTTAATTTTGCAGGTAACATTAAGCGAGCAGACAAAACGCATTGGATCGGAAGTTTTAGAATTAGGAATATTAGTTTTTTATTTCATTTTAGTTTTTGTAAATTTATTATTGTAACTTATTGTAATAGATACAATGTTTACATAATAACTGTACAATTAAAAAAAAATGAATAAAAACACTATTTGCCAATTAAATTCTTCTTTCCCTTTAATTATTTATTTATCGTTTACAATTCTCCAAACGAATAATAATTGAAAACAAATTTCAATTACCTACATTCAAGATAATAAACAGATAAATAAATAATTATCGTTGATCAACTAATATCTTCAATTATTTAATTCATCATTCATAACTAAATTATAATAATTAAAACAGGGTTTCAATTATTTAACTTAGAATGACAAATGATTAAACAATCGTTATTGACCAATGAACTTTTTCCGAATGCTTATTATATTATTCATAAACCTTTAAATTATGTAATAACTAAGAATAAATTCCAGTTACTTAAATTTAAGATAATGAGTAATAAATAAATACTGTCCGCACAATTAATGCGCATCTTCTCTGATGTTCATTTTATTATCTATACATCTTTAAACTACATAATAATCGAAAATGAATTTCAATTATTAAAATTTTAGATAATAAATAATTAATGAACATCGTTTCAGCACGAATCGATTAAATGATTTAATGTTCAGCATAAATAGCTCTTGGCCTGAAAAAGTTATGAATTTTAAAATCGATGGATCAAAACAAATGTAATGTAATAATGCAGGTAGGAGACGATATCTTAGGTCAAAATTTGGGGTACAACAGCTGCCCCTATTTAAGTTTCTTCTATCCGGAGATATGAAGATTGAAATATTCGTTTCGACGAGATTGAAGGTACTTAAATACATAACTACGCAAATTTTGTCCTAAGATGCCGTCGTCATGTTTGGTATGAATGCAGCGATCGAACTCACAGAGAAAGATATTGTGTGAAACGAGACAATTTTGGGGGGAATCGAACACCAACAAAACACAACGGCATAGATTATACATTACTGGGGGAACAAGCTATCGACTTCAAACGACAGACTCCTGACAACGAATAAAATCGAGGGAATACAACCTCTAACCCTAACAAAAATAGCACCTTGCATAGGCCATAACAGATTATTGATCCCAAAACAGTGAGTTCGCAACTCAAGGTCGATGGTAGACAGAGAGTATCAAATTGCTGGTAACTGATCACCAAATTCTGGAGGTATAGATTCGTAACAGACTTCTCTGCTAGATTTTCAGAGGTATACTCATTAATGCCGAGGTAATGAGACTGTAGATACGAAGGTTGTTCAAATAAAGAAAACTGTCGTTTGTTGTTGTCCAAAGAAAATGCCGATAACATGCAAACTGCCCAAATAAAGAAGCTGCCGCTTGTTGTCGTCCAAAAATACCGATAACATACAAGCTGCTCAAATAAAGAAGCTGCCGCTTGCTGTCGTCCAAAGAAAATACCGATAACATACAAGTTGCTCAAATAAAGAAGCTGCCGCTTGCTGTCGTCCAAAGAAAATACCGATAACATACAAGTTGCTCAAATAAAGAAGCTGCCGCTTGCTGTCATCCAAAGAAAATACCGATAACATACAAGTTGCTCAAATAAAGAAGCTGCCGCTTGCTGTCGTCCAAAAAAGTAATAACGTACAAGTTGCTCAAATAAAGAGGCCGCCACTTGCCGTTGTCCAAAGAAAATACTAACGTACTGGTAGCTCGTGAAGAGCTGCTGCTTGTCGCTTTCGAAAAGACAAAATGACGCACTAGTAGCTCATGAAGAACTGCTGCTCGGCGCTTTCAAAAGAAGTAAATAACGCACTAGTAGCTCATGAAGAACTGCTGCTCGGCGCTTTCAAAAGAAGTAAATAACGCACTAGTAGCTCATGAAGAACTGCTGCTCGGCGCTTTCAAAAGAAGTAAATAACGCACTAGTAGCTCATGAAGAACTGCTGCTCGGCGCTTTCGAAAAGAAGTAAATAACGCACTAGTAGCTCATGAAGAACTGCTGCTCGGCGCTTTCGAAAAGTAACGTACAAGTTGCTCATGAAGAGCTGCCACTTGTCGTTTTCCAACGGTGTCTATAACGCACAAGTTGCTCATGAAGAGCTGCCGCTTGTCGTTTTCCAAAAACAATCAGGAGGAAATTGCGATGATACTGGCAGAGAAATAAAATCTTCGTCAAAGAGAAACCTGAATCAATCCTTCCCGAGGGGATCAAATACTTAAAGGTGCAACATAAATGCACCAGCCGTCTAGGTCGCGAACTTACTGGGGAGAATCAAAGAAATAGCCCATGCAAGAGGCAGCAACTTCATCCGGGGATAACCTAGAGAGAAAACAGTCAAACAAGACTCCACCCGATGAGAAAGTAACTCAATTGGGGAATTCCTCGTATTCAGAAATGGGCAAGGTAGGCTAAGCCAAAATCATCCATGAGGATTAGCTCAGTCGGGGAATTTAGAAAGGAAGCACATTTTCTACCTAAGCTGACTTTCTACTTGGAAAGAACATATGTACGTTGTTCGAACAAACAAGGTATGACTCAAAATCAACGGCAAATGTGGATATGCATGCTGATATGAGTGTACATGAATAAATGAATGTTATGCTGACAAAACAGACAGATGGAATATCTTGGAGATAATAAGATGTCACAGCAAAATAGATACTCGGCCAATCTCAAAAAGACGGAAAATAAACAGAACTGGAAACACACAGCAACGTCGGAGGGTATCACGCTACAAGGTCCAAATCTTCTGAGGAGAAAAACATCCAAATCCAATCTTCTAACACCAATAGATCACGGTATGAGACAAAACGTACCACACTTCAGAAATCGCCCAACTAGAGATAGCCAAAACAAAGCTCAACTGGAACAGCTGGGGAGTCATCAAACTTAATACCATTGGAAACGCAAGTTTCCACAACCAACACCTTATGATGATTTTGAAACGGAACATGCTCATCATGTAAGGATAAACTACTGTACTGCCTTGCATTTCATGGCTTGACCATTCTTGGAACAAACTGTTAATATTCCTTTCGTTATTCACGACACATTTTTTTTTTAAAATAAGAACATTTTAAGTAAATTTGTTTCAAGTATTTCCATAAAAATTAAAATTTTGCCCACAAGAGGTAAATGCTCAAATTTCATTAATAAGAGGTTGTTCGCTAACAATGCGATCTCAACGGTTTACAAAAGCTTGGGGAAATAATATATGAAATAAAAGGTCATACAAAAACAATGATCGCTATTCTCCCTAACAACTTTGAATTCCAGAATGTGTTCAGATGCCGAGACATGATTTGACCAGAAATTTGCCTAAGCGAAATACTTCTTGACTGCATCGGCGTTCAAGGGACGTGAGAGTTCTTCACCGTCCATATTGGTGAGAATCATGGCACCTCCAGAGAAAACTTTCTTAACAACATACGGTCCTTCATAATTCGGAGCCCACTTGCCCCTTGAATCAGGTTGGAAAGATAATATTTTCTTGAGTACAAGGTCACCTTCTCTGAACTCGCGCGGTCGAACCTTCTTATCAAAAGCCTTCTTCATTCTCTGCTGGTACAACTGACCGTGACATAACGCTGTCAATCTCTTTTCTTCGATTAAATTCAACTGATCGTATCTACTTTGACACCATTCAGCCTCAGAAAGTTTAGCTTCCATCAACACTCTCAGAGACGGAATCTCAACTTCCACGGGGAGTACTGCTTCCATACCATAAACTAGGGAAAATGGGGTCACGCCCGTTGAAGTTCGAACTGAAGTACGGTACTCGTGTAAAGCAAACGGAAGCATTTCATGCCAATCCTTATAAGTTACCACCATCTTCTGGACAATCTTCTTGATGTTCTTGTTAGCAGCTTCAACAGCTCCATTCATCTTCAGTCTGTAAGGAGAGGAATTATGGTGTTCGATCTTGAACTCTTCACAAAGCTCCTTCATCATCTTGTTATTCAAATTCGAACCATTATCAGTGATGATCTTGCTCGGGATACCGTATCGACAAATGATCTGATTCTTGATAAATCTGACTACCACCTGTCTGGTTACATTAGCATAAGATGCTGCTTCCACCCATTTAGTAAAATAATCGATCGCTACCAAGATGAAACGATGACCATTTGAAGCTTTGGGTTCAATCATCCCAATCATATCAATGCCCCACATAGAGAAAGGCCAAGGTGAAGATATAACATTGAGGAGAGTCGACGGCACGTGCATCTTGTCCGCATAAATCTGGCATTTATGACATTTCTTCACATACTTGCAGCAATCAGATTCCATCGTCATCCAATAGTAACCAGCTCTCAACATCTTTCTAGCCATTGCATGTCCATTGGCATGAGTGCCAAAGGATCCCTCGTGTACCTCTTGCATCAGCATGTCTGCTTCACGTCTGTCTACACATCTGAGCAAGACCATGTCGTAATTCCTCTTATACAACACTTCTTCATTGAGAAAGAAACTGCTTGCTAATCTTCTCAACGTCTTCCTATCTTTGTTGGATGCCCCGGGTGGGTACTCTTGAGTTTGAAGAAGTCGTTTAATGTCATAGAACCACGGTTTGTCGTCGGTGACCTTTTCCACTGAAAACACATGAGCAGGTCTGTCAAGGCGCATAACTTGAATTGTAGGCACGTCGTTCCAATCATTCACTTGAAACATGGAAGACAAAGTAGCTAAAGCATCAGCCATTTGATTCTCGTCTCTAGGGATATGATGTAATTCCACTTTGTTGAAGAAAGTCAACAACCTTCTAGCATAGTCTCTGTAAGGGATCAAACCAGGATGACGAGTCTCCCATTCTCCTTTGATTTGATTAATCACCAATGCCGAATCTCCGTAAATATCAAGAATCTTAATCCTTAGATCCACTGCTTCTTCGAGACCCATAATACATGCCTCATATTCAGCCATGTTGTTCGTGCAGTCAAACTTCAGTCTTGCCGTGAACGGGATATGAGTACCTCGGGGAGTAACGATGATTGCCCCAATTCCATTTCCATAGGAATTCACAGCTCCGTCAAAAATCAAACCCCAACGGGATTCAGGATCAGGTCCTTCTTCAGGTAACAGCTCTTCACAATCTTTAGCCTTCAAGTACATAACATATTCATCTGGGAAATCAAACTTGATGGATTGATAGTCTTCAATTGGTTGGTGAGCCAAATGGTCGGCTAAAATACTCCCTTTGATTGCTTTCTGAGTGTGATACTCGATGTCATATTCGGATAACAACATCTGCCAACGGGCTATTCTTCCAGATAAGGCGGGCTTCTCAAAGATATACTTGATCGGGTCCATTTTGGAGATCAACCAAGTAGTGTGATTAATCATATACTGGCGCAGACGGCGAGCAGCCCAGGCTAAAGCACAACAGGTTTTCTCAAGCAATGAGTACCGAGATTCACAGTCTGTGAATTTCTTACTCAGATAATATACAGCATGTTCCTTTCTTCCAGTCTCATCTTGTTGACCAAGCACACATCCCATGGAGTCTTCCAATATAGTCAGGTACATAATCAAAGGTCTTCCTTCCACTGGAGGAATCAAAATGGGAGGTTCAAGCAAATATTCTTTGATGCTATCAAAAGCTTTCTGACAATCTTCTGTCCACACACATCCTTGGTTCTTTCGGAGAAGCTTGAAAATCGGCCCACAGGTAGCAGTCATATGAGATATAAACCTAGAAATGTAGTTCAGTCTCCCAAGGAATCCTCTTACTTGTTTTTCCGTCTTGGGTGCGGGCATTTCCCGAATAGCTTTGACTTTATCAGGATCTACTTCAATACCTTTCTGACTGACAATGAAACCCAGAAGTCTTCCAGAACGAACGCCAAAAGTGCACTTGTTGGGATTCAGACGGAGTTTGTACTTTCTCAAACGCTAGAATAACTTCAACAAATGTTCCAAGTGATCTTCCTCAGTCTGTGATTTGGCAATCATGTCATCCACATACACTTCTATCTCCTTATGCATCATGTCATGGAACAAAGCAGTCATGGCCCTTTGGTATGTTGCGCCAGCATTCCTCAAACCAAACGGCATAACTCGATAACAAAATGTTCCCCAAGGTGTAATGAACGCGGTCTTCTCCATATCTTCCGGCGCCATCTTGATTTGATTGTAACCAGAGAAACCATCCATGAAAGAAAAGACTTTGAACTTGGCGGTAATGTCGACCAACACGTCAATATGAGGTAATGGGAAGTCATCCTTCGAACTAGCTCTATTCAGATCTCTGTAGTCTACACACATCCGAACTTTGCCATCTTTCTTTGCAACAGGCACTATATTGGCTAACCATTGAGGATAGACCGATGTAACAAGGAAACCTGCGTTGATTTGTTTCTGAACTTCCTCTTTAATCTTGTCAGCCATGTCAGGACGAGTCCTTCTCAACTTCTGCTTGATCGGTGGACACTCGGGTCTCAACGGTAAACGATGCTCCACAATGTCATTGTCCAACCCTGGCATATCTTGGTAGGACCAAGCAAACACGTCAACATACTCTTTGAGAAGCTCCAACATCTTCTCCTTAACTTCCGGGATAAGCAATGCTCCGACTTTGACTTCCTTTCTATCCTCTTCATCACCCAAGTTGACCAGCTCTACAGGTTCTTCAAATGGTTGAATGACCTTCTCATCATGCTCAAGCAAACGGGAAATCTCAACAGGAATCTCTTCATCATCCTCTTCTTCGGCTCTGAACACAGGGAATTCAAAGTTGGGAGAGGGCATAGGATCATTGTTTTCGATGGTTAAGTCATGAAGTAATCTGCACACATGATTATGCTTTATTTTAGAAATCGATTTGTGCAAATAAAACAAGATGTTATTAATTAATTTTCATTGTTATTTCCCAGAAAAAGTGAAAAATAAAACAGCAGTGGACAAAATAACATTTTTATTCATTAAAAGGGAAATACTTGAAACAAAAAGCCCAGACATTTCTCTTTTGCCTTGGGCAGAGCAAAAGGAGTTATTTTTCATAGCCCGACACAAAATACGTTTCGCCTTGGGCAGAGCGATTTTTCAAAAGGAAAATAAACAAAACATTACTCGGAAATGTGCATAACCACGGGAACATCAACAGCTATCCAGTTTTGGCAAGCCAATCCAGGCGTCACAAACACGGGCAAATCCTCCTCGGAATCATCATCTATGATAGCATCAACCTCAGGATGCACAAACCCTGCACTCCGGAAAACCTCTTGAATTGGACGAACAACCACCTCCTTCTTGACCCTTGCAGATATTGGGTGAAAACCCAAACCTTCCCCAGACTTATTCTCGGGTAATGTCAACACCTAGCCCCATCCTTCGGCCGAACCACTTTCCACCACTCGCCGTGCATCCTCAAAAGAAGAGATGGATGCCCCCTGCTTCTTCACTGTATTCTTAGCAACAGATAGGCCCTGGAACTGGGTCCCAACATCCTCGTCAGCATCAATAAAAGAAAAGGACGATAAATGGCTTACCACCATAGCCTGCTCTCCCCCAATCATCACTAGCTTCCCATGTCTTACAAACTTTAGTCTCTGATGGAGCGTGGAGGTGACTGCCCCGACATCATGGATCCAAGGACGACCCAATAAACAGCTGTAGGCAGCACGGATATCCATCACTTGGAAAGTGATTTGAAAAGTATGGGGACCAATCACTATGGGAAGATCCACTTCACCAATAACTGTCTTCCTGGAACCATCAAATGCTTTAACAATTACTCCACTAGGCCTCATAGGAGCACCTGGGTACGAAAGTCGAGACAACGTGGCCTTGGGCATCACATTCAACGACGAGCCCGTATCCACCAACACACTTGATAAGGTATCGTTTCCACAACTTACTGAAATGTGCAAAGCCATATTATGGTTTCTCCCCTCCTCCGGGAGTTCTTCATCACTGAAACCCAGATTGTTGCACGAAGTTATATTTCCAACAATCCCATCAAACTGATCGACTGTCACATCATGGTCTACGAACGCCTGGTCCAAGACCTTCATCAAGGCTTCTCTATGTGCACCAGAATCTCTCAATAAGGCAAGTAAGGAAATCTTGGAAGGTGTTTGCAGAAGCTGGTCCACAATCTTATACTCACTTCTTTTGATAAGCTTTAGGATCTCATCCTCTTCAGGGTGAGGGATAGGTTCGCTGGATCGGCCTATCTCAACTCTTGGTTCACCATTTCTTACGGGAATCTCCGCCGGCATGGGCCTCCTAACTTGAACTTCTGGTCTTCTCGACGGTACTGAGGCAAAAACACGCCCACTTCTTGTAACCCTACTCACATCGGCAATGTTAACAAAAGACGGTCTGGTTGGTATGGGGACTTCTACCCCATTCTCAATCATCGTGGCGTTATACTTGTACGGCACGGCTTGGTCTGAGCTGTAAGGCACAGGGCCAGGTGGGTAAATAATCAAAGGATCAACAGGCGCAACCTGACTGTTGTAAGCAATCTCTACTGATTCTGGCAAATTAAATTGTGGGGTGATAACATTCACTTCATCTTCCGGATTTCGGTCATAGGTAATAGTGATAATTCTCTGATCTAGCAACTTCTGAATGTCCTCCTTCACAATAGGACAATCATCTTCTCTTGAACAAAACTCACAAACGTCATAATCATGCTGGTGCCTAACAAAGGCAAGTCTTCTCAAACTCTGATGTAACCTGGTCAATGATTCTCTTATGTGCTCGACTTGAAAAACTCGGAACTTCCCCGGACAACCTTCCACCATATTCACAGAAGCTGCCCCATGTCGAGGCAAAGGATTATCTCTAACATTTGGATTAACATCCTTAAAAGACAAGATGCCATTCTTAATTAACCTCTGTACGTCCGCCTTCAGAGCAAAGCAATTCTCAAGGTTGTGCCCCGGCGACCCTTGATGATATTCACAGAATTGATCCGCCTTGTACCACAGAGAAGCACTGTTCGGTGCGACAGGAGGTGGCTTTGTTGTGATGAGATTCTTTCTGATGAGAGCAGGGAACAATTCAGTATACGTCATAGGAATGGCATCGAACTGCGGTTTTCTGGGTGAACGATTCTGATTGTTAAACGAATAAGCCTGTTGTCGAGTCTGCTGCTGAAATGGCCGTGGTTGAGTTGGCGGGATTTGATGAGCTGAGGCCATCAAAGTTGGGCGGACAGCCGGAGTGACTGCCGCAACGTGAGAGTAACCTCTCCTAGGCCTACCTGGAAACAAAGCACTGACATCCTGCTCTTTTCTTTTCGGGAAAACACCTCCAAACTTCTTCGCACTGCTAGACGGACTCCCTTCTTTAACCAAACGCCCTTCGCGAATCCCTTCCTCTAACCGCATGCCCATGCTTACCATTTCGGTGAAGTCACTGGGTGCGCTGGCTATCATTCTCTCATAGTAAAAGGACCCTAAAGTCTTCAAAAATATCTAAGTCATCTCTTTCTCCTCAAGAGGTGGATAGATTTGAGCAGCAATTTCACGCCACCTCTGGGCGTACTCCTTAAAAGATTCTCGGTCTCTCTGCGACATCGCCCGGAGTTGATCCCTGTCCGGCGCCATGTCAACGTTGTACTTGTACTGATGGACAAACGCTTCACTAAGATCGTTAAAGTTGCGGATTAGAATGCTGTCTAAACCCATGTACCACTTTAGAGCAGCACCCGTCAAACTGTCTTGAAAATAATGAATCAATAAATCATGATCGTCGGAGTATGTAGACATCTTCCTCACGTACATTGTCAAATGACTTCTAGGACACGAATCACCCTTATATCTCTCAAAGTCTGGCACTTTGAATTTCACTGGAATCTTGACATTCGGAACTAAACAAAGGTCATGCGTACTCTTCCCAAACAAATCCTTCCCTTTCAACGCTCTAAGCTCCTTCTGCATTTCCTGGAACTGATCCTGAAATTCTTCCATTCTATCAAAAAGACCCAGACTTTCAGCGGGCTCGGCAGGATAAATTGGTTCATTCAAGTATGGCACTGAGTGGACCACAGGAGCAACGGTTGTCATAACTGGTTGCGGAAAAGGTGTTACAGACAGAATTACTGGCGACATGGCAGTTGTCTCTGGTTGAGGAAGAGACAATGCAGACTGAAATATAGGTTGTACGGTGGGCTGATACCCCTCTGGCACAAAGTTGTAAGGAATTCCCCACGGAAAACCTTTCGGCATCTGATGTTGAAGCAGAGAGTTGATTTGAGTTGCGGAGGCAGGAACTGTAACAATTTCGGAAACCACTGGAGTTGAAGTCTGAATCTCGGCAGCCGTAGTCGATGGCTAATTCTGAACAGCCACCAAACTTTCCACCAACGCTGTTAACTTTTCCATCTCGGCACGAAGTGTAGCAACTTCCCCATGAAGCTCGTGATTTTCCTGTTCCAAATCTTCCATCTTCCTCTGACGATTGGCCCGAGTGTCGTATCGGTGAGACAGCTTGACAACCTTCGGTGGAAAAAGAGCAAGAATGAGACTCTAGAAAACATGTGATGTGGAATGTGAAATGATGCATGATGGCGATGCAAATGATGACTCATTTTAAAAGTTTTTCAAGGAACTTTAGTAACTTTGCATACATCAATGGTAAAGGAATTTAGAACAACAAAAACTCAATCCGTTAATCAAAAGCGATAAATTACGACTTACAATTTGGAATAGTAAATTACAACCTTGGGATAACAAATCCACTAATGAAAGCAATAAATTACAACTTGGAGCATGGAGCCCAAAATAAGACAATAAATTACAACTTCGGAGCATGAAGCCCTTAATAAAACAATAAATTACAACTTCGAAGCATGAAGCCCTTTTACATAGTTTTACAAAATGACATCAATAAAATAAACTAAAGCTAAAGCTTACTCGGAATCCTCAGATGACGGACCAAACACCAGCTGTAATCGGAGCTTCTTGATCTTTTCTTCGTAAAAGTCTTCCATATCCTTCTTTTCCGCTATCAGTCGATCGATGATTTCTTCTTGCGGATTAGGAACGAGAGCCACGCTTACCGAACCTTCCCTTTTCCTTTTCCTTTCACTCGCGTACTTCTTCAGCAAGGCATCTTTCTGACGAAGCTTCTCATCGTGGTCAACGAACCGGCCGTCTTGAATAAGCAACAACTCCTTCTTTTCTTTCAGCTGTCGAGTCAGGACTCGATTCTCATATTCGGACATATGGTACTTTTCCTTCCAAGCATCCCTCTCGGACTTCATCCTAGCCAGATTCCCTTGATATTCTCCTACATCCGCGATAGGGATAACAACTGACGATGGTGCGATGGCAGGGAATAAAGGTTTCTCAAGTTTATACGGCATCTTGAGAGTACAAGCCCTAGCACGGACCCACTGCAGGTAAGGTTCCAAAGAGACGGCACCTCTATGTCCCAGCATATCTCTCCCTTTCTTGTGGATATGGCGCCAAGCTCCTTCAATCTCCCTCTTAGCAGCCTGATGATCTTGTCCTTCCTGAAGAAAGAAACCACTCACATGGATACTGTTCGGCTTATCTCTCATCGGGTACCCGAACTAACGACGCGCTAGAACAGGGTTGTAGTTGATTCCACCCCTCGTACCAAGGAGAGGTACGTTGGGAAAAGCACCACAGCTGTCAATGATCTCCACGTCATGGTAAACTCGATTGTACCAGTCAATATCGAAATGAGTGAGAGCTATAATTTTTGGCGCCCAACGCGGTTCTTTCTCGAGATCCCAGAAAGCATCGGACCCAGGTAAATGCGAGACGTACCACTGATACAGCAACGGCACACAACAGATAATCATCCCTCCTTGATAAGAGTTTCGAAGATGGATAGAGTAATACGTGTCTCCTAGCAGCGTAGGGACCGGATTTCCAATCAGGAAAACTCTGATGGAGTTGACATCCACAAATTTATCAACATTAGGGAATAAGAAAAGACCATACGCGAGTAAAGCAAACACGTCCTCGAAGGCAACAATATTCTTGGTATCAGCAAAGTAACGAGCTTTCTTCAACAGAAACTGCGCCGGCAAACCCCAGATTCCTCCTTTCGTAGTCATATTCTCCTCTATCTCTGATTTCTTCAGGTGGGTGACGGTTGCTATCTCATGGGATTTAGGCTCCTTTTCTAATCCGGAAAAAGGAACACGGTCGGCGATCGACAAACCAAGGATATAGGAGTACTCCTCTAAAGTAGGCATCAACTGATAATCCGGGAAGGTGAAACATCGGTACAGGGGATCATAGAACTGAACCAACGTGTTGAGGATGCCTTTCTTCATCTTGCGCTTCATGAGCGGTACGATGGACCCATATTTCTTCTGAAAATCTGTCGGACTCTCTATCTTCGGAATCAAACTCTTCAATTCTTTAATCTCTGGCTCCTTGAAGCTAAAGCTTCGAGTATTTCTCCTTCCAAGTTCCATAATACCCTGAGACATTCGCAAAAATCATTCCAAAGTTCCTTGAAAAACGAGTTTGTTTACAAAGATGTTGATGAATGCATGAATGAATGATAATGCAACAGTCACACACAAGTTTGTAAACATGGGGTTTAAAGGTTCAACGTTCAGCATGGAGTCGAGGGTAAAGCCCACCCAAAGGTATGTACTAACGTTTTGATCACACCTGTAAGACAAGGTTCTAAGAGTTCCCAGAGTCTACATCCCTCTTTCGGATATTGCCAACGTCTTGATTACTCAATAATTAGCAATATTCTCAAGAGAAACTCGTCCGAGCGTAGCATCGCGTGACAACTACTTCCGAATTACTCCGTTGTAGTCTCCGCGCTACACCTAAAAAAGGCCAAGATGGGTTAGGGTTCTACGGTCCTCAACTTCTCGGGCTCCTAGGTCGAAAGTAATAATGTCTTCCCGATTACTCGGTAAACAAATATTAAGTTCAAGAGGGCCTTCCATTGAGTGGGGGATCTCATGCCTCCTTCTTCGGGATTACTCCCTCAAAGTTAACATGACTATACCGCCCGTCCTATTCCTTAAGTGTTACTTAATCCGGGTATAGGATTCGTCCTTTGCAAAAAACCCAAACACCCCAATTTAAACATATAATCAAGCAAATCAAATAATAGTAAAACAGATAAGACAAATTAGGCTTAACCCACTTAGGGATGGACCAGCAAGAGGTCAATCTTTCCCCAACAGAGTCGCCAATTCTGTAGCGATAAAAAATGTAGCGGGGTAAATCGGAGATCGAATTATTGATTAATTCGTCTCACAAAAGCAAGAGTCGCCACCGCGCTTTATTGTTTCCAAAGGAAAAGGGAAAAGAGCGAAATAAAACCCTAAATATGCAATGTAAATATTAATAAAAATACAAAGCGTTTTTGAAAAGAGATCTTATGGTTCGGGGGTTGGTTATACAATGGGAAGGTACTAGCACCCAATGCATCTATAGTACTCTATAGGAACCTTTTGAAATATCTGTTTTATTTAAAATTGATCGCTTGATTGAAAATAAATCGTTTTGGCCGAAAAAGGATACGGACGGGTTTTTGAAGATACGACGACCTAATGTCGAAGTTTTTGCTTAAAAGGTATAAGTCTTGAAAAGGTTGAAATTTTGAAGAAAAGTGAATATTTGAGGAAAAATCATCCTAAGTTTTAATGAAATGCGAAAATTCGCGCAGTTAGACTTGAAGACATGAAGTCAACAAATTTACTGTTTTTCCTTTGGATTTAAGCATAAACCGAATAAACAAATAAATACGCGGACAAAAATATGCGAATAACGTTTAAATAACGATAATCTAAATGATGGAATAAAAGATGCGAGTAATGCGTTTTTTATGATTTTTTTGGTTTAATGTTAACGGGAAGAAAGTATTTTAAATTTTTTACGCATTTTTGATAAGGATAAAACAAAAGAATTATTTAACGAGGACGTAAAGTTTTTTAGTTTTAAGTTATTAAGTTTTTTTTTTATATTAATACTAATAAGACAAGAAAATAAAATATTTTTTTAGTTTTTTCTATTTTTATGTGTTTTTTTAGATTTTTTATTGATAATGATGTAAGAAAAGATTAATTAATTACTAAAATATCTATAACCTTAAATTCCATATTTTTTATGTATATAATAAAATACTTATTTAAAAAAAGGATTCCAAATTAAGTTAAAAAAAAAACTAACAATTTATCTTAATGAAATAAAAATAAAGTTCTTAACTTAAATCCAACATTAAGCTAAGATGTCAACTAATTAAAAAAACCATTGAGACATATCTTTTGTTTTTTTTTTAAATATAATAAAATTATCAGTTAATTAATATAAATAATACTTCTAACAAAAAAGATTAGAGAGAAAAAAAAACAAAAGGAAATATATCAAAAGTAAACAAGCAAAGGTGGATGGGCCAGGGTGCTTAAGGCCCAACGCAGAAGCTCAAGGAGGGGGGGGGGGGGGGGGGTGCAAAAGGCAGGTCGTGGGCTTAAGGGGAAAAGGGAGGCCCATCAGCTTGATGTGGCATTAGGGTTAATTTAGTTTTACAAGAGATTAGGGTTTGTGTTATGAGGCAGAAACGGCGCGCCTCTCTTCTTCACGATCTTCTTCTTCTTCGCCTCTCCTTCTTCATCCTCGCCTCTGAACTTGATGCTTCTCCTTGCTATGGCCACCCACTCCGGCCCTTCTTCCCTCCACTGAACGAGAAACGAGATGGCTAGGCGGAGACGGTAAGAGACGCGATTGATTTGTTACACTTAATTCGTTCTTGCATGTTGATTTGATTCTACGATTTATGTTATGTTTGATCTTGATTGATTCTTATATTTTGTTATTAATGCTTGATTTGAGGATATTCGAAGAAATGAGAGAGAGGAAGGACCGTTACCTAAGTGGAGACAGAGGAGGAGGCTAGGGGGCGACGGAGGCCAGGCGGTGAGGAGAAGGGAGGCGAGCCCGCTACGGTGACCGGTATTTACGATTTTCTTCTTCTTGTTTGCTGCCACTGTATTGTGATGCTTGTTCTTGTTGAAACTGTCCTGTACTTCTTCCTCTTCGTTTGCCTACTGTGCTTTGTTGTCCTTCTTCTTCTTTGAACGTGATACTGCACTTGGTTTTTCTTCTCTTTGAATGGGTTACTGCACTTGTTCTTCTTCTCTTTGAATGGGTTACTGCACTTGTTCTTCTTCTTCTTCTTTGAACGAGCTACTGTATGATGATTTTGTTTTGAATAATGTTTTTTTGAATGATGCGGGCTTGAGAAATTGTTTTTTTGAAAGGGCCAATGATGTTGATACTGAGGCCTAACCGGTTGCCTTAGAAATTTTCAGGTTTTTGGATTGAGGAAGTTCAAGCTCGAATAACAGTTTGACATGGTGATGAATGTAGGGGTTTCGTGGGGTTTGGACAGGTTGATGGAAATTGGGGGCATAAGTTGGGCTAGGCCATATTGATGGTGGTTTTAACTGGTTTTCTGTGAGATTATTTTGATATTTTTTCTGATAACAAGATGATGATGTTGGCTTGAGTGGCTCAATCGATTGTGCAAAGTTTGGCCATATGGTTTGGAAGTGGTTTTTGACAGTATGTGTGATTATGCAGGTTTGCTGAGTCTTTTATGTTTTTCTTTGATAACTAAAAATCTCTAAGTTTTTCTTGAAGGCTTGCTTGTGTATATCCTGTGTTATTGATTCCCTTTTGTTATATGTTATAACAACTTCCCTCTTCTCTTTCGCTACAGGCTGGAAATTTGAAAATATGCTTGGGATCTCTTGGGCATTCTGCACTACTGTCCCTCCAATTTGTTTCTATTCTTCTTTTGTGTTATTATCTCTACTGGCTATATTTTAGTTTGTCTTGTATAACCTCTTTCTGCCTATGCCAAGCCTGCAAATCCCACACTTCTCCCTCTCTTTTTCTCTCAGTATAGCTTTGATAAAAGAGTGATAAGCTGTACTTTTTTCTGAAACTGCCATGGCCAGAAAATGATGAAAATGGAATTTTTATATTGCTTGCAAATGTGGTCAAACTGCATGTTTTCCCTTTAATACAAAAGTTGTTTTGTTTTCTGCTGTGTGGGCAATGGTTCACGCAGCATGCTTGCATATGTAGAAAATGCATGGGTTTTGTATGCTTATGCTGTATGTTTGCATTTGGGATTTTGGAAAAAAAAGTGATTAATTTAAACATGCAATTTTTTTGGAAAACATAAACTTGTGCATATGTTTTAAAATTCCTTTCTTTTTTGTGAACCGGGAGAAATCCCGTGATTTGCAAAAAAGAATAACTGATTCCGGCCATTGCATTTAATGATGAATCTTTAATAATTTCGCTTTTAATCATTTATTTGAATTCTAATCTCTTTCTTTTTTTTAATTTTGCAGGTAACATTAAGCGAGCAGACAAAACGCATTGGATCGGAAGTTTTAGAATTAGGAATATTAGTTTTTTATTTCATTTTAGTTTTTGTAAATTTATTATTGTAACTTATTGTAATAGATACAATGTTTACATAATAACTGTACAATTAAAAAAAAAATGAATAAAAACACTATTTGCCAATTAAATTCTTCTTTCCCTTTAATTATTTATTTATCGTTTACAATTCTCCAAACGAATAATAATTGAAAACAAATTTCAATTACCTACATTCAAGATAATAAACAGATAAATAAATAATTATCGTTGATCAACTAATATCTTCAATTATTTAATTCATCATTCATAACTAAATTATAATAATTAAAACATGGTTTCAATTATTTAACTTAGAATGACAAATGATTAAACAATCGTTATTGACCAATGAACTTTTTCCGAATGCTTATTATATTATTCATAAACCTTTAAATTATGTAATAACTAAGAATAAATTCCAGTTACTTAAATTTAAGATAATGAGTAATAAATAAATACTGTCCGCACAATTAATGCGCCTCTTCTCTGATGTTCATTTTATTATCTATACATCTTTAAACTACATAATAATCGAAAATGAATTTCAATTATTTAAATTTTAGATAATAAATAATTAATGAACATCGTTTCAGCACGAATCGATTAAATGATTTAATGTTCAGCATAAATAGCTCTTGGCCTGAAAAAGTTATGAATTTTAAAATCGATGGATCAAAACAAATGTAATGTAATAATGCAGGTAGCAGACGATATCTTAGGTCAAAATTTGGGGTACAACAAGATGAAAGGACTGAAATTCTATGATGTGCTGTTTGACCGGATTTTAGATATGAATATTAACTCTTTTGGGGAGGACAACATTGATTATCATCTGGTCAGAGAAGAAAATCATGTCGAGGAATTTTTGCAATGTTGGAGAAATAAACTCCATTGGCGAAATAAACCCTATTGACTGTGGCGATTTCACTGGGAAAATAAATTTTGATGGGGATTAACTTGTGGGGAAAGACCTGAGGAAATTGCTCTTTGGGAATTTATGGTCAGCTTCGAACGTTTATCCCAACTCCTGGAATCTTTTGTAAATGCTAATCCAGTTTTCATGCATATATTTGTAAAAGATAATCATATTCAAATGCATATGTTCATTCAATATATTCATTGGACGTTTTTACAAACAAAATAGAGAAAGTAAAAATAGCTTTTGAATTTGAAGTTGATTGTATTAATCTGGAAAATATGCCTATAAACAAACAGTTTTATACAAAGAGACAAAAATCTTAGTAAGAAGAAATCGTCGTAAAAGAAAAGGTGTACATAGAGAAACAAAGAAAAACAACTATGTGGAAATGATCTCATTAAGTTTCAACTCTTCTATTGCCCTTATGTTTTCAAGAATCTCATCCCTCGTTGTTGGAAGAATTTAATTGAATTGATCCGTACCATTTGATCTTAACATCGATAATCATGTTGTAATTAGATGGGTGATCCAACGGGACATAGTTGTACACTTTAATCCCTAACTTTTGCCTTGACCACACTTTCGGGTTTTTAGTCCACCAAGATATCCTTTTTTGCCCAAGCCACCCTTTTAGGTTTTTGACTTACTAGATGTACGTTCTTATATATATATATATATATATATATATATATATATATATATATATATATATATATATATATATATATATATATATATATATATATATATATATATATATATATATATATATATATATATATATATATATATATATATATATATATATATATATATCCCTAATTTAGTTTTGTGTTTTATCGCAAATGTTGCGGATAGCAAGATTTGCCACCGAATTTTCTTTTATCCAATAAAGGAAAGGGTGAAAAGAAAAGGAAAGACCTTTAAGAATTTTTTGAGTAAGGGGGGTAGGTTATGAAAAGGGAAGGTGTTATCACCCTTTTCATCCGTACTTATCTACGGGATCTTAATCGCTAGCTCACTTTTTAAAGTGCTTTATGATTGTGTAAGTTTGAAAATATTTTGAAAATTCCTAAGTTCGGCAACTTTGTAATTCTCGTATCAGTTGAGAACACATACAAAGTGTTTGTTTTGAAAATATTTCAAAAAAATGTCTTGTGTGAAAAATGTTTTGAAATGTTCACGAGCAAGCGATTAAGAACTATCTACCTACTCAAAAGTCTTTTGTTCTTTTCCTCTTCCTTTAGATGGTGTTATCCTACCATTGGTTAGTAGGAAACTGTATCGTTGGATGTTTGAGGGACAAGCGCGAGTCATCGTACATTCATAAAGGCAACATATATGGATACCTTTAGCAATTATCCTAACGATTAATTGATTTTTATTGAAGAAAAGTAATTAATTAAAACCTAAAATAAAAAACCCTAAATTATTTAATTGAAAAAAAGTTTAATGATAAAAACCTAAAGAAACTAATTTAATTAAAAAAAGTTAAGTTGATTTGATTTATTTAATAAAAGAAAAAAACCTAAATTTAAATTAATTTTAAATTAAAAAAGGAATTAATTAATCTAATTATATTAAAAAATAAATAATAGTTATAAAAATAAAAAAAGAATTGGGCCGGGTATGAAGGAATTTGGGGTGTGTGAGAAATAAGTCCATTAGGCCCAATGAACTCCAGTGTAGAATCCAGTGGGGGGAATCTCCAAAGGTCTCATGATGTACATACAAATCTAGGCGCTGGATCTGGTAGCATGAAGATCTGATGGTGATGAATTGAGGTGTATGATGCGCGTACTAGACTGGCAAGCACTGGATCTGCAAAATTCACAAAACATAAAAATGTCCCACGCCTGGATCAAACCCAGGTACATGCATAAAAGTGTCTTAAGGGAAAGCATGCTACCACTGGGGTGATATTTACATCCGTTAGCATAATCAAATAATAACAATAAATATAAAACTTGATTTTAATAGCCGGAGAGGCGCTGGAGCCCTAGCTCCGGTCGTCTTCTCCGGTGACCTGTAAAGTGAAAAACCTGCAAATTCAATATGTTAGTTATTAAAAAGATCCTAGTACCCTTAATTCTACCCCCTGAGTTCAAATATAGGCTTAGTTTCAGCCTAAAGTTCATGTATTGTCAGATTCGAACCACACGAAACCAATCGGAGTAACTATGGCATCTCATAGTTTTGACTGCATGGGATCATAATAGTGATCAAAACCTGTTCAGAGGGAACTCAAAAACACATTAGTAGTAACAACAAGATTTAAAATGATGCAAAACTTAAGATATGAATTTCACAACATTATGTGAGTGGAGATGCCTGGTATATCATTTTCATGCGCTTTAGATCATAGTAACTGATCCAAACTTACCTTCTAATGCTCCAGGAAGTGAATAGGATCGAAAGTTTGGAATGAAAGTGGTTGGATCGTGTGATACAACTTTTCAATTTTTCTTGAGAATTTTGTTAATTTTAGAGGTGTGTTTGAGACAATATTTTCGTGTCCATTGCATCTAGTCTTATTATGCTTATATAGAGGAAGGAGTAGGGTGAACAAATATGGCAAGAAGACAATGCAATCATAACATGAATTATTTCCAAAACCAATTGAAAACTTTCCAAAAAAATGAAGATATGCTTTCATATAGGTCTCTCACGGTTTTGGCATTTTTGGCAGTGTTATTGGGCCTCAATGTGATTGAAATCAACAGCCCATGCGCCTTGGCCCAATGCTTTTACATTTTATTTGATTTATTTGCATTTAAATGAATAAAAATTCAAATAAAAGAAATAAAAATCATAAAAAATATATGAATGGATTTAGAGGTCCTTTAGCACATTGGGTACATGTTTGAACATCAAAAGTTAGACCCACTAGTTCAAAATTTCAAGTTTGCTCACTTTGCATTTCATGCATCTTACCAAAATTTCCCAAATTGAAATGGTTATAATAATATCACTTTTCATCTTATGAAGTTGATATTGGTCTTTTTGGAAATCTCAAGATGTCCTTTTCAATTTCTCTTTTGATCATTTTTTCATTTGGAGACTTTATCTTGATGTAAGTTGCCTTGACAAAAAGTGTCTTTTTGTTGACTTTTGAAATGACCTATAATGTATGGGATCATATATCTCAAATGAAGTACTTTTTGGACTTGAGCATAGAGATAAAAAGTTGTAGAGAATTGAAATTACTTCAAAATAGGCTTTTGTTGGGGAAAAGTCGATGAAGCATGTGAAAGTTATGCTTGGTTAAAGTTCAGTTGACTTCTAAGGAAACCCTAATTTTCCAACTTTTGACTTTTGATGATTTGAGGACTATCCTTGAGGAATCATGATCAAACCTTGATCAAATGATGAATATCACTTCAAAATGTTGATGTTTACCAAAAATATTGATGTTTGACTCTATGTTGACCATAGTTGACTTTTTACCCAATATAGTTGATTCTTAATCATCTGAGCTATTGACTGAGCAAACTTGTGATGCAAGACTTGAAAATTGGCATGAACAATGTTTAATACCTATGGAGAACCATGGAAACCACTTGATATCTTTTCAAACCAAACTTCCTTTAAAAACACAAAACCCTAGTTGTGGACCCATTGCTTAGGAGGAGACTTGACTGGTCAACCCTTGAGTAGCCTTGAGTACTTGAGAGCCTTTAGAAGAATATTTTGAAGAAAATGGGAAGGAAAATTTTAGGGTACAACAACCGTCATCTTCTGCAAAATATTCTTGATGTTCTTGTTGGCGGCTTACACTGCGCCATTCATGTTTGGTCGGTACGGAGAAGAATTACGGTGTTTGATCTTGAACTGCATGCAGAGTTTCGTGATCATGGTATTATTGAGATTGATACCATGATCTGTAATGATCCTCTCGGGTATGCCATACCGATAAATGAGGTTATTCTTAATGAACCAGACCACCACATTATTGGTAGCAGAGGCAAACGAGGATGCTTCAACCCACTTCGGGAAATAATCAATAGCGACCAGGATGAAACGATGCCCATTGGAAGAAGTAGGCTTAATCTCCCCAATCATATCAATTCCCCACATCACAAACATCTAAGGAGAAGTCAATAAATTTAGAGGAACCAGAGGCACATGTACTTTGTCAGCATGAATCTGGAATTTGTGACAAGTTCTGGAATGACGATGACAATCAGTTTCCATGGTCGACCAATAATAAACTGCTCTTAGAATTTTCTTGGCCATCGTATGACCATTGGAGTGAGTACCAAAGACTCCTTTGTGCATATCTTCCATAATTGTTCAACATCTTTTTTGTCTACACAGTGAAGCAAAGTCGAATCGTGATTGCGCTTGGACAAAATTCCGTTACTTATAAAGAATTTGGCCGAGAACCTCTGTAGGAATTTCTTATCATTAATAGATGCCCCTTCAGGATACTCTTGAGTTTTGAGGTATCTTTTTACTTTGTAGTACCAAGGCTTTTCCTCCACCCCATCGGTATCAATTTTGTAGCAATATGCCGGTTCATCTAATCTCTCAATAATGATTCAAGGAGCTTCATTGTCCCATATAACTTTGAACATAGATGACATGGTAGCTAATGCATCTACCAATTGATTCTCTTCTCGCGGAATGTGTTCAAAAGTGATTTATTCGAAGTATGGAATTAACGTCAACACATACTCTCGATAAGGAATGATATTTGGATGCTTCGTATCCCATTCTACCTTAATTTGAATGATTACTAGGGCTGATTCCCCATATCATTCAAGATTTTAGTTCTCATATCGATAGAAGCCTTGATACCCATGATGCACACCTCGTACTCTGCCATGTAGTTGGTACAGTCGAAACATATTCTAGCGGTGAATGGCGTATGGAAACCCTTAAGAGAGACAATCACATCACCAATTCCATTACCAAGCGCGTTCAAAGCTCCATCAAAAACCATAGTCCATCGGAATCCCTTCTCGGGTCCTTCGCACGGTCCAGGTTTTTCATAATCAGTAATCAACATAATATTCTCATTTGGGAACTTGAAATTCATAGTCTGATAGTCGTCTACAGCTTAATGAGCCAAATGATATTCCAATATAATTCCTTTGATTTATTTTTGAGTGGTGTACTGAATGTCATATTCTTTCAAGACAATTTGCCATCTTGCTATTCTTGCGGAGAGAGTGGCCTTCTCGAGTATATATTTTATTGGGTCCATCTTAGAGATCAACAAAGTAGTATGAGTCAACATATATTGTCTTAGTTGGTGAGCAGCCCATGCCAAAGCGCAACAAGTTTTTTGGAGAAGTGAGCATCTTGTTTCACAGTCGGTAAACTTTTTGCTAAGGTAGTATATCACATGCTCTTTTTGACCAGACTCGTCATGTTGCCCGAGTACACACTCCAGTAAGTTCTCTAATACTGTTAGGTACATGATCAGAGGTCTTCCTTCAACCAGTGGCATCAGAATCAGAGGTTTCTGAAGATATTATTTGATTTTTTGAAGGCTTTATGAAAATCATCGTTCCACTTCACTGCTTGATCTTTCTTTAGTAACTTGAAGATTGGCTCACAAGTAGCAGTCAGATGAGAGATAAATCTGGCAATGTAGTTCAATCGTCCCAGGAAACCTCTGACTTCCTTCTCAGTACGGGGAGCTGGAATTTCTTGAACGACTTTAACCTTGGTGGGATCCACTTCAATACCTTTACTGCTGAGGACGAAACCTAGGAGCTTATCGGATCTGACCCCAAAGGTGCATTTGTTTGGATTCAATCTCAAATAGTATTTCTTCAATCTCTCAAACAGTTTGTGCAGGTGGTCAAGGTGTTCTTCTTCAGTCCGGGACCTAGCTATCATGTCATCAACATAAACCTCTATCTCATGATGGATCATATAAAGGAACAAAGATACCATAGCACACTGATATGCCGCACCTGCGTTCTTCAAACCGAAAGGAATGACTTTATAACAAAAACTGCCCAACTGTGTGACAAAAGTAGTCTTCTTCATGTCTTTAGGTGCCATTTTGATTTTATTATAACCGTAGAAACCATCCATGAAGGAAAATACTTTATGCTAAGCGGTGTTGTCAACCAAAACATCGATATGTGGAAGCGGAAAGTCATCTTTGGGGCTTTCCCTATTCAAATCCCTGTAGGCTATACACATATGCACCTTACCGTCCTTCTTGGGCATTGATACCACGTTTTCAATCCACTATGGATAGGATGTGACAGCTAAGAACCCTGCGTCAAACTGCTTCATAACCTCAGCCTTGATCTTTTCAGACATCTCGGTATGCATACGATGAACCTTATGCTTTATAGGGAGCAACCTTCTTTCATCGGTATATGGTGAACCACAATATTAGTATCAATCTCTGGCATGTCTTCGTACGACTAAGCAAAGATCTCAACATAGTCATGCAACATCTGAATTAATCTCTTTTTGACATTATCTTCTAGGCTGGCACCTATCTTGATTTCTCTCTTGTTTTCTTCAGTACCCAAGCTCATGACCTCGACTGGCTCTTCATGTGGTTGTATGGATCTTTCTTCTTGTATTAAGAGCCTAGAAAGCTCTCCAGGTATTTCACAATCTTACTCACCTTCGTCCCCGGCTTGGTAGGTCGGATTTTCGAAGTCATAATTGACAATAGCATAATTGTTATCAATGGGATACATGGTGGATATGGATCTGCAATTTGTGGTGTGGGTGTGTGTAAGAACACAAAGCTATTTTGAAATCAAAAGAAATAAAAAGAGTGCAAAATTTGAATTCAAACGTCCAATGATTTATTAAATGAAAATATGCTAATGAATAATGACAACCCTAACAAATGGACCATTGTGCCCCGGGTAAGGAACAAGGCTTAAAGTCATTGTTTAAATTGCATAACCAAAATTTGAAAACAAGAAAATAGAAAATATCATTTACTCCTAAATAAAGGAGATTGGTATAAATTCTTCAGCCTTTCGATTGTTGAGCCCATTGCCGGTAGTAGGGAAGATCCAACTGTCTATGTTGTAGCCACTATCATCGTCTTCTACATCATTGATATGATTGTTGTAAACTCCATTGTTGTTAATGCCCAATGGCGGTCTCCCAGAATTGGAACGAGCACGACAGACAACCCTCTGATCCTGAGAAGTGAAACCCAAACCAAATTTGTCAGATTTATAAGGAATATTAGGAAGCTGTCCCCAAACAGTGTAACCACTTCCGTGGCATCTTTCAGAGAATCCATGTTTGTTGGAGTCTTAGGAATAGCAGAAGAAGTCTTATTAATCGAGGTTGTCTGAGAAACAACTTCAAAGATCTGGCAAGGAGTCTCGACGAATTCACCATCCACTTCAACATACTTGAAAGAGTTCAAATGGCTCACTATATATTCTTCTTCACTGCAAGCTGTAACGAACTTTCCCCTCATGGGATACTTCAACTTCTAGTGTAAGGTAGAAGTAACAACACCTGTCCCATGAATCCAAGGGAATCCCAACAAACAAGAATAGGCAAGATGAATATCCATCATATAGAAAGTAGATTCGAAGACCTAGGAACCCACTTTGATCGGAAGATCCACCTCTTCATGCACTGTTCTCTTTGAACCATCAAAAGTTCTTACCACAATTTCACTGAGTTCAAGAACAATTCCTTTATAGTCAAGTTTGTCTAAAGAAGATTTTGGAAATACATTCAACGAGGAACATGTGTCTACTAACACATGAGATAAGGTAGTGCCCATGCACTCAATAGAGACATGCAAGGCCTTATTAAGATTCCTTCCTGCGGGAGTTAAGTCTACATCAGAAAAGCCTAGCCTATTATCAGTCGTCAGGCTTGAAATATGATTTTTGAATTGATCAACATAGACTTCTTGTGGTACATGAGAAGATTTCAGGAATTTCACCAAAGCCTGAGCGTGGGCTTCAGAACATAATAACAGGGATATCATAAATATTTTAAAGGGGGTCTGCCCCAGCTGTTCAACAATCTTGTAGTCACTCTTTCTGATAATCTTTAATATTTCCTCCATCTCTTTCTTGGAGGGGTCTTCGAAAGTAACTTCTTTTGGTGCCTTCGTCTAGGAAAGCTCGGTCCTATGTTCTTCGCCTCGAGTTTCAGTAGTATATTTTGTAGCATTGATTCGAGCTGGTGCACTAACAGTCTTCATAGATATCTCTGGAGAGAAAAACCTTCCACTTCTAGTAACCATACTAGTCCTAGCAATATTGCCAACATCGAGATTAGTAACTTCAACATTTTCCTATTGGACAGTCAATGGTTCCTGCTTGACTCCATGATAGTAGACATCAGCTCCATAATTCTAAGGTGTTGTACCCAAAAATTTTCCATCCCATTTTACTCAAAACATATTCATTGAAATCCTCAACTTGCTCAAAGATGCCCAAGAACTAACCAGACAAATGCTCTCCTAAGACAATAAAGCTCCAACTAGGGTTTCCATTTTCATCAAGATGGGTGAACTCCAAAGGTCTCAAATCTTTTCCATGGTCTTAATATGTTCTCAAGACCATCTATGTCAAGTTTCACGCTTTTCACAAGAAGTTTGCTCAGTCAACTGCTCAAATGCTTGAGAATCGACTATATTAGGTCAAAAGTCAATTGTGGCCCACATACAGTCAAACTTTAATTTTTTTTGTCAACATCAACATTTTTAAGTGATATTCATCATTTGATCAAGGTTTGATCATGATTCCTCAAGAAATGCTCCTAGCTCATCAAAACTCAAAAGTTGCTAAATTAGGGTTTCTTAGGAAAAGTCAACCAAACTTTGACCAAGCATAACTTCCTAATACTTTATCAGAAATTTCACATCCAAAGTGCATTTTGAAGGGAATCCAATTTCCTACAACTCATATTCAGACCTCAAGTTCAAGAAATGCACCCATAAAAAGATATGAATTTCTACATTATAGGTCCTTTTGAAAAGTCAACAAAAACACCTTTTGGGTCAAAGCGTCTTACATGAACATGGAAGACAAAATTGAGATGAGACCAAAAGTGTTGTTTAGAGGACATCTTAAGATTTCTAAAAAGTCAAAAACACATTCTTAGGGTCAAAATTGAGAGATATATGCATTGTCAAAGTGGGCCATTTTTTGGAAATTTGCACAAAGTCAACAATGCCCAAAATTGCATTTTGTCCATATGGGCCCATCTTTTCGATATTGAATCTCAATTATAGCATGGCCAACGACCTATGAGACCCTCCATGCTTTACTTATTTGTTTATTTAATTTATTTTGATTTTTATTCATTTAAAAATCAAATAAATCATATGAGTTGTTTTAGAAATGATTTTTGTATTGCATGGAGATCTTATATGCTGTCAATAGCCAAGAAAAACGTGCAAGGTTGAAAAGATAAAAATCTCTACATTTGGAAAGATTGGATGCAAGAATTGAAATTCATTATTCTTTGGATTCATTCCAATTTTATGGACCTAATTTGATTCTCACACACATATATATATATATATATATATATATATATATATATATATATATATATATATATATATATATATATATATATATATATATATATATATATATATATATATATATATATATATATATATATATATATATATATATATATATATACGAGATCATTCTAACCCTAGAGAAGGAGAATTTCGTGCGTAGCCTGCCTCCAAAGCAAGAAACAAAACCTAAATTTTTTGTTCAAAAGTGAGAGACCTATCTTCTTCCACAGGCCAATTCAAGATGCGTTGAAGGTCAAATCATGTTCCTAGGCATCCTCTGAAGCGATTGTAATCATCACCAAGTCTCCACAAGCCCATAAACATGTTGTATGATCATCACGATTTGTCTTTCTTTCCAAAATTGATTATCATGATTCTTGCATCATAAACATGTTTTAATTGTATGGTTGTGCTTATTATCGTATTTTCAATGTACTGGGTGGGTTTAATTGAAGTTTAAGTGCAGGAATAGACATTTTCCATGGTTAGGGTTCCGGAGCTCCAATTTGGGGAACCCTAGTTAGAAGAAAAATTAGGCCAAATTAAGGACCTCTTCTTGTGCAGGGACTGGTTTGCAATAAATCCATGGCGTTGGATGGGATTTATATTGCTTGGGTTGTATTTTTTATGTTTGCAGGTTTGTAGCCATGCTTAAAAACTGTCACTATAGCCTATAGTGACGAGTTTGGCCGTAGGTAAAAGTTCCCTCTAAGACAACAGTCTCTGGGGAAGAGGATGAAGGCGTGTCAATGCATGAGTGGATGATTTTAAATTCGCGCGTTTTTCTTAGGCCAAGTGCTCAGTTTGTATTTAATTTATTTTGTTTGATTATGTACATGACTAACACACTAGCGCAGATGGCAAGGGAATAAGGCATGTGAGAGGAAGGACCTGGGTTCGATCCCAGGTCCAGACCTTTTGCATTTTCTGAAACTAAAATCCCAGATCCAGTGCATGTCATGTGCTGAGGACCACCACGTGCTCTTGGATCTCGCCCCTTAGATTCATTACCATGCAGATCCCACGCCCCAGCTTTGAACATCCACGATAGACCATCAGAAGACAAGCACACTGGATTTGGCGCATGTTTGGGCTCAGTACAGTGGCCCTGGACAAAATTCCAAAACACCCCCTGGGTGCTTAGACATGCCTAATTTCTTACTCTTTTTTTATTTTTAATTCTTTTTCTTTTATTTATTAATTATATTTTACTTTAATAACACCAAAATTTTTTTTTTCATTTAATCAAAAATCACAAAAAAACATCAAAAAAATCTTTTTTCATAAAAAAATATTTTATTAATTAATTAGTTTAATTAGGGTAATTTAATGTGTTTTTATTATAATTCAAAATAATTAGATTTAGCGTTTAATTTTATATTTAACCTAATTTTTCCTAAAAAAATAACATAAATATTTTCTCAATTTATATTTTTAGGTCGTCTAATTATTTCTCGCATTTAATTTGCCGCAGGTTTTTAATTTTCCTTTTTATTATTATTTGTAACTGCTCCGAGTTTGTAATAGATGTAATTAGGATTTCAATTTCGCATTTTATTTTCAGCCAAAATAATTATGTATCTGCCCAAAGCCATGTAATAGTTAGGATTTTAATTTCTCGCTTTTAATTTCTGCAACTATTTAACTGTTAGATATAAGGAAAATAGGCTTGCGTGCAAAAGATAAATGAAATTAAAACAGTAGAAAACCCTAATTGTGCAAAGATAATTAACTGAAAAAATACACTTGCACATGTTCACTCCTAGGGTTTACTCCACTGGGTTTCCTCAGAAATAATGGTCGTGTCCCTCGAATATAGGGATACCTTAGCAATGACCTGCGATTAAAAGTTTTCATAAAGATCACAGTCCCTAATTGTCCCTTGAATTGCCTACGAATTGATCTTATGACGATAGTCCCTTCAAAATGATAAGGTATCTCTACTTGTTTCCTTCAGAGACCATTTCGTCCCTTCGAACGTCCCTTTACAAATCCAACGATGGTGCTACCTATTCCTTAATAATAGGATAGCGCTGTGTAAAGGAAAACGAACAAACTTTTTTCGAGTAGGTAGATTAGTTCCTAGGTACTTGCTCAAACAAAACTTTCACACAAACACTTTTCAAAACAATTTTTTAAACTACTTCGTCACACTCTTGAGGACTAATACAAGAGTCATCACGAAGTAAAACCTTTTCAAAACAAGCACACACAAGCAATTTAAAAATAAGCAAGTACCTAAGATCCCGTGGAAAACCACAGATAGAAAGGGTGCTAACACCTTCCCTTTCTATAATCTACCCCCCGTACTCAGAAACATTCTCGAAAAAGGTTTTTTCTATTCTTTTTCCTTTCCTTAGTGGGATGAAATAAAAGTTGGTGGCGACTCTTGCTTACCGCAACATTTTCGAATACAAAATTCAAACCAGTATAATAGTCGGTTCTGCCATCGTATCACAGAACTGGAGACTCTGCTAGGGAAAATTAAAATAAGTGGGGTACCCCTGAGGATTTAGGTCATTTTAAAAATTGCTTTCTTGTTTTGCCTTGCCTGCTTTATATTCAAGTGTTTTGTTTGGGTATTATTAAAGATCCTACACCCGGATCTGGGGACACTTTTTAGGTAAACAACAATAGATCGTGGAGAATGTACGACATAGACCGATATGGTTTAAGCGATGGCTGTGTTGGTGTGACACTTTGGTTGGTACCAGTATCCTTCGTGTGGAAACAAGGAGAATACGGGGCCGCCGCGTGGTGTCGTAAAGCACTAACGGGCCTTAGAACCTTAGTTGAACAAACTTGGCCATTAGAAAGTAGTGAGATAGCCGGCCTCGGTATAAAGATGAGGATTGGTTGATACTCGATTCTACACTCATTGAGATCAGACTTTCGGGATATTTCGGCCGCAAGAAAAGATTGCTTGAGCTGAAACAATGCCCGATAAAGGATGATCAATGATATTGAGAATCTTTAGAACCCGGTTACTTTTCTAAGACAAGTTTGAAACCAACTAAACTTCAAGAGGATACTTACCTTTAACCTCATGCAAGCCTTTGAACCTAAGGTCTATTGTGTGTTTTGCTTATATGTGATTTATTCTGTTTGAACATGACATCATGCATCATAACATAGCATCCATTCTTATTACACTAACCATTTCAAGGACCAAGGGAATTTATCTTTGTTCTGTTTTGCAGATCATGGCTTCCGCTTGTAGAAACATTATCCAAATCAGCTTTGTGAAAATACCTTCCCAACTCAAGGAGCTAGTATCAAAGGTCCCTGAAACTTCTGCATTCACTAAGAGACATGGTCGACTTCTCAACCTGGTTACTTCAAACTTTGATGAAAAGATGATGAATGTACTCTTTCAATTCTTTGATCCCAAGCACCACTGCTTCACCTTTCCAGACTATCAGTTGGTGCCTACCATGAAAGAGTTCTCTCAGCTATTGGATATACCCATTATTGAACAGTTGCCTTTCACAGGCCTGGAAGAATTTCCTAACCCAGAAGTCATTGCCTCAGCCTTGCATCTGAAATGGCTCGGCGTGGTATCTAATTGGGAAACAAGAAGCGAAGTCAAGGGTTTTCTAGCCAAGTTACTGATAGACAAGGCCCAACTGTTTTGGGATGATATGGATTTTCAGGCTTTTGAGGAGGTCTTGGCCCTTCTAATCTATGGGTTAGTACTATTCCCTAATCCAGACTTATTCATAGATTTGAATGCTATCAAGATCTTCCTTTCTTGCAACCCTGTGCCTACCTTGCTCGAAGATATCTTGCACGCTCTCCATATTCGTACCATGAAGAGAAGAGGGGTTCTTATAAGCTGCATGCCATTGCTGCCGAGGTGGTTTATTTCTCACCTCCCTAAGTCCGTACTGAAGAATGAAGAAGGTTTGGGTTGGTCGCAAAGGATAATGTCAGTCGCTCACATGGATATTCTCTCGTGTTCCCGAGCTATGGGAGACATTGCTATTATTGACCTCTATAGGGAGTACCCTAATGTCACTTGGCATTTGAAGGGGCATAACCTACAATCCTTGTTTAGCTCTGCGATAATTTGGTTACGCTCGAAGGGATGGTCCCCATGAGTTAATTATCGAGGGCATCGTATTTAACTATGAGGATGATGTTCAAGGGTATCGCCAGAGGTTCATACGAGCTTGGAGCATGGTAAACAGATCTGGCACCAAGGCTTTAGGGCCAAAGGTTTCCATTCCTATGGAACCTTATCTCCAATGGGTACGAGCTCGCACCCAGAAACTTATGATGCCCTACATGGCCGTTCTTCCAGTGATTGTGGAACCCACTAATGAAGAGGGTATTCCTTACACGATTCTCCATTCTGATATACCCACTGATCTTAGAGAATTACGAATATCTTAGATTCAATTGAAGAAAGAGCGGGATACTTACAGGGACCAGTTCTATGCCCAGGAGGGGAAGGTTTTAGAGCTCACAAAGCAGCTCCATGAGGAAAGAGGACTTAATGTCTATCTTGGCACGAAGAGGAAGCATCCATGGGAATTTTGATTTTTTCTAAGTTTTTAGAATTGTTTTTAATTGTAACGTCTAAAAGGCAATTGAACTTTGAATTCTACTAATAAAACCTTTGTTTCATTTTGGTTCGTAAATTTAAATTTCCCAAAGTCCTTGAAATCATGGCATACGCATCCCATGCATAGCATTGCATGAACATGTACCATTATAGGTTTCTCATCTTCTTCGCTGTTTATTTCAGCATAAATGTCTTCTGAACAAAGCATCAAGGATCTTCAGGCACAAAACGCCCAGTTCCAGTAGATGTTCATAAATCTGGCAAAAGGGCAGGAGGATCTGAAAGCCCTCATCCTGAAGGAGAAAAAGAAAAAGAAGAAGGTTGCTGGTATTCTGAATATGGGCAGAAGGTTTAGGGGGCCTTTGAAGCACCAAGTTGATTTGACCTCTTCATCCAAAGAAGGGGAGAATCAAGAAGATGAGACAAGGGAGAAGGACCCCAGTCCTGAAGTTTCTGACAATGATACCGACTACAATGATGAGAAGTATCCTCCTATCGAGGATAGATACAAGAAGTTGGAAGATCGTCTGAGTGCTATGGAAATCCAGAAGATACTCGAGTTGGATTTCGAAGAATTGGGATTGGTGTCGGGAGTGGTCATCTCGCAGAAGTTCAAGGCTCTAATTTTTGCAAAGTATGATGGGGTGTCTTGCCCAAAACTCCACCTCCACTCTTACTTTAGAAAGATCCAGCCCCACACTGCCGATAAAAATTTATGGGTTCACTTCTTTCAAGACAGTCTGTCAGGGACTCAGCTTCAATGGTTTTACCAACTGGAGAGAGCCAATGTCCGAAATTGGGAAGATTTGGCTGCTGCTTTTTATAAGCAGTATCAATATAACATCAACCTTGCTCCTACTCGTACTCAACTCCAGAGTATGTCCATGGGTGCAAGTGAAGGCTTTAAAGACTATGCCCTGAAGTAGAGAGACTTGGCTGGAAGAGTTCAACCCCCATTGTCTGATAGGGAGTTGGTCGATATGTTTCTGGGGACGCTATCTGGGTCATTCTTTAATAATTTGATCGGCAGCTCGTCAGCTGGTTTCACTGAGCTGATCCTAACTGGAGAGAGAGTATAAGCTGGGATTCAGAGCGACAAGATATAGAAGGATGCCTCTTAGAGTTCGGTAAATAAGCCTTTTGCTGGTAAGAAAGAAGTCAGTGCCATCTATGGCTCGAGAGGCCAAAACAGAGATAAACATCGTCATATAGTAAGTGCCGTAGTGATACCTAGGCATGCGGCTTCTCCACAATGCAATAATCAACAAAGGGTGGAAAGACCACAACGACAATTTACTCGGATCAATATGACGTTGGCTGAAGTTCTACCCCATCTGCTGAGATCCAACTTGGCGACCTTGAAAGAGGCTCCCAAGAATCCAAACACCACATCTCCCCGATATAATCCAAATGCTCGGTGTGCATATCATTCTGAGAGTCCTGTCTACGATACCAACGACTGATGGGCTCTAAGAAATAAGGTACATGATCTGATCGAAGCCAAGGAAATTGAGTTCGATGCTCCGTGTCGCACACTTTTCTGGCGCTCAATTGCGACAGTGATGATATGAAATAGAAATGTAGCGGTAAAGGTTTGAGATTTAAGCCATCAATTGACTTATCTCAATACAATGAAGTCACCACCGCACTTTATTGTTTCCAAAGGGAAATGGGAAAAAATCGAACAAAACCCAATTAGATCATAGATCGAGGTACGAGGGTCGGTTATGCAAAAAGAAGGTATTAGCACCCTAAGCATCTACGGTACTCCGTAGGATCCACTTTGTTTGGTTTATTTTTAAAAAGCAGTGTTATGTAAAGGTTTACTTGCTAAAGGAAAAGAATGAATGAGTATTTGAAAACAAAAGAAAATGAAATGTTTTTTTATTATTTTTGCTGCTCGCTTTGGGTCGTAAGACTTAATGCATACGTACTCCCTCGTGCAATGGGAAAGTCAGAGCACCGTAGTTTGGCTAGAAAAGACTTATCTGTTGATTGATTTTAAACGAGGAGACAAGTCGTCATTGTTAGGAGAGAAATCTCGACTAACACCCACAAGGTGTGAGAAAGATGGACCCTGCGTCAGCAAGAGTGAGGGTTTGAGAATGCCTCTAGCACTCAAGTGGAAAAGCTTACACCTTTATAAAAATAGGGATATGAGAATGTTTCTCGACTATCAATGAATCATGTCTCATCTTGAAAAAAAGTTTTGGAGGGAAAAGGTGCTCGGGCGCACAAAAGAGTTTGAATGAGTTGAAGTGTTTTTATTAATTTCGAAAGATGTCAAAGTATGATTAAATGAATTGAAGTTTGTTTAAAGAAAATAAGTTTTAAAAGAAAATCACTCGACAAAGTCGAGGTTTATTATGAAAGCGGTTTGAGTTTATAAATAAAGAAGATTTTGAAAGAAGATGAGAAGGTTTTGAAAATTAAAGAAGATGGGAGGAGATGAAGGGACTATCCTAAAGCATAAGGTAAAATCTAAGGAATAGAACCGTCTAACCAACAAGAAGCCAATACTTGACATTATGAGCCAAGATAGAATTCCCATTCTTTGGATTGAAACCAAGCAAGCAAAGAAACTAGACCTCTTGTGAAGACCAAACTTCAAGTGTATCAAGTCTTCGAAAAAATTGGGCAGAGTAACGGCTGTATACGAGTGAATTCTAGATTACAAACAAAGTATGTAATTAGAATAGTCTGCATACAAAACAAACAAACAACCCAATGTCTTGAGGTAAACCCCAAGAACTCCAGACAAAATATCAATTAAGTTCACAAGCTATCCAACATAAGCCAAGGTCTTTAATTTTAAGTCCAAGAAGTTCATCACTCCATAATCCAAAGGATAGTAACCAAGCAGTCCAAGTATCATTAATGCTTTTTTTATGGTTCATGTTGATTATTAAGTGTCTTCAAAAGAAAAATAAAAGCTCAAGTGAGCAAAATAAAAATGACATAAAAGTAAATGCTCAAGTGAGCAAAGATGAAAATAGCATGAAATGTAAATGCTAAAAGTAAATGGTACATAAAGCATAAAAATAAAAGCATAAAGTAAAGTCAATTGTTAGAAATTAGTGGTTAGTTGGATGACCATATTGAAACTTGCATTTGGAACTCATTAGAGGATTGGTAGAACCAAAGCCTCCACACAACAAGTTGCATTTTCTTTTTGTCAAGTATATCATCCATTTTGGAATCCATAAAAGTAACATTTAATGATCAATAATGTTTAAGTGATCCGCGTTGGCCAAAAGTGATGTAGACCCATTAGAGGATTGGTAGAACCAAAGCCTCCACACAATGAATCTCAAGGTTATTGGATCAAAGAGATCAAATTAACATACATGGGCTTGCAAACATAGGTTTGGGCAAAGAATGATCATTTATTCGAATCAGGACAAAATTTAGCATTGTGTTAAGCAATCGTAAGTGGACTTACGTAGAAGTCGCACCTATTTTGAGGCCGGTCAATAGAAATATATGTACTTCATGTTTGGATAAATGATATAGAGATCATCATCCCTTAACATGTAGCACAATTAAAAAAGAAAGGGATAAGATGAAGAGGGAGGGGAATGATAAGCTAATTTGGGTCACCACCTCAAAATTCTTTCATCTTTAAATTCAACCACTCCTCTAGATGGATTAAAGCACTAAACATATCATTAATCCAAAGCACCAAAAATGAATTAAATAATTCACGCTTAATATACATCACAAAGTCCATTGAATTTAAAGAGAAATTGGACATTTAAAATTGCAATCCAAACCAGCAATCAAAAGGAGTGAGAAGAAAAAGCATTTTGGATCAAAGATGCCCCAAAACAAGGCAAAAAAATGCATTCTATCTCTGCAAATCAATTGCACTACTGTGTAAATCGATTTGCACAGTGAAGTTTTCAAAAAATTGAGCAAATTTCACTTAGTGAAATCGATTGCACTGTTACAGCAATCGATTGCACGCTGTTACAGACAGCAAAACAACATTTTAAAAGGCCAAATTCTTGTTCAAACTTTCCATCAAACAACTTATGATCATGTATTCAATTGAGCACGAAAATTCCATCAAATTATGAGAAAATAGCACCAACGGAATCACAAAACAATGCTCAATGAATCAATCCCAAAGATCACCAAGAGGTCACATTGTGAAAGATGAATTATCCAGCTTACCAAAGGTAGATCTAGAGAATTATCAACACAACCTCAAGAATTTGCTTCAATTCAACCACAAGAATCAATTGCCAAGATTGGATGTAGAGAATCGATGAAGAAAAAGTGTTTGCATGAAGGTTTAGCTCAAAGATTAGTAAGCTTCAATGCAAAGCTTACTAACTTTTCTTGAAAATGGAGCTTTGAGTGAATTTTGTAGATGGAGAGAGTTGGGAGATTTTTTAGCAAATTGATTTTGGTTATCAAAAGCTTGAAATTTGAACGAAATGAGGGCTCTATTTATAGAGTTCAGGATTAGGATTAGTGGTAATTTGGTAATTGATTCTTGGAGCCAAAATTTGAATTAATGACAATTCTTTCAAAAATTAGAGCCAAAAATTTGACAAGCTTGAAATGTTGATTTTTTAAAATTTTCACGTTGTGCAATCGATTGCACTACAGTGCAAATCGATTTGCACAATGTATTTTTTCAAAAATCGTGCAAAATGTACTTTGTGCAATCGATTGCACTCTAGGAGCAATCGATTGTACAGTGAAAAAAATGAATTTTTTTTAATTCTTTTTCTTTGAAAATAGATATTTTAAGGGAAATAATACCAGAAAACCTTAGTTTCCATATGCTTCAAATAGGTACCTACAAAACACAAATATGTAAAGACAAAGACAAATATTTTTTGTATTTTGATTAGAAGTTAGTCAACAAAACAAGAGCAAACATAAAGATAAGATGTAAATGTGATAAATGAAGCTATTTATTAATGATTGTGACCAAACAACAAAATATGATATGAAAGTGCGACTGAAAAAAGTTAGAGGCAAAATTTAGGGTACAACAGCTGCCCCTATTTAATTATCTTTCTATCAGTTTGGCGGAAAGTAATTAAATACAAACAAACCTAAATTTCATCCTCGATGCGATGCGATAATAGCATATGTTATGAATGAATGCGTGGACTCTTTTTTTGACATATATTTTTTTTGAATGATGTATGAGATGAGACAGACTCTGTGGGAATATGGAAAGACTTGAAGCTGGAAACTTATGGTAGTTCAGGTGAAATGATGTGGAAAGACATGCTAGGGAAACAACAAGATATTTCTGGTTATCTGTCAGGGTGACAAAGAGTAACCATCAATACTTGGAAAAAAGAGATAAAACTTGAGAAGGAAAGCAGTGACATCCAAGAATGGCATTGAATGAGGCGAGTAACTCTCTGGAAAAGAAAATCAGAAGCATCTAGAAGAAAATTAGATGTGGGATGAGACCAAATCTGAAGCTACATCAGAGTCGTCTATGAAATACGCTGGACGGAAAAGAAACACGACATCCAATATTGGCTTTGAATGAAGGGAAAGCTCAACGTCTAATAGTGGCTTTAGACGAGAGAAAAGATCACAATATTCAATACTGGCTTTGGATGGAAACAAAAGATCCTGACATTCAATACTGGCTTTGAATGAAAGAAAAGCTCAACGTCTAATAATGGCTTTAGACAAGAGAAAAGATCATAACATTCAATATTGGATTTGAATGAGGTGAGAAAAAAATCAAGGCGTACAATACTGGCTTTGGACGGAAGAAAAGGTAACAATATCCAATACTGGCTTTGGATGGAAAAAGAGATCTTGACATTCAATATTGGCTTTGAATGAAGGAGAAGGTAACAACATCCAATACTGGCTTTGGATGGAAAAATAGATATTGACATTCAATACTGGATTTGAATAAAAGAAAAGCTCAACGTCTAATAATGGCTTTAGACGAGGGAAAAGATCACAACATCCAATACTGGCTTTGGATGAGTGAAAGACTCAACATCTGATAATGGCTTTAGACAAGAGAAAAGACCACAACATCCAATATTGGCTTTGGATGTGGTGAGAAAAAACAAGGCGTCCAATACTTGCTTTGGACGGTAGAAAAGGTAACAACATCCAATATTGGCTTTGAACGGAAACAAAAGATAGCAACATCCAATACTGTGAAGTGGTGAAAAACACAAGAAGGGGGGGTTGAATTGTAAAACTGAAAACTAATGCAATGAACAAGATATTTTTATCCTGGTTCGTTTGATCTCAAACTACTCCAGTCCAACCGTCAAGGTGATTTCGCCTCTCTCCAACGAGGTCTTAATCCACTATATTCAACTGAATATTACAGACTGCTTTAACAACTGCTAAAGCCTTCTTGATCCAAACCACAACCCGGTTTGTCAAGGAAACACTTTCTTACAAAGAGATAAAACTAAGTGTGTGAATGTTTTCTACAAAAACTGTATCACAACTGTGATGTATACACAACTTAAAGCTTAGAAACTAGATTGCTAAACAATGATAGAATATCAGAATGTGTGGTTTAGCAAAACTGAGAGAAAGAAGATTTTGATCAGCTTTTATGCGTGTAGAGATTTGGAGAGCATTAGCCATTTCAATCTTCAAAGTCTTGTTTATATAGCACTGAGATGATGAACGTTGGATGCAATATTCTTGATTCAATGCTAATAACAAACTTTCCTTATTGAGCAGATCTTGTCTGGAATGAGGCTGTTGGTATTAATTGCTTTCAATGCACAGTACCGTTGCTTACTTAATGCAAGTTCTGGCTTGGCTCATTCTGACTCTGCTTCGCTGCTGATGAACTGTTGTGTTTCTTTATCAGAGTGTTGAGCGCAGTCTTGTTCATCAGGCTTCAGCATGTACGTGAGTTGATCATCTGATTCTGACATTCTGATATGGCAACTTCTGATGCTGATGTCTGAAACCAAATTTTGATGCTAAATAGATGTGATTTTGCTTATATCAATCAGAGTATCTGCAAGTCAGAACATAATAATTTTAGGCAGCAGATAGTTCATACATGAATCTTATAAATACTATATCTTTTCACTTTGTTATCATCAAAACTTAAATATAGGGTAGTAGATTCAAACTTTGTTCTAACAATCTCCCCCTTTTTGATGATGACAAAAACTAGATATTTTTAAATGAAAATAACGTGAAAAGGTATCTGAGATATGCATCAGAGTAAGAAGTAAAAAGGATAAGGAGTAAAGAGATATCAGAGTTGAGAGATACTCCCCCTGAGTTTATTACTTCCCTTTGATTACACGTGTTCTTCAGGATCAGATCTTTTTGCCTTTCTTTGAACATCAGAGTATCAGAGTCTTTGACTATCAGAAGCTTTATGTCAGAGCAGAGCTTTTCTTGTCAGAGCTTTGCTTTGGATCAGAGTATCAGAGCGGATCAGAGCTTCATAGTGATCAGAGCTTCTAGTCTTCAGAGTGTCCAGGAGCTTCCTTGTACCTGTAGACTTTAAGCAAAACAGAAAAACATTTTCAAGTAATAGAGTTAGAATGTTTGAGAATTTCTGTCTAGTTAGCCGTTATTGTTTAAAATATCATTCTTGTTCTCCCCCTTTTTGTCAGCAATCAAAAAGTGTAGGTGAGTGCTAAAACAATTTAAGATCAGAAAAACTTGTCATATTGAAAGGGTTCAGAATCAAAACATGAAAATAGTACAAAACATATTCAAAGAGTACATCAGAAAATCAAAGAAAACATGAAAAGGACATGAATGAAAAAAGACTAAGGTTGAGGAGGCAAGCGTGTGAACAGGTTCTCCAGCATGGCTTGGATCTTTTCAGCAGTCTCATTCTGCTTGTGCACCATGCTGACAACAGTGTCAATCTTGCTATCCTGCACATCCATTCTTTCTTTCATCTTCTGGTCGTTTTCATCCATCCGCTGCTGCAGACGCATGTCATTCAGCCTTAGTTCTTCCAGAGTCTGCCTGTCCAAGGCAGCTTGAGAAGCATCAGAAGTAGGAAGCTTCTGAGAGCTTTCAGCAACATCTTCTGCTTGACTTTCTTCAGCTTGAATGGTCTTGTCTTCTTCAGATTACACCTTTGAAGCTTGGTGTTTCTCAGACCAAGGTTCACTATCCAGAGGGAGCACGTCTTCTTTCAGAAGTTGACTTCCAACTTCGTTCAGAAGCTTGCTGAAATTCAGTTGTGCCTGCTCATAGTTGATATCCTGCAACTTGAGGGCTTAAGCACGTACCCAAAGTCTGAATTATGACCAGAGCTGATCAGAAGCAGCTGGGTCAATCATTCCAGGACAGACTTGCTTCAAAGAAGCAATCCATTGCAGCACACCTGTTTCAAAATTCATAATACCAGAGCCAACATCTGGTTGTTTTGGTTTTGGGATGGCAATTTTATGTTTCATATCAGCAAGACGGTCAAGACTGGTTAAGTCTATGAAGGTCCTGCTGGGGTTTTCAGAGGTTTTCTTGGCAGCTGTTTGTTTTGGAGATGGAGTATCAGAATCAGAGATTATGATTGGACTGGGTGGTGTTTTGGGAGTATTTGGTGGTGTAGATTCTGATGAGGATGGCAATTGTGCTAAGGTGATTGTTGTTCCACCTGGCAGCTGGATTGCCAAAGGTGATGGTTGAGGTGAATGAGGTTCAGATGGTTGAGGAGAAGGAGTTTCAGAGTGATGAAACTCTGGTTGAGGTGATGGTGGATTGATTTCTGGTTGAGGAGAGGGAGACGGAATTGCTGGTTGAGGAGAAGTTGTTGGAATTTCTGGTTGTTCAGGGATAAGGGGTTCTTCTGGAATGGGTGAAAGTGGTTATTGTTGTTCTGGTTCTTCAGCAGATTGCTGTTGTTCTGGTTGTGGAGGAGGGACAATTTGTGGTTCAGAGTTTGGTTGATCAGAGGTGTGTTGATCAATGTCAGACAGCACTTGGTCAATTGCTGATGTTGTTGAGATTGTTGGTTGTTTGGGATGTTTGGTTCTGGGTCTTCTGAGTTTTAATGCCTCAGAAGGGTCCTCTTCTGGTACAGTTTCATCTATGGTAGGGATGGGGATTGAGATTCTATGAGAGGTTTGATGAGGAATAGATGCTGGAATAGTAGAAGAATTTAAAACAGAAGCAGCAGATGAATTACCTCTTTTCCTGGGTGTCTGCTGGGATGATCCTTCTGATGGTGCCTTCCTCTTCTTCGTCTTCTTCAGAGTCACTTCTTGCTGAGGTTGATGCAGAGCTTTGATAATCAGATTTGGATCTGAACCATCTGCCTTGCACGCATCCAAGTATCTGAGAACCACCTCTGGTTTGGATTCTATCTCAGAGAATAAAGGAAAGTCACTCAGAGGAACTCTTCTGCTGGTGATATCAGCAATAGGAGTGGCTCTGGGTTCCTTCTGAATATTCTCTATCAGCTTCATCTTCTTCAAGTTCTTTGCATTCAGAGGTTTCCCAACTGTTGGTTCAATAGTGCTTAGCTCTTGAGCTTCTATCAGATGCTCTATCAGCCTATTCTCTGTCAGAATATCTGATATCAACCTTCCAAAGGGTATCCAATCCCTCTTGGTTCTTTCTTCTTCCCTGGTTTCCTTCACACTTGTTCTGAGGTGGTTGAACAGAAAATGAGCCAGATTGATTTTTACCTTCTGATCAATAAAGTAGATCAGAAACTGCTGATCCACATTTATGTAATCAGGTGAACTGGTTGGTTTCCTGTGGTTAAAGCACCCCAGAATTATCTTAGCCCAAACTCTGTAGTGATCCTTCAGATCTTTGATCTTGCTGCTGGGCACCCCATGAGTGAAAATCCTTGCAGCTATCACACCCACATCAGCATACCTTTCAGCCATGTCCACACAATGGACGCCACCGCCACTGTAACCGATTAGCCTTGCAATGTGATCCTCTGTGATCACAATCTTCTTCCCCATAACAAAGGAGGTGACTAGATGTGTTGAAGCCTTGGCGTGAATCCAGAATTCCTTGACTAGCATAGGGAATGTTGGTCCAACCAACCTGTTAAAATACCTTTCCCACTTCTGTGCCCTAACTTCTTCAGTTAGGTCAAAACCGTTCTCCTTCAAGCTTCCAAAATCAATGATTAATTCAGAAAGCACTTCAAGATTCTTCACAGGAGTGAGGAGAGTTCTGAATGGCACTTGATATTGCTCAGATGATGCTTTCTTCTGAGGACCTGTAGAAGCACTGCTGGAGGTTTCCATGTTCACACTAAATAGGTTTTGAGAAGAAACTAAGAAAAGGGTTTTGCAAGAGATGAATACAGAAATATGCAGAGAATGCTTGAGTATTAGTGAGAAAGCGTAAAGAATGAGAATGAGAGATTAATGTGTTTAAATAGATTTTCAAAATATTTTGAAAAGATAAACATTTTTAAGAAAGAGAAAAATCATGATTGCATTTTAAAAGCATGATTACTTTTCATTAAATGCTTGCTGATTTTGGGGGATTTGAGAAAGATACTTAAAAACGGTTACCAGACATGTGTCTCAATGCACCCAATCAGCGCTTTGCCTTCTCAGAAGCGTGCACGCGTTCTGCTTCAGAGATATGCTGATGATTGGATGACACTTGTTTGATGTAGTGATCAGCACGTCTGTCTTTGAGCTTAGACTCTCAGATCTTTAGACTTGCATCTGATACAATCTGCATGTTCTATCTTTCTGAAAGAAGATTGATCAGAAGTTCACAGTAAAACAATTACATTCTGAAGGTAAATATATGGAATTAAAACATTTTCACTCTGGACAAACTTTCATGCTGAGATGTTTCAGAATGAAATTAAACCTATCTTCTGAAAGGGGTTTAGTAAAGATATCAGCCCATTGATGGTCTGTATCTATAAATTTTAAGTTCAAAATACCTTTATGAATATAGTCCCTAATGAAGTGATGTTTTATTTCTATATGCTTAGCTCTAGAATGTAAAATGGGATTCTTACTTAAGCAAATAGCAGAAGTATTATCACAAAGTATAGGAATGTTACTCTCAAAAATCTGGAAGTCTTCAAGCTGACTTTTCATCCAGAGCATTTGTGTGCTACATCCTGCTGCTGCTATGTACTCAGCTTCTGTTGTTGATAGTGCAATTGTTGATTGCCTTTTGCTGGACCAAGAGATCAGATTTTCTCCCAGAAACTGGCAGCTTCCAGAAGTACTTTTACGTTCCACTCTGTCTCCAGCAAAATCAGCATCGCAGTAGCCTACTAAGCTGTAATCACTAGATTTTCTATAAAACAAACCCAGATTAGTAGTACCTTTCAGATACTTGAAAATTCGCTTAACAGCTATTAAGTGAGATTCTCTAGGATCTGATTGGAATCTAGCACAGATACAAACACTGAATAATATGTCAGGTCTTGAAGCAGTCAGATAGAGGAGAGAACCAATCATACCTCTGTAGACTTTCTGTTCTACATTTTTGCTTACCTCTTCTCTTTCCAGAATGCACGTGGGATGCATTGGAATCTTTGATGGCTTGCATTCTGAGAGGTCAAATTTCTTCAGAAGATCTCTGATGTATTTGCTCTGATGAATGTAAGTTCCCTCTGGAGTTTGATTGATCTGAATTCCTAGAAAGAATTTCAGTTCCCCCATGAGGCTCATCTCAAATTCTGCCTGCATACACTTAGCAAATTTTCTTTCAAGAGAAGGATTAGTAGAACCAAAAATAATATCATCAACATAAATTTGACAGACTAAGATGTCATTCTTAACTGATTTACAGAATAGAGTAGTGTCCACTTTCCCTCTGGTGAATTCATTTTCTAACAGAAAGTTACTTAGCCTTTCATACCAAGCTCTGGGAGCTTGTTTCAGACCATACAATGACTTCTTTAGTTTGAAAACATGTTCTGGATGTTTTGTATTTTCAAAACCAGGGGGTTGGTGTACATAAACTTCTTCTTCTATATAACCATTTAAGAATTCACTTTTGACATCCATCTGATACAGAGTGATGCCTCTATTAACAGCAAATGAAATTAAAAGTCTGATAGATTCTAACCTGGCGACTGGGGCAAAGGTTTCTGTATAGTCTATCCCCTCTTGCTGACTATAACCTTGTGCAACCAGTCATGCCTTGTTTCTGATGACTTCACCTTGTTCATTTAGCTTGTTTCTGAACACCCATCTTGTTCCAATGATGTTGAATCCTTTTGGTCTGGGAACGAGATCCCATACGTCGTTTCTGGTGAATTGATTCAGCTCTTCTTGCATTGCCAGAATCCAGTCATTATCCAGAAGTGCTTCATCAATAGAAGAAGGTTCAATCAGAGACACAAGTCCCATAAGAGTTTCTTCAGAGTTTCTGAAGCTTGCTCTTGTTCTGATTGGATCTTCCTTTCTTCCTAAGATAGTCTCTTCTGGGTGATCCAAGCTGCTTCTGGGTAATCTCTTCTGAGGTTGATCAGCAGCTGTTGTAGGATTGCTAGCAGTGCTCCTTTCAGACGTTGAAGGAATGTCTGTGTTGAGAGCTTCTGATGACTTGTCTTCAGAACCTATAAATTCAATTTCTATACCTACAAAAACTTCATTCTGCTTTGACTTTTCAGAGTCAAGCTTATCATCAAAACAAACACTGATTGATTCTTCCACAATCTGTGTTTCTGTATTGTATACTCTGTACCCTCTTGAGCGTTCAGAGTATCCTAACATAATACACTTCTGTGCTTTAGAGTCAAACTTGTTCAAATAATTCTTTGTATTTAATATAAAGCAAGTACATCCAAATGGATGAAAATATGAAATGTTGGGCTTTCTGTTCTTCCACAATTCATATGGAGTCTTTTCCAGAATATGTCTTATTGAGATTCTATTCTGAATGTAGCACGCTGTGTTTATTGCCTCTGCCCAGAAGGTCTTAGCAACGTTTGTCTCATTGATCATGGTTCTGGCCATTTCTTGCAATGTTCTGTTCTTTCGTTCTACCACTCCATTTTGTTGGGGAGTTCTAGGACAAGAGAAATCATGCAGAATGCCTCTGTCATTAAAGAATGACTCAAAATCTTTGTTTTCAAATTCTCCACCATGATCACTTCTGACTTTAACGATTCTAAGATCCTTTTCATTCTGAACTTGGTTACAGAAGGTAACAAACACAGAGTGTGACTCGTCCTTGTGTCTTAAGAACTTTACCCATGTCCATCTGCTATAGTCATCTATGATTACTAACCCATACTTCTTGCCACTAACTGAAGCAGTTTTAACTGGTCCAAATAAGTCAATGTGCAGAAGTTCTAATGGCTTAGAGGTAGAAACAACATTTTTGGATTTAAAAGAAGGTTTTGCAAATTTGCCTTTCTGACATGCTTCACACAGAGCATCTGAATTGAACTTCAAATTAGGAAGTCCTCTGACCAGATTGAGTTTGTTAATCTGAGATATTCTTCTCATACTAACATGCCCCAATCTTCTGTGCCAGATCCACTGCTCGTTGTTAACAGACAGAAGACATTTTACATTCTGACTCTTTAGTTCAGAAAGTTTGATTTTGTAAATGTTGTTTTTCCTCTTACCATTAAACAGGATAGTCCCATCTTTCTGACTAACAGCTTTACATGATTTTTGATTAAAGATTATATCATAACCGTTATCACTTAATTGACTTATGGATAACAGATTATGCATCAATCCATCTACTAGCAGAACATTATTAATAGAGGGAAGATTTCCATTACCTACAGTTCCAGAGCCAATTATCTTTCCCTTCTGATTGCCTCTAAAGCCAACGTGGCCTCCAGGCTTAAGTTCCAGGCTTTGGAACATATGCCTTCTTCCCGTCATGTGTCGTGAGCAGCCAGAGTCCAGGTACCATGACTGGTGTTTCTGACTTGCTGCTAAAGATATCTGCAACATGTATTATTTTATCCTTAGGTACCCAGATTTTCTTGGGTCCTGATTTGTTAGTTTTACCAAAACTCTGGTTGAATTTTGGTTTCACAGAGTGCTTACTGCTAGTGTATTTAATATCATGTGTGTGACCATATACAAAATGTGAATTCAGAGGAGTGTGTTTAATGGTTAAATCCATGACATTCTTTGGTGTAGGAACCTTACCTTGGTATCCTATTCCTTTCCTGCCGTTTCTGCTAACTCCATAGATCATTGAAGCCATTCTGCTTCTATCTATGCTTTTAGCTAGAAACTTCTGGAAACTGTGATCATACTCCTTGATGATCTCATCAGCGTTGCTGGGAGTTTCAGAAATTGGTTCCTTCTGAGAGTTTTGTAAAGTGTTTTCTAATTTTGAAATCTTATTTCTCAGCTCAGAATTTTCCAATTTGAGACTCTCAGTCTTATTAGAGTCAGATTCAAGATTCCTTTTCAGGTCTCTGAATTTAACTCTAATTTGCTGATAATGTTCTAGAATCTCATTAATGCTTTCAGCAAGTTCAGCCTTTGTAAAGTTAACAGCAAAGTTAGGAAATACCTCTTCAGTATCTGATTCTGAGTCTGATTCAGAAGCTTCACTATCTTCTGAGATGTTAGCCATGAGAGCTATGTTTGCCCTCTCATCATCTGATTCTGAGTCAGCTTCAGACGAGTCAGAGTCATCCCATGTAGCCATGAGACTTTTCTTCTTCTCTCTTCCAAACTTCTTTTTGGGCTTTTCCCTCTGAAGCTTTGGGCAGTCACTCTTATAGTGTCCTTGCTCATTGCACTCATAGCAGATGATATCCTTGGTGTTTGGCTTTTTGCTACTGGAGGAGCCTTCAGATCTTCTGTATCCAGAGGAAGAATCTGTCCTTCTGTATCTGGAAGAAGACTCGTTCTGATCAGATCTTCTGGGATTCCTGAACTTCCTTTGTATTTGCTTCCACAGTTGATTTACTCTTCTAGAAAGGAGAGAGAGTTCGTCTTCTTCTGATGAGGATCCATCAGATGTTTCTTCAACTGCCTGCAAAACTTTAGACTCAAATTTTTTGTTATATTTTAATGCTAAAGGCTTACCTTGCTTCTGAGGCTCATCAGCTTCTAGCTCTATCTCATGACTTCTGAGGGAGCTGATAAGTTCCTCCAGAGTGATTTTGTTGAGATCTTTAGCTAGCTTCAGAGCTGTAACCATTGGTCTCCACTGCTTGGGTAAACTTCTGATGATTTTCTTGACATGGTCAGCAGTAGAGTATCCTTTGTCCAGAACTTTGAGACCAGCTACCAGAATCTGGAATCTAGAGAACATGGTTTCAATGGATTTAGATTCTTCCATTTTGAACGCCTCATACTTCTGAATGAGCGCCAGAGCTTTTGTTTCTTTGATCTGAACATTGCCCTCATGCGTCATTCTGAGTGAGTCAAAAATATTCTTTGATGTGTCTCTGTTGGAGATCTTTTCATACTCAGTATAGGAGATGGCGCTGAGGAGGATGGTTCTGGCCTTGTGGTGATTCTTGAAGTCACGCTTTTGTTGATCAGACATTGTTTTTCTATCAATCTTCTGACCACTTGCATTCACAGGGTGCGTGTATCCATCTGTTACCATATCCCACAGATCAACATCATGTGCCAGAAAGAAGCTTTCAATTCTGTCTTTCCAGTAATCAAAGTTTTCTCCATCAAAGACTGGAGGTTTGCCGCTGAATCTGTCTCTGTCCTCATTGTTGTCATTGCTGATGTGAGAATTGTTTCCTGCCATTGTGTTTTTCTGACGTTGGATCTTGTACTGACACGGTTAAGTGTTTTAGCTCAGAACCAGGCGCTCTGATGCCAATTGAAGTGGTGAAAAACACAAGAAGGGGGGGTTGAATTGTAAAACTAAAAACTAATGCAATGAACAAGATATTTTTATCCTGGTTCGTTTGATCTCAAAGTACTCCAGTCCACCCGTCAAGGTGATTTCGCCTCTCTCCAACGAGGTCTTAATCCACTATATTCAACTGAATATTACAGACTGCTTTAACAACTGCTAAAGCCTTCTTGATCCAAACCACAACCCGGTTTGTCAAGGAAACACTTTCTTACAAAGAGATAAAACTAAGTGTGTGAATGTTTTCTACAAAAACTGTATCACAACTGTGATGTATACACAACTTAAAGCTTAGAAACTAGATTGCTAAACAATGATAGAATATCAGAATGTGTGGTTTAGCAAAACTGAGAGAAAGAAGATTTTGATCAGCTTTTATGCGTGTAGAGATTTGGAGAGCATTAGCCATTTCAATCTTCAAAGTCTTGTTTATATAGCACTGAGATGATGAACGTTGGATGCAATATTCTTGATTCAATGCTAATAACAAACTTTCCTTATTGAGCAGATCTTGTCTGGAATGAGGCCGTTGGTATTAATTGCTTTCAATGCACAGTACTGTTGCTTACTTAATGCAAGTTCTGGCTTGGCTCATTCTGACTCTGCTTCGCTGCTGATGAACTGTTGTGTTTCTTTATCAGAGTGTTGAGCGCAGTCTTGTTCATCAGGCTTCAGCATGTACGTGAGTTGATTATCTGATTCTGACATTCTGATATGGCAACTTCTGATGCTGATGTCTGAAACCAAATTCTGATGCTAAATAGATGTGATTTTGCTTATATCAATCAGAGTATCTGCAAGTCAGAACATAATAATTTTAGGCAGCAGATAGTTCATACATGAATCTTATAAATACTATATCTTTTCACTTTGTTATCATCAAAACTTAAATATAGGGTAGTAGATTCAAACTTTGTTCTAACATACTGGCGTTGGACGATAGAGAGAAACATCTCATACAAGATTAGCATTGGAAAAAATAGAGAAATAGCTGAACTGACATCTGCTTTGGTAGGTGCCAAGTAAGTTGGACTTTGATCTCAAGGTGACATGTCGACTGCAACAAGACCTTGGAAGATGAAAATAAGGATGAAACACTCTTGTTATGCATTACGTATGAATTTTTTTATGCATGTGTTGTACCCCAAAATTTTCCCTCCCATATTCCTCAAGACATTGTAAGAAAAATCTCCAAGTGGCTCAAGGTTGCTTAAGACTTGGTCAGACAAGCTATCTCCTAAGACAGTCTACCCCAAATTAGGGTTTTGTGTTGAATCAAGATCCCTGAGTACAAATGACCTCAATTTCTCCCAAATTTCCTAATATGTTCTCAAGATCATACATGTCAAATTTCAAGCCTTGCAGAGGAAGTTTGCTCAGTCAATTGCTTAAAGGTCCAAAAATCGACTGTGCTAGGGCAAAAGTCAACTGTGACCTACATACAGTCAAACTTCAAGATTTTTGGTCAACATTCTCATTTTGAAGTATATTTCATCATTTTATCAAGGGTTGATCATGATTCATCAAGGATTTCTCAAAATTCATCAAGATTCAAAAGTTGCTAAATTAGGGTTTTGTAGGAAAAGTCAACTCAAATTTTACCAAGCATAACTTTCTCATACTTTATTAGAAATGACCCATCCAAATATCATTTTGAATAGGATTCAATTTCCTACAATCCATCTTCATACCCCAAGATCAAAATATGCACTCACAAGAAGTTATGAATTTTGACATTATAGGTAATTTTTGAAAGTCAACAAAAACACCTTTTATGTCAAAGCTTCTAACTTGAGCATGGAATATGAAAATGATATTAGACCAAAAGGGTTGGTTATAGGACATCTCAATCTTTCTAAAAAGTCTAAGAACACCTCCAAAAGTTCAAAATTGAAGAAGTTATGCATTGTTGAAGTTGGACCTTTTTGCAAAATTGCCAAAAGTCAACTATCCCCAAAACTTCAAATTTTGCCAAATGGGCCCATTCTTTTTCACTGGATTTGAGTTTGCATTATTGCCCACGTGCTCTAGCTTTAGCCATGTGTCCATATCTTATTTTTATTATTTAATTTGATTTTTATTTGAATTAATTCATTTTAAATCAAATAAAATCCAAAGCATTGATACCAATGGATTTCTTGATCATTTCAGGCTCCAATTACAGCTAGCTTTGCAATCAAATTTGTATCAAGGCCATTATGCACAAAGAGATTGGATTCAAGCCAAAATTGGAAGGTTTTAATAGAAGATCAAATCAAATATGCAATCATCAATGTAGGAGGATTTGGACAAAGTTTGTTACCCTAATACAATGTGCAATACAGAAGCAAGCGGGCAAGACAAAAATGAGGGTTGGAGAGCACTTGTAGAGGCAGAACCAAAGTTGCAAAAATCACAAAAAAGCTTGAGATCGAAATCAAGGTTAGATACATTTTCAGGACTTGATACTTGTCCCAATCGATTCCTGGCCATCTCCACAAGCTAACCCAATCCAAACCAGGCATTCTCAAGCCCTCATACGCGCTGTAAGTCCTTCGTAAAACCGCCCTGTTCTTGATTTCATATTTCTCAATTTAAGCATGGTTGATATGAATTAATAGCATATTCTGAATCTACAAACCTTTTGCAAGCATTTGGTATCATTCAATTGCGTTTTCATGACCTGTAACGAGACCCACCATTATTAGGGTTTCGTCTTTTGTTTTTGGGGTTTTCTATTTCAGGGAAAATTGGCCATCATATTGGTCATGGTTGTGGTCAGTAGGTTGAGACGAGTTCAACCATGTTCTTGGAATGCGTTTACATGGCCTAAGGACGATTTTAGGAGGAAGCTATGCTTTTAGTTACGGATACAAATCCGTAGGTAAATTTTACAGGTTTTTGAGGAAGATGATGATGCGTTGTCACCCTCCTGTTGGTCTGTTTGAAATCCGCGCCAAAATTCCATTAATACGCTTGTTTTCTTATATTATTGCTATTATGTATTTTGTTAACAAATTGAACAGCATAGCCCAGTGGTGGCCACATAGGCGCTTAAAGACCTAAAGGCTGGAGGTCAGGGGTTCGATCCCTGCCTCCAACAATTTGCATTTTTCCAATTTCTTTCAGGAAATCTGGTGTGCGCTCAAGCCTAAGATCCATCATACTCCCTCACTCCTCAAAGCGCCAGATGGCCAAATGGCCAGATCTGGTGGTCAAGCTGGGAAGGCGCATCGTAAGCCAGTCAATGCATGCATACAGGATCACAAAAAGTCCAATTGGGTCAGCTTAATGGGCCAAGAAAAATGCTTTCAGCACCTCCAAAATCTCAGGCCCACTCTCTCTTTTCTTTATATTTTCCTTTTATTAATTTAGTTATTTTATTTTATTTTAATTAATTTCTAACCAATAACAAATTTTCCTTTTTATCAAAAATTATAAAAATACTTTTTTATCCAATAAAAATTTTAGAATTCATTTTTTATTAATAAATACTAACTAATTAATTTAGTTTTTAACTCTAGGAAACTTTAACTTATTTTTTTTAATATTTAAAATTAATTAGAAATCATTAGGTTTTAATTCTAATTTAATTATTTTTATTTCTTTCTTAAATTAACAAAAACTTCAAAAAAAACATGTCATTAATTATTTTTTTCATTTAATTAATTTAATAATTAATCTAGTATTTAATTTAGGATTTAATTTCTTTTCTTAAAATAAAAACAGCAAAAAAAGCATTTTTCTTTTAAAAGGGTCAAAACCCTAATCTTGCATCAGATTTAATTTCGCGTCGCGCTTTATTTTTCTTTATCCATATTGATGTATCTGCTTCCGGTATGTAATAGATAATTAGGACCTTTTATTTATTTTACCGCTTTATTTTATTTTATTTTCAAAGGGTTGCTTTTGGCGATGTAAATACCCGACGCCTTGTAATTTAATTTCCGCACCTTTAATTTCTGCAATTACAATTGTTAGATGTTTGATAATAGGGTTTGCATGACAAGAATGAATGGTTAAACTAAAATCAAATTAGATCACCCTCCACATGTGCAAAGATAAAAATAACTGAAAACGACACACTCGCACATGCGCACTCTTAGGGTACACCCCACTTGGTTGCCTTTGTACACGGTCATTGAGTATAGGTTGCTTTAGAGGTCGCCCTCTTGTCTAAAAGATCATAGTCGCCTCGAAATGGTTGCCTCGGATATTGTTGCCTCAAACAAATGATCTAAGACATTAGGGTTACCGCTAAAGCGTCCTAACATTGCTTTAGTGATCGCGTGTCCCTATTCGAATTGACCCTTAAACTCCAACGACAGTGCTACCTACTCATTAATAGTGGGATAGCATTGTCTAAAGGAAATTAGCATAGAACGGTTCCTTTTTCGAGTAGGTAGATAGTTCTTAGATACTTTCTCATTCAAAATAAACTTTTTTTTCACACTTAAACTTTTCAAACAAAGTTTTCAAAAACACACTTCATTACACTCTTGAGGACAAAAGCAAGAGTTAAATCGAAGTTTCAAAACAAAAACTTTTTCAAACCCACAAGCACAAAGAAAACAATTTTGAAAACGATTGAGCAAGTACCTAAGAGCCCGTGGATAACCACGGATAGAAAGGGTGCTAATATCTTCCCTTTCTATAATCTACCCCCCGAACCCGAGAAATATCTCGAAAAAGGAATTTTTCTGTGCTTTTTTCCTTTCCTTGTTGGATAAAATAAAAGTCGGTGGCTACTCTTACTTACCGCGACATTTTGCAAAAACAAACGCAAACCAGCATTCCAAAAAACAGTCAATTCTTCCCACCATATCACAGAACTGGCAACTCTGCTGGGGACGCTTATAAGTGGGGTGTACCTTAGGAATAGTTCATAATGTTTTCAATTGCTTGATTTGTATGCTTTATCTTTTTGGGTTTGAATCGGAGTTACTATAGATCCTAACACGGATCTGGGGGATACCCTTTAGTTAAGTAGCAATAAACTGTGAGGGAACTGTACGACATAGACCGATACAGTTGAAGCAGTAGCTACGTTGGTGTGGCACTTTAGTTTGTACCGATATCCCTTGTGGCGCAACAAGGAGAATATGGGTCTTCTAAGGGGTCATTAAGCACCAATTGACCAACTTGGCCATAGAACAGTAGCACTATGCTACACTCATTGAGACCAAACTCTCACGATGATTCTGGCTGCAAGAAAAGGTTGCTAAAATGGAATTATGACCGATCGAGGGTGGTCAGTGATATTGAGATCCTCTAGAACCCGGTTACTATTTCTAGGAAAGTTTTGAACCAACTGAACTGAAAGAGGGTAGTACCTAGACTCCTTGCCAGCCTGAAATCTAAGGGATATCTGTGTGACTTGTTTGCCCTTACCATGTTTGCTATCTGTGAATACTTGTGGTGTGTTTTCTATCATGACATCATGACATCATGCATCATGACATTGCATGCATATTGCATTGGACTGACCATTTCAAAGACCAATGGGATTCATCTTTGTTCTGTTTTATAGGCCATGGCATATATGCGTAGAAACACTATTCGGATCAGCTTTGTCCAGATTCCCACTCAGCTTAAGGATTTGGTTGCAAAGGTTCCAGATACTTCCTCCTTTATTAGAAGACATGGGCACCTCCTTGGTTTGGTCACCTCCAAGATGGACGAACAAATGATGAGTGTTTTGTGCCAGTTCTTTGATCCATTGTACCACTGCTTTACTTTTCCGAACTATCAGTTGGTCCCTACCTTGGAAGAGTTCTTTGATCTACTCGGTATCTACATTCTAGAGCAGACCCCGTTTACAGGTTGGGAGAAAGTACTTAGCCCGGAAGAGATTGCTTTAGCCCTCCATCTAACAAAGGCTGAGGTAATGTCTAATTGGGAAACTCGGAGTGGGACCAAAGGCTTCTTGACTAAGTTCTTGGTCTGTCGGGCTAATCAGTTCTGGGACAGCTTAGACTTTCAGGCGTTCGAAGACATCCTGGCTCTTCTTATTTATGGTCTGGTTCTGTTTCCCAACTCAGATTCTTTTGTGGACGTGAATGCGGTGAAGATTTTCATATCCCGTAATCCAGTGCCCACTCTCTTGGGTGATATCCTGCACACTCTCTATGCCCGTACTTCTTGGAAACGAGGAACCCTTATGTGCTGTGCACCATTGCTGGCGAGGTGGTTTATTTCTCACCTCCCCAAATCAGTTTTGAAGAACAAGGAAGGCATGGGTTGGGCCTAGAGGATTATGTCCCTTGCTCACACTGACATCATCTGGACTACTAAAGGCATGGAAGACGTGGCTATTATTGATCGCTGTGGGGAATACCCCAATGTTCCACTGCTAGGAATCAATGGAGGAATAACCTATAACCCTTGTTTGGCCTTACGTACGTTTGGGAGATCTAGGAGGGAAGGACCTAATGAGTTGTTGATGCCAAGCATTATCTTTGAATTCCAAGGGGATAGTGATGAACATCGCCGCAGGTTCATACGAGCTTGGGATAGGGTGCACAGGTCTGATCCGCACGAGCTAGGTGTGAAAACTTCTCTTCCGATGGAACCATATCTCCGATGGGTTCGTACACGTGCTCAGAAGCTGGGAATGCCGTACGAAGCTGTCTTTCCTGTGATAGTTGAACTTGCTGATGAAGAAGGGGTTCCTCCTACCATCCTCCACCCTTACATGCCTACTGACACTGGGGCATTAAAGAGGTCCTGGATCCAACTAAGGGAAGAGCGGGATACTTACAGAGAAAAGTATCACGAGCAAGAGCGGAAGATCCTGAAGTTGACAAGGCAACTGGAGAACGAGCAGATCCTCAACGACTATGTCAGCACCAACGGGAAACGACCATGGGAGCGCTGATGTCTTTTGTTATTTCTAGCTTTGATTTACTTTTCAGTATTTCCCTTTTTTGTAACGCCTTAAAGGAATTTGTTGAACATTGAATTCAAGTTTTATCTAATAAAAGTGTGTTTCATTTTGGTTTATGAATTTGAATCTCTAAAGTCTTTGAAATCATATCATACGCATTTCGTTCCCATGAACCTCATTACAGGTACCCTTACAGGTTTCTCATCTTCTTTGCTAGTTATTTCAGCACATCATGTCTTCCGAAACATCAACTGATCAAGCCATCAAGGCTCTGCAAGCTCAAAACGCCCAGTTCCAGGAATTGTTCATGAGTTTAGCCAAGGGTCAGCAAGATCTGAAGACCCTTATCTTGACGGATAAGAAGAAGAAGAAGAAGACGGTCCTACTAAACATGGGTCGCAGATTCGGAAACAATTTCCGAGAAGAGGTTGATTTGACTCACTCATCTGAAGGGGGAGATAATCAGGAAGCAAGGAGGGCTCCCAGCCCTGTTGTTTCCGACAACGAGACTGACTTTGATGAAGACCGGTATCCTCCGGCTGAGGATAGGTATAAACAACTCGAAGACCGGTTGAGCGCGATGGAGGTCCAGAAAGTCCCTGGTCTGGACTTTGGAGATTTGGGTTTGTCATCGGGGGTGGTAATTCCCCACAAGTTTAAAGCACCAGTCTTTGCTAAATACGACGGGGTTTCTTGCCTAAAACTGCACCTCCGCTCGTATGTTAGAAAGATCCAGCCATACACTGCTGACAAGAACCTCTGGATCCACTTCTTTCAAGATAGTCTTTCAGGGACTCAACTTGAATGGTTTTACCAGCTGGAAGGAGCTAGTGTCCGTAATTGGGAGGACTTGGCTGCTGCTTTCTACAAGCAGTACCAATACAATACCGACCTCGCTCCCACGCGTACCCAACTTCAGGGCATGTCTATGGGTGCGGGCGAAGGTTTCAAAGACTATGCTCAGAAGTGGAGGGACCTTGCTGGAAGAGTACAACCCCCGTTGGATGACAGGGATTTAGTAGATATGTTTCTGGGGACCTTGTCTGGTCCGTATTTCAACCATCTGATTGGAAGTTCATCGTTCGGGTTTACTGAGCTGATTATGACCGGGGAAAGAGTTGAAGCCGGTATTAAGAGCGGTAAAATACAGAAGGGTGCTTCGTCAAGCACCGAGAAGAATCCTTTTAAGAAGGAATCCAACGCAGTTTACAGTTCAAAGAGCCATAACAAACCTGAACGCCGCCAAGCTGTTAATGCGGTTGTTATATTAATACCTACTGTTGCTCCTCAGTGCAACAATCAGCCAAGGGCCGAAAGACCGCGAAGATAATTCACTTAGCTTCATATGACCCTGTCTCAGATTCTGCGGCAGTTATTGAAGACCAACTTGGTGATTCTGAGGGAGGCCCCGAAGAATCCCAATACAACATCACCCATGTACAATACGAACGCCCGCTGTGCTTTTCACTCCGATAGCCCGGGGCATGATACGAATGACTGTTGGGTTTTGAAGAATAAGGTACAAGACTTGATTGATGCTAAGGAGATTGAGTTCGAAGCGCTTGGAAAGCCTAATGTCATAACGACACCTATGCCCAAACATGACGCATGAGTAAATGCTATTGGGGATGATGATGAAGAGTTTGATATTGACAGCTGGATATACTCGACTGCTGATGGTGGACTAAGCAATTGGACGACAAAGGATTCTATGCCCGTTTCTGTTATTACCCAGTAATGAGACTTTTGTTTTGAATTTGTAACAGACAATTTTTAAACTTTACAGCCCGATGTATTACCCGAGGCACCATGGCTTTGTTTGTGAGGGCTTGATATTTTTCATCTCCATATGTCATTAATAAAAGCATTGGACGTTTCTTGCATTTCAAATTTTGCGCTCCTTGTTTTTATTTTATTATATATTGCAAAACATCTATTTTACACACACTCACATATACAGGTCTACATCCACTCTAGATCTCACTGGTAACGACTCTGCTACTGCCAGTTATGACTTCAAAAGTCCGATCAACTTAGCCGAAGACGAAGGTGAAGATGATTGCGAAGTGCCTGGTGAACTTGCTAGACTGTTACTTCAGGAAGAGAGGGACATACAACCATATGAAGAGCCGGTAGAATCAGTAAATCTGGGTACAAAAGAGGACAAGAAAGAGGTCAAGATCGGTGCAAATCTGGAACCTAGTGCCAAGCAACGGTTGATTCAGATGCTGCGTGACTACGTTGAGATCTTTGCCTGGTCTTATGAAGATATGCCTGGGTTGGATACCGATATTATGGTTCACCGCCTGCCTACCAAGGAAGATTGTCCTCCTATAAAACAGAATGTTCGCCGAATGCGCCCGAAGATATCTGAGAAAATCAAGGCTGAAGCGATGAAATAGTTTGATGCTGGTTTTCTAGCAGTTACCTCTTACCCGCAGTGGGTTGCCAACGTGGTTCCTGTACCGAAGAAGGATGGTAAAGTTCGAATGTGTGTTGACTATAGGGATCTAAACAGGGCAAGCCCCAAGGATGATTTCCCTCTGCCTCATATTGACGTTCTGGTTGACAACACCGTACAACATAAGGTCTTCTCCTTTATGGATGGTTTCTCCGGTTACAATCAGATTAAAATGTCTCCCGAAGACATGGAGAAGATAACCTTTGTTACTCAATGGGGTACCTTTTGCTACAAGGTCATGCCTTTCGGATTGAAGAATGCTGGGGCGACATATCAGCGTGCCATGGTCGCTTTGTTCCACGACATGATCCATCATGAGATTGAGGTATACGTTGATGACATGATTGCAAGATCCCAGACTGAGGAAGAACATATTGACCACCTTCAGAAGTTATTTGACAAGTTGAAGTTGTACAAGCTGAGGTTAAACCCGAACAAGTGCACTTTCGGGGTGAGATCTGTTAAGCTGCTGGGTTTCTTTGTAAGTGATAAAGGTATTCAAGTGGATCCTGCAAAGGTGAAGGCTATACAGGAGATGCCAGCTCCCCGAACAGAAAAAGAAGTCAGAGGCTTTCTGGGACGTCTGAACTATATTGCCCTATTCATCTCGCATCTGACTGCAACTTGTGAGCCAATCTTCAAGCTACTGAAGAAAGATCAAGTATTAAGATGGAACGATGAATGCCAGGCCGCTTTCGAAAGGATCAAAGAATATTCCAAGAGCCACCTATTCTGATGCCTCCAGTTGAAGGGAGACCTTTAATCTTATACTTGACAGTACTCGACAACTCAATGGGGTGTGTGCTGGGGCAGCATGACGAGTCTGGCCGAAAAGAGCATGCTATTTATTACCTTAGCAAAAATTTTACCGACTGTGAGACCCGATACTCACTGCTTGAGAAAACTTGTTGCGCTTTGGCATGGGCTGCTCGCCGGCTGAGGCAATATATGTTGACTCACACTACTCTATTGATATCCAAGATGGATCCAATCAAGTATATCTTCGAGAAGCCTGCATTGTCCGAAAGAATAGCAAGATGGCATATGATCTTGACTGAGGATGACATCCAATACACGACCCAAAAGGCAATCAAGGGAAGTGTGTTAGCAGATCATTTGGCACATCAGGCAGTGGATGATTACCAGTCGATGAACTTTGAATTCCCGGATGAGAATATCATGATAGTGACCGACTGTGAAGAACCTGCACCAGATGAAGGACCTGAGGAAGGATCCCGATGGTCTATGTACTTTGATGGAGCTTCGAATGCTTTGGGTAATGGCATTGGCGCCATGATCATATCTCCTAAAGGCTCTCATACTCTATTTACCGCCCGACTATGTTTCAACTGCACCAACAATATGGCGGAGTATGAAGCATGCATCATGGGTCTTCGAGTAGCAATTGACCTAAGGATTAAGTTTCTAAGTGTTTTCGGAGATTCCGCTCTTGTGATCAGTCACATCAAAGGCGAGTGGGATACGAAACACCCAAATCTTATTCCTTACAAGGAGTATGTATTGACGTTGCTTCCGCACTTCGAGGAGATAACCTTTGAACACTTCCCTAGAGGGGAGAATCAGTTGGCGGACACGCTGGCTACGATGTCTTCTATGTTCAAAGTCAATTAGGACAATGAGGCTCCCCGGATTACCATTGAAAGGTTGGACGAACCTGCACATTGCTGTGACATTGAGACTGAAGAGGTAGCAGATAAAACCTAGTTTCATGAGGTGAAGAGGTATCTTGAGGCTCAGGAATACCCTGAGGGTGCATCTGTTAATGACAAGAAGTTTCTGAGGAGGTTCGTGGCGAAGTTCTTCATCAATAATGACATCCTTTACAAGCGTAACCATGATTCAACCTTACTGCGATGTATGGATAAGAACGAGGCAGAAAGGACCATGGCAGATTTACATGAAGGTACTTTCGGAACTAATTCCAGTGGACACACCATGGCAAAGAAAATCCTTCGGGCAGGATATTATTGGTCCACTATGGAAGCCGACTGTTATCAGCATTCTCGGACGTGTCACAAGTGCCAAGTCTATGCTGATAAGGTTCACATACCTCCAGTTCCTCTGAACGTCTTAACAGCTCCATGGCCTTTTGCAATGTGGGGCATTGACATGATTGGGGAGATCAGACCTACAACGTCCAACGGGCATCGTTTCATCCTGGTAGCAATTGATTACTTTACAAAATGGGTTGAAGCAACTTCCTTTGCTACTATAACCAAGAACGTCGTAGCACAGTTCATTCGGCATAATCTGATATGCCGATATGGTGTACCAGAGAGGATCATTACGGACAATGGTACAAATCTCAACAATAAGATGATCACCGAGCTCTGCAAGCAGTTCAAGATACAACATCACAACTCTTCTCCCTACCGGCCGAAGATGAATGGGGTTGTCGAAGAGGCTAATAAAAACATTAAGAAGATTGTGATGACAGTGACATACAAAAACTGGCACGAGATGTTACCATTTGCTCTTTATGGGTACCGTACCTCAGCGCGGACGTCAACAGGGGCAACACCCTATTCCTTGGTTTATGGCATGGAAGCCGTCTTGCCCATCGAAGTTCAGATACCCTCTCTTCGGATTATGAAGGATGCAGGTTTGAGCAAAGATGACTGGATTCAGACCCGGCTTGATCAGCTGAACTTAATCGACAGAAAGAGACTTACTACTATTTATCATGGTCAGACGTATCAAAAGCGAATGATCAAGGCATTTAAAAAGAAAGTTAGAAGACAAGAGTATCAAGTTGGGGAATTGGATATCAAGCACATCATACTGCCACAAGGTGATCCCAGGGGAAAATGGACCCCTACCTACGAAGGGTCATTTGTGGTTAAGAACATTTTCTCAGGAGGAGCTATGATTCTAACCACCATGGATGGTGACGACCTTCCTCACCCCATCAATGCAGACATAGTGAAAAAATACTATGCATAATCAATGACCCGCTAGGTCGACTGGCCTAGGCAAAAATAAAGGGCTTCCCGGCGAACCAAAAGGGTTCGGGAAAAAATAAGGGATGAAAATGAAAAAAAATCTGTACACCCGGCAAGTCAAAAACCTAAAAAGGCGGCTTGGGCAAAAAAGGGTATCCCGGTGGACTGAAAACCCGATAGGGCGGTCCAGGCAAAAGTTAGGGATTAAAAGCGTAACACTATGTCTCATTGGATCACCTTGCAACTAGACTTCGGTACTATCAAGCTCGGACGACACTAATCAATCTGATCCATCTTCAATCAAGTAGCAAAGTGATGAGATGCTCGAGGACATAAAGGAAATAGCAGAGTTGGAACCCAGTGGGGTTATTCACATAGCTGTTTTGTTTTCTTTTACACAAAATGTATAAAATATATGTTCGGCAGTGTTCTCTTACTAGGACGTCAGCCTCTTGTACAAAAACGCCTTTACAGGCCAAACTTCAAAATCAATACAATTCATTTTCAAAGAAATTTCAAACTGTTTTTCCTTTATCTGTTTTGTTTTGCAAAGAACGTCCAATGTTCATTTTTGATATATGCATTTGACATTAATTGCTACTCATAAATATTTACATGCGAAACAAAAGACGATTACTCGTAATATCAGAAACAGGGGCAATAAGAATTGTCCAAACTGTACAGTTGCTCTATCCACCAGGTACAAAGGTAGATTCAGCTGAAGAATATGGCCAAGGTGCTTTCACTCTCCGCAGAGTAAGAAAAGACAGTAATGATAGCTCTCCCCAGCTGAGACCTGCAACTGTAAATGAATCGGTAATATTCTCCCCAAGCAGAGTTTATTTACCATCAGCACTGAAAGGTCTTAATATTCCCCATCGGAGTATAAGAATATTCCCCAGCAGAATACAAAATATCCCCAGTGGAGTTTGAAAATTTTCCCAGCGTAGTCTGAAAAAGCTTCCCCAGTGGAGTTTGGAGAATCATCCCCAGTAGACTTTGGAAGATTGTCCCCAGCAGAGCTCAAAGGATTATCCCCATTAGAGTCTAAAAGGTTATCCCCAGTGAAGTCGCAACTGAAAGATCATCCCCAGCGGAGTTCTTTCCTTTCACAAACAAGAATTCAATCCCCAACAGGAGTCAGTATCACTAGCAACGGTAATTCATCCCCAGCGGAATTTATCGGTGGAATCCTCAGTAGAGCATCTCTTCCCCACAGAGTAATCTCCTCATCAGTTTATTCCCCAACAGAGTTATCCTCTCATGCAGGTTTATTCTCACAGTCATCTTCATTCGCCATCCCCAGCGGAAACGAAGAACCCAACTCTTTTCTCCAGCAGTGATCCAGGATTTATTTTCCCCAGCTACAAGCATTACATTTCCATACATCATGACACATGCATATACGCATCATACAACACAATCTCTTTTATTTTGAGAACATCATTGCTTGATACATATCATGCATTACATACAACTGACATTTACCTTTCAGGAAGGATGCGGTTAAATTCTCACAAAATTTAAAGCTATGAAGGTTTTACCTCAGCTGAAGTACGGACGATTTCTTAAATCTCAACAGAGTTTTTCTTAGTCGAATTATAGGAAAGGTCCTAAATTTCGACAAAGTTCCTCCGTCGAATTACAGACAAGTTCCTAAATCTCAGCAGAATTTTCTCAGTTGAATTACGGGCGAGTTCTTAAATCTCGATTAAGATGTTTCCCCAAGTCGAATTACTGACAAGTCCTTAAATCTCAACAGAGTTTTTCTCAGTTGAATTACAGACAAGGTCCTAAATCTCGGCAAAGTTCCTCCGTCGAATTACAGACAGGTTCCTAAATCTCAGCAGAGTTTTCTCAGTTGAATTATGGGCGAGTTCTTAAATCTCAATGAAGATGTTTCCCTCCGGTCAAATTACTGACATGTTCTTAAATCTCAACAGATGTTTTTCTCAGTTGAATTACAGACAAGGTCCTAAATCTCGATAAAGTTCCTCCATCGAATTACAGACAGGTTCCTAAATCTCAGCAGAGTTTTCTCAATTGAATTACGGGCGAGTTCTTAAATCTCGATGAAGGTGTTTCCCTCCAAGTCGAATTACTGACAAGTTCTTAAATCTCAACAAAGTTTTTCTCAGTTGAATTACAGACAAGGTCCTAAATCTCGACAAAGTTCCTCCGTCGAATTACAGACGAGTTCCTAAATCTCAGCAGAGTTTTCTCAGTTGAATTACGGGCGAGTTCTTAAATCTCGATGAAGATGTTTCCCTCCAAGTCGAATTACTGACAAGTTCTTAAATCTCAACAGAGTTTTTCTCAGTTGAATTATAGACAAGGTCCTAAATATCGACAAAGTTCCTCCGTCGAATTAAAGACGAGTTCCTAAATCTCAGTATAGTTTTCTCAGTTGAATTACGGGCGAGTTCTTAAATCTCGATGAAGATGTTTCCCTTAAGTCGAATTACTGACAAGTTCTTAAATCTCAACAGAGTTTTTCTTAGTTGAATTACAGACAAGGTCCTAAATCTCGACAAAGTTCCTCTGTCGAATTATAGACGAGTTCCTAAATCTCAGCAGAGTTTTCTCAGTTGAATTACGGGCGAGTTCTTAAATCTCGATGTAGATGTTTCCCCAGTTGAATTACTGACAAGTTCTTAAATCTCAGCAGAGTTTTTCTCAGTTGAATTACAGACAAGGTCCTAAATCTCGACAAAGTTCCTCCGTCGAATTACGGGCGAGTTCTTAAATCTCGATGAAGATGTTTCCCTCCAAGTCAAATTACTGACAAGTTCTTAAATCTCAACAGAGTTTTTCTCAGTTGAATTACAGGCAAGGTCCTAAATCTCGACAAAGTTCCTCCGTCGAATTACAGACGAGTTCCTAAATCTCAGCAGAGTTTTTCTCAGTTGAATTACGGGCGAGTTCTTAAATCTCGATGAAGATGTTTCCCCCTCATTTGAATTACGGACAAGTTTTTAAAACTCAGAATAGATGTTCTCTTAGTTGAAGTACATGCAAGTTCCTAAATCTCAAAAAAAAAAAATTAGACTTCCCCAGCGGAATCTTCTACAACAACAGGTATACAGGCTCTCACTAAGGAATCTCTTATGCGATCGACACTCCTTCAGATGGCATCTTTAAGCCCATCCTCCCGTTAGCAATCTCCAAATGGCATCTGTAAGCCCATTCCCGGCATCACAAGGCTGATTACCACTCCATGCGAGTGCAAATTTCTGGGCACTCTAGTGTTCAATCATCTTCCACCTTCGGATCACGAAAGGCATGAAAGCCAATCTACATCCTCAGGTTTAAGAAGATTGAACATAGGCAGCAGTTGTACCCCAAAATTTGCCCTCCCATATTCCTCAAGACATTGCAAGAAAAATCTCCAAGTGCCTCATGGTTGCTCAAGACTTGGTCAGACAAGCTATCTCCTAAGGCAGTTTACCCCAAATTAGGGTTTTGTGTTGCATCAATATCCCTGAGTCCAAATGACCTCAAGTTCTCCCCAATGTCCTAATATTTTCTCAAGATCATCCATTTCAAATTTCAATCCTTGCAGAGGAAGTTTTCTCAGTCATTTGCTCAAAGGTCCAAAAATCGACTGTGCTAGGGCAAAAGTCAATTGTGACCTACATACAGTCAAACTTCAAGATTTTTGGTTAAAATTCTCATTTTGGAGTATATTTAATAATTTGATCAAGGATTGATCATGATTCATCAAGGATTTCTCAAAATTCATCAAGATTCAAAAGTTGCTAAATTAGGGTTTTGTAGGAAAAGTCAACTCAACTTTGACCAAACATAACTTTCTCATACTTTATGAGAAATGACCCATCAAAAGCTCATTTTGAAGAGGATGCAATTCCCTACAATCCATCTTCATACCCCAAGATCAAAATATGCACTCACAAGAAGTTATGAATTTTGACATTATAGGTCATTTTTGAAAGTACACAAAAACACCTTTTTTGTCAAAGCTTCTAACTTGAGAATGGAATATCAAAATGCGATGATACAAAAAGGGTTGGTTATAGTACATCTCAAGATTTCTAAAAAGTCCAAGAACACCTCCAAAAGTTCAAAATTGAAGAAGTTATGCATTGTTGATGTTGGACCTTTTTGCAAAATTGCCAAAAGTCAACTATCCCCAAAACTTCAAATTTTGCCAAATGGGCCCATTATTTTTCACTTGATTTGAGTTTGCATTATTGCCCACGTGCTCTAGATTTAGCCATGTGTCCATATCTTATTTTTATTATTTAATTTGATTTTTATTTGAATTAATTCATTTTAGATCAAATAAAATCAAATAAAATGCAAAGCATTGATACCAATGGATTTCTTGATCATTTCAGGCTCCAATTACAGCTAGCTTTGCAATCAAATTCGTATCAAGGCCATTATGCACAAAGAGATTGGATTCAAGCCAAAATTGGAAGGTTTTAATGGAAGATCAAATCAAATATGCAATCATCAATGTAGGAGGATTTGGACAAAGTTTGTTACCCTAATACAATGTGCAATACATAAGCAAGCGGGCAAGACAGAAACGAGGGTTGGAGAGCACTTGTAGAGGCAGAACCAAAGTTGCAAAAATCACAAAAAAGCTTGAGATCGAAATCAAGGTTAGAGACATTTTCAGGACTTGAAACTTATCCCAATCGATTGCTGGCCATCTCCACAAGCTAACCCAATCCAAACCAGGCATTCTCAGGCCCTCATACGCGCTGTAAGTCTTTCGTAAAACCGCCCTGTTCTTGATTTCGTATTTCTCAATTTAAGCATGGTTGATATGAATTGATAGCATATTCTGAATCTACAAACCATTTGCAAGCATTTGGTATCATTCAATTGCATTTTCGTGACCTGTAACGAGACCCATCATTATTAGGGTTTCGTCTTTTATTTTTGGGGTTTTTTGTTTCAGGGAAAATTGGACATTATATTGGTCATGGTTATGGTCAGTAGGTTAAGACGAGTTCAACCATGTTCTTGGAATGCATTTACATGGCCTGAGGACGATTTTAGGAGGAAGCTATGCTTTTAGCTGTGGATAAAAATCCGTAGGTAAATTTTACAGGTTTTTGAGGAAGAGGATGATGCGTTGTCACCCTCCTGTTGGTCTGTTTGAAATCCGCGCCAAAATTCCATTAATACGCTTGTTTTCTTATATTATTGCTATTATGTATTTTGTTAACAAATTGAACAGCATAGCCCAGTGGTGGCCACATAGGCGCTTAAAGACCCAAAGGATGGAGGTCAGGGGTTCGATCCCTGTCTCCAGCAATTTGCATTTTTCCAATTTCTTTCAGGAAATCTGGTGTGCGCTCAAGCCTAAGATCCATCATACTCCCTCACTCCTCAAAGCGCCAGATGGCCAAATGGCCAGATCTTGTGGTCAAGCTGGGAAGGCGCATTGTAAGCCAGTCAATGCACGCATACAGGATCACAGAAAGTCCAACTGGGTCAGCTTAATGGGCCAAGAAAAATGCTTTCAGCACCTCCAAAATCTCAGGCCCACTCTCTCTTTTCTTTATATTTTCCTTTTATTAATTTAGTTATTTTATTTTATTTTAATTAATTTCTAACCAATAACAAATTTTCCTTTTTATCAAAAATTATAAAAATACTTTTTTTATCAAATAAAAATTTTAGAATTCATTTTTTATTAATAAATACTAACTAATTAATTTAGTTTTTAATTCTAGGAAACTTTAACTTATTTTTTTTAATATTTAAAATTAATTAGAAATCATTAGGTTTTAATTCTAATTTAATTATTTTTATTTCTTTCTTAAATTAACAAAAACTTCAAAAAAAAAACATGTCATTAATTTTTTTTTCATTTAATTAATTTAATAATTAATCTAGTATTTAATTTAGGATTTAATTTCTTTTCTTAAAATAAAAACAAAAAAATAAAATTTTCTTTTAAAAGGGTCAAAACCCTAATCTTGCATCCGATTTAATTTCGCGTCACGCTTTATTTTTCTTTATCCATATTGATGTATCTGCTTCCGGTATGTAATAGATAATTAGGACCTTTTATTTATTTTACCGCTTTATTTTATTTTATTTTCAAAGGGTTGCTTTTGGAGATGTAAATACCCGATGTCTTATAATTTAATTTTCGCATCTTTAATTTCTGCAATTACAATTGTTAGATGTTTGATAATAGGGTTTGCATGACAAGAATGAATGTTTAAACTAAAATCAAATTAGATCACCCTCCACATGTGCAAATATAAAAATAACTGAAAACGACACACTCGCACATGCGCACTCTTAGGGTACACCCCACTTGGTTTCCTTCGTACATGGTCATTGAGTATAGGTTGCTTTAGAGGTCGCCCTCTTGTCTAAAAGATCATAGTCGCCTAGAAATGGTTGCCTCGGATATTGTTGCCTCAAACAAATGATCTAAGACATTAGGGTTACCGCTAAAGCGTCCTAACATTGTTTTAGTGATTGCATGTCCCTATTCGAATTGACCCTTAAACTCCCACGATGGTGCTACCTACTCATTAATAGTGGGATAGCATTGTCTAAAGGAAATTAGCATAGAACGATTCCTTTTTCGAGTAGGTAGATAGTTTTTAGATACTTGCTCATTCAAAACAAACTTTTCAAAAAAACACTTCATTACACTCTTGAGGACAGAAGCAAGAGTTAAATCGAAGTTTCAAAACAAAAACTTTTTCAAACCCACAAGCACAAAGAAAACAATTTTGAAAATGATTGAGCAAGTACCTAAGAGCCCGTGGGTAACCACGGATAGAAAGGGTGCTAATACCTTCCCTTTCTATAATCTACCCACCGAACCCGAGAAATATCTCGAAAAAGGAATTTTTCTGTGCTTTTTTCCTTTCCTTGTTGGATAAAATAAAAGTCAGTGGCGACTTTTGCTTACCGCGACATTTTGAGAAAACAAACGCAAAACGCAAACCAGCATTCCAAAAAACAGTCAGTTCTTCCCACCGTATCACAGCATGATATATGAATGATCTATGCATGTAATGCAGACGTTTATGATAATGGAGTTTGACTCTTTTGTGGAGGTAAGATTGGAAGTTTCATTCCTCAACATGGAGGACTCTGCCAAATTTGCTTGGGAAGAAAATGTCTTGAGCCCAAATTTGTCACACTTTTAAACTATATTGAACTGATGATCTTCTGAGGAAAGACATGGAGAACTGCTTAGGGATTTATCCCAGATTAGCTGACTGTTGAAGATAAACTGATCATGGCTTCAGTCAAAAGTTGCTGGAGATGAGCTGATCACAGCTTCAGCTCTGAAATGATTGTTGGAATAAACTGATTATGGCTTCAGCTCTGAAATGACTTGTTGGGAATAAACTAATTATGGCTTTAGTTCTTGAAATAATTGTTGGAATAAACTGATCATGGCTTCAGTTCTTGAAATGATTGTTGGAATAAACTGATCATGGCTCCAGTTCTTGAAATGACTGTTGGGAATGAATGCCCCAGTATGAGTCTTGAAAATGATCTTCTGGATAACCAATTCTTAGAAAACTCGCATTGAGCAATAAATCTTGAACTGATTCACAATTGGATCTGGAAGATACTTTCCCTTGATAGGGTCACTGACCAAGTTTCTCAGCTGTTTGAAATTCCTTGACGAGGAAAACTTGTTTGCAAGCAAAAATTGTTTATTCAAACATGGTTATTCTAATGCAAATTCATGCAAAAGTTTTTAATTCAAAATCATTTTTGAAATGATGCTATTGGTGTATAGAAAATGCATCACTGGTTAAAACACAGTGGTTTATACTTTTAATGTAAAAACAAAGGTATGATACCAAAACAAATGGTTCGCAAAAGATCATAGGAGTCAGTTTACGCAACCTTGCTGTAGTGTTCTTTCAAAAGAAACCTGGCTTCAATTAGGTCTTTTGAGGGTTGTAGCATGGTCTGGTTCACGGTTTAAGAAATAAAGGATAAAGGCTCAAAGTTTATTTGTACCCAACCCAATCTTTGTGATGTTCTTCAGTCCTACGTTCAGTTAATTCAGACTATGCATTCAGGTTCCAAGAGATTTTGGAATTGCACTGATGGTAGCAATGATAATGGTTCAGAAGCTAAAGGATTCTTGAGAATGACAGTCATTTCTTCTTACATCTTTTTGTTGTTTTGAGGACTTTTGTCAACTCTGGTGGAGAATTTTGAGGATTTGAAGACCTCTTCTGATTAAATTTATTATTCCCAACTTTTTCCTGAACTGTTTCATTTGAGATTACAGTTAGTGGGATACCCTAGTTTTTTCCTGAACTGTTTCATTTGGAATTACAGTCAGCAGGATGCCCTAGTTTTTTGCCTAAGTCTCCTTCAGAGGTTTTGACTTAGCGAGATTTTTCTTTTGAGTTTTATTTTCATTTCATTTTTCTTTTTGGAAAGATAATGACTGCCTTGCTAAAGGATTACGGGGAACCATCTTTGTCATTTTTGGTTTGAGAGCATCTTTGACACTTCTTACTGTGTGCAAAGGAAAGCTTGATCGTGACCTTTATTGAAAGGTGTCTTGCACGATTTCTCTTGTAACTGAATGCAAAACCAAATTAACTGAGAACTACCAATCCCCAGGTTACGATTGCAGGTTTTTTCGTATACAAAGAAACTCTAACTTCTAGGCTCAAAGGGGTGAATGAGGGATTCCTTATTTCTCCAGTGTTTGGGAGTTGAAACAATGCCTGTATATCCTCAGCAAAGTTTTATTCGAAAGGATACCAGCAACAATTATGGGTATTTAGTTTTCAATATCCTCCCTCAAATCTTTGCATAAACAAAAGCTTGATAAAGGGAGTAAAAAAGACAGATATGTTTTGAAAGCAGTAAATGAAAATGATTTGAATCAAAATATTGCAACTCTCATTTCATTATAATTAACATGAGAGTATAAACAGTATTTGAAAGCAACAATTTTAACATAAACAAGGGAAAAATGCAAACAGAAAGAAAGATTGCCTAGTGATTAATCAGTAACAAGGATGAGTTGTCCTGTCTGAAACACTGGCTTTAGGAAGTGACTTAAGGGTACCCCGACTCAGTCTTTAGCCACTTGGTTTTGGAAAAGGATTATTGATAACATTTGGACCTGCCTCTTTGAAAGTGAGACTATTTTCTTTCACCAATTCCTGCACTCTGTTTTTCAATGCATAGCGGCTCTCTAAATCATGACCATCAGCTCCCTGATGAAATTCACAGTGAAGGTCAGATCTGAACCTGACTGAAGGAGGATTTTGAGGAATCAGAGGCCTAGTTATAATAAAGCCCTTCTGCACCAATGCAGGATACAATTCAGTGTATGTCATAGGGATGGGATCAAACTGAGCCCTATTCCGATTTTGATTTTACGCAATACTTTGTTGTTGAGGAACCCGAACTGGTTGAGCATTAACTGCAGGAGTAACAATCTCTAGTTGTGGTTGATCAGTTTATTGAGGCCTACGACGAGGTCCTCTTCTCTCAGTCAAGACATCATTGGCTTATACCTCTTTCTTCTTCTGAAAGTTCCCAAGGTATTTATTTGCACCATTAGAAGATTCAGCAGCTTTAGACACTTTACTATTCTTGATTCCTTCTTCTAATCTTTGGCCGATAGTCACCAGGTCTGTGAATTTGGAGGACACACTACCAATCATCTTCTCCCAAAAGAAATGGGACAAAGTATCCATGAACAATCTAGTTAGCTCTTTCTCTTCCAGAGGTGGTTCAACTTGAGATGTCAATTCTCTCCATCTTTGAGCATACTCCTTGTAAGATTTTTTCTCATTCTGAAACATATTTTGCAGTTGGCGACGATCAGGTGCCATGTCGAGGTTGTATTTGTATTTCTTTATAAAGCATAAACAAGATCTTGGAAGAATTGGATACGACCTTTCTCAAGTCCCATATACCATTTCAATGAAGCTCCACTCAGACTATCTTGGAAACAATGGATAAGCAGCTTGTCATTCTTTGTGTAAGCATACATCTTTCGAAAGTACATCACCAAATGACTTCTTGGACAAGTGTGCCCCGGTATTTCTCAAACTCAGGAGTCTTGAACTTTGCAGGCATAACCAAATCAGAAACTAGGCACATGTTGTTAGCATCAACACTGAAAAACTCATTTGCTTCCATAGCTCGAAGTCTCTTCTCTAAAGTCTGATACTGTTCTTTGAATTCTTCCTACTCACCAAAGTCTCCCGGACTCACACCTCGAGGACTGGCAGCATGGTACTAAAAGAGAGGACTCCTAAAAGAAGCTTGTGCAGCAGGTTGATGAGAAGCAGTATGAACGATTGGTTGAGGTTCAGTGAAAACCGGAGCTTGAAAAATTGGTCTGGAAGACTGGCCAACCATTAAAGTAATGGCAACAGGCGGAGAGTAATTATAAGGTAACCCAAACTCTGGTCATGTAGTAGATGTATGCTGGATAGGTTGAGTGTCAACAACAGCAGTTGGGATTTCAGATATCACAGTCCTTTGAGGTGGCTCTCCTTTAGAAATCAGGACTTGCATCATCTCAGTAAGTTTGGCCATGCCTGACTTCAACTCATCGATTTCCATTCTGACTTCCATGTTGTGTTGCTCTTGGTTTTCCATTCTCAATCTGACAGCAACTCTAGTCCCGTAGTTGTGTTGAGGAATCGACTTGCTGGTAGACGACTAACTGGAAGAAAGAAGCAACTGGGAATAAGTTCCTGAACAACCTGGATGTATGTAGAATGATGCAGAGGATGCAAATGATATGCAATGTTATGTAATGCACTGTACAGTAACATGATCGCACGGTTCAAAGTCACGAGCCTCGAGTCAAAGGTACAACCCATAAGGGATGGACTAACGGTTATCACCTGCCGAACAAGGTTCTAAGAGGTTCCCAGAGTCTACATCCTTCCTTCGGATATTACCAATGTCCCGATTAACTTGGTAATTAGTAATATTCTCAAGAAAAACTCGTCCGAGCGTAGTATCACGTGACAACTACTTCCGGATTACTCCGTCATAGCTTCCGCACTACACCTAAAAGGCCAAGATGGGTTAGGTAATCTATGGTCCTCAGCTTCAGTAGGCTCTCAGGTCGAAAGTAGTACGTCTTCCCGATTACTCAGTAAACGACATGACAGTCAAAGGGGCCTCCACTAAGTGGGGGATCTCATGTCTACTTTTTTGGGATTACTCCCTCAAAGTTAACATGACTATACCGTCCATCCAATCTTAAGTTTTCCCAAGGTTCGGGTAGAAGACTTATAAGAAAATCACCAAGCCCCTGAAAACAAGGAAAATCCAGACAAACCCATATACAACATAATGGGAAGTAATAAACAGCAAGTAAAACAATATATACACACTCATAGGAGAGAAACAAACAAAGCTAAGATTGGCCCACTTAGGAATGGACCAGTAATAGGTCAATTTGTCCCCAGCAGAGTCGCCGCTTTTCTGTCGCACACTTTTCTGGCGCTAAATTGCGATAGTGATGATATGAAATATAAATGTAGCAGTAAAGATTTGAGATTTAAGACATCAATTGACTTATCTCAACACAATGAAGTCGCCACCGCACTTTATTGTTTCCAAAAGGAAATGGGAAAAAAGCGAACAAAATCCAAAAAGATCAGAGATCGAGGTACGGGGGTCAGTTATGCAAAGGGAAGGTATTAGCACCCTAAGAATCTACGGTACTCTGTAGGATCCACTTTGTTTGGTTTCTTTTTAAAAAGAAGTGTTATGTAAAGGTTTACTTGCTAAAGGAAAAGAATGAATGAGTATTTGAAAACAAAAGAAAATGAAATGTTTTTTATTATTTTTGCTGCTCACTTTGGGTCGTAAGACTTAATTCCTACGTACTCCCTCGTGCAATGGGAAAGTCAGAGCACTGTAGTTTGGCTAGAAAAGACTTTTTTGTTGATTGATTTTAAACAAGGAGACAAGTCGTCATTGTTAGGAGAGAAATCTCGACTAACGCCCACAAGGTGTGAGAAAGATGGACCCTATGTTAGCAAGATTGAGGGTTTGAGAATGCCTCTAGCACTCAAGTGGAAAAGTTGACACCTTTATAACCATAGGGATAGGAGAATGTTGCTCGACTATCAATGAATCATGTCTCATCTTGAAAAAAAGTTTTGGAGGGAAAAGGTTCTCGGGCGCACAAAAGAGTTTGAATGAGTTGAAGTGTTTTTGTTAATTTCGAAAGATGTCAAAGTATGATTAAATGAATTGAAGTTTGTTTAAAGAAAAGAAGTTTTAAAAGAAAAGCACTCGACAAAGTCGAGGTTTATTATGAAAGCGGTTTGAGTTTATAAACAAAGAAGATTTTGAAAGAAGATGAGAAGGCTTTGAAAATTAAAGAAGATGAGAGGAGATGAAGGGACTATAATAAATCATAAGGTAAAAGCTAAGGAAGAGAACTGTCTAACCAAGAAGAAGATAATACTTGACATTATGAGCCAAGATAGAATTCCCATTCTTTGGATTGAAACCAAGCAAGCAAAGATATTATACTTCTTGAGAAGACTAAAATTCAAGTGTATCAAGTCTTCGAAAAAATTGGGCAGAGTAACGGCTGTATACGGGTGAATTCCAGATTACAAAAAAACTATGTAATCACAATAACCTACATACAAAACAAACAAACAACCCAATGTCTTGAGGTAAACTCCAAGAACTCCAGACAAAATATCAATTAAGGTCACAAGGTATCCAACATAAGCCAAGGTCTTTAATCCTAAGTCCAAGAAGTCCATCACTCCATAATGCAAAGGATAGTAACCAAGTAGTCCAAGTATCATTAATGCTTTTTTTTATGGTTCGTGTTGATTATTAAGTGTCTTCAAAAGAAAAATAAAAGCTCAAGTGAACAAAATAAAAATGACATAAATGTAAATGCTCAAGTGAGCAAAGATGAAAATAGCATGAAATGTAAATGCTAAAAGTAAATGGTACATAATGCATAAAAATAAAAGCATAAAGTAAAGTTAATTGTTAGAAATTAGTGGTTAGTTGGATGACCATCTCGAAACTTGCATTTGGAACTCATTAGAGGATTGTTAGAACCAAAGCCTCCACACAACAAGTTGCATTTGCTTTTTGTCAAGTATATCATCCATTTTGGAATCCTCAAAAGTAACATTTAATGATCAATGATGTTTAAGTGATCCGCGTTGACCAAAAGTGATGTAGATCCATTAGAGGATTGGTAGAACCAAAGCCTCCACACAATGAATCTCAAGGTTATTGGATCAAAGAGATCAAATTAACATACTTGGGCTTAGAAACATAGGTTTGGGCCACAAATGATCATTTATTAGAATCGGGACAAAATTTAGCGTTATGTTAAGCAATTGTAAGTGGACTTATATAGAAGTCACACCTATTTTGAGGCCGGTCAATAGAAATCGATGTACTTCATGTTTGGATAAATTATATAGAGATCATCATCCCTTAACATGTAGCACAATTAAAAAAGAAAGGGATAAGATGAAGAGGGAGGGGAATGATAAGCTAATTTGGATCACCACCTCAAAATTCTTTCATCTTTAAATTCAACCACTCCTCTAGATGGATTAAAGCACTAAACATATCATTAATCCAAAGCACCAAAAATGAATTAAATAATTCACTCTTAGGTAGATTTAATTGATGAAAATTTATCCAACTTCATCTATATCACAAAGTCCATTGAATTTAAAGAGAAATTGGACATTTAAAATTGCAATCCAAACCAACAATCAAAAGGAGTGAGCAGAAAAAACATTTGGGATCAAAGCTGCCCCAAAACAAGGCAAAAAAATGCATTATGTCTCTGTGCAAATCGATTGCACTACTGTGTAAATCGATTTGCACAGTGAAGTTTTCAAAAAATTGAGCAAGTTTCACTTAGTGCAATCGATTGCACTGTTACAACAATCGATTGCACACTATTACGGACAACAAAACAACATTTTAAAAGGCCAAATTCTTGTTCAAAATTTCCATCAAACACCTTATGATCATGGATTCAATTGAGCATGAAAATTCCATCAAATAATGAGAAAATAGCACCAATAGAATCATAAAACAATGCTCAATGAATCAATCCCAAAGATCACCAAGAGATCACATTATGAAAGATGAACTATCCAACTTACCAAAGGTAGATCTAAAGAATTATCAACACAACTTCAAGAATTTGCTTCAATTCAACCACAAGAATCAATTGCCAAGCTTGGATGTAGAGAATTGATGAAGAAAAAGTGTTTGGATGAAGGTTTAGCTCAAAGATTAGTAAGCTTCAATGCAAAGCTTACTAACTTTTCTTGAAAATGGAGCTGTGAGTGAATTTGGTAGATGGAGAGAATTGAGAGATTTTTTAGCAAAGTGATTTTGGCTATCAAAAGCTTGAAATTTGAATGAAATGAGGGCTCTATTTATAGAGTTTAGGATTGGGATTAGTGGTAATTTGGTAATTGATTCTTGGAGCCAAAATTTGAATTAATGAGAATTCTTTCAAAAATTAGAGCCAAAAATTTGACAAGCTTGAAATGCTGATTTTTTCAAATTTTCACGCTGTGCAATCGATTGCACTACAATGTAAATCGATTTGCACAAAGTATTTTTTCAAAAATCATGCAAAATTCACTTTGTGCAATTGATTGCACTCTAGGAGAAATCGATTATACAGTGAAAAAAAATGAAAATTTTTAAATTCTTTTTCTTTGCAAATAGAGATTTTAGGGAAATAATACCGGAAAACCTTATTTGCCATATGCTTTGACTCGGTACCTACAAAACACAAATATGTAAAGACAAAGACAAATATTTTTTGTATTTTGATTAGAAGTTAGTCAACAACACAAGAGAAAACTTAAAGATAGAATGTAAATGTGATGAATGAAGCTATTTATTAATGATTGTGACCAAAAAACAAAATATGATATGAAAGTGCGACTGGAAAAAGTTAGGGGCGAAATTTAGGGTACAACACTCCAGAAAAGCCCAATATCATAACTGCTCCCATGCCTAAGCAGGGTCACGGAATTAATTTTGTTGATACCAACTTGTTTGTGACCTTGGTGGATCAAGTTTCTACTCCTCTTATGACGATTAAGAAGAATTTGTTGTCAGCCGATTTATTTTTGGGTTGTGGTCAAGGTTGCTACATGTGTTCATTTCTGCCTTTTGGTTTCCATTTGATGAAGTCAGGTGTTCAGGGCCTGATGGACAGCAAATAACTTTTGTTCGAGAAAACCTTGATTCATGTTGTTCCATCTGAAGACATTGCTATTATAACCATTTCCACCAATCCTTCCAAGGTCTCCTCGAGAAGACCTATTAGGATTTCATCTGTTCCAAGAGTCGCTCCGCTAATAATCACTGTTCCTGGTCCTGTCCCGTATGCCTCGGACAAAGTTGTCCCCTGGCATTATGGTGCCGATGTGTACTATCATGGAATCAAACAAGATCTAAAAAATGAAGAGGTTGATACTGATATTAGTAACATTGTCGGGACCAACAAGGTTACCCAAAGTGGAAGGGTTTTCTCTCTTGAGATTTCCCCAAAGACTGTCAATAGGCCTATTGTCATTCTATCTGCTGTCCCTGCTAGCACATCAAATACTACTTTTGTTCTTACTCCAATTATTACCCCTTCCAGCGAGTCATCTGGTACCCACGACAAAGAAGTTATAGGTGAGCCTGCATGGATGGAGGCACCTAGAAAAATTATCGTGGAAGCCTCTAAGCAAGAGATAGAGGAAATATTGAAAATAATCAAAAAGAGTGACTACAATGTGGTCTAGAAGCTGGGGAAGACCCCTTCAAAGATATCCATGTTGTCTCTGCTGTTGTGCTCTGAAGCCCATGCAAAAGCTTTGATCGCATTCCTTAAGACTGCGCATGTGCCGCAGGAGACCTCGGATGATCAATTCAAGGATTATGTGGCCATCCTGACTGCTAACAATGGGCTGGGTTTTTCAGATGCTGACCTGACACTGAAAGGAAGGAAGCATAATGATGCTCTGCATGTACCGATTGAATGCAGGGGCACCACTATGGCTCATGTGCTGGTAGATACTGGGCCTTCGCTGAAAGTTCCGCCTAAGAAGGCGTTGGATAGGTTAGACTGTGAGGGTTTGACCCTAAAGCCTAGTAACATCGTGGTAAGGGCTTTTGATGGGTCAAAGAGAATGGTGCATGTGGAGGTGGACATCCCTGTCAAGGTAGGATCTCAAACCTTTGAGTCCACCTTCTATGTAATGGACATCCGACCGTCATACTCTTGTTTGTTGGGCCGTCCTTGGATCCATGAAGCTGGGGTAGTCACTTCTACACTACACCAGATGCTAAAGTATCCAGTAAGAGGAAAGATTGTCACTATGCGTGGTGAGGAGGAGTATATGGCGAGCCACCTCAATTCCTTCAAGTATGTAGAGATGGGCGGGGAATTCATAGAGACTCCTTGCCAGAACTTTGAAGAGGTTCCCTAGATCTTGGGATCGACTGGAACTACTACCAATAAACCTCCTCTGAAGATGACTTCCCTCAAATACGCCAGAGCAGTGGTTGCAGAAGGTGGGTGTACCAATTGGGGACAGATCCCTGATTTTATTCATAAAACTGACAAGTTTAGTTTGGGCTTTACTTCAGGAGCTCAAAGGGTTGTTCGACGCACTCGGGCTGGAGGACCTCCCCTACGCATCAGTAATTGAGGAATTAATGCCATTGAAGACAGCGAGGAAGACTCATACATTGATAGTTGGATCTACCCAACTACCAACGGTGGACCGAGTAACTGGATGGCTAGGGACTTTATACTAGTTTCTTTTATTCCGCAGTAATTGTCTCACTTGTTTTGAGATTTGTAATAAACAATTTAAAACTCTACATCCTTGTGCCTTGCTTGAGGCACGTTGGTTTTGTTTGTGAGGGCTATTATTTGTAATTCCATATATCATCAATAAAACATTGGACGTTCCTTGCATACAAATTTTGAGCTCTTTGTTTTTCTTTTCTGTTTTCACTTTATCAAAACAATTATACTCTTACACACACCCACGTATCATACTACAGATCCATATCCACTCTGGATCCCATTGATAACAGCTCTGCTACTACCAGCTATGACTTTGAAAATCCGATCAACCAAGCCGAAGACAAAGGTGAGGATGATTGTGAGGTGCCTGGAGAACTTGCTAGACTATTACAACAGGAAGAAAGGGCTATACAGCCTCATGAAGAGCCGATTGAGACGATAAACCTGGGTACGGAAACAGACAGAAAAGAAGTCAAGATTGGTGCAAATTTGGAAGTTAAGCTCAAACAGCGGTTGATACAAATGTTGCACGACTATGTTGAGATCTTTGCCTGGTCATATGAAGACATGCCAGGCTTAGACACTGATATTGTGGTTATCATCTGCCGACCAAAAAAGAGTGTCCTCCGATTAAACAGAAGGTCCGCCCAATGGGCCCTGAAATGTCAGAGAAGATCAAGGCAGAGGTCATGAAGCAGTTCGACGCAGGATTCTTAGCTGTCACTTCTTATCCACAGTGGGTTGCTAACATCGTTCCGGTACCTAAGAAGGACGGTAAGGTACGAATGTGTGTGGATTACAGAGATCTGAACAGGGCAAGCCCCAAAGATAACTTCCCACTTCCTCACATTAATGTTCTGGTTGACAACACCATGCAACATAAAATCTTCTCCTTCATGGACGGTTTCTCTGGCTATAACCAGATCAAGATGGCTCCTGAAGACATGGAGAAGACAACCTTCTTCACACAGTGGGGTACCTTATGTTATAAGGTGATGCCTTTCGGGTTAAAGAATGCTGGGGAAACTTATCAATGCGCCGTGGTCGCTTTGTTCCATGATATGATTCACCATGAGATTAAATTTTATGTTGATGACATGATAACCAGGTCTCAAACTGAGGAAGAGCACCTTGATCATCTACAAAAGTTGTTCGACAGGTTGAAGATATACAAGCTGAGGTTGAATCCGAACAAGTGCACCTTTGGGGTAAGGTCTGGTAAACTTCTGGGTTTCATTGTCAGCGACAAAGGCATCCAAGTAGATCTTGCAAAGGTAAAGGCCATACAAGAAATGCCAGCTCCCCGTACAGAGAAGGAAGTTAGAGGTTTCTTGGGACGCTTGAATTATATCGCCAGGTTTATTTCACATCTGACTGCTACTTGTGATCCCATCTTCAAGCTTCTGAAGAAAGATCAAGTGGTAAAGTGGAATGACAAATGCCAGACAACTTTCGAAATAATCAAAGAATACCTACAAGAACCGCCGATTCTGATGCCTCCGGTTGAAGGAAGACCTTTGATATTGTACTTAACAGTGCTAGACAATTCAATGGGGTGTGTGCTGGGGCAGCATGACGAGTGTGGTCGAAAAGAGAATGTGATACTACCTTAGCAAAAGGTTTACCGACTGTGAGAAAAGATACTCATTGCTTGAGAAAATATGCTACGCTTAGGCATGAGCTGCTCGCCGACTAAGATAGTATATGCTGACCCATACTAATTTGTTGATATCTAAGATGGATTCGATCAAATACATCTTCGAGAAACCTGCCTTCTCCTGAAGAATAGCAAGATGGAAGATGATCTTAATTGAGTATGATATACAATATACAACCCAGAAAGCAATCAAGGGGAGTGTATTGGCTGATCATTTGGCTCATCAGGCCGTGGATGACTACCAGTCCATGAATTTTGAGTTCTCGGATGAGAATATTATGCTGGTGACTTACTATGAAGAACCTGGACCGGATGAAAGACTTAAAGAGGGATCCCGATGGACCATGGTTTTTGATGGAGCTTCAAACACACTCAGTAACGGCATTAACACAGTAATCATATCTCCTGAGGGATGTCATACTCCTTTCACTGCCCGACTCTGTTTCAACTGCACTAACAACATGGCGGAGTACGAAGCTTGTATCATGGGTCTCAAGGCCGCTATTGACCTCAGGATCAAGTTCTTGGACGTTTTAGGGGATTCATCCTTGGTAATAAGTCAGATCAAAGGCGAATGGGATACAAAGAATCCGAATCTCATCCTATACAAAGAGCTCGTACTGACATTGCTCCCACATTTTGAGGAAGTAACTTTTGAACATTTCCCGCGAGAGGAGAACCAGTTAGCAGACGCGCTGGCTACCATGTCTTCTATGTTCAAAGTCAGATGGGACAACGAAGCTCCCCAAATCACCATTGAGAGGTTGGATGAACCAGCACACTATTGTGAAATTGATACCGACGAGGTGGCAGACAAAACTTGGTTTCACGAAGTCAAAAGGTATCTCGTGACTCAAGATTATCCCGAAGGGGCATCTGTCAATGATAAAACTTTTCTGAGAAGATTCGTTGTGAAATTCTTCCTCAGTAACGAAATTCTCTACAAGCGGAATCATGACTCCACATTACTACTTGTGTAGACAAGAGCTAAGTAGAGAGGATCATGACAGATCTACATTGTGATCGGTGGGAACGAGAACTGACTGTTTTGGAATGTTGGTTCGTGTTTGCGTTTGTTTTCGCAAAGTGTCGCGTTAAGCAAGAGTCGCCACCGTCTTTTATTTTATCCAACAAGGAAAGGACAAAAGCACAGAAAAATTCCTTTTCGAGATGTTTCTCGGGTTCGGGAGGTAGATTATAGAAAGGGAAGGTGTTAGCACCCTTTCTATCCGTGGTTATCCACGGGCTCTTAGGTACTTGCTCATTGTGTTTTCAAAAGTTTGCTTTTCTTTGTGTTTGTGAGTTTTGAAAAGAGTTTTGTTTTTGAAGAGAGTGTAAGTGGCGAAAAGTTTGTTTTGAAGAGAATTGTAAATCCTACGCTATTACAAGGCTTCGGGGAGGGGGGTTATTTACATGTCCAAAATTGGGGGAATAAAGCAGTAAAGTACAAGTCTTAGTTAAAGCTATCACAATCCAATAGGCAGTTACAATAGAATAAACGCGCGTGAATCTTAAAAATCCTAAGAATAAAATCTTTTTGTTGTTTTTATATTATTTTGGGAAATGATAAATGTTCAATTAAGTCAAATTTAATTAATTAAAAATATTGATTAAAATTAACTCTAAAACGTACCTAATATTTTTTGCATTTTTTGTTTATGAAAAGGATTGAATTTAAATAAATCCTAAGTCTACTGATTTGAAAATTGGAGAAAATAAGTTAAAATAATTAACTAAATTAAATCCTAATTCTAAGTTACTTATTTTTATGATTTTTATGTTGATTAAAAAAACAAATAAAATGGTCCAAACAAAAATGAAATCAGGCAGTAAATTAAGAAAAACAAAATAGTTCTGGAGGCCTCGGTCGAAAGAAGTGTGGGCTGTCTTTCGACCCAGTGAAGAGGATGGATCGAAGGTGCATGAGGGGATGCACTCTGAGGGTGTTCGATCTGGATATGTCATCCTTCGATCTGGAAGTCCTGGGTCCAGTTCGAAGCTAAGCTGCTGAGCTTCGAAACTCTGAACAAGATCCTGAGAATATATTTCCTGCAAAAACGAAACACATGTTAAAGGTCCAAGGGGGACTTTACCCCCCTGATTCGAATCTCATCCCTATTCTCACCTGCTGAATCTGGGTCTGGGTTTATTTTATCCTAGGATTCAAAGGAGAAACCCAGATTATGCCCAAGCAATGGCACAATCTCATCTCTGCGCTGTAGCTTATATGTAGCACATTAAATCATTCACAAACAACAGTAATAACGTGAATATGCAATCAAAGATCGAAATGAGTTTGAGATTAGATTTATTTTTACCAAACAGAAGTGCTTTGATCTATGATTCTGAGTGTGGAATGGCTGGTTCAAGGATTGGGTATGGCTTCCTGGAAGTGCTGATGATTTTTGGCAGCGTATCTCCAAGTTCTCCCTATTTCTTTTCTCTATTTTTTCTGTATATTTTCGTTCTCTCGTTGTGTGTTTTTTCGTGTGTTGTAATGTGGCACTGGCCCTTGTATTTATAGGAGTGGGGGGTCTAGTAACGGCAAGAGAAAACCCATTAAATAGGCCATTAAAGCCATGAGACAAGAATCAGACACATTAAAAGTTTTCCTTTTTTGAAATATGCATGTCTCTTTGGAATCTGGAATGAACCTAGACGCTTTGAATTTCGAATGCCCTCAGGCCCTGCTCTTCGATTGGTCTTGATTTGCCTCCTTCGAATGGGACTCCTTCTGCTTCGACTGCTTGATTTGAAAAGAATCACTCTGGTCGAATCAGCTCTTTTAGGAACAGAAAAGGCAAGAATCTGGCCTTTAACTCAGGAATTACATCCACAATCAACATTTAATTATTTCTATATTTGCAAGGGAAACATGCCATTTTCTCATGTTTAGTGTACCTGGACATGTTTTTGAGTGCCCTCTTGATGGCTTTGTTAACAGGCCAATCGAAAGGTGTTGGTCACGCTAATCGAAGGACATGGTTCACATGCCTGTCGAAGCTGCCTTGACACAATGCTAATCGAAGGGCTCATTCAGAATACCAATTGAAGGGTCTTTCAGAATGCCAATCGAAGGCCTTGACATAATGCCAATCGAAAGGCTCATTCAAAATACCAATCGAAGTGCTTGTCCATGCCAATCGAAATGCTCCTTCAGAATACCAATCGAAGGGTCTTTCAGAATGCCAATCGAAGGGCTCCTTCAGAATACCAATCGAAGGGTCTTTCAGAATTCCAATCGAAGGGTCTTTCAGAATGCCAATCGAAGGCCTTGACATAATGCCAATCGAAAGGCTCATTCAGAATACGAATCGAAGTGCTTGTCCATGCCAATCGAAATTCTCCTTCAGAATACCAATCGAAGGGTCTTTCAGAATGCCAATCGAAGTGCTCCTTCAGAATACCAATCGAAAGGCTCCTTCAAAGTAACAATCGAAGGGCCTTTCAGAATGCCAATCGAAAGGTACTTAAAGCACCACTCAAAAATTTTCTTTTTCCTTAGGCAAGTGTTTCTGGTCAACCATGCAGGGGGAAGACTTTGGAAAACATGAGAGGGAAAATTTTGGGGTGCAACAGTTGCCCCTGTTCAATCTTCTTAAACTTGAGGATGTATATTGGCTTGCGTGCCTTTCGTGATCCGAAGGTGGAAGATGATTGAACACTAGAGTACCTAGAAATTTGCACTCGCATGGTGTAGTATCAGCATTGTGATGTCGGGAATAGGCTTACAGATGCCATTTGGAGATTGTTGGTAGGAGGATGGGCTTATAGATGCCATCTGCAGGAGTGTCGATCGCATAAGAGATTCCTTAGTGAGAACTTGCATACCTGTCGTTGTAGAAGATTCCGCTGGGGAAGTCTAACTTTGGAGGTGAACTTCATATCTGGACTGAGAAGGAACCTGGGTAAGGTTACTTCATGATGAGTCCATGTAAAACTTCATCTGGAAAGGAGGAACCTGTGTAGGGTTTCCAGATGATGAGTCCATGTAAAACTGCATCTTGGAAAGAGAGGGAACCGGTGTAGGGTGGCCTGATGATGAGTCAGTGTAAAACTTTATCTGGAGAGGAGGAACCTGTGTAGGGTTGCCTGATGATGAGTCCATGTAAAACTGCATCTTGGAAAGAGAGGGAACCGGTGTAGGGTTTCCTGATGACGAGTCTGTGTAAAACTTTATCTGGAAAGGAGGAACCTGTGTAGGGTTGCCTGATGATGAGTCCGTGTAAAACTTTATCTAGAAAGGAGGAACTTGTGTAGGGTTGCCTGATGATGAGTCCGTGTAAAACTGCATCTTGGAAAGAGAGAACCTGTGTAGGGTTTCCTGATGATGAGTCAGTGTAAAACTGCATCTTGGAAAGAGAGAACCTGTGTAGGGTTGTCTGATGATGAGTCCATGTAAAACTTTATCTGGAAAGGAGGAACCTGTGTAGGGTTGCCTGATGAGGAGTCCGTGTAAAACTTCATCTTGGGAAGAGGGAACCGGTGTAGGGTTTCCCGATGACGAGTTCGTGTAAAACTTCATCTTTGGAAGAGGGAACCTGTGTAGGGTTTCTTGATGACGAGTCCGTGTAAAACTGCATCTTGGAAAGAGAGGGAACCGATGTAGGGTTTCCTGATGACGAGTCCGTGTAAAACTTCATCTTGGGAAGAGGGAACCTGTGTAGGGTTTCCTGATGAGGAGTCCGTGTAAAACTTCATCTTGGGAAGAGGGAACCGGTGTAGGGTTTCCTGATGACGAGTTAGTGTAAAACTTTATCTTTGGAAGAGGGAACCTGTGTAGGGTTTCTTGATGACGAGTTCGTGTAAAACTGCATCTTGGAAAGAGAGGGAACTAGTGTAGGGTTTCCTGATGACGAGTCCGTGTAAAACTTCATCTTTGGAAAGAGAGAACCTGTGTAGGGTTTCCTGATGATGAGTCCGTGTAAAACTGCATCTGAAATTTCCTGAGAAGGAATCTGTGCAAGGTTACTTCGGGATAAGTTTGTGTGAAACTTCTGGAGGAACCTGGGTAAGGTTACTTTGGGATAAGTTTGTGTGAAACTTCTGGAGGAACCTGGGTAAGGTTACTTTGTGATAAGTTCATGTGAAACTTCTGGAGGAACCTGGGTAAGGTTACTTTGTGATAAGTTTGTGTAAAACTTCTGGAGGAACCTGGGTAAGGTTACTTTGTGATAAGTTCGTGTAAAACTTATGGAGGAACCTGGGTAAGGTTACTTCGGGATAAGTTCGTGTGAAACTTCTGGAGGAATTTGGGTAAGGTTACTTTGGGATAAGTTTGTGTGAAACTTCTGGAGGAACCTGGGTAAGGTTAGTTTGTGATAAGTTCGTGTGAAACTTCTGGAGGAACCGGGGTAAGGTTACTTTGGGATGAGTTCGTGTGAAACTTCTGGAGGAACCAAGGTAAGGTTACTTTGGGATGAGTTCGTGTGAAACTTCTGGAGGAACCTGGGTAAGGTTACTTTGTGATAAGTTTGTGTAAAACTTCAGAATGAATCGGGGTAAGGTTACTTTGGGATGAGTTCGTGTAAAACTTCATTCAGAAATATATAATAAAGGACCCGTGTAGGATTTTTCAGGATAGACCCGTGTGAAGCTGCATTTAGGAGGAACCCGTGTAAGATTTCTTCACGACGAACCCGTGTAAAGATGAATTTAATCGTGCAGATAATTACTCCATTTAGTTTCCGGAGTTAATCTTGAACTTGCTGGAAGTTGTTGATGATAACCATCTTTCCTGAAAAGGTACATGATTAATCGTATATGATGCATGATATGCATTGTATGATGATGTTCTCAAAATAAATGAGATTTTGCTGTATGCAATATGTATGCGCACATCATGATGTATGAACATGAAATGCTATTGTGGTACGTCCGAGTTTGGGAAAATAAATACCTGACTGTTGTTGGAGAATAAGTAGTTTCACTCGCTGGAGATAACGACCGAAGATGATTGGGAGAATAATCCTGCAGGAGAGAATAACTCCGATGGGGAATGGACTGACGAGGAAATGACTTTGTGGGGAGTATATACTCACTCTGCTAGAAGATTTGCTGATTTGGAGAAATAAAATCAGCTGGGGATGAATTACTGTTGCTGGTGACAGTGAACCCTGTTGGAGATTGAATTTCAGTCTATGAAATGAATGAACTCCGCTGGGGATAGAAAGAACTTCGCTGGGGATGATTTTTCAGTTGCCACTTGCTGAGGATAACCCAGTTAGACTCTTGTGAGGATAACCTCTAAATTTGGTTGAGGATACTTATTTGTGCTTCGCAGGGGACAAACTTCCAGAGTCTATTGGGGAAGAGGAGTTGTGGTCCTTTGATTTGTAGTAGTCGGAGAGGCAACCCAAGCTGGGGAATCCTGGTGTTGTTGGGGAAATAAACCCTATCATCATTCCGCTAGAGAGGTGACATCTTCGTTGGGGGAAGTCCTCGAGGATTCTTGAGGTTGATTCAGTTGGGGAAAGGGGTCAGAGATTAAACTCTTGTTGGGATTTCATCCTATGAGAAGGATTTTGTGTGTGTGTGTGGGGGTTGTCATTGCCCCTAGTAGCAAGTGTTTGTGACATTGCCAGAAAATGTTTAATTGTACGTAACCCTTTACTGAGATTGATGTTCAATTCCCCAAGTGACAGAGATGGATACTTGCCCCTGGTTACTCTGCACTTCTTCAGAGATTTCTTGAAATCTTGACTGGACTGCCCCAGGTGTGCTGGATAGTGACATGTCATTCCCCCTTGTTGATAGGAGATTTGTCAATGGAAGTGTCATCCTTTTTGAAGTGATTTTGTTCACTGAGAGGGCTTTCGTTCATCGGATATTTGTCGTGTGAATTTCTCCGCTGTCAAACAAATAGCCGAATGCAAACAGTGATATTCAAATAATGCAAAGTTTATGTTTGTCTTGAAGTTTTGAAAAATGCGTTTTTTAGCAGAAAACTTTTTTTAAGACAAATTCAACACAAGATTTAGGGCAAAGCCTTACAGGATTCAGGATACCTTTTGTAACAGTATGCTTTTGAACTAACCCATGCTTCAGTTAGGACTTTTGAAGGGTTGTAACGTGGCTTGGTTCACGGTTCAAGAAACAAAGGATAAAGGCTCAAAGTATATTTGTACCCACCCGCTCTTCGTGATGTTCTTCAATCCTAAACTCAGTTAATTGTACGTCGAACTCTATTAGATATTGGAACGACGTTTTGGTGATGGTTCACACAAGTTGGATTTTGGAAGGCAGTCATTTTTGCAACATTTTTCATGTTGTTGAGGATTTGTAGTGACCTCGTTCTTTTAATTTGTTATCCCTAACTTTTGCATGACTGTTCCTGTTTTTGAGATTACAGTCAGCGGGATGCCCCAGCTTTCTTGAGCCTCCTTTATAGGTTTTGGCTCAGTGGGCTTTTCTCTTTTGAGAGATTGACTGCCTATGAGATAAGGAACCACCACTGTCTTTTGATTCCAGAGGAATGCTTTTGATGTCGTTCGTTGTATTATGAACTAAGAGTTTTGCGACTTCAATGCCCATCTTTTGAATTAACTGAGAGACTACCCTGCCCCATGTTTTGATTAAAGGTTTCAAATTGTGTTTAAAACAGAAAACTCCTACTTCTTTGGCTCGAAGGGGTTGACTAGGGATTATCTTCCTTATAACTCCAGTGTTTAGGATTTGAAAGAAACGCCTGTACATCGTCAGCAAGGTCTGTCCAAAAGCATACTGTATGAGATTATGGCATTGTTTCTTCATCCTCCCTCTAAAGGCTTGTAACTTTTAGCAAGAGTTGAATGTCATAAAGTGAGTAAAAAGCATAGTTTAAATGTAATTAAAATGATTGGATCAAATCAAGACAAACATATGCAATGCATTAATGAAACAAAGTTTGGCATTAATAGATAATTGTTTGAATAACAAAGAGATTACAACTTGAAAATTCAAATGAAACAAAAGCATTCTCAATGATTTGGCGTAGGAGCAGTGATTATGCTAGAGTCTCCGGAGGACCAAACTCAATCTCCTTGGCATCAATCAAATTCTGAATCTTGTACTTCAACGCCCAACAATCGTTAGAATCATGCCCGGGACTGTCAGAATGATAAGTGCAGGTCGCATTAGGATTGTAGTTAGGAGAAGAAGTCTTGGGGTTTGGATGAGGTCCTATCAATGTAATTAGATTCATCCTCAACAAGTGTTACAACGCTTGAGACAACGGCATGTTGATGTTGGTGAACTGTCTTTTAGGCTCATCTGGCTTTCGTTGATTTCCCTTTTGCTGTTGTCGGTGTGACGCAGAACCGGAGACCAGGACTGCCCCTACATGTTGGTGACGGTGACTTTTTTTACTGTTCACAGCATTGGACTCTTTCTTTCCATTGTAGGGCTTTTTCTGAGCATCAGAAGGTGTAGCTTCTTGAATCTTCCCACTTTTGATGCTAGCTTCGACCCTTTCGCCGTCAGTATTAGCTCGGTGAATCCGGCTGAAGAACTTCCGATCAAGTGTTTGAAATAGGGACCAGACAAAGTCCCAAGAAACATGTCCACCAACTCCATATCAGACAGAGGGGGTTGGACTCTTCCGGAAAGATCTCTCCACTTCTGAGTGTAGTCCTTAAAGCCTTCGCCTGTACCCATAGACATACCCTGAAGCTGAGTACGCGTGGGAGCAAGGTCAGCATTATACTGGTATTGCTTGTAAAAAGCAGCAGCAAGGTCCTCCCAGTTGCGGATGTTAGCTCCTTTCAGTTGACAGAACCATTCAAGTTGAGTCCCTAACAGACTATCTTGAAAGAAATGAACCCAGAGATTCCTATCAGCAGTATAGGGCTGAATCTTCCTCACATATGACCAGAGGTGTGGCTTTGGACAGGAAGCTCCGTCGTACTTGGCAAAGGCAGGTGCCTTGAATTTATGGGGAATCACCACCCCAGAGGATAGACCTAGATCTTCGAAGTCCAGATCGGGCACCTTCTGTATTTCCATAGCGTTCAAACGGTCTTCCAGTTGTTTGTATTTATCCTCAACAGGAGGATACTGTTCTTCATCATAGTCCGTCTCGTTGTCGGAGACTTCAGGGCTAGGAGCCCTCCTTTCTTGTGGATTGTCTTTCCCTTCAGATGGGGTGGTCAGATCAACTTCGTTCTGCAGCCCGTTTCCAAACCTGCGTCCAGTATTGAACAGGATGGTCCTCTTTTTCTTCTTCTTCCTCTCTTTCAGAATCAGGGTCTTTAGGTCCTGCTGACCCTTAGCTAGGCTCATGACCAACTCTTGAAATTGGGCATTCTAGGCCTGGAGGGCCTTGATAGCTTGCTCAGTGGAAGGTTCAGTAGACATGATGATTGCTGAAATAAACAGCAAAGAAGATAAGAGACCTGTCCTGGGAGACCTGTTATGCAATGATATGTATGATATATGTATGCAATGTTTTCAAGGATCTCGCGGGGTAAACAAGAAACCGTTAGAATCTGAATCTGGTAGCTTGATTGAAGGAACTTCATGTTGCTGAGAGTCCTTCTTCAAGAGTCAAGCTCACCATATCGAGTGGGTCATAGCCCCTGACTCAAGTTATCGTGTTTTGATTTCTAAACACCCTTGGCTAGAGGAAAATAAATCCCCTTTGCCCCTTGCTAGCCATTTGATTTACCATAACCTGCATCACAGACCCTTGAGATCCTTGAAATGGTTAAAGAAATGATGTTATGATGTGTATGCTAGGCGTTTAAGCAAAAGCGTGAGGTGATGTAAGTAAGCCCTGCAATAAATCCAGATTATTGTATAAGGACTGTAAACAAAACCTGCAAGGAACTCATGTTGTCAGATAACAAGAATGTGCAAGTAGTTCAAGTTTGAAAGCACACAAGTTACACAAACAGCCTTAAGTTTAGGCTGGCACGGAGTTTCATAGGTAAGTACCCTATTGAGTTTAGTTGGCTCAAAACCTGTCCTATAAATAGTAACCGGGTTCTAAGGAGCTCAATGTCATTAGATTGTTTTCTATGTTCATCGTTTTGGTTTAGCCACTGAACTAGCAACCAAAATATTCCAAGAAAACAATCCTCAATGAGTGTAGTATCGAGTATCTACCAACTTCGGACTGCACCAAAGTCGGTCATCTCACTACCCCTAAAAAAGGCCAAGATGGTCAAGTAAGGTTCTAAGGTCAATTGATGCTTCACGACACAACGCGGTAGCCCCGTACTCTCCTTGACTTAACTCAAGGGTTACCGGTACTCACCAAAGTGCCACATCAACGTAGCTATTATTTCAACCATGTCGGTATACCCCACACAGTTCCCTCACAGTTTGTTGCTACTTACCTAAAGGGTATCCCCATATCCGGGTTAGGATCTATAGAACTCCGATACAAACCCACAAAATTTAAAGCATACAAAGCATACAATTGAAAACACAAGTGATCTAATCCTAAGGTACACCACACTTAATGGTATCCCCAGCAGAGTCGCCAGTTCTGTGATTGGTGGGAACGAGAACTGACTGTTTTGGAATGCTGGTTCGCGTTTGCGTTTGTTTTTGCAAAGTGTCGCGGTAAGCAAGAGTCGCCACCGTCTTTTATTTTATCCAACAAGGAAAGGACAAAAGCATAGAAAAATTCCTTTTCGAGATGTTTCTCGGGTTCGGGAGGTAGATTATAGAAAGGGAAGGTGTTAGTACCCTTTCTATCCATGGTTATCCACAGGCTCTTAGGTACTTGCTCATTGTGTTTTCAAAAGTTTGCTTTTCTTTGTGTTTGTGGGTTTTGAAAAGAGTTTTGTTTTTGAAGAGAGTGTAAGTGCGAAAAGTTTGTTTTGTTTTTAAAAGGAGCAAGTACTTAAGAACCTCTACCTACTCAAAAAGGAATTAAACTGTGCAAATGTCTTTTAGACAATGCTATCCCACTATTGAGGAGTAGGTAGCACCTTCGTTGGAGTTTTCGGGTCAATTCGATTTAAGGGACGTGTGGTCACTAAAGCAATGTTAGGATGCTTTAGCGGTAACCCTAATGTCTTAGATCATTTTTATCGAGGCAACCATTTCGAGGAAACTTTGATCTTGGGACAGGAGGGCGACCTGTAAAACATCCTATACTCAATAACCACATTCGAGGCAACCAAGTGAGGTATACCCTAAGAGTGGCATGTGCGAGTGTATTGTTTTTCAGTTATATTATCTTTGTTTATTTAGGTGTTCTACCATTTGTTTTTAGATCTTGTCATATAATCCTAGTTAGCATACATCTAAGAAGTTAATATATGTACAGGAATTTAAAGTGCGGGAATTGTAAATCCTACGTTATTACAACGCTTCGGGGAGGGGGATTATTTACATGTCCAAAATTGGGGGAATAAAGCAGTAAAGTACAAGTCTTAGTTAAAGCTATCACAATCCAATAGGCAGTTACAATAGAATAAACACGCGTGAATCTTAAAAATCCTAAGAATAAAATCTTTTTGTTGTTTTTATTTTATTTTTGGAAATGCTAAATGTTCAATTAAGTCAAATTTAATTAATTAAAAATATTGATTAAAATTAACTCTAAAACGTACCTAATATTTTTTGCATTTTTTGTTTATGAAAAGGATTGAATTTAAATAAATCCTAAGTCTACTGATTTGAAAATTGGAGAAAATAAGTTAAAATAATTAACTAAATTAAATCCTAATTCTAAGTTACTTATTTTTATGATTTTTATGTTGATTAAAAAAAACAAATAAAATGGTCCAAACAAAAATGAAATCAGGCAGTAAATTAAGAAAAACAAAATAGTTCTGGAGGCCTCGGTCGAAAGAAGTGTGGGTTGTCTTTCGACCCAGTGAAGAGGATGGATCGAAGGTGCGTGAGGGGATGCACTCTGAGGGTGTTCGATCTGGATATGTCATCCTTCGATCTGGAAGTCCTGGGTCCAGTTCGAAGCTAAGCTGCTGAGCTTCGAAACTCTGAACAGGATCCTGAGAATATATTTCCTGCAAAAACGAAACATGTGTTAAAGGTCCAAGGGGGACTTTACCCCCCTGATTCGAATCTCCTCCCTATTCGCACCTGCTGAATCTGGGTCTGGGTTTATTTTATCCTGGGATTCAAAGGAGAAACCCAGATTATGCCCAAGCAATGGCACAATCTCATCTCTGCGCTGTAGCTTATATGTAGCACATTAAATCATTCACAAACAACAGTAATAACGTGAATATGCAATCAAAGATCGAAATGAGTTTGAGATTAGATTTATTTTTACCAAACAGAAGTGCTTTGATCTATGATTCTGAGTGTGGAATGGCTGGTGCAAGGATTGGGTATGGCTTCCTGGAAGTGCTGATGATTTTTGGCAGCGTATCTCCAAGTTCTCCCTGTTTCTTTTCTCTATTTTTTCTGTATATTTTCGTTCTCTCGTTGTGTGTTTTTTCATGTGTTGTAATGTGCCATTGGCCCTTGTATTTATAGGAGTGGGGGGTCTAGTAACGGCAAGAGACAACCCATTAAATAGGCCATTAAAGCCATGAGACAAGAATCAGACACATTAAAAGTTTTCCTTTTTTAAAATATGCATGTCTCTTTGGAATCTGGAATGAACCTGGACACTTTGAATTTCGAATGCCCTTAGGCCCTGCTCTTCGATTGGTCTTGATTTGCCTCCTTCGAATGGGACTCCTTCTGCTTCGACTGCTTGATTTGAAAAGAATCACTCTGGTCGAATCAGCTCTTTTAGGAACAGAAAAGGCAAGAATCTGGCCTTTAACTCAGGAATTAAATCCATAATCAGCATTTAATTATTTCTATATTTGCAAGGGAAACATGCCATTTTCTCATGTTCAGTGTACCTGGACATGTTTTTGAGTGCCCTCTTGATGGCTTTGTTAATAGGCCAATCGAAAGGATTTGTTAACAGGCCAATCGAAAGGTGATGTTCATGCTAATCGAAGGACATGGTTCACATGCGTGTCGAAGCTGCCTTGACACAATGCTAATCGAAGGGATCATTCAGAATACCAATCGAAGGGTCTTTAGAAATGCCAATCGAAGGCCTTGACATAATGCCAATCGAAAGGCTCATTCAGAATACCAATCGAAGTGCTTGTCCATGCCAATCGAAATGCTCCTTCAAAATACCAATCGAAGGGTCTTTCAGAATGCCAATCGAAGGGCTCCTTCAGAATACCAATCGAAGGGTCTTTCAGAATGCCAATCGAAGGGTCTTTCAGAATGCCAATCGAAGGCCTTGACATAATTCCAATCGAAAGGCTCATTCAGAATACCAATCGAAGTGCTTGTCCATGCCAATCAAAATGCTCCTTCAGAATACCAATTGAAGGGTCTTTCAGAATTCCAATCGAAGTGCTCCTTCAGAATACCAATCGAAAGGCTCCTTCAAAGTACCAATCGAAGGGCCTTTCAGAATGCCAATCGAAAGGTACTTAAAGCACCACTCAAAAATTTTCTTTTTCCTTAGGCAAGGGTTTCTGGTCAACCATGCAGGGGGAAGACTTTGGAAAACATGAGAGGGAAAATTTTGGGGTGCAACATACATGAAGGCACCTTCAGAACCCATTCCAGTGGACACACCATGGCTAAGATGATCCTACGGGCATGATATTACTGGTCCCTTATAAAAGCCGATTGTTATCAGCACTCTCGAACTTTTCATAAGTGCCAAACCTACGCTGATAAGGTGAATTTGCCTCCGGTCTCCTTAAACGTCTTGACAGCTTCGTGGCCCTTTGCAATGTGGGGCATCGACATGATCGGAGAAATCAGGCCTACTGCTTCCAATGGGCATCGCTTCATTCTAGTAGCCATTGATTACTTCACGAAGTGGGTTGAGGAGGCCTCTTTTGCTACAGTAACCAAGAACGGCGTGGCACGGTTTATCCAACATAATCTGATCTGTCTATATGGTGTGCGAGAGAGAATTATTACTGACAATGGTACGAATCTCAACAACACAATGATCACTGATCTCTGTAAACAGTTTAAGATACAACATCATAATTCATCTCCCTACCGGCTGAAGATGAATTGCGTTGTTGAAGCGGCTAACAAGAACATTAAGAAAAATGTACAAAAGATGATGGTGACATACAAAGACTGGCATGAGATGTTACCATATGCTCTTCATGGATATCGTACCTCAACACGGACGTCGACAGGGGCAACACCCTACTCATTGGTATATGGCATGGAAGTAGTCCTACCCATCAAAGTCTAGATCCCTTCTCTTAGGATTATGAAGGATGCAGGTTTGAACGAAGATGACTGGATCCAAACTCAACTTGATAAGCTAAATCTAATCGATGAGAAGAGACTTACTGCTATCTGTCATGGTCAGACGTATCAAAAGCGAATGATCAAGGCTTTTAACAAGAAAGTCAGACGTCAAGAATATCAAGTATGGGATCTAGTGATCAAGCGCATCATACTGCCGCAAGGTGATCCCAGGGGAAAATGGACTCCCGCATATGAAGGGCCATTTGTGGTTAAGAACATTTTCTCGGGCAGAGCTATGATTCTAACCACCATGGACAGTGACGACCTTCCTCACCCTATCAATGCAGACATAGTGAAAAGATACTACGCCTAATCAAAAGACCCGCTAGGTTGATTGGCCTAGGCAAAAATAAGGGCTTCTCGACGAACCAAAAGGGTCTGGGAAAAAATAAGGGATGAAAATGAAAAATCTGTACACCCGGCAAGTCGAAAACCTGAAAGGGCGGCTTGGGCAAAAAGGGTATCCCGGTGGGTTGAAAACCCAAAAGGGCAGTCCAGGAAAAAGTTAGGGATGTAAAGCGTATCACTATGTCTCATTGGATCATCTTGCGACCATACTTCGGTATCGACTATCAAGCTCGAACGACACCAATCATTCTGTTAAGCTTTCGGCCAAGTAGCAAAGTGATGAGACACTCAAAGACATAAGGGCAGTAGCAGAGTTGGAACTCATTGGGATTGTTGCACATAGTTGTTTTCTTTTACACAAATTGTATAGTTTCTATTTTTACGGCGGTGTTTTCTTACTAGAGCGTCAACCTCCTTGTACAAAAACACCTATTACAGGCCAACTTCAAAAAATCAATATAAAATCATTTTCACAAGAAACTTTGAGTTTTTTCTTTTCCTGTTTTATTTCGCAAGAAAGTCCAATGATTTATTCTTGACATATGCATTTGAACATGATTACTGCTCATGAATATTTACATAAGAAACAAAAAGACAATTACTCGTAATTCCAGAAACAGGGGAAAAAACAAGAAATGCCAAACTCGACAGTTACTCTGCCCAACAGGTACCGGGATAGAGTCAGCTTTGGAGCACAATCATCAGTACATACACTCCCTAAAGAGTAAAACTATCCAAAAGCATTGATGTTGGCTTTCCCGAAACAAGAAGTAATCTCTCCAGCCAGGGTCATTCAGAAACCTGACAGCTATATCCCCCAGCCAAATTTCATAATTGCGGGCGGATCAGTAAATTTCATCCCCCAAGCAGAGTTTATTTCTCTGGATACAGAAGCTCAATCCCCGATAGAGCTCTTTACTTCAGCTACAAAAATCCACTTTCTATGTTTGTTCCCCGCAGAGTTTATTCTCAAGAAGAATCTCTTTCTGACAAGATATTCATAAACCTCCAACAGCAGTCAGGGATTTATTTTCCCAGAACCGGACATACTTTCGATAGCATTTCATGTACATACATCATGACATGCGCATGCATATCATATACAAAATAATCTCATTTATTTTGAGAACATCATCTCATCATGCATTTCATACATCGCATATAATTAACCCTGTTACCTTTTCAGAAAAGACGCTTATCTTCGGCAATTCCAGTAGTTATACATATTACATTTGCAGACAACTTATGGAAAGTCAGTTCCTGAAATCAAACGGGTCAGCTAATCTACGTGATCAAACGAAGTAACCCTACTTTCCAGGTTCCTTCCCATAAGCCTTACTATCCAGGATTTCATCTCGAAGTAACCCTACTATTCAGGTTCCTTCCCATAAGCCCTACTATCCAGGCTTTCATCCCGAGGTAACCCTACGACCCAGGTTCCTTCCCATAAGCCCTACCATATAGGCTCTCACCTTGAGGTAACCCTGCTATCCAGGTTCCTTCTCATAGCCCTACTATCCAGGCTCTCATCCCAAGCAACCCTACGACCCAGGTTCCTTCCCATATGCCCTACTATCCAAGCTTTCATCTCGAAGTAACCCTTCTATCCAGGTTGCTTCTCATAGCCCTACTATCTAGGATCTCATCCCGAAGCAACCCTACGATCCAGGTTCCTTCTCATGGCTCTACTATCCAAGCTCTCATCCCGAAGAAACCCTACTATCCAAGTTCCTTTTCACAGCCCTACTATCCAGGATCTCATCCCGAAGTAACCCTACTATCCAGGTTCCTTCTCACAGCCCTACTACCCAGGCTCTCATCCCGAGGTAACCCTACGACCCAGGTTCCTTCCCATAAGCCCTACCATCCAGGCTTTCACCCCTAAGTAACCCTACTATCCAGGTTCCTTCTTATAGCCCTACTATCCAGACTTTCACCTCGGAGTAACCCTATGACCCAGGTCCCTTCTCATAACCTCACCATCCAGGTTTCTTCTCTCTTATCTCCAGACAACAGTTTTCAACACTGTAAGCCGTGGACCCGACCATATACGACCAATTTCACATTCCCCTAGTAAGTCGCTATTCAACCTGGACCCTGACCAAATATGCAGTTCACTTCCGCTTCTTCAATCAGGAGTTAATTCCCCAGTAGAGTAGTGGACAGTCGAAGCTCCTATACTCTATCTCCCAGGACATAAATCAACACCCTCCAGCGAAGTCCTCCTCAATGGCAGGTACAGGAATTTCTGCAAAGGAATCTTTCATGCAACCAATATATTTTCTGGATGGCATCGTTAAGCCCTTATCCTACGATTCTCTACCGAATTCCAAATGGCATCTGTAAGCCCATTTCCGATATCACCAATCAAGTATTACTTCATGCGAGTGCAAATTTCTTGGCACTTTAATGTTCAATCCTCTTCTACCTTCAGATCATGAAAGGAAGACCGACCAATCTACATCCTTAGGTTTAAGAAGGTTGAACAGGGGCAGCTGTTGTGCCCCAAAATATACCCTCCCATTTTACTCAAAACATATTCATTGAAATCCTCAACTTGCTCAAAGATGCCCAAGAACTAACCAGACAAATGCTCTCCTAAGACAATAAACCTCCAACTAGGGTTTCCATTTTCATCAAGAGGGGTGAACTCCAAAGGTCTAAAATCTTTTCCATGGTCTTAATATGTTCTCAAGACCATCTATGTCAAGTTTCATGCCTTGCACAAGAAGTTTGCTCAGTCAATTGCTCAGATGCTTGAGAATCGACTGTATTAGGTCAAAAGTCAATTGTGGCATACATACAGTCAAACTTCAAAACTTTTGGTCAACATCAAAATTTTGAAGTGATATTTATCATTTTATCAAGGGTTGATCATGATTCCTCAAGAAATTCTCCTAACTCATTAAAACTCAAAAGTTGCTAAATTAGGGTTTCTCAGGAAAAGTCAACCAAACTTTGACCAAGCATAACTTTCTCATACTTTATCATAAATTTCTCATCCAAATCTCATTTAGAAGGGAATCCAATTCCCTACAACTCATCTTCATCCCTCAAGTTCAAGAAATGCACCCATCAAAAGATATGAATTTCTACATTATAGGTCCTTTTGAAAAGTCAACAAAAACACCTTTTGGGTCAAAGTTTATTACATGAACATGGTAGACCCAATTGAGATGAGACAAAAAGTGTTGTTTAGGGGACATCTTAAGCTTTCTAAAAAGTCCAAGAACACCTTCTTAGGGTCAAAATTGAGAGAGATATGCATTGTCAAAATTGGCCATTTTTTTGAAATTTGCGCAAAGTCAACAATGCCCAAAATTACATTTTGTCCACATGGGCCCATCTTTTCAAGATTGAATCTAAATCCTAGCATGGACCACGACCTATGGGACTCTCCATGATTTATTTATTTGTTTATTTAATTTATTTTGATTTTTATTCATTTAAAAATCAAATAAAATCAAATAAATCTAAATAAATCATATGAGTTTGTGATACGGTGGGAGAACTGACTTGAGGGTTTTGCAATTGATTGAAAATGTCGCGGTTAGAAAGAGTCGCCACCGACTTTTCTTTTATCCAAAAGGAAAGGTGAAAAACCACAGGAAATACCTTTGAGATTGTTTCTTGAGTTCGGGGGGTAGATTATGAAAAGGGAAGGTATTAACACCCTTTTCATCCATGGTTTTCCATGGGATCTTAGTTACTTACTATATCACTTGCTTTTGTTGTTTTAAAATTTGTTTGGTGTGGTTTTGAAAGTATTTTGTAAAAGAGGCCATTCGTTTAGGCAACTTTTGTAATGATTCTCGTTCGTACGAATGTATACAAAGATGTTTGTCTTTTTGAAAATGTTTTTGATGTTTGTAAAATGTTTGAAATATGTGTGTTTGTTTTGGAAAATAGAAAGGATAGTTGTTTGAAAATAGAGCAAGTAACTAGAAGCAATCTACCTACTCAAATGTCTTTCTTATGCATTTTCTATTCCTTTGACATTGTTGTCTTACCATTGATTCGATAAGCAACCCTATCTTTGGATGTAAACAGGACAGTCGTGGGTCATCGTATAACCATGATTAGCAATATTGCAAAGTATCTTAGCATTTTGAGGGACCAAGATCATTTTGTAAGGCAACTTTGAATAGCGTCATCGAGAGACTATGATCTTATATTTGTTTGTTTTGCCAAGATACTTCGCATGCGTAATATGGCCATTTTTGTACAAGGCAACCAAGTGGAGAAACCCGAAGGGTGCTTGTGTGCAAGTGTGTTATTTTCATGCTTTGGTTTTGTCTTGGATTAGGGTTTTCTATTTGCTTTGTTTTGATCTTACCATACAAACCCTAATTACTAACATGGAATGTAAAGCGGTAAATTGCATAATGTAAAAATTACTAAGCTATTACAACAATTTTTGGGAGGGGGGAATACAAATTTGAATGGGGATTTGCAAGAATGTAATTCTAAATAAGCTATTACAACCAAATCGAATTTATACGAATATTAGAATAAACAAATATAATATTTAAATATGCAATATTATGTACATGCAAGAAAAATATTTGTTTTATTTTTTATGGGAAAAGGAATTTTAACCTAATCCTAAAAATATAAGGAAAAGAAATTATTTCTTAAAAAAAGGGTTAACCCTAATTTCTAGTTTGAAATAAAATAAGGTTCTTATGAATTATTTTTTTGTGTATTCTTTGTATTAAAAATAATAAATAATATTGTATGAAAATATTTAGTTTTTATATGTTAAAATAAATATTTATAAATATATATAAAAATATAAAAGAAAAGATAAAAATATATCTAAATTTATTTTTACAAATTTATTTAAGAAAGATAGTTAGTATATTGAAGATAAAATATATTTTTTATGTGAAAAATAAAATAAAAATTCAATATTATCATATTTATATTTTTCATGATTTTTATGTATTAAAGAAAATATTAATCAATAAAAACGAAAACAAAAATAAATAAATAAAATATATGAAAATAGTTGGGCCAGGGGGGTATCCTGAGAAATCAAGTGGTGAATGTTAGAAAAAAAAAACACAAAGCCCAGCGTGGAGGCCCAAACCTACAAAATAACAAAAACTAAAGAATGGAAAATGTGAAAAAACAAAAGGTAGCGCCAAGGTTCGAACCCAGGACCTGGGCCTCACCAGCGCGCTACCTTGCCACTGGGGTGGCTATACATCCGTTGATTTATGTGAAACAAAAACAATATAACACAAACAATGTCCTTGCCCTGTACTTCATCTTCTTCCTCAAGCTGGCCAGAAGCTCTGTAACTTTCTCATCTCTCAATAAAAATGAAAACTGATAACATGAATGTTGTAGCATTTTGTCTCACGATTCTAACCATGTAAGTTATGTAAGCCAACAATCAAAGATCAAAACAAATTTTAAAAGCCCTAAATTTAAACCTAATTTTTTTAGGAACTTCAAGTTCAAAATTCTCTCAACTCAGGCCAAATAAATGCAAGATATATATATATATATATATATATATATATATATATATATATATATATATATATATATATATATATATATATATATATATATATATATATATATATATGTACAACTTCGTAGCAATGAGGTCTACATTGTTTATTCACAAATCGTGGTCAATGGATGCTTGTATGAAGAGATAGAAGTTGAGATTTTTACCTCTTTCAGTTGAAATCATGAATGGAGTTTGAGTGAGTTTTATGGAGGCTTGATGATTGCTTGAGCTTGCTTGAACCTCCCTGAGTATGTTCCAACCCTTACCTTACTTTGAAAGTGTCTGAAACTCTCTATCCAAGTCAACCTGCAAGCTTTGAAAACAAAAATGACAGATGATGGAGAAGGAGTTACAATGTAGGAATGATGGTCTAGATCACTTAGATATCAAGTAGGTAAAGTGTTTTGATGATTGAAACTTGAAACGCACGAGCCAAATGATGGATTGCTATGCTTATGAAAAAACTGCAAGTTTTGACAATTTTTTGGTGATATGGAGTGTTTTTTTGTTTTAGGCTCTTAGAAATTGTGTTTCTAGTTGTAATGTCTTTGTGTATTAGTATGGGATAGGTTTCAAGTCAGCTCTCCAAAAGATTTGTGAGTTCTAGCCTTTTGGCACACTTCCTTGCTTTTGAAGCAAAGTGAAGGGACAAGTCTTCACATGCTTGTACTGGCTTGCTTAGGGTTGGTATATGCTCTATACAAGTCGCCTTAGGCCTGGAGGGCTTGTGTGTGCAGAGAGGACATGTCCAATGCTCAAGATTTGTAAAGTTGCAAAAGTGAACCTTTTCCAAAATGGCAATGGCAACTTTGTGCCATTTATGGAATTACAACTTGGATAAAGATTCTAGGGCTTGGATTAAAGCTTTGTCAACTGAACAAGCATTAAATTATGGAGTAAGGAACAAGTTTGGGACCTGTAAAGCATGGATTAGGCAGCATAGGTACTGATTTGAATTTTGTTCTTCATGAAATGACTTGAATTCAAAGTGAGAAATTTCCAACTTCATCTCTTCGATTATCCCTACTCAAAAATGATCTTGAGGAGTTCTTGGACCTTTTGGAAAGCTTGAAATGTGAATTACAACTCATATTTGAAATTAATTTCAAGACTCCTCTTGGAACTAGGAGAAAAATTTCCATGAAGTTGGGTCCAAAACCTGCCTAAATTAGGGCAAAATTTCACTAAGTTATTTTAGTTCATGAGCATGTATTCATAAAATTATATTTTGAGATCCAAGCATCTTTAGGGAAAAGTGTGTGAGGAAAAGTTGTATATTTCATGGAGGTCTACAACTTTCATGTTGGGAACTTTCCTTGAATCATCTTGTATCATTGTGAAAAAATGGCTTAAAGTTGAGAAAAAATAAGAAATTTTCTATACTTAGAAAAATTTCTAAGTTAAGAAAATTTCCAATTTTAAAACCTAATCTTCAATCCTTGATTTCTTGATGAACAAGTTTCACATTTTGACATGTTTTGATGAATTGTGACCCTTGGCACTTGATTTTGACCAAAAAGTCAAAGTTTGACTTTTCAGTGTATAATTCACTTTTGATCAGTTGACTGCAAATTTCATCTGTTAACCCAATGAATTTGCAATGTTTTGAACCATGTACTTAGGTAAAGATGATGCAAATGAACCCTTGAAATCATGCTTCAACTCAAATGGTCATTTTCTAGGTCAAAAATCAGAAATTGCCATTCCTCAGTCAAAACCCTAATTTTCACCATTTTGCCCTTTTGATGATTTGATCAAATTTCTTGAGGAATTGTGATTCAAAATTGATCAAATGATACATATGAGTCTAGAATGTTGAGGTGGATCAAAAATTATTAAGTTTGACTGTTAATTGGCTATGGTTGACTTTTTCCCCAACACAGTTGATTTTTAGGTCAATTGTCCAATTGACTGATCAAAAATGTGGTTCAAGGCTTGAAACTTTTTCATGAGTAATATTAGGTGTCCATAATGATGTTTGAAAGTCATATGAAGAATTGATAGTCCAAGCATCCTTGTGAAAACTCAAACCCTAATTTTGGGTCATCAGTGCAATATGAGATGTCTTGAGCTGATCAAACCCTAATCCAGTCTTGAGTCAAAGAGATCTTGTGAGAAAAGTCTTGACAAATGATAGGGCAAATTTTGGGGTACAACAACTGCCCCTGTTCAATATTCTTAAACCTGAGGAGTTAGATTGGCGAGCTTTGCCATTTGTGACTCGAAGGTGAAAGATGATTGGATACTAGAGTACCCATAAATTTGCACTCGACGATGTGTAGTTAAGGGAATGGGCTTAAAGATGCCATTAGGAGAAGTAATAAAATCTTGTTGGAGATGGGCTTGTAGATGCCATCCAAGAATGTTTGTTGAGCTGTAAGTTGTAAGCCCAAAGAATGAGTATCAGAATGGCGTCTGTGTCTAGAGCATATCCGTACTGTATCTGAAGTCTGGATTTGAATGAGTATCAGAATGGCATCCGTGTTTGGAGCATCTCTGTAATGTATCTGAAGTCTGAATTTGAATGAGTATCAGAATAGCATCCGTGTTTGGAGCGTATCTGTACTGTATCTGAACTTGAAATCTGAATGAGTATCAGAATGGCATCCGTGTCTGGAGCGTATCTGAACTATATCCTGATTGCATATTGTTAATGGTAGCTGTTAATCTTATCTTGAAAAGGGTAAAATGTTAGCTGAAACACAAAGTTATGTTGCATGAAATGTATGATGCAATGTATTTGCTTTATCAATGTTTATGATATATGGATGTAATGTATGCGCTTGTAATCTGATTTACTGTATTGCTGTTTGATTGAGGAAAATAAATCCTTGAAAGCTGCTGAGGATATGTTGAAATTTCATGTCTTGAAGTTGAAGTACTGACAAACTCTTGTTGAGAGAAGTAAATTCTGTTGTGAGGGTAACACCATGATCTGCTTGAGGAATCCCGAGAAATTTGACGATTTCTACTGGGGATTAATAATTTGAAGTTTTAGTTCCGCTGGGGATCTAAATGACATACTGTGGGGATTGCTTATGGATTAGCCTATAGACTTTTTCCTGTTCTTTCAACCTATCAGTAATTATCTTTCCTATTTTGTTTATTTGTAAACAATAATTATGTTCAAATGCATATGTTCATCAATGAATCATTGGACGTTTTTACAAACAAAACACAAGAGTAAAGAAAAAGACAAATGGTTTTTGTACTTTCAAAGAGATAACTTTGTATTAACTTTGAATAAATATTTTGTACAAAGGAGACAAACATTCTAGTAAGAGAATGGTGCCATAAAATAAGAAGAGTTTATACAAAGAAAGATAACTATGTGTAATAATCCTATGGGGTTCCCATTCTGCTATATCCGAATATCTTGTCTACTTGTTGCTTCGTCCGAAGATGATTGAATTAATCAGAAACTACGAGTTTGCCAGTGGAAGTCAAATGTTGTCCGTTAAGTGATCCGACGGGACATAGTCATATGCTTTAGTTCCACAACTTTTTCCTGGACCGCCCTTTCGGGTTTTCAGTCAATCGGGAAACCCTTTTTTGCCCTAGTCACCCTTTCGGGTTTTCAACTTGTCGGGTGTACAGATTTTTTTTTATTTTATCCCTAATTTTTGCCCAAACCTTTTTGGTTTTCCGGGATTCCCTTGTTTTTCCTAGGTGTGTCAACTTAGCGGGTCACTAATGCGTAGTATCTTTTGACTATGTCTGCATTCGCAGGGTGTGGCAGGTCGTCGCCATCCATGGTGGTCAAAATCATTGCCCCACTGGAGAATATATTTTTGATTACAAATGGTCCTTCATAGGTAGGAGTCCATTTTCCCCTGGGATCACTTTGTGGCAGATTGATACGTTTGATCACTAGATCCCCAACTTGATATACTTGGTGTCTGACTTTCTTGTTGAAGGCTTTGATCATCCGTTTTTGATACATTTGACCATGGCAAACAGCAGTAAGTCTCTTTTCATCGATTAAGTTCAGTTGATCAAGTCGAGTTTGGATCCAATCGTCTTCATTCAACCCTGCATCCTTCATAATCCTTAGAGAGGGGATCTGAACCTCAATAGGTAAGACAACCTCCATACCATAAACCAAAGAATAGGGTGTTTCTCCGATTGATGTGTGAGCCAGGGTATGATACTCGTGGAGAGCAAATGGTAGCATCTCATGCCAGTCTTTGTATGTGACTGTCATTTTTTGTATGATCTTTTTAATGTTTTTATTTGAAGCCTCGACAGCACCATTCATCTTTGGCCCATAGGGGGAAGAATTGTGATGCTGAATCTTGAATTGCTCGCACAAGGCGGTGATCATATTATTGTTAAGATTTGTACCATTGTTAGTGATGATCCTTTATAGGATACCGTAACGGCAAATGAGATTTTGCTTGATGAAGCGGGCAATAACATTCTTAGTAACGGAAGCGAAGGAAGCTGCTTCGACCCACTTTGTAAATAGTCAATGGCCACTAGGATGAAGCGGTGTCCATTGGAGGCTGTAGGCTTGATCTCCCCAATCATATCAATTCCGCACATAGTAAAGGGCCAAGGAGCCGTCAAGACATTCAGAGGAACCGGAAGTACGTGCACCCTGTCAGCATAAATTTGACACTTATGACAAATTCTCGAGTGTTGATGGCAATCTTCTTCCATGATAGACCAATAATAACCTGCCTGTAGGATTTTCTTCCCCATCGTATGCCCACTGGAGTGAGTGCCAAAAGTACCTTCGTGTAATTCAACCATAATCTTTTCCGCCTCAATCTTATCCATACAACAGAGCAGAATGGAGTCATGATTGCGTTTGTACAAGATGCCATTACTCAGGAAGAACATAGCAGAGAATCTCCTTAAGAACTTTTTATCATTGATTGAAGCTCCTTCTGGATATTCTTGAGCCTCGAGATACCTCTTGACTTCATGAAACCAAGGCTGGTCCACTACCTCTTCAGTATTAATCTCGTGACAATGTGCTGGTTCATTCATTCGTTCGATGGTGATCTGGGGAGCCTTGTTATCCCAATTAAGTTTAAACATAGATTACATTGTGGCTAGAGCGTCTGCTAGCTGATTTTCTTCTCGCGGGAAATGCTCGAAGGTAATCTCCTCAAAATGTGGTAGCAATGTCAAAACATGTTCTTTGTAAGGGATAAGATTTGGGTGTTTAGTTTCCCATTCCCCTTTGATCTGACTGATGACCAAAGCTGAATCTCCAAAAACATCTAAAGATTTGATTCCCAAGTCTATGGCAGCCTTGAGACCAAAGATGCATGCTTCGTATTCCGCCATGTTGTTCGTACAGTTGAAGCAAAGTCTGGAAGTAAAGGGAGTATGACACCCTTCTAGAGATATGATTACAGCGCTGATACCATTACCAAGTGCATTGGATGCCCCATCAAAGAACAGGTTCCATCGGGATCCTTGTTCAAGTCCGTCATATGGCCTAGTTCCTTCATAGTTGTCTAATGTCATGATGTCTTCATCCGGGAATTCAAACTTCATGGACTGATAATCTTCTATTGCTTGCTGAACAAGATGATCAGCTAGCATACCGCCCTTTATAGCTTTCTGGGTAGTATACTGTATGTCATATTCTGTTAGGATCATCTGCCATCTAGCTATCCTCCCAGACAGAGCAGGCTTCTCGAAGATGTACTTTATCGGATACATCTTAGATATCAACAAGGTAGTATGAGTCAACATATACTGTCTTAGCCGGCGAGCAGCCCATGCCAGAGTGCAACAAGTTTTCTCGAGCAGTGAATATCTGGTTTCACAGTCGATAAACATTTTGCTCAGGTAGTAAATAACGTGATCTTTTCAGCCAGACTCGTCATGTTGCCCCAATACACACCCCATTGAGTTTTCTAAAACAGCCAGATACATGATCAGTGGTCTTCCCTCGACTGGTGGCATCAAAATAGGAGGATCTTGTAGGTACTCTTTGATTTTGTCAAAAGTAGTCTGGCATTCATCATTCCATTTGACTATTTGATCTTTCTTCAATAGTTTGAAGATTGGCTCACAAGTAGCTGTTAGGTGAGAAATGAATCTGGCAATATAGTTCAGGTGTCCCAAGAATCCTCTGACTTCCTTCTCAGTACGAGGAGCATGCATTTCTTGTATTGCTTTAACCTTGGCAGGATCGACCTGAATGCCTTTATTACTGACGACAAAACCTAAAAGTTTACCGGACCGTACTCCGAATGTGCACTTGTTTGGGTTCAGCCTTAGTTTATACTTCTTCAACCTCTCAAACAACTTTTGCAAGTGATCCAAGTGCTCTTCTTCTGTTTGTGATCGGGCTATCATATCGTCTACGTAGACCTCTATCTCATGATGTATCATGTCATGAAACAAAGCTACCATGGCGCGCTGATAGGTTGCCCCAGCATTCTTCAGTCTGAATGGCATCACTTTGTAGCAGAATGTGCCCCACTGTGTGACAAATGTTGTTTTCTCCATGTCCTCAAGTGCCATTTTGATTCGGTTACAACCTGAGAATCCGTCCATGAAGCAAAACACTTTGTGCTGGGCCATATTGTCAACCAGGATATCAATGTGGGGGAGTGGAAAATCATCTTTAGGGATGGCCCTATTTAAATATCTATAGTCCATGAGCATTCGTACTTTGTCGTCCTTTTTAGGCACGGGAAAAATGTTGGTAACCCATTGAGGATAGGAAGTGACGACCAAGAATCAAGCATTGAACTGTTTCATGACTTCCGCTTTGATCTTCTCCGACATGCCAGGCCTCATGTGGCGGACTTTTTGTTTTACTGGTGGACAGTCTTCTCTTGTTGGCAAACAATGTACCACTATGTCTGTATCAATTCCTGGCATGTCTTCATATGACCAGGAAAAGATCTCAACATAATGATGCAACAGCTGAATCAGACGCTCCTTGACACTGGGATCCAGATTGGCCCCCACCTTGACCTCTCTTTTATCCTCCTTGGTACCCAAGTTGATTGTATCCACCGGTTCCTCATGAGGTTGAATATCTCTTTCTTCTTATTGTAGTAGTCTGGCCAATTCCCCTGGTACTTCACAATCTTCCTCACCTTCGTCTCTGGCTTGGTAGATTAGATCCTTAGAATTACAAAAGGCCAAAGCAGTATCGTTATCCATGGGATCCGGAATGGAGGGGTACCTGTATTTGTGAGTATGGGTGTGTGTAAGGGTATAGCCATCTTTAAACAATAAAATGTAAAAGAAAGACAATGAGCATAAAATTTTGTATGCAAAAAACGTCCATGATTCATTGAATGTCATATAAAGATGAAATAAAAACCCTTACAAATAGACCACTGTGCCTCGGGCAAGACACAAGGTTTTAAATGTGCGAATTGTTTGTGAATATTACAAGTCCAACAGAAATGTAAAAGATAAATTACTGAGAGATGAAAGTTATTGGGACAAAGTCTCTAGCTTCCCAATCCTCTAAGCTGCAATCCTCTTCACCATCTTCCACTGCATTTACCTCGCGGTTGCTAATTGTGATACGGTGGGAAGAACTGACTGTTTTTTGAAATGCTGGTTTGCGTTTTGCGTTTGTGTTTGCAAAATTTCGCGGTAAGCAAGAGTCGCCACCGACTTTTATTTTATCCAACAAGGAAAGGAAAAAAGCACAGAAAAATTCCTTTTTCGAGATATTTCTTGGGTTCGGGGGGTAGATTATAGAAAGGGAAGGTATTAACACCCTTTCTATCAGTGGTTATCCACGGGCTCTTAGGTACTTGCTCATTGTTTTCAAAATTGTTTTCTTTGTGCTTGTGGGTTTGAAAAAGTTTTTGTTTATAACTTCGAATTAACTCTTGCTTCTGTCCTCAAGAGTGTAATGAAGTGTTTTGAAAACTTGTTCGAAAAGGAGTGTAAGTGTGAAAAAGTTTTGTTTTGAAAGAGCAAGTATCTAAGAACTATCTACCTACTCGAAAAAGGAATCGTTCTATGCTAATTTCCTTTACACAATGCTATCCCACTATTAATGAGTAGGTAGCACCGTTGTTGGAGTTTGAGGGTCAATTCGAATGAGGGACATACGGTCACTAAAGCAATGTTAGGACGCCTTAGCGGTAACCCTAATGTCTTAGATTATTTGTTTGAGGCAACAATATCTGAGGCAACCATTTCGAGGCAACTATGATCTTTTAGACAAGAGGGCGACCTCTAAAACAACCTATACTTAATGACCGTGTACGAAGGCAACCAAGTGGGGTGTACCCTAAGAGTGCGCATGTGCGAGTGTGTTGATTTCAGTTATTTTTATCTTTGCACATGTTAAGGGTGATTACTTTGATTTTAAGATTAAACATTCAGTCTTGTCATGCAAACCCTATTATCAAACATCCAGCACTTATAATTAGCAGAATTTAAAGTGCGGAAATTAAATTACAAGGCGTCAGGTATTTACATCGCCAAAAGCAACCCTTTGAAAATAAAATAAAGCGGTAAAAATAAATAAAAGGTCCTAATTATCTATTACATACCGGGAGCAGATACATCAATATGGAAAAAAATAAATGAAGTGCGCGAGAAATTAAATCGAGTGCGAGTTTAGGGTTTTGACCCTTTTGATTAAAGAAAATGTTTTTTTGTTGTTTTTATTTAAGAAAATAAATTAATCCAAAAATTTAAATGCTAAATTGATTATTAAATTAATTAAATGAATAAAAAAAATAATAAATGGCATATTTTTGGATTTTTTGATATTTTAACAAAAAAAATAAAAATATGATTAAATGAATTAAAACCTAATGAACTCTAATTAATTTTATTTATTTACAAAAATAAATTAAGATTATTCTAGAATTTAAAACCTATTTAATTAATTAAAATTTATTAAAGAAAAATAAAGTTCTGAATTTTTATTTGGACAAAAAATGTGTTTTGATGATTTTTGATAAAAAAGAAAATTTGTTATTGGTTAGTAAATTAATTAAGCAAAATAAAATAATTAAATTAAATAAATAAATATAAGAGAAAGAAGGAATTGGGCCTTTTTTTGGAGGGTGCATAAAGTATTTTTGTTGGCCCATTAAGCTGATCCATGTGGACTTTTTGCAATCCAGTGCATTTGCGTTGACTGATTCCATGGTGTACCTCCACTGCTTGACCACCAGATCTGGCCATCTGGCGCTTTGATAATGAACGTCCATGGTGGAAATCTGGCCCATGTATGCACATGATTACTTGAAAGAAATTGGAAAAATGCAAATTGCTGGAGGCAGGGATCGAACCCCTGACCTCTGGCCTTTGGGTCTTTAAGCGCTTATGTGGCCACCACTGGGGCGTGTTGTTTCAATTGTTATAATAATAATAACATAATGTAATATATAAAAACAAAAATCAATTTCCATAAAATAAAAAAAAAATGCGCGTTATTTGAATAGTCCAATGGGGACGTAACACGTATTGTCCCTGACCTCCCAATTGTGGCTAAAAAACAGAATACCTATACCAACGGACAAAGGTCTGTCACTATAAAGTTTCCCACCTTCAAAATCTCGCACAAGCCATAAAAATGGTTTCTAAGACCAGGGTTGAGTTCGTCTCAACCTCCTGGATGCAACCATTCCCATATCTGGGGCCAATTATCCCTGAAACAAGAAACCCCAAAAACAAGAACAAAACCCTAATAATGGTGGATTTTGCTACAGGTTAGATAAACAAAACCAAATGATGCCAAAAGCTTGTAAATGATGTGGTGATTCAGAATATGTTATCAATTCATATCAACCATGCTTAAATTGAGAAATACGAAATCAAGAACAGGACCATGTTACAAATGACTTACAGTGTGTATGAGGGTCTGAAAACGCGTGGTTTGGATTGGGTTAGCTTATGGAGATGGCCAGGAAACGAATGAGATACTTGCCAAGCCCTGAAACGACCTCTAACCTTGATTTCGATCCCTCACTTTTTCCTTGTTTTTGCAAGTTTTGTTCTGCCTCCAGAATTGCTCTCTAACCCTGATTCTTGTGTGTTTCGCTTGCTTATGTAATGTGCAATACATTAGGGTAGCATTTGTTGTTCAAATCTCCCTCTATAAATGATTGAATATTGGATTTGATTCTCCATTAAAACCTTCCAAAATTGGCTTGATTTGGATCTTTTTGTGCATACAAGCTTTGATTCGAGTTTGATGATGTACTAGCTGTCCATTGAAACCTGAAATCATTAAAAGATCTTTGGTTATCAATATCTTTGATTTTATGTGATTTTATTTAATTTAAAATGAATTAATTCATATAAAAATCAAATTAAATAATAAAAATAAGATATGGACACATAGCCAAGGCTAGAGCACGTGGGCAATAAGGAAAATTTGATGTTTTGGGGATAGTTGACTTTTGGCAATTTTGCAAAAAAGTCCAACTTCAACAATGCATAACATTTTCAATTTTGAACATTTGGAGGCGTTCTTGGACTTTTTAGAAATCTTGAGATGTCCTCTAACCAACCCTTTTGGTCTCATCGCATTCTGATATTCAATGCTCAAGTTAGAAGCTTTGACAAAAAAAGTGTTTTTGTTGACTTTCAAAAATGACCTATAATCTCCAAATTCATAACTTCTTGTGAGTGCATATTTTGATTTTGGGATATGAATATGGATTGTAGGGAATTTCATCCTATTCAAAATGAGCTTTGGATGGGTCATTTCTCATAAAGTATGAGAACGTTATGCTTGGTCAAAGTTGAGTTGACTTTTCCTACAAAACCCTAATTTAGCAACTTTTGAATCTTGATGAATTGTGAGCAATCCTTGATGAATCATGATAAACCATTGATCAAATGAAATATACTTCAAAATGAGAATGTTGACAAAAAATCTTGAAGTTTGACTGTATATAGGTCACAGTTGACTTTTGCCCTAACACAGTCGATTTTTGGACCTTTGAGCAATTGAATGGGCAAACTTCCTCTGCAAGGCTTGAAATTTGACATGGATGATCTTGAGAACATATTAGGACATTGGTGAGCACTTTGGGTCATATGGACTCAAGGATCTTGATGCAACACAAAACCCTAATTTGGGGTAGACTGCCTTAGGAGAGAGCTTGTCTGACCAATTCTTGAGAAACCTTGAGCAACTTGGAGATTTTTCTTGCAATGTTTTGAGAAATATGGGAGGGAAAATTTTGGGGTACAACAGCTGCCCATGTTAAATCTTCTTAAACCTGAGGATGTAGATTGGCTTTCATGCCTTTCGTGATCCGAAGGTGGAAGATGATTGAACACTAGAGTGCCCGAAAATTTGCACTCGCATGAAGTGGTATCAGCCTTGTGATGTCGGGAATGGGCTTACAGATGCCATTTGGAGATTGCTAACAGGAGGATGGGCTTAAAGATGCCATCTGAAGGAGTGTTGATCGCATAAGAGATTCCTTAGCGAGAGTTTGTATACCTGTTGTTGTAGAAGATTCTGCTGGGGAAGTTTAATTTTGTTGAGATTTAGGAACTTACCTGTACTTCAATTAAGAGAACATCTCTGCTGAGTTTTAAGAACTTGTCTGTAATTCAACTGGGGGGGGGGGGGGGAAACATCTTCTTCGAGATTTAAGAACTCGCCCGTAATTCAACTGAGAAAACTTCTCTGCTGAGATTTAGGAACTTGTCTGTAATTCAACGGAGGAACTTTGTCGAGATTTAGGACCTTGTCTATAATTCAACGGAGAAAAACTCTGTTGAGATTTAAGAATTGGTCAGTAATTCGACTTGAGGGAAACATCTTCATTGAGATTTAAGAACTCGCCTGTAATTCAACTGAGAAAACTCTGTTGAGATTTAGGAACTCGTCTGTAATTCGACGGAGGAACTTTGTCGAGATTTAGGACCTTGTCTGTAATTCAACTGAGAAAAACTCTGTTGAGATTTAAGAACTTGTCAGTAATTCGACTTGGAGGGAAACATCTTCATCGAGATTTAAGAAATCGCCCGTAATTCAACTGAGAAAACTTCTCTGCTGAGTTTTAGGAACTCGTCTGTAATTTAACGGAGGAACTTTGTCGAGATTTAAGACCTTGTCTGTAATTCAACTGAGGAAAACTTTGTGGAGATTTAAGAACTCGTCAGTAATTCGACTGGGGAAACATCTTCATCGAGATTTAAGAACTCTCCCGTAATGCAACTGAGAAAAATCTGCTGAGATTTAGGCACTCGTCTGTAAGTCTACGGAGGAACTTTGTCGAGATTTAGGACCTTGTCTGTAATTCAACTGAGAAAAACTCTGTTGAGATTTAAGAACTTGTCAGTAATTTGACTTGAAGGAAACATATTTATCGAGATTTAAGAACTCGCCCGTAATTCAACTGAGAAAACTTCTCTGCTGAGATTTAGGTACCTGTCTGTAATTCAACAGAGGAACATTGTCGAGATTTAGGACCTTGTCTGTAATTCAACTGAGAAAAACTGTTGATATATAAGAACTCGTCAGTAATTCGACTTGGAGGGAAACATCTTCATCTATATTTAAGAACTCGCCCGTAATTCAACTGAGAAAACTTCTCTGCTGAGTTTTAGGAACTCGTCTGTAATTCAACAGAGGAACTTTGTCGAGATTTAGGACCTTGTCTGTAATTCAACTGAGGAAAACTCTGTTGAGATTTAAGAACTTGTCAGTAATTCGATTGGAGGGAAACATCTTCATCGAGATTTAAAAACTCGTCTGTAATTCAACTGAGAAAACTCTGCTGAGATTTAGGAACTCGTCTGTAATTCGACGGAGGAATTTTGTCGAGATTTAGGACCTTGTCTGTAATTCAACTGAGAAAAACTCTATTGAGATTTAAGAACTCGTCAGTAATTTGACTGGGGAAAAATCTTCATCGATATTTAAGAACTCGCCCGTAATTCTACTGAGAAAACTCTGCTGAGATTTAGGAACTCGTCTGTAATTCGACGGAGGAACTTTGTCGAGATTTAGGACCTTGTCTGTAATTCAACTGAGAAAAACTCTGTTGAGATTTAAGAACTAGTCAGTAATTCGACTTGGAGGGAAACATCTTCATCGAGATTTAAGAACTCGCCCGTAATTTAACTAAGAAAACTTCTCTGCTGAGTTTTAGGAACTCGTCTGTAATTCAACGGAGGAACTTTGTCGAGATTTAGGACCTTGTTTGTAATTCAACTGAGGAAAACTCTGTTGATATTTAAGAACTTGTCAGTAATTCGACTGGAGGGAAACATCTTCATCGAGATTTAAGAACTCGCCCGTAATTCAACTGAGAAAACTTTGCTGAGATTTAGGAACTCGTCTGTAATTCGACGGAGGAACTTTGTCGAGATTTAGGACCTTGTCTGTAATTCAACTGAGAAAAACTCTGTTGAGATTTAAGAACTCGTCAGTAATTCGACTGGGGAAACATCTTCAGATGGGGATTTGCCCCTGGCTATCTGGCATCTTTGAGAGATTCCTTGAATCTTGACTTGACTTCCCCAGATGATGGACAAGGACCATGTCGTGCCCCTCGGTTGGAGGTACTTTTCCACTTGAGGTGATCCTTTTTATTGAGAAGGTTTTTTGTTCACTAGATATTCGACGTGCGAATTTCTCTGCTGTTGAACGAATAGTCATATGCAAAAAATGTTATTTTAAGAATGCAAAGCTTATGTCTATTTTGAAGTTCTTTGAAAATGAAGTTTTCAATAAAACAAGCGAATTTTTTTGTAAAATGTGATGTCAACTCAGGATTTACAACAAGTCCTACAAGAGTCGGGATACCTTTTGTAACAATATGCATTCGAACTAACCCATGCCTCCGCTAGGACTTTTAAGGGTTGTAACGTGGTCTGGTTCACGGTTCAAGAAACAAAGGATAAAGGCTCAAATTTTATTTGTACCCACCCGTTCTTCGTGATGTTCTTCCATCCTAAACTCAGCTAATTGTGCATTTAGATCTCGTTTAAGTCTTTGAAATATTGTCCTTGATGTTCCGGTGATGGTTCAGATATTGACAGTTTATTTTGAACAGGAAGTCATTTCTTTTTGTTGAGGGTTTGCAGGACCTCTTTCATTTTGATTTTATTATCCCTGTCTTTTGCCTGAACTGTTTCTTTTTGTGATTATAGTCAGCGGGAAGCCCCAACTTTTCTTAAGTCTCCTTCATAGGTTTTGACTTAATGGGCTTTTATTTTGAGAGATAGTGACTTCCTGTCTTGATGATTATAGGGAACCATCACCGTCTTTTATTTTGGAAGTACTTCTTTGATGTTATTCATTGTGCACTTGTATTAACTGAGAAAACTACCCTGCCCCAGGTTGTGATTAAGGTTTTTAATTTGTGAAAAGAAAAACTCCAACTTCTTTGGCTCAAAGGGGTTGACTAGGGATTATCTTCGTTATAACTCCACTGTTTAGGATTTGAAACAATGCTTGTACATCGTCAGCTGGGTCTGTTCAAAAGCATATTGTAGAGAATTTGGTATCATTTTCGTCATCCTCCCTCTAAAGGCTTAGAATTTTTAATCGAGAGTTGATCATCACAAAAATGAAAGCAATTTGAATATAGTGAATACGAATGGATTGATTTAAAACAGACATATGCGGTGCATTGATAAAGTAACAAAGTTTGACATGGATAAATGTTTGAACAATCAAAAGAAAATTACAAGTTGAAAATTCTAATGATGAAAAAATTATTCTCGTTTCAGGACTTGTCGCTTCAAATGGTGAGCCTTGGAGAGATGGTAGAAGAACTCAGCCTAACCATCTTGTGTGAATTCCAATGCTCCTTCATCAATCAGGTTTTGAATTTTGTACTTCAGCTTCCAACAGTCGTCAGTATCATGCCCTGGGCTGTTAGAATGGTATGCACACCTTGCATCAGGATTGTAGTTGGGTGAAGAAGTCTTAGGATTCAGATGAGGTCCTACCAACATCACCAGATTCAATCTCAACAGGTGTTGCAAAGCTTGGGACATCGGCATGTTGAGCTTGGTAAACTGCCTCCGATTAACCCGTTGTTTATGGCAAGGTTGTTGTTAGACCCGAGAGGTAGTAGCAACTTGGAGGGGTCCATTCTTCACCAAACCAAACCCTTGTCTTCTTGGAGGCTGATTAATGACTTGGTCCTTGGCCTCGACTATTTGCTTCATACTGTTGTATTTGTCTTGATGAAGCTGGATTATAATGGTTCTCAGCTCTTCTTGTTCCCGAGCTAAGCTTTGGATAAAAGCCATTTGCCCCAACATCTGGGTTCTTATTGTATCTACCTCATCTTGGAGTTGTTTCATCCGCTCGTCCTTATTGTCTTCAGGACTTTTCTTGACCAGGTTCATAGCGAGGAGTGCTTTCAACTCTTCCTGCCCCTTGGATAGGTTTAGGAAGATTTCTCTGAACTGTGCTTCTTGGGTCTGAAGATCTCTGTTGTCTTGTTGGAGAGCCATTGCTGAAATAAACAGCGAGAACATGAGAGACCTGTACTGGGAGACCTGTTATGCAATGATATGTATGTAATGTTTTCAAGGATCTCACGGGGTAAATAAGAAACTTGTTAGAATTTGAATTTTGCAGCTTTGATTGAAGAAACTTTGTGTCGTCAAGAGTCCTTCCTTAAGAGTCAAGCTCACCATATCGAGTGGGTCATAGCCCCCGATTCAAGTCATCGTGTTTTGATCTCTAGACGACCTTGGCTAGAGGAAAATAAATCCCCTTTGCCCCTTGCTGGACGTTTGATTTACCATAACCTGCATCACAAAGCCTTGAGATCCTTGAAATGGTTAAGGAAATGTTTAAGGCATGATGTTATGATGTGTATGCTATGCGTTTAAGCAAAACCTGCAAAACCTGCAATAAATCCAAATTATTGGATAAGGACTGTAAACAAAACCTTCAAGGAACTCATGTTGTCAGATAACAAGAATGTGCAAGTAGTTCAAGTTTGAAGGCACACAAGTAACACAAACAACCTTAAGTTTAGGCTGGCATGGAGTTTAGGTATTACCCTCTTTCAGTTCAATTGGTTCAAACCTGTCCTAGAAATAGTAACCGGGTTCTAGAGGATCTCAATATCATTGACCACCCTCAATCGGTCATAATTCCAAGTTAGCAACCTTTTCTTGCAGCCGGAATCATCGCGAGAGTTTGGTCTCAATGAGTGTAGCATACTGCTACTGTTCTATGGCCAAGTTGTTCAATTATAGGTTCTAAGGTCAGTTGGTGCTTAATGACCCCTTAGCAGACCCATATTCTCCTCGTTGCGCCACAAGGGATATCGATACAAACTAAAGTGCCACACCAACGTAGTTACTGCTTCAACCGTATCGGTCTACGCCATACAGTTCCCTCATAGTTTATTGCTACTTACCTAAAGGGTGTCCCCCAGATTCGGGCTAGGATCTATAGTAACTCCAATTCAAGCCCACAAAGATAAAGCATACAAGTCAAGCAATTGAAAACAATATGAACTAATTCTAAGGTACACCCCATTTATTAAGCGTCCCCAGCAGAGTCGCCAGTTCTGTGATACGGTGGGAAGAACTGACTGTTTTTTGGAATGCTGGTTTGCATTTTGCATTTGTGTTCGCAAAATGTCGCGGTAAGCAAGAGTCGCCACCGACTTTTATTTTATCCAACAAGGAAAGGAAAAAAACACAGAAAAATTCCTTTTTCGAGATATTTCTCGGGTTCGGGGGATACATTATAGAAAGGGAAGGTATTAGCACCCTTTCTATCCGTGGTTATCCACGGGCTCTTAGGTACTTGCTCATTGTTTTCAAAATTGTTTTCTTTGTGCTTGTGGGTTTGAAAACATTTTTGTTTTTAACTTCGATTTAACTCTTGCTTCTGTCCTCAAGAGTGTAATGAAGTGTTTTGAAAACTTGTTCAAAAAGGAGTGTAAGTGTGAAAAAGTTTTGTTTTGAAAGAGCAAGTATCTAAGAACTATCTACCTAATCGAAAAAGGAATCGTTCTATGCTAATTTACTTTAGACAATGTTATCCCACTATTAATGAGTAGGTAGCACCATCGTTAGAGTTTGAGGGTCAATTCAAATGAGGTATATACGGTCACTAAAGCAATGTTAGGACGCCTTAGCGGTAACCCTAATGTCTTAGATCATTTGTTTGAGGCAACAATATCCGAGGCAACCATTTCGAGGCAACTATGATCTTTTAGACAAGAGGGTGACCTCTAAAACAACCTATACTTAATGACCGTGTACAAAGGCAACCAAGTGGGGTGTACCCTAAGAGTGCGCATGTGCGAGTGTGTTGATTTCAGTTATTTTTATCTTTGCACATTTTAAGGGTGATCTAATTTGATTTTAAGATTAAACATTCAGTCTTGTCATGCAAACCCTATTATCAAACATCTAACAATTATAATTAGCAGAATTTAAAGTGCGGAAATTAAATTACAAGGCGTCGGGTATTTACATCGCCAAAAGCAACCCTTTGAATATAAAATAAAGCAGTAAAAATAAATAAAAGGTCCTAATTATCTATTACATACCGGGAGCAGATACATCAATATGGATAAAAATAAATAAAGCGCGCGAGAAATTAAATCGAGTGCGAGTTTAGGGTTTTGACCCTTTTGATTAAAGAAAATGTTTCTTTGATGTTTTTATTTAAGAAAAGAAATTAATCCTAAAATTTAAATGCTAAATTGATTATTAAATTAATTAAATGAAAAAAATAATAATAAATGGCATATTTTTGGATTTTTTGATATTTTAAGAAAGAAAAAAAATAAAAAAATGATTAAATGAATTAAAACCTAATGAACTCTAATTAATTTTATTTATTTACAAAAATAAATTAAGATTATTATAGAATTTAAAACCTAATTAATTAATTAAAATTTATTAAAGAAAAATAAAGTTCTGAATTTTTATTTGGACAAAAAATGTTTTTTGGTGATTTTTGATAAAAAAGAAAATTTGTTATTGGTTAGTAAATTAATTAAGCAAAATAAAATAGTTAAATTAAATAAATAAATATAAGATAAAGAAGGAATTGAGCCTTTTTTGGAGGGTGCAGAAAGTATTTTTGTTGGCCCATTAAGCTGATCCATGTGGACTTTTTGCAATCCAGTGCATTTGCGTTGATTGATTCCATGGTGTACCTCCACTGCTTGACAACAGATCTGGCCATCTGGCCATCTGGCGCTTTGATAATGAACGTACATGGTGGAAACCTGGCCCATGTATGCACATGATTAGCTGAAAGAAATTGGAAAAATGCAAATTGCTGGAGGTAGGGATCGAACCCCTGACCTCCAGCCTTTGGGTCTTTAAGCGCTTATGTGGCCACCACTGGGGCGTGTTGTTTCAATTGTTATAAGAATAATAACATAATGTAATATATAAAAACAAAAATCAATTGCCAGAAAATAAAAAAAAAACGCATTATTTGAATAGTCCAATGGGGACGTAACACTTATTGTCCCTGACCTCCTAACCGTGGCTAAAAAACAGAATACCTATACCAACGGACAAAGGTCCGTCGCTATAAAGTTTCCCACCTTCAAAATCTCGCACAAGCCATAAAAATGGTTTCTAAGACCAGGGTTGAGTTCGTCTCAACCTCCTGGATGCAATCATGCCCATATCTGGGGCCAATTATCCTTGAAACAAGAAACCCCAAAAACAAGAACAAAACCCTAATAATGGTGGATTTTTCTACAGGTTAGATAAACAAAATCAAATGATGCCAAAAGCTTGTAAATGATGTGGTGATTCATAATATGTTATCAATTCATATCAACCATGCTTAAATTGAGAAATACGAAATCAAGAACAGGACCATGTTACAAATGACTTACAGTGTGTATGGGGGTCTGAAAACGCGTGGTTTAAATTGGGTTAGCTTATGGATATGGCCAGGAAACAAATGAGATACTTGCAAAGCCATGAAACGACCTCTAACCTTGATTTCGATCCCTCACTTTTTCCTTCTTTTTGCAAGTTTTGTTATGCCTCCAGAATTGCTCTCTAACCCTGATTCATGTGTGTTTCGCTTGCTTATGTAATGTGCAATACATTAGGGAAGCATTTGTTGTTCAAATCTCCCTCTATCAATGATTGAATATTGGATTTGATTCTCCATTAAAACCTTCCCAAATTGGCTTGATTTGGATCTTTTTGTGCATACAAGCTTTGTTTCGAGTTTAATGAGGTACTAGATGTCCATTGAAACCTGAAATCATTAAAAGATCTTTGGTTATCAATATCTTTGATTTTATGTGATTTTATTTGATTTAAAATGAATTAATTCAAATAAAAATCAAATTAAATAATAAAAATAAGATATGGACACATAGCCAAGGATAGAGCACGTGGGAAATAAGGCAAACTCAAAACAAGTGAAAAAGAATGGGCCCATTTGGCAAAATTTGAAGTTTTGGGGATAGTTGACTTTTGGCAATTTTGCAAAAAAGTCCAACTTCAACAATGCATAACTTCTTCAATTTTGAACCTTTGGAGGTGTTCTTGGACTTTTTAGAAATCTTGAGATATCCTATAACCAACCTTTTTGGTCTCATATCATTTTGATATTCCATGTTCAAGTTAGAAGCTTTGACAAAAAAGGTGTTTTTGTTGACTTTCAAAAATGACCTATAATGTCCAAATTCATAACTTCTTGTGAGTGCATATTTTGATTTTGGGATATGAATATGGATTTTAGGGAATTTCATCCTATTCAAAATTAGCTTTGGATGAGTCATTTCTCATAAATTATGAGAACGTTATGCTTGGTCAAAGTTGAGTTGACTTTTCCTACAAAACCCTAATTTAGCAACTTTTGAATCTTGATGAATTGTGAGTAATCCTTGATGAATCATGATCAACCCTTGATAAAATGATTAAATATACTTCAAAATGAGAATGTTGACAAAAAATCTTGAAGTTTGACTGTATATAGGTCACCGTTGACTTTTGCCCTAACATAGTCGATTTTTGGACCTTTGAGCAATTGACTGAGCAAACTTCCTCTGCAAGGCTTGAAATTTGACATGGATGATCTTGAGAACACATTAGGAAATTGGTGAGCACTTGGGGTCATTTGGACTCAAGGATCTTGATGCAACACAAAACCCTAATTTGGGGTAGACTGCCTTAGGAGAGAGGTTGTCTGACCAATTCTTGAGCAACCTTGAGCAACTTGGAGATTTTTCTTGCAATGTTTTGAGAAATATGGGAGGGAAAATTTTGGGGTACAACACTAATCCTCAAAGGTGGCCCTCCAGCACGGGCACAGCGCACAACCTTCTGAGCACTTGAAGTAAACCCTAAGCCAAATTTGTCAGATTTATACAGAATATCCAGAAGTTGCCCCCAGATGGTGCATCCACCCTCCTCTACTACTGCCTTGGTGTCCTTTAGAGATGACATCCGGAGTGGAGGTCTTGTAATCTTAGGGATCTGGGACACCATTTTGGTTACTGCTACTTCTTGAGAGACTTCTTCGAAATGTTGAAAAGGAGTTTCGATTAACTCGCCGTCCAATTCCACATACCGGAATGAATTGAGGTGGCTAATCATATACTCTTCCTCTCCGTGGAAAGTGATAATCTTTCCATGGACCGTATACTTTAGCATCTGGTGTAGTGTAGAGGTGACAACACCGACATTATGGATCCACGACCGTCCTAGCAGACATGAGTAAGAGAGGAGGATGTCCATCACATAGAAGGTTGAGTTGAAAGTTTGAGTCCCAATCTTTATGGGGATGTCCACCTCCCCGTGGACCATCCTCTTCGAGCCATCAAATGCTCTCACGACTATGTTACTGGGTTTCAACGTCAGTCCTTCATAGTCTAATCTGTCGAGAGCTTTCTTCGGTAAAACATTCAAAGATTAGCCAGTGTCCACCAAGACATGGGCCAGAGTTATTCCTCTACATTCTACAGAGACATGCAATGCCTCATTGTTCTTCTTTCCCCTTGGTGTCAAATCAACATCATAGAAGCCTAGGCCTTTATCCACCGTCAAGCTGGCCACGCAATCTTGAAATTGGCCAGCCGATGTCTCTTGAGGCACATGGGCTGTCTTTAGAAACTTCACCAGAGCTTTCGCATATGCCTCTGAGCACAGTAACAATTCCAGCATGGAAATTTTGGAGGGAGTTTGCCCCAACTGTACAACTACGTCGTAGTCGCTCTTCTTTATTATTCTCAGGATCTCCTCCATTTCCTTTTTGGAGGTTTCGGGAATGGTCAGTGGTTGAGCCTTCGTCCGGACAGGCTCTTCTTGAATACTTTTTCCTTGAGTTTCAGTAGTAGGATTGTTGGTAGGTATAATAGCAGGGGTTGTGTCGTCTTTATCATTAGGAGCACTTGCAGATATGATTATTGGTAAGGAGGTACCCTTCGGAACAGCCATGGGTCCAAAAACTGCCTTTGGAGTGGCAATTTCTAGAGAGAAGATTCTACCGCTACGGGTAATCTTACTGGTTCCGACAATATTTCTAATGTCGGAGTCTTCTTCTTCGGAGCTCATCTCTTCGGCGGCCAGCCCATCTTGTTTGATACCATCTATTTTGTCTGATTCATACGGGACCGGCCCAGGCATTGTGATTATAAGAGGAGTAGTTTTTTGCAATCGATGTAATCCTAACAGTTCTTTTGGGGACCCTGGAAAGATTGGCAGAGATGGTTATGATTGAAACGTCTTCAATAGGAACAGGTGAAACAGGAGCACTTTCAAACATAATCTTTTGGTTATCTATCAAGCGTTGAATGCCTGCCTTCAACAAATGGCAAACAGTTGATGAGGATAAGAAAAGATGATAGTCTTCATTACAACCCGGGAATACACCAGCTTTCAACAAGTTTATCTTAATGATTGGGAGTGGAGTCAAGAGTTCATCAACTGTGGTAGCAAAAAAATCTTCTTCGATAGCATGGGTGTTATGGCCATGCCTAGGCATAGGAGCATAAATGATGTTTGGCTTCTCGGGTGCATCAAACTCTATCTCTTTTGCATCTATAAGGTCTTGAATTTTGTTTTTCAAGGCCCAATAGTTATTAGTGTCATGACCCAGACTTTCGGAATGATATGCGCATCTGGAATTTGGGTGATAATGAGGGGACGCAGTGTGGGGCTTCTTTGGAGCTTTCTTCAGATTTGTCAAATTGGATTTCAGAAGATGTGGTAAAACTTAGGCTAGAGTCATATTAATTCTGGTGAATTACCGGACTGGCCTTTCCACCCTCGGTTGGTTACTTCTTGGTTAATCAGATGTAGGCTTTGGGATCATAACGACCCCTACCATTGGTCGGTGTTCAGCTCTCCCTTGGTTCCTTTATGGGTAAACAACAGGTACCTCCTTCTTTCCAATGAAAGGCTTTCTCACAACTGTAGGGGCAGATGAATCCTTCTGAATCTTTCCACTTTTTATGCCAGCTTCCACCCTCTCTCTGGTTAGTATTAACTCAGTAAATCCGGCAGATGAGCTTCCAATCAGATGGTTGAAGAAAGGGCCCGATAGAGTGCCTAAGTACATATCCACCAACTCCCTTTCAAACAAAGGGGTTGAACTCTCCCAGCTAGATCTCTCCACTTCTACGCGTAATCCTTGAAACCCTCATTGGAAGCTATCGCCATACTCTGAAGTTGAGTACGGGCAGGCGCCAAATCTGCATTATATTGATATTGCTTATAGAAAGCTGCGGCCAAATCTTCCCAGTTGTGGACTTCGGCCCTTTTCCAATTGGTAAAACAATCGAGTTGTGTTCCAGATATGCTATCTTGGAAAAAATGTACCCACAAGTCTTTATCGGTGGAGTGCGGCTGGGTCTTTCTCACGTATGATCGGAGGTGCATCTTAGGACATGGCACCCCATCATATTTTACAAATAAAGGATCTTTCAACTTTGGTGGGATCACAATTCCCGACACTAGTCCCAATTATTCAAAGTCTAGACCTGGCACTTTCTGTATTTCCATAGCTCTCAGACGCTCTTCAAGATGTTTGTACTTATCATCTGCTAGAGGATATTGTTCCTCGGAGTAGTCTTCCTCTTCTTCCTCCTCTTTGGATTCTGACGGAACCGCTGTTTCTTTTCATTTCCCTTCTCCTTCCTCGGAAGTGGTTGCAAAATTCAAGGTTCTTCTAGTCTGTCCCTGAAACCTTCTCCCCATGTTCAAAACCTCAGTGGCCTTCTTTGTTTTCTTCTTTCTTTCTTCAGCTAACAGAGTCTTCAACTCATCTTGTCCCTTTGCTAAGGTCATGAGTAACTGTTGAAACTGTGTGTTTTGAACTTGAAGATCTTTGACTGTCTGTTCGAGATCCATCTTACTGAAATAAACAGTAGAGAGATGAGGAAACTCGTTGCAAAAGACTTGTTTATGTTATGATGATGATATGTGCGTATGTAATGTTTTCAAGAATTTTTAAAGATTCAAGTTCGTTTTAGACAAAAAGAAACACACGTTATATTAATAAGATAGAGTTCGAGTACATCAATGCCCCTTGGGCTAAATAATACAAAACTCTAAGATAAAAAAAGTAGTGTGCATCCTCTTTGGTGCTATGTAGGCATTTAGAGTCTGCTCCTCATGAAGTAGCCTAGTGAGTTCCAAAACCTTCTTCTCGCTTGTGTTGAATTGGGCTTCGAAAGTATCTCGCTCTACTTTGAGTTGTATCCAATCCCTTTGTAGATCTTCAAGAGATGTGGGCATGTCAGGATGTAGGATAGTGTATGGAACCTCTCCTTCCTTAACAGGCTCAATGATCACCAGGAGAATGGAAGGATAAGGCATCATAAGACTTTGAGCGCGGGTTCGTACCCACTTGAGGTAAGGCTCAAGAGGGATGGAATTCTTATGTCCCAAACTCTTGCTATCCACCTTGTTTAGAATCCTCCAAGCTCGGATGAATCTCTGGCAAAGACCTTGATCGTTGTTGTCGTAGTCGAATACCAAGCCTTGAATTAGCATCTCGTGCGGGCCATCGCTCCGGCCATAACCAAACTGTCTTAGAGCTAAGCATGGGTTGTAGGTGATGCCTCCCCTAATGCCAAGTATAGGGACATTAGGGAATTCCCCATAACGGTCAATAATGATAACATTATCTTTGGATCGAGAGCACCAATGAATATCTGAATGTTTGAGCGTCATTAACCTTTGTGACAACCTTAATCCTTGCTCATTCTTTAAGACTGATTGGAGAAGATGAGAAATAAACTATCTTTCCAGGAGAGGAGTGCAACACATAAGGACACCCCTTTTCTTCATTGTGCGAGTATGAAAAGAGTGTAGGATATCCCCTAGCAATGTAGGCATCGGATTGCGTGACATGAAGATTTTGACGACACTCACATCTATGAGTTGGTCAGGATTGGGAAACAAAACCATCCCATAGATGAGGAGAACCACAATTTCCTCAAAGGCTTGCAAGTCTAAGGAATTCCAACAGCTTTGGGCCTTCTCAAACAGGAATTTTGCTAAGAAGCCTTTGACACCACTTCTAGTTTCCCAATGGGTTGTGACATCAGATGAGTGCAAGTGAAGAGCTTGAGAAATCTCTTCTGGATTTGGGTCTCTTTCTGTACCGTTGAAAGGTATTTGATTGAGAATAGGAATCCTCAAGAGTTGAGAGAATTCTTCCAAAGTAGGCACAAGCTGATAGTCGGGAAATGTGAAGCAATGGTGCAATGGATCAAAGAACTGGAAGAGCACCTTCATCATATCCTGATCTGTGTTGGAGGTGACCAAGTTGAGTAGATGACCACGCCTCTCGGTGAATGGAGAGTTCTCAGGGATCCTTGAAACTAGCTCCTTGAGTTGTGGAGGAATTCTTACAAGGTTGACTTGGATAGTTTTCCTACGAAGTGAATCCATATCCTACAAAACAAAAACAAAGATGAATCTCTAAGATCCTTGAAATGGTTAGTGATGTATATGATGTTCATGATGTCCATGATGTTATGTTCAAGTATGCATATACAAGCAAAGCAATCAAGTTCTTAGTTTAGGCTTGCATGGGGTTTATAGGTAAGTACCCTCTTGAAGTTTAGTTGGCTTATACATGTCCTAATAATAGTAATCAGGTTCTAAGGAGCTCAATATCATCGAATTGTTTCCTTAGTTATTGTTTTAGCTCAAGCCTCTTTAATGGCGACCAAAATATCCCGAGAAACCAACCCTTAATGAGTGTAGTATCGAGTATCTACCAACTTTGGAATGCACCAAAGCCGGTCATCTCACTACATCCTAAAGGCCAAGTTGGTCAAGTAAAGGGTTCTAGAAGTTCATTAGTGCTTCATGACATCACTCAGCGGCCCCGTATTCTCTTTGATTAACTCAAAGGCTACCGGTACCCACAAATATTTCACACTAACATAGCTATTTCTTAGACCATGTCGGTATACCCCGCACAGTTTCCACAATGTATTGCTATTTACCTATAATGTTTCCTAAATCCGAGTGGAGGATTCAAACCCAAACAAAGAACCATAATGTAAAGCAAACAAATCAAACAATGTAAGCAAATAAATGTGATCTAGCCCTAAGGTAACCCCACTTTTAATAAGTAATCCCCAGCAGAGTTGCCAGTTCTGTGATACAGTGGGAGAACTGACTTGATGGTTTTGCAATTGATTGCAAATGTCGAGGTTAACAAGAGTCGCCACCGACTTTTCTTTCATCCAAAAGAAAAGGTGAAAAAGCACAAGAAAGACCTTTGAGATTGTTTCTTGAGTTCGGGGGGTAGATTATGAAAAGTGGAGGTATTAGCACCCTTTTCATCCATGGTTTTCCATGGGATCTTAGTTATTTGCTAGATCACTTGCTTTTGTTGTTTGAAAATGTGTTTGGTGTGGTTTTGAAAGTATTTTGTAAAAGAGGCCATTCGTTTAGGCAACCTTTATAATGATTCTCGTTCGTAAGAATGTATACAAAGATGTTTGTCTTTTTGAAAATGTTTTTGATGTTTGTAAAATGTTTGAAATATGTGTCTTTGTTTTGGAAAATAGCAAGGATAGTTGTTTGAAAATATAGCAAGTAACTAGAAGCAATCTACCTACTCAAATGTCTTTCTTATGCATTTTCTATTCCTTTGACATTGTTGTCTTACAATTGATTCGGTAAGAAACCCTATCTTTGGATGTAAATAGGACGGGTGTGGGTCATCGTATAACCATGATTAGCAATATTGCAAAGTATCTTAGCATTTTGAGGGACCAAGATCATTTTGTAAGGCAACTTTGAATAGCGTCATCGAGGGACTATGATCTTATATTTGTTTGTTTTGCCAAGATACCTCGCATGCGTAATATGGCCATTTTTGTACAAGGCAACCAAGTGGAGAAACCCTAAGGGTGCTTGTGTGCAAGTGTGTTATTTTCATGCTTTGGTTTTGTCTTGGATTAGGGTTTTCTATTTGCTTTGTTTTGATCTTACCATACAAACCCTAATTACTAACATGGCATGTAAAGCGGTAAATTGCGTAATGTAAAAATTACTAAGCTATTACAACAATTTATGGGAGGGGGGAATACAAATTTGAATGGGGATTTGCAAGAATGTAATTCTAAATAAGCTATTACAACCAAATCGAATTTATATGAATATTGGAATAAACAAATATAATATTTAAATATGCAATATTATGTACATGCAAGAAAAAGATTTGTTTTATTTTTTATGGGAAAAGGAATTTTAACCTAATCCTAAAAATATAAGGAAAAGAAATTAATTCTTAAAAAAAGGGTTAACCCTAATTTCTAGTTTGAAATAAAATAAGGTTCTTATGTATTATTTTTTTGTGTATTCTTTGTATTAAAAATAATAAATAATATTGTATGAAAATATTTAGTTTTTATATGTTAAAATAAATATTTACAAATATATATAAAAATATATATAAAAATATAAAAGAAAAGATAAGAATATATCCAAATTTATTTTTAAAAATTTATTTAAGAAAGATAGTTAGTATATTGAAGATAAAATATATTTTTTATGTGAAAAATAAAATAAAAATTCAATATTATCATATTTATATTTTTCATGATTTTTATGTATTACAGAAAATATTAATAAATAAAAACGAAAACAAAAATAAATAAATAAAATATATGAAAATAGTTGGGTCAAGGGGGTATCCTGAGAAATCAAGTGGTGAATGTTAGAAAAAAAACACAAAGCCCAGCGTGGAGGCGCAAACCTGCAAAACAACAAAAACTGAAGAATGAAAAAATGTGAAAAAACAAAAGGTAACGCCAAGGTTCGAACCCAGCACCTGGGCCTCACCAGCGCGCTACCTTGCCACTGGGGTGGCTATACATCTGTTGATTTATGTGAAACAAAAATAACATAACACAAATAATGTCTTTGCCCTGTACTTCATCTTCTTCCTCAAGCTGGCCAGAAGCTCTGTAACTTTCTCATCTCTCAATAAAAATGAAAACTGATAACATGAATGTTGTAGCATTTTGTCTCATTATTCTAACCATGTAAATTATGTAAGCCAACAATCAAAGATCAAAACGAATTTTAAAAGCCCTAAATTTAAACCTAATTTTTCCAGGAACTTCATGTTCAAAATTCTCTCAACTCAGGCCAAATAAATGCAAGATATATATATATATATATATATATATATATATATATATATATATATATATATATATATATATATATATATATATATATATATATATATATATATATATATATATATATATATATATATATATATATATATATATATATATATATATGTACAGCTTCGTAGTAATGAGGTCTACATTGTTTATTCATAAATCGTGGCCAATGGATACCTGTATGAAGAGATAAAAGATGAGATTTTTACCTCTTTCAGTTGAAATCGTGAATGGAGTTTGAGTGATTTTTATGGAGGTCTGATGATTGCTTGAGCTTGCTTGAACCTCCCTGTGTGTTCTAACTGTTACCTTGCTTTGAAAGTGTCTGAAACTCTTTATCCAAGTCAACCTGCAAGCTTTGAAAACAAAAATGGTAGATGATGGAGAAGGAGTTACAGTGCAGGGATGATGGTCTGGATCAGTTAGATATCAAGTAGGTAAAGTGTTTTGATGATTGAAACTTGAAACGCACGAGCCAAATGATGGATTGCTATGCTTATGCAAAAACTGCAAGTTTTGACAGTTTTTTGGTGATATGGAGTGCTTTTTTTGTTTTAGGCTCTTAGCAATCATGTTTCTAGTTGTAATGTCTTTTTGTATTAGTATGGGATATGTTTCAAGGCTGCTCTCCAACAGATTTGTGAGTTCTAGCCTTTTGGCACACTTTCTTGCTTTTGAAGCAAAGTGAAGGGACAAGTCTTGACATGCTTGTACTGGCTTGCTTAGGGTTGGTATATGCTCTATACAAGTTGCCTTAGGCCTGGAGGGTTTGTGTGTGCAGAGAGGACAGGTCCAATGCTCAAGATTTGTAAAGTTGCAAAAGTGAACCTTTTCCAAAATGGCAATGGCAACTTTGTGCCATTTATGGAATTACAACTTGGATAAAGATTCTAGGGCTCGGATTAAAGCTCTGTCAACTGAATAAGTATTAAATTATGGAGTAAGGAACAAGTTTGGGACCTGTAAAGCATGGATTAGGAATCATAGGTACTGATTTGAATTTTGTTCTTCATGAAATGGCTTGAATTCAAATTGAGAAATTGCCAACTTCATCTCTTCGATTCTCCCTACTCAAAAATGATATTAAGGAGTTCTTAGACATTTTGGAAATCTTTCAATGTGCCCTATAACTCATATTTGAAATTCATTTCAATACTCCTCTTGGAACTAGGTGAAAATTTGCCATGAAGTTGGGTCCAAAACCTGCCTAAATTAGGGCAAAATTTCACTAAGTTATTTTAGTTCATGAGCATGTATTCATAAAATTATATCTTGAGATCCAAGCATCTTTAGGGAAAAGTGTGTGAAGCAAAGTTGTAGATTTCATGGAGGTATACAACTTTCATGTTGGTAACTTTCCTTGAATCATCTTGTATCATGGTGAAAAAATGGCTTAAAGTTGAGAAAAAAATAAGAAATTTTCTATACTTAGAAAAATTTCTAAGTTAAGAAAATTTCCAATTTTAAAACCTAATATTAAATCATTGATTTATTAATGAAAAAGTTTCACATTTTGACATGGTTTGATGAATTGTGACCCTTGGCACTTGATTTTGACCAAAAAGTCAAAGTTTGACTTTTTAGTGTATAGTTCACTTTTGATCAGTTGACTGCAAATTTCATTTGTCAACCCAATGAATTTGCAATGTTTTGAACCGTGTAATTAGGTAAAGATGATGCAAATTAACCCTTGAAATCATGCTTCAACTCAAATGGTCATTTGCTAGGTCAAAAATCAGAAATTGCCTTCCTCAGTCAAAACCCTAATTTTGATCATTTTTCCCTTTTGATGATTTGATCAAATTTCTTGCGAAATTGTGATCCAAACTTGATCAAATGATACATATGAGTATAGAATGTTGAGGTGGATCAAAAATTATGAAGTTTTACTGTTAATTGTCCATGGTTGACTTTTTCCCCGACATAGCTGATTTTTAGGTCAATTATCCAATTGACTGATAAAAAATGTGGTTCAAGGCTTGAAACTTTGTCATGAGTAATCTTAGGGGTCCATAATTATGTTTGAAAGTCATATGAAGAATTGATAGTCCAAGCATCCTTGTGCAAACTCAAACCCTAATTTTGGGTCATCAGTGCAAGATGAGATGTCTTGAGCTGATCAAACCTTTATCCAGTCTTGAGTTAAAGAGATCTTGTGAGAAAAGTATTGACAAATGAGAGGGAAAATTTTGGGGTACAACAGAGGTTTTTTAGGAATGATTTTTGTATTGAATGGATATCTTATATGCTGTCAATAGCCAAGAAAAACGTGAAAGGTTGAAAAGAGAAGAAATCTCTATATTTGGAAAGATTGGATGCAAGAATTGAAATTCATTATTCTTTGGATTCATTCCAATTTTATGGACCTAATTTGATTCTCACATATATACACGATCATTCTAACCCTAGAGAAGGAGAATTTCGTGCGCAGCCTGCCTCCAAAGCAAGAAACAAAACCCAAATTTTTTGTTCAAAAGTGAGAGACCTATCTTCTTCCACAGGCCAATTCAAGACGTGTTGAAGGTCAAATCGTGTTCCTGGGCATCCTCTGAAGCGATTGCAATCATCACCAAGTCTCCACAAGCCCAGAAACGTGTTGTACGATCATCATGGTTTGTCTTTCTTTCCAAAATCGATTATCATGATTCTTGCATCATAAACATGTTTTAATTGTATGGTTGTGCTTATTATCGTATTTGAAATGTACCGGATAGGTTTGATTAAAGTTTAAGTGCAGGAATAGACATTTTCCATTGCTAGGGTTCTGGAACTCCAATTTGGGGAACCCTAGTTAGAAGAAAAATTAGGCCAAATTAAGGACCTCTTCATGTGCAGGGACTGGTTTACAATCAATCCATGGTGTTGGATGGGATTTATATTTCTTGGGTTGTATTTTTTATGTTTGTAGGTTTGTAGCCACGCTTAAAAACCGTCACTATAGCCTATAGTGATGAGTTTGGCCGTATGCAAAAGTTCCCTCTAAGACAACAGTCCCTGGGGAAGAGGATGAAGGCGTGTCAGTGCATGAGTGGACGATTTTAAATTCGCGCATTTTTCTTAGGCCAAGTGCTCAGTTTGTATTATATTTATTTTGTTTGATTATGTACATGACTAACACACTAGCGTAGATGGCAAGGGAAGAAGGCATGTGAGAGGGACGACCTGGGTTCGATCCCAAGTCCAGACCTTTTGCATTTTCTGAAACTAAAATCCCAGATCCAGTGCATGTCATGTGCTGAGGACCACCACGCGCCCTTGGATCTCGCCCCTTGGATTCATTACCATGCAGATCCCACGCCCCAGCTTTGAAGATCCACGATAGACCATCAGAAGATAAGCACACTGGATCTGGCGCATGTTTGGGCTCAGTACAATGGGCCTGGACAAAATTCCAAAACACACCCCCATGGGTGCTTAGACAGGCCCAATTTCTTACTCTTTTTATTTTTAATTCTTTTTCTTTTATTTATTAATTATATTTTTCTTTAATAACACCAAAAAAATTATTTTTTTTCATTTAATCAAAAATCACCAAAAAACATCAAAAAAATCTTTTTTCATAAAAAAATATTTTATTAATTAATTAGTTAAATTAGGGTAATTTAATGTCTTTTTATTATAATTCAAAATAATTAGATTTAGGGTTTAATTTTATATTTAACCTAATTTTTCCTTAAAAAATAACATAAATATTTTCTCAATTTATATTTTTAGGTCGTCTAATTATTTCTCGCATTTAATTTGTCGCACGTTTTTAATTTTCCTTTTTATTATTATTTGTAACTGCTCCGAGTTTGTAATAGATGTAAATAGGATTTCAATTTCGCATTTATTTTCAGTCAAAATAATTATGTATCTGCCCAAAGCCATGTAATAGTTAGGATTTTAATTTCTCGCTTTTAATTTCCGCAACTATTTAATTGTTAGATGTATGAAAAATAGGCTTGCATGCAAAAGATAAATGAAATTAAAATAGTAGAAAACCCTAATTATGCAAAGATAATTAATTGAAAAAATACACTTGCACATGTTCACTCCTAGGGTTTACTCCACTGGGTTACCTCGGAAATAATGGTCGTGTCCCTCGAATATAGGGATACCTTAGCAATGACCCGCGATTCAAAGTTGGCATAAAGATCATAGTCCCTAATTGTCCCTCGATTTGCCTATGAATTGATCTTATGACGATAGTCCCTTCGAAATGCTAAGGTATCTCTACTTGTTGCCTTCAGAGACCATTTCTCCCTCCGAACGTCCCTTTACAAATCCAACGATGGTACTACCTATTCCTTAATAATAGGATAGCACTATCTAAAGGAAAACGAACAGACTTTTTTCGAGTAGGTAGATTAGTTCCTAGGTACTTTCTCAAACAAAACTTTTCACACAAACACTTTTCAAAACAATTTTTTAAACTACTTCGTCACACTCTTGAGGATTGATACAAGAGTCGTCAAGAAGTAAAACCTTTTCAAAACAAGCACACACAAGCAATTTAAAAGTGAGGAAGTACCTAAGAGCCCGTGGAAAACCACAGATAGAAAGAGTGCTAACACATTCCCTTTCTATAATCTATCCCCCGTACTCAAACATTCTCGAAAAGGGTTTTTTCTGTTCTTTTTCCTTTCCTTAGTTGGATGAAATAAAAGTCAGTGGAGACTCTTGCTTACTGCAACATTTGCAAATACAAAACACAAACCAGTATAACAGTCAGTTCTGCCACCGTATCACACAAGGGATAGCCTTATCAGAGGGATACAGAATTGGCCCAGGGGCAGTAATAATTAGGGGAGCAACTTTAGGTTCAACAATAATCTTCACGGGGCCCTTAAAAGTGATCCTTATAGGGGTACCGAAAATTGTAGACACGTCTTCAAGATTCAGGTCTTAGGACGTACTCTCCGCAGAAGGAGTCTTCTCAACAGGAATTTTATCAAATAGAATCTCATGGTCATCCATCAGACATTGAATACCTTTTTACAGCAATGCATAACCATTGGATTGGGATGCACAGTAGTAGCAGTCTCCAGCACAACCTAGAAATAAATTGGCTTGCAATAGCTTTTCCTTAACAATCATCAGGGAAGTAGTCAAATAATTCACAGTAGAAACATAAGAAACATCTTCAATAACATTAATGCCCTTGTGTGTATCACATTAGGAGTCTCAGGAGGGTCAAATTCAATTTCCTTAGCATCAATCATGTCTTGGATCTTATTCTTCAGAGCCCAACAATTTCTATTGTCGTGCCAGGGGCTATCAGAGTGATACACACACCTTGCGTTGGGATTGTAGCGGGGAGAGGAAGTGTTTGTATTTGGAGGAGGTTCTCTCAATGTAACCAGCCCTGCTTTTAACATGTGTTGCAATTCTTGGGCCAACGACATGTTGATCTTTGTAAACTGTCTTTTGGGTGCGTCCTGCCTACGCGGATTATTTTGTTCTTATTTCACTGGCGTAAGATTGGAGATCAGTACTGCCCCCACAGATTGGTTACGATCTCTCTTATTACGACCATTCTGGTCATCCACAACATTGGATTCCCTCTTACCATTATAATGCTTCTTCACAACATTTGAAGATGTAGCCACTTGAATTTTACCGCTTCTAATTCCATTCTCAACACGTTCCCGGATCAAAATTAATTCAGTGAAACCAGCCGAAGAACTCCCTAGAAGATGATTATAAAAAGGACTTGTTAGTGTGCTCATGATCATGTCAACTAATTCTCTGTCAGTCAAAGGAGGTTGAACTCTTCCCGCGAGATCTCTCTATTTCTAGGCATATTCTTTAAATCCTTCATTAGAGCCCATGGTCATACTCTACAATTGCATTATATTGGTGTTGCTTATAGAAAGCAGAAGCCAAATCTTCCCAAGTGAGAATATTGGTCCCTTCCAGTTGATAGAACCATTCCAGTTGTGTTCCAGACAAGCTCTCTTGAAAGAAATGAACCCATAATTTCTTGTCTGCAGTGTGTGGTTGGATCTTTCGAACATAAGACCTCAGATGCAGCTTCAGACAAGAAATTACATCATACTTAGCAAAGGTAGCAGTCTTGAACTTAAGAGGGATGATAACTCATGAAACCAGACCCAAATCATCAAAATTCAATCCAGGCACCTTCTGAATCTCCATAGCTCTCAGACGCTCTTCCAACAATTTTATATTTATCATCCAGGTAATCATCTTCCTCTTCATCAAAAAATTTGTTTGAACCATGATGGCTTCTTTCAGTCTTCACACTTTTGTTGTCTTCATCCAGCTTGTCATCTTCATCAGATGGGATGTTAATATCTCGAGCTTGCTTGATATGATCTCTAAACCTTCTTCCCATGTTAAGAATGCCAATTGGTTTCTTTTCTTTCTTCTTTTTCTCACTGGTGACTAGTACCTTTAGCTCTTCCATCCCCTTGGCTAAGTTCAGGAACATCTGTTGGAATTCGGCATTCCGAGCTTGGAGATCTCTGACTGTTTGTTCAAGATCCATTTTTCTGCTGAAATAAACAACAAGAAGATGAGAAAACCTGTCTTGGGAGTACCTTCTATGTAATGATATGCGTGATATGCAAATGCAAATGTTATGTTTTCAAGGATCTTATGGGATAAAAAATATTTGAAAATTAATATGGTTTCAACTTTATCTTGAAGAACTTCGAGATTACATCTTTGAGCATCCTTCTATCAAGCTCACCATATCAAGTGGGTCCCATCTTCTGACTCAAGAGAACGTATTTTGATCTTTGATGGCATCTGGTTAGAGGAAAATAAATCCTCTTGCCCCTTGTTAGAAATCCGGCTCATGATAATCCTGCACCAAAGATCCCTAATATCCTTGAAGTGGTTAGTAAGAATGCCATGATGTTATGATGTCATGATGTTATGTTTATGTTTAAACAAGCAGCAAACACAAACAAATCACACAAGAGCCTTAGGATTAAAGGCTTGCATGAGGTCCATAGGTAAGTACCCTTCTCTATTGAAGTTAAGTTGGCTCAACCTGTCCTAAAATAGTAACCGGGTTGTAGGGATCTCATATCATGAATATTTATGGAAGGTTTTATTTTAGTACAACAACTGATTTGCCACCAAAATATCCCGCAAGTCGTATCTCAATGAGTGTAGTATCGATTATCAACCAACCTTAGACTACACCAAATCCGACTATCTCACTACCTTCTAATGGCTAAGATAGGTTAATTAAGATTCTAAAAGTAAGTTAGTGCTAATGACACCACACAAAAGCCTAATGTTATCCTCGACTGACTCAAGGAACATTAGTACAATCCAAAGTGTCACACTAACCATAGCCATCACTACAACCATATTGTTCTACGTCGTACAATTTTCATGATCTATTGCTACTTACCTAAGGCGTCCCTAGATCCTGGTGTAGGATCTTACAAGCAATAAACCGAAGAAACCCTTAAAGTAAAAGCAAGCAAAGAAAACAATAAAGCAAGTAAAAATGATCTAACCCTAAGGTAACCCCTCTTTTTTAAGTATCCCCAACAGAGTCTCCAGTTCTGTAATATGGTAGGAGAACAAACTTTTGTGTTTTATCACAAATGTGAAAATAGCTAGAGTCGCCACTGGCTTTTCTTTTATCCAATAAGGAAAGGTTAAAAGAACAGGAAAGACCTTGATATATTTTGAGTTCGGGGGGTAAGTTATGAAAAGGGAAGATGTTAGCACCCTTTTCATTTGTAGTTATCTACGGGCTCTTAATTGGTAGCTCACTTTTTAGAATTTGCTTTGTGTGTGTGATTTGTTTGAAAATATTTTGAAAAGCCAAAGTACGACTATCTTTGTAATGGTTCTTGTATCAGTCCTCAAGAACACGTACAAAGTGTTTTAGAAAAACATTTTTGAAAGTGATGTGTTTAAATGTTTTTTAGAAAGATTGTGAGTGAATGATTAACAGTTTTACCCACTCAAGGTCGTTCTTGTTATTTTCCTTCTCCTTTAGAGACAATGCTATCCGTACCAGTAGTTGGTAGATAACCCCATCTAAAAGATGTGAAGGGACAATTGAAGGGTCATCGTATGGTCATCGAAGGCAAAAAATAAGGATACTTTAGCAATTTATTGGAGGGACTAGATAATTTTTCGTAGGAAACATCGAAGGGTCATCGAGGGACTATGACCTTTTCTTCGGAGGGACTTTGCTAAAGTATCCCTACTTTCAAGGGACACGACCATATATCTGTAAGGCGACGAAGAGGTTACCCTAGAGGTATGAGTGTGAATAATGATTTATTTTATCTTGTATTTATGGTTATGCTATCAGTTGATTATTATCTTGCCATACAAGCCCTAATTACTAGCAATATAAAATATAGCAGGAAAAGCAAAGGTGCGGAAAGTAAAGTTCCTACGCTATTACATGGCTTCAGGGCAGTTACATAATAAAGATGCGAGAATTTAAACCTATAACTATTACATCCTCGGAGCAGATACATAATTAGGAAAAAAATGCAGGAAAGTAAACCTAAGTTATTACAGTCGAGGAAGCATCCTATACATTTTTATCTAAGAATTAAAATAGAAAAAAGAAAAGAAAATATGAGAAAAAATTTTGGAGAAAAGAAAATATTTTATTTTTAGAAAACAATTTTAAGTGATAAAAATAACTAATAAACCCTAAAATCTCTAATTGATTTTAATATTTTAAAAAAAGGTTTAATTAATTTAATTGATAAGAATGAAAGTCAAAATTTTAATTGTTAAAAAAACTAAACCTAATTTAATTAGTATTAGAAAATTATTAAGTTAATTAAAATTAGGGTTTAATTAATTTAAAAGAAAAATAAGTGAAAAAAAGAGGAAAATAGGGTTAGTAAAAAAAGACAGAAAAATAATTGTATGGGGTGGGTATTGAACCCACGCCCTTCAACATTTTCCACGCCTTGCTTGCCACTGCACCAAGCGTTGGTTTGTGTTAGAAATACAGGCGCATTACATAATATAATAAACTTGCAGAAACTGGAAAATAATAAGAAAAATTAGCAAAAGGCAGGGATCGAACCCACGCCCTATCGCGCGTGCTCTTGCCTTTTGGGTGGGTGTTTCATCCGTGAATTTAATTAAACGAAATAAGTATCATATAAATCAAATCAGAGTGATCGAAGAAACGCCGGAGCCCTAGCTCCGGTCGTCTTCTCCGACTAGACCAAGTATCAACCTATAATATTAACACACGATAGAGAGAAAGGACTCTGTTCCCCTAAATCGGCCTCCTAAATCCAATGGTGGGGTTGTTTTGGCCTAAAATTGACTTTATCATGAGTTCCGAAGCAAAACTCAGTTTGTGCCCTAAGCATGGCACTTTGTTATTCTTGCACTAAACTTCAAAATCAACACGTCAAAACAATTCCATACATCAATATGATCATGAATATATGCATAGAATTCATTTATATTTCACAAATAAACAATTTGAAATTCGAAAGAAAGCCAACAAACTGGTGGTGTTGGTTAGCATGTTTTGGGATGCTCCACGCTGTAATGATGATTGGAATGACTCCCTGGGGATCTCAGGAACTCAATAGAATGCTTGGTTTTGGTTGTAAGAGGTTGGATCTTTGGTTCTGATTTTGCTCCAATTCTTGAAATTTTGAGAGCTTTAGGGTTCTTCTTTGAGGAAAATTTTTTGTGTCTTTGTTGTATGAACATGTTGCCTATTTATAGTGGAGTGATTAGGTCAACAAAACATAAACCCAATTGTTATATTTCATGACAAAATATTTGATTGGAAATTTTGCACGAAATCTTCCCTTTTTGAGCCAATCATGTACCAATTCATCCCACCTATTATTGCTAATTTTTATTCTGATTTTTATCCTTATGATTTAATTTAAAACAAAGGTCATGCTCCTCATATCTTTGCTTTAGTATTTTATTTGATTTATTTTGTTTTAGTTAAATAAAATCAAATAAAAGAAATAAAAAAAACACAAAAATGAATAGATGGACTTAGAGGTTCATGATGAGTTCAGGAATACGTTTGGACCTTAAAAGATAAGCCCATTAGCCCAAAAATTCAAGTTTGCTCAATTTTGGTTTCATGCATTTTCTCAAATTTTCCCAACTTGTGCAACTCATAACTTGCTCAATTCTTATCATATGAAGGTCATCTTGGACTTTTTGGAAAGCTCAAGATGTCCTCTACAACTCTTATGTTGATCATGTTCCATTTGAAGACTTTATATTGATGTAAATTGCTTTGACAAAAAGTGTCTTTTTATTGACTTTTAAAATGACCTGTAATGTTTTGGCCCATATCTCTTAAATGAAGCATTTTTGGGCCTTGGGTTTAGAGAGAAAAAGTTGTAGATAACTGAATTTCCATCAAAATGGGATTTGGTTGAGAATTTTATGATGAGACATGTGAAAGTTATGCTTGGTCAAAGTTCAGGTTACTTCTCCTAAAGAAAACCCTAATTTAGCAACTTTTGAGTTTTGATGAATCTTGAGTCTTCTTGATGAATCATGATTAACCTTTGATTAAATAATGAACGTAACTTAAAAATATTGATATTGACCAAAAATATTGAAGTTTGACTGTATGTTGACTACAATTGACTTTTTACCCAATATAGTTGATTTTCAATCACTTGAACAATTGACTGAGCATATTTGTGATGTAAGACTTGAAACTTGACATGAGGATTCTTTGAAGCATATAAGAAACCATAAAATTCGTTAGAGACATTAGAAGCTCAATTTCCTCTAAGAAAACCATAACCCTAGTTATAGGCAACTACTTAAGAGGAGAACTCATCTGATCATTCTTGAGTAGTCTTGAACACTTGATAACCTTATGAGCATGAGAAATTCTTTTGAAAATAAGAGGGAATTATTTTGGGTACAACAATATAGGGAAGCAGGAAATCATCTTTAGGTCTTGCTCTGTTCGAGTCCCTATAATCCACACACATCCTGACCTTATTATCTTTCTTAGGTACAAGCACACTGTTTGCAATAAACAGAGGGTAGTTGATGACTTGTAAGAAACATTCCTATAGCTATTTCTAAACCTCATCTTTGATCTTCTTAGACATGCCAGGCCGAGTCCTTCGAAGCTTCTGCTTGACGGGGGGACATTCCTCTTTGAGAGGCAACCATTGCACAACAATATATTTATCAAGCCCTGACATATCTTTATAGGACCAAGCAAAGATGTCAACATACTTGTTGTACCAAAAATATTTCCCACCCATTTTTCAAAGACAGATTTATTCAAGGTGCTCAAGTACTCAAGACTACTCAAAAATTGATTAGATGAACCCTTCTCATAAGTAATGGCCTACAATTAGGGTTTTTATTTTCTCAAAGGAAATTGGACTTCTAATACCCCGAGTGGATTTCATGGTTTATCATATGCTTAAAAGAATCCTCATGTCAAGTTTCAAGCCTTACATAACAAATTTGCTCAGTCAATTATTCAGATGATCGAAAATCAACTATATTGGGTAAAAAGTCAATTATGGTCAACTTACAGTCAAACCTCAATACTTTTGGTTAACATTAACATTTTTAACTCACATTCATCATTTGATCAAAGTTTTTACCATGATCCATCAAGAAGACTCAAGATTCATCAAAAGTCAACAATTGCTAAATTAGGGTTTTCTTAAGGAGAAGTCAATTGCACTTTGACTAAGCATAACTTTCACATGCTTCATCATAAAATTATCAACCAAAGCTCATTTTAAAGGAAATTCCATTCTCTACAACTTTTTCTCTCTAAGCTCAAGGCCAAAAATGCTTCATTTGAGAGATATGGGCCAAAACATTATAGGTCATTTCAAAAGTCAACAAAAAGATACTTTTTGTAAAAGCAATTTACATCAATATAAATTCTTCAAATGTAAAATTACAAAAATGAAGTTTGTAGGGGACATATCGAGGTTTCCAAAAAGTCCAAGATTGCCTTCATATGATAAAAATTGAGTGAGATATGATTTGTGCAAGTTGGGCAATTTTGAAAAAATGCATGAAGCTCAATTTGAGCAAATTTGAATTTTTGGGCTAATGGGCCTATCTTTTAAGGTCCAAACGTCTTCCTAACCTCGTAATAGACTCCTAAATCCATTAATTTATTTTTATGGTTTTTATTTTTATTTTTATTCATTTAAAAGCAAAATAAATCAAATAAAATATCAAATAAATGATACAAGGTGTGGGGATCTATTTTGAATCAAATCATGAGTGCAATATCACATAATCATGCTAAAACAACGTGAGGGATCATGAAGATTGGATTTGGCACAAGATTGAGCTCAAAAAAGATATGTTTCCATGCAAAAAAAATCAAATCAAATATTTTGTCATGAAATACAAAGATTTGATTCATGTTTGTTGACCTAATTCATGGCATATAAATAAAGAACACATTTAGACCATCAAGATCACGAAATTGCCTCCAAAGAAAGTCTCAAGAAATCACAAAAATTCAAGGAAAAGTGAGCAATCAAATTCCAAATTTCAAACGGTTTCAGTCCAAAACAAAGCCAACAATTGCTTCCTGAGGATCAAAGGAGGTTATCCAAGTCATTTTCTTAGAAATTCCATGTCCAAAACAATCACTTCCATGCATCAGTGGTTTCATGTTTTTTGTAAAATTCATATTTTAATATTCATGATTCTTTGAGTGAAACTAACAATTCTAACGTGTTCCTGAGATGAACTAATGAGGTTTCACATATATTATGTTGTGCATATTCTCAAACACCAACGAGCGTCAGACTTAGTGGCAAGCAATGCAGTAAAAAGCCAGGAGGGTGTGGGTTCAACACCAACCCCCATGCATTTTTTTCCTATTTTTGTCTTAAACCAATTTCTTTCCTTTTTCTCTTTTCTAACCCTATTTTTTTAATTAACCAATTATTAAACTAAACAAAATTTTTTACTAATAAATTAGGATTAGGTTTTTTAACTAATATTTAATTTTCATGATATATTAAATTAAGTAACATTTTTCTTAATATTAAAATTAATTAGAATTAGGATTCTTTTAATCAATAATCAATTTTGACATATTTTTATTTATTAATTAATTAGGCTAATTAATATTTTCTTAAATATTAAAATCAATTAGAATTTAGGTTTTAATTACTATTATCATTTAAATTATTTTCTATAAAAATACAAAAATACAGACTTAGGTTTTATAATATTATAACATTTTTATAAATATTTTCTTTTTTCTTTTTGCTATTTGTTTTCTTAGAAAGGTGTATAAGTTGCACTCTTTAATTGTAATAGCTTAGATTTATTTTCTCGCACTTTTTCTCTATTATGTATCTGCTCCCAGGATGTAATAGTTTTAGGTTTTACTTCCCGCATTTTCCTATTATGCAACTGCTTACAGGATGTAATAGTCTAGGGTTTAATTTATGCACTTTATTTTCCGCATATTTTATGTAATTGCCCCCAACGCCCTGCAATAACTTAGGATTTACTTTCTGTACCTTTACTTTTCTGTATTTATTATACTGCTAGTAATTAGGCATGTATGGCAAGATCTAAAAACAATTGTTAGATAACCCTAATTCAAGATAAATAACTGAACTGAATACACTTTTCACACTCACACTTCAAGGGTAACCTCTATTTGTTTCCTTTGGAAGAAATGGTCGTGTCCCTCAAAAGTAGGGATACTTTAGCAAAGTCCCTTCGTATAAAGATCATAGTCCCTCAATGACCCTTCGACGTTGCCTACGAAAAATGATCTAGTCCCTCTGATAAATTGCTAAAGTATTATTATCTGTTGCCTTCGTTGACCAAACGATGACCCTTCGATTGTCCCTTCACATCTAATGGATAGGGCTACCTACCAACTAATGGTATGGATAACACTATCTTTAAAGGAGAAGGAAAATAACAAGAAATACATTTAGTGGGTAATAAACTCCTAACTGCTTGCTCATAACTTTTCTCAAAATATGTTTTCACACATCATTTTCAAATAAAAAATTTCAAAACACTTTGTATGCATTTTTTAGGACTGATACAAGAATCATTACAAAGTTAGCCTTACATTGTTTTTTTTCTTCTAAATATTTGCAAATCAAACACATACAAAGCAAGTTTTTCAAAAGTGATCTAAGCAATTAAGAGCCCGTAGATAACTACAGATAAAAAGGGAGCTAACACCTTCCCTTTTCATAACTTACCTCTCGAACTCAAAATCTATCAAAGGTCTTTCCTGTTCTTTTCACCTTTCCTAAATATTTGATAAAAGAAAATTCGGTGGAGACTTTTATTATCCCCACATTTGGATAAAACCAAAAAAGTTAGTTCTCCCACTGTAATACAGAACTGGCGACTTTGTTGGGGATATACTTAAAAAAGAGGGGTTACCTTAGAGTTTAGATCACTTTTTACTTGTTTTTACTGGTTTCCTTGTTTGCTTTAAATTTAAGGGTTGCTTTACCCTGATCTAGGGATACCTTAGGTAAGTAGCAATAGATCATGGAAATTGTACGACATAGACCGATATGGTTGAAGTGATGGCTATAGTTAGTGCGACACTTTGGATTGTACTAATGTTCCATGATTCAGTCGAGGGTAACATTAGGCTTCTGCATGGTATCATTAGCACTAACTAGACTTTTAGAACCTTAATTGATCCATCTTGGCCATTAGAAGGTAGTGATATGGTCGGCTCTGGTGCAGTCCAAGGTTGATTGATACTCGATGCTACACTCATTGAGATATGACTCACATGATGTTTTGGTGGAAAATCAGTTGCTGTACTAAAATAAAACCTTTGAGAAAGATCTGTGATATGAGATCCCTAGAACCCGGTTGCTATTTTAGGACAGGTTGAGCCAACTTAACTTCAATAGATAAGGGTACTTACCTACGGACCTCATGCAAGCCTTTAAACCTAAGGCTCTTGTGTGATTTGTTTGTGTTTGCTATCTATCTAACATGAACACGACATCATAACATCATATCATCATAACATAACATTTTAACTAACCATTTCAAGGATCTTAGGGATTTATAGTGCATGATTATCATAAGCCATATTTCTAGTAAGGGGAAAGAGGATTTATTTTCCTCTAGCCAGATGTCGTCAAGATCAAAGTACATTCTCTTGAGTCAGAGGCTATGACCCACTTGATATAGTGAGCTTGATTCTTATAGAAGGATGTTCAAAGATAAAGACTCAAAGTTCTTCAGACAAAGCTGCAAACAGATTCAATTTCTATTTTTTTTTTTAATTTTAAATCCCACGAGATCCTTGAAAACATTACATATGCATCTACATGTCATATATATCATTGCATAATAGGTTTCCAAGACAAGTTTCTTATCTTCTTGCTATTTATTTCATTATAAAATGGCTCTCGAACATACAGTCAAAGAACCCCAGGCTCAGAATGCTAAGTTCCAAGAGATGTTCCTAAACTTAGCCAAGGAGCAAGATGGATTGAAAGCACTCCTTTTCGACAACATGACCGAGAAGAATCCTAAAGACAACAAGGATGACCAGTTGGAACAACTGCAAGGTGAGATGGCAGAGATTAGAATCCAGATGATTGGTCAGATGACTCTTATCCAAAATTTAGTTCGGGGCAAGATAAGATGAGAATCCTCATCAACAAGCTTCATCAGGTCAGATACAATTGTATGGGACAAACTGTTATAATTAGAGTTCCAATCGCTAACCAGCCTCCGATGAGACATAAAACTGACTTGGTGGACATTTCGAATCATTTAGTTAATGGAAAATGGCCTTTCCAGATTGTTATTACATCGTAAGTTCAATAACGACCTCACCAACAACAACAGGGTAATCAACGTAAGCAGGATACACCCAAAAGACAATTTAACAAATTCAACATGTCATTTTCTCAAGTATTGCAACACATGGAGCTGATTACATTGAAAGAATATCCTCGGAATCCCAATACTTCCTATCCCATTTATGATCCTAATGAAAGGTGTCCATATCACTCCAACAGTCCTGTACATGACACTAACAGTTGTTGGACGTTGAAATGTAAGATTCAGGACCTGATTGACGAAGGAGTTTTCGAGTTCACACAAGATGGTCAAATTGAGTTTTTTTATCATCCCACAAATATCAAAACTGCAAAACACACCTTATGAAGTAACAAGTTCAGGCGGTGAAGCTTTAAGATCATTTAAATTTCTATTTGTAATTTATTTTGTTTTTTTCAAACAATTACTGTCATGTCAAACTTTGGTTTTTCCCATTAATGCATTTCATATATTTATCTTGAATTAATCCTTTCGTTTCACTATATTTAAACTGTTCTTCTTACTTCCTTTTTGTGATATTCAACTCTCGTTAAAGCTATAAGCCTTTAGAGGGAGGATGACGAAAACAATACCATAATCTCATACAATATTCTTTTGAACAGACCTTGCTAACGATGTATATGCATTGCTTTAATTCCTAAACAATGGAGATATAAAGAAGTTAATCACTAGTCAACCCCTTTGAGCCTAATAAGTAGGAGCTTTCTTTCTCGTACAAATTAAAATCCTTGAACATAACCTAGGGAAGGGTAGTTTCTCAGTCAAATCAATTATGCATTCACAAGCTTTACCTTCGTACACGAAGACTAGTATCAAAGATACTCTTCTAAATCGAAAAATGATGATGGTTCCCCGTAAACATTGAGTCAGGAAGTTACTATGTTTCAAAAGAAAGGCCCGCTAAGTCAAAACATATGAAGGAGACTTAAGAAAAAACAGGGGTATCCCACTGACTGTAATCTCAAACGAAGCAGTTCATGCAAAAGTTAGGGATAATAAAATCAAAAAGAGGTTGCAACAAATCCTCAACAAAAGAAAGATGTTACAAGAAAAATGACTTCCTTCCCAAATAAACTCCCGACTTTGGAACCATCACCAAAATATTAATTCTATAATTGGAACCTGAATGCATAATTAACTGAGTATAGGAATGAAGAACATCACGGAGAATGGGTGAGTACGAATAAACTTCGAGCCTTTACCCTTTGTTTCTTAAACCGTGAACCAAGACACGTTACAACCCTTAAAAGTCCTAACTAAAGCATGGGTTATTTCAAAAGCATACTGTTACAAAAAGGTATCCTGACTCCTGTAAGGCTTACTATAAATGCTGAGTTGATATCATATTCTTACAAATTTTTGTTTTACTAAAAAAATGCATTTTTAAACTTCAAGACAAACATAAGCTTTGCATTTTAATATCACTATTTGCATATGACTAAGTGTTTGACAACGGAGAAATTCGCATGAAGAATATTCAATGAATGAAAATCCTCCCAATGGAAAGAATTACTTTAGACGATGTGTCAAAGAGAAAGACACTTCCAGTAACAGGCCTTTCCTGGATCCAATTGGTTACAAATCAAGGGGCATGACATGTTATTGTCCAACTCATCTGTGGAAGTCAAGTCAAGATTAAAAGTATCTCTTAAAAGTGCTGAATAGCCAGGGGAAGATCTCCATCTGAATCACTTTTGGTATGTTACATTAATCACGAGTTTCAACAAAAGCCACTATGAAAATTGAATCTTCGTATCACCAAATTACTTGTCTATGTCAACAGTATCAGACGGTTACTGTAATACAATGGGAGAACTGACTTGGGTGTTTTTCATTTTATCGCAATTGTCGCGGATAATAAGATTCTCCATCGACTTTTATTTTATCCAATAAAGGAAAAGGTAAAAAGAATAGGAAAGACCTTTTTAGAATTTTTTTTTGAGTTCGGGGGTAGGTTATGAAAAGGGAAGGTGTTAGCATCCTTTTCATCTGTAGTTATCTATGGGCTCTTAGTTGCTAACTCACTTTGAAATGCTTTGTAAATGTGTTTGTGTTTCTTATAAGTTTTAAAATATTTTGAAAACTCCTTTGTTTGGGCAAACTTTGTAATGGTTCTTGTCTCTATAACAATATATACAAAGTGTCGGTTTTGAAAATAGTTCAAAGAGATGTTTGTTTTTGGAAAGATATTTTGAAAGTGTGAGGTGTAAAAATTGTTTTGTTTGTGAGAAAGCAACTTCGAGCGTTCTACCTACTCAAAAAGTCTTTGTTCTTTTCCTCCCCCTTTAGATATTTCTATCTTACCATTTATTGGTAAAAAGCTCTATCATTGGATGTGAAGGGACATGCGTGGGTCGTCGTACAGTTATAGAAGGCAACATTGTAGGATATCTTAGCAATTTATCGTAGGGTCTAAGATCATTTACCGAAGGCAACATCGAGGGATCATCGAGGGACTACGATCTTATAATCGAGAGTCTTTGCTAAAGTATCCCACGTTCGAGGGACATGACTATTTTATTCTAAGGCAACAAGTGTGGGTTATCCCTAGATGTGTAAGTGTACAAGGTGTGTTTTTTTCATGAATTTTTTCTTGAATTAGGTTGTCTACTTGTTTGGTTTTAAGTCTTGTCATACACACTCTAATTACTAGCAATAATATGGAAAGTGATAAATTACGGAAATTTAACGTTCTACGCTATTACATCATTATAGGGGATATCGATTCAAATTACAAATGGGGATGAAAGCAATTAAAACCTAATGACTATTACAACCATATTGAATAATGCAAAATGAAATGTACAAGAATATAAAGATAGTGTACAAGAGAAGAAAAATATATTCTTTATGGGTTTTGATAGAAAAAAAGTTTGAACCTAATTAGTAAAATTAAAAAGAAAGAAACTAATTAATTAAGTTCCTAAATTCTAAGTTAATTTAATTAGAAGAGAAAATTAAAACAAAACTAAATATAAATTACTTTTAATTAATTTAAGAAAGAAGATATTGTTTAGGGTTTTTGTTTGAAAGAAGTGAAATAAAAATAAAAATAAAAATATTTAGTCTAAGTGTTTAATAAAAAAATATTTTTGTATCTTTTAATAAAAAAAAATAATAATAGTAATAAAAGAAAGGGAAAAAAAAGATAAAATAAATAAATTAGAAGTCAGGGGTCTGAAAATGAATTAGGAGGTTAATAAGTAAAAAAAAAAGTTTTTGTTGACTTAGGCCCAAACAGATTTTTTGTGTAATCAGAAAAATAAAAGAATAAAAAGCAATGGGCTAGCATGTGTGAAGTATTCAAGGGGGTATGAAGAAGGAAAATAATCAGGCCCATTGCTGAAGAGTCCAGACACGCTTATGTTCAAAAAGAAACAAAGAAATGTTGTAAAAAATGCCAAAAGGTCTCGCTGGGACTCGAACCCAGGACCTTCCATAGTAATGTCTTACATGCGCGCTTCTTGCCACTGGGGTGGCTGTTTCATCTGGTATATAAACAAGTTTCAATAAATATAAGATAAAACAAGTCCATGATTGTACTTCATCTTCTTCCTCGCGCCAGCCATAACTCTGTAACTTTCTCAACTCTCAACCATTCTCAAAAGTATGAACATCAAACTTGTTAGAAATTTCACTATGATTTCAAATATATAAATAACTTAAGCAATGGATCAAAGATGAGCACGAATTTTAAATGATACCAAATTTAACCTAATTTTTTCAGAAAGTTCAGGCTTAAAATTCTCACTTCTCAGGCAACATAAATGAATTCTAAGGGCATGGTTAGTTTCAGGGCTATGATGTCTACATTTTATCTTTTAAAATGGAAGCCAAATGATGCTTGTATGAAGAGTTAGAATTCCAGAAAACTCACCTTGCAGATGGAGATTGTGTTTTAAGTTAGAGCTCACTTCAAGGTGCTACAATGATCTGGTTAGCTTCCTTGAACCTCTAGGAAGCTAATGCAATCTTAGCTTGAGTTGAGAGTGCTTGGAATATTATGGAGAAGTCAAGTTGCAGAGGTACAAAGTGAGGTTTGGAAAATGGTGATGGAGGTGTTACAGCTGTGAAACAGGGAGGGGGATGAGTTATATTTTATGTAAGGAAGCTTTAGGGTTGATTAGGAGAAGAAACGCACGAGTAGTTTATGAGATGAAAATTCTTGGGCAGAAATGACAAGTTATGGTGTTTTTAGAGCAATTTCTGGTTTGGAAGTTTGAGGGAGTTTCAAGGCTTCTGAATTCGTGTCCTAAGTTGCATAATAGTGTCTTAATTTATAGGAGATGGTTTGGATGCTTGAGGTGGTCAGAATCACAAGATCAAATGTTTATGGATTTTGACTTGTTTTAGAAGTAACCTTGACAAGCATTGTTCCAAGGAAAGTTACATGGGTTGTAGGGGGCTAGAAAACTTTAAACGTGTTTATCTGACTTTGTAGAGGATGCTTGTGCAGAAAGAACAAGTTCAATTCTCAAGACAAGTTGACATTGTGATTAAAGCCACTTTACTAGAATGACAATGTTACTTTGTGCCATTAATGGAAATGCACCTTGGATAAGGGCTCAAATGCTTGGACAATGGCTCTATCAATTATGTAACCAATTTATTATGGAGTGAAACACAAGTTGTAAGCCTTCAAAGTAAAGTTATGAAGTATAGGCTAGGGTTTTGCTCAAGTGTTCATCACAAATATGTCTTGTAGTTCAAAAATGGATGCCCAACTTCCTCTCTTCGATTCTCTTAGCTAAAAAATAACCTCTTCATTTTTTTTGACATTTTAAAAAGCTTGAAGCATCCTATACAACTTTCATGTTTTCCATTTTTGCTAAATCAAATTGGATCTATGTGAAAAATGGCCATGAAGTTGGGATAAAAAATCTGCCTAAACTAGGTGAAAATTTCACTAAGTGTTTAAGAAAAAGTGCATGACTTCATGGGCCTATAACTTAAAATTTAAGAATTTTTTGGATATTAGCCCTCTTATAAATTTTTTTAGGTTTCACCAAGATCTACCACTTTCATGTTGAGAGTTTTCATTGAATCATCTTGGATCTTGGTGAAAAATTGGCATGAAGTAGTGAAATTATCATGTACAAAAACACTGAGATAATTTCTAAGTCTTGAAAAGTTTGACTTTTCAAATTGATTTTTGACTTTCTTGATTTTTCGATGATCAAGCTTCATATTTTTGAATGTCTTGATGAATCTTGACTTTTGAAACTCAATTTTGATCAAAAAGTCAAAGTTTGACTTTTGGTGTATCAGTTGACTTTTCATCATTGACCAAATTTCATCTATCAATTGTTTGATCTTGAGAGGTGAATTAAGTCATGCAATTAGGTCAAAATGATGTACTTGAATCCTTGAAATCATGTTTAAAACCAATAAGTCAGGTATTAACTCAAACGTCAAAAATCCGTCATTCTAGTCAAAAACCCTAATTTTGATCATTTTGCCCTTTTGATGATTTGCACACTTTTCTTGAGGAATTATGATCCAAACTTGATTAATTGATGAATATGACTTCAAATTGTTGATATTGGTCAAAAAATTGAGGTTTGACTGTAAGTTGACAACAGTTAACTTTTTAACCAATATAGTTGTTTTTAGTCATCTGATCAATTGACTGAGCAAAATTGTGATTCAAGACTTGAAACTTGACATGAGTATTCTTGGAGGTCTATAATGATCCATGAAAGTCACTTGAGACATTATAAGTTCATTTGTCCTTGTGAAAATCAAAACCCTAATTTGGGGCATCAGTGTTTAAGAGGTGGTTTGACCTAGTCAACACTTGTGCAAACTTGAGCTATTTGAAGATCATGTGATAAATGTCTTGAAACAGGAGAGGGAAAGTTTTGGGGTACAACAGCTGCCCCTATTAAATCTTCTTAAGCCTGAAGAGTTAGATTGGCGTTTCTGCCATTCGTGACTTAAAGTTGGAAGATGATTGACCATTAGAGTGCCCCGAAATTTGCACTTGTTGACGCATGAGGTAATGTGTTGGTTGATTGTATCAGGAATGGGCTTGAAGATTCCATTTGGAGAGGTGATAAAGAGTTATCGGAGATGGGCGTATAGATTCCATCCATAGGTGACAGAAAATTGTCGGAGATGGTCTTATGCATGCCATCCAGAGCAATTGTTGGTAGATATTGGAAGAGATACCAATATAAATCTTTGGTTAATTTATACTGAAACAGAAGATGTCCTTCGCTTGTTTTTTAACTAGAAGAAATAAATCTAACCCAGAAGAGGACTTTCGTTCATCTGTATTTAACTGAAAGAAATAAATCTAAACCAGAAGAGGTCTTTTGTTCGCCTGTTTTTAACTGGAAGAAGTAAATCTAAACCAGAAGAGGTCTTTTGTTCGCCCATCTTTAACTGGAAGAAGTAAATCTGAACTAAAAGAGGCCTTTTGTTCGCCTCTCTTTAACTGGAAGAAGTAAATCTAAACTAGAAGAGGTCTTTTGTTCGGATGTATTTAACTGGAAGAAGTAAATCTAAATCAGAAGAGGTCTTTTGTTCGCCTGCATTTAACTGGAAGTAGTAAATATAAACCAGAAGAGGTCTTTCATTTGCCCGTATTTAACTGGAAGAAGTAAATCTAAACCAGAAGAGGTCTTTCGTTCGCCTATCTTTAATTAGAAGAAGTAAATCTAAACCAGAAGAGGTCTTTTGTTGGCATGTCTTTAGCTGGAAGAAGTAAATCTAAACCAGAAGAGGTCTTTTGTCTAGCTGTCTTTAACTGGAGGAAGTAAATCTAAACCAGAAGAGGTCTTTTGCTCGCATGTATTTAACTGGAAGAAGTAAATCTAAACCAGAAGAGGTCTTTTGTACACCTGACTTTAACTGGAAGAAGTAAATCTAAACCAGAATAGGTCTTTTGTTTGCATGTCTTTAACTGGAAGAAGTAAATCTAAACTAGAAGAGGTCTTTTGTTCACCTGTATTTAATAAGAAGAAGTAAATATAAACTAGAAGAGGTCTTTCGTTTGTCTGTCTTTAACTGGAAGAAGTAAATCTAAACCAGAAGAGGTCTTTTGTTCGCCTATCTTTAACTGGAAGAAGTAAATCTAAACCAGAAGAGGTATTTTGTTCGCCTTTCTTTAACTAGAAGAAGTAAATCTAAACCAGAAGAGGTCTTTTGTCCGTCTGTCTTTAACTGGAAGAAGTAAATCTAAACCAGAATAGGTCTTTTGTTTTCCTATCTTTAATTGGAAGAAGTAAATCTAAACCAGAAGAGGTTTTTCATTCGCCTGTTTTTAATTGGAAGAAGTAAATATAAACCAGAATAGGTCTTTTGTTTTCCTATCTTTAACTGGAAGAAGTAAATCTAAACCAGCATAGGTCTTTCATTCGCCTATCTTTAACTGGAAGAAGTAAAACTAAACCAGAAGAGGTTTTTCATTCGCCTGTTTTTAATTGGAAGAAGTAAATCTAAACCAGAAGAAGTCTTTTGTTCTCCTGTCTTTAACTGGAAAAAATAAATCTAAACTAGAAGAGGTCTTTTGTTTGCTGATTGGTTTTTTCCTGAAAAGGAAATGGGTTAAATGTATGCGATATCATGATGCATGAAATACATTGCATAGTGATTCCCTCAATATAAATGAGATTTTTCTACACGCGTTTTGTATGCATATGTCATGATGTATGAATGTGTAATGTTATTGAAATGTGTCTTAATCTGGGAAAATAAATCCCTGACTACTGTTGGGGAGTTTCGGGAAGCTGAATCCCAAAATTCTGCTGGAGACGAAGAGTATGTGTATCTTCAAATTTGTTTAGAGTATTTCTGTTGGGGATTCCTACTGATTTGTTTGAGGAAACTCTGTATGGGATGTTGATTTCTGCTTGAGGAGTAAGGTTCAGGAACCTTGGTTGACCATTATTTTAATTCTCAAATACCCTGACTGGGGTAAAAGAGATGACTAAACTTCCAATTTGTCTAGGGAGGATAAAGTTAACTAATATCTGGTCGGATCCCAGGCTTTGCAGTAACTTTCTGGGGATAGTATCAACTCTACAGGGGAAGAGGAGTTTTGTCAATTGATCTGTAGTAGTCTGAGGAGTAAACTCAAGCTAGGGGAGATTGTAGTCTATTGGGGAAATAAACTTTGTTGAGGAAAGTATTCTGGCAACCTTACTGGGGAGTTGAATTTCTTTGGGGAAGAACTTTTGCAAGATTTTTTTCCTTAACTTTGGAAGACCAAACTCGGTTGGGGAAGAGAATTTTCAAGAGATATGCTGATTGGAACTCTGGATGGAGAATGTATGAATACACTCTGTAGGGATAATCCCATTGAAGTGACTCTGTGGGGATATCACAAATCCTTAAGTAAATGCTTATTATTGTTCTTGTGTGTATAGTTGTTAACAGTTAATCAATGCTCATATGCATATGTTCATTCAATTTTAGCCAATGGACATTTTTGCAATCAAAAAAGAAAAACAAACAGTATGCACTTCAAAGTATATTTGTATTGATATTTTGCCTATAAACAGGCATTTTTGTACAGGGAGACAGAAATCCTAGTAAGAGGAAGTCATCGAAAGAAAGAAAAGAATACAAAGTGAAAACAAAAATGTATAGCCATGTGGAAGTGATCTCATTAGGTTCCAACTCTGCTATTGCCCTTATGTCTTCGAGCATCATCCCTTGTCGTTGAAAGAAGTTGATTGAATTGATCTTGTACCATTTGAACTTTGACCTTGGTAATAAAAACTGGCTGTAGTGATCCAACGGAACATAATCGTATGCTTTAGTCCTTAACTTTTTCCTGGACCGCCCTTTCGGGTTTCCAGTCCACCAGGATACCCTTTTTTTCCCATGCCGCCCTTTCAGGTTTTAGACTTGATGGGTGTAAAATCTTTTATATATCCCTAATTTTTTCCAAAACCTTTATAGTTTGCTAGGATGCCCTTATTTTTGCCTAGGTATGTCAACCTAGCGGGTCATTCTTATGCGTAGTATTTTTTTACTATGTTCGCATTCACAGGATGTGGGAAATCTTCACCGTATATAGTGGTTAACATAATATCACCGCTAGAGAATACTTTCTTGATAACAAATGGCCCTTCGTAGGTGGGAGTCCATTTGCCCCTAGGACCACCTTGTGGTAAAATGATGTGCTTTATTACTAAGTTACCAGCCTTGTATACTCGAGGTTTTATCTTCTTATTGAATGCCTTGATCATACGCTTTTGATACATTTGACCATGACAAACAACAGCCAGTCTCTTCTCATCAACCAAGTTCAACTGATCCAATCTTGTCTGAATCCATTCATCTTAACCTAAGTCTGCTTCTTTCATAATCCTCAGAGAGGGAATTTGAACTTCGACAGGCAGGACAACTTCCATGCCATAGACTAAAGAGAATGGGGTTGCCCCAGTTGATGTTCGTGCTGAGGTACGATAGCCATGAAGAGGAAATGGTAGCATCTATGCCACTGCGCCATTCATCTTAGGTCTGTATGGAGAAGAGTTATGATGCTTGATTCTAAACTGTATGCAAAATTCATTAATCATGGCATTGTTGAGGTTGGATCCGTTATCAGTGATGATTCTTTGAGGGACGACGTACCGGCAAATGAGGTTATGCTTGATAAACCGGGCTACAACATTCTTGGCAACTGAGGAAAATGAAATAGCTTCGACCCATTTGGTGAAGCAACAAGGATGAAACAATTTCCATTAGAGGCAGTGGGCTTTATTTCTCCAATCATGTCAATGCCCCACATTGGAAATGGCCACGGAGCGGTCATGGCATTTAAAGGTATTGGAGGTACATGAACCTTGTCGGCATATATCTGACACTTATGGAAAGTTCTCGAGTGGTGGTGATAACCAGTTTCCATAGTCGACCAATAGTAACCAGCCCTCAAAATCTTCTTGGCCATAGTGTTTCAACTAAAGTGAGTTCCGAAGATAACCTCATGCATGTCTTCCATGATCTTTTCTGCCTCCATCTTATCCATACAACGGAGCAGAGTTCAATCATGGTTGCGTTTGTACAGGATCCCATTGCTTAGGAGGAATTTGGCTGAGAACCTCCGTGCGAATTTCTTGTCATTGATTGAGGCTCCCTCAGGATACTCTTGGGCTTCAAGGTACCTCTTCACCTCATGGTACCAAGGCTTCTCCTCATCAACGTCAATCTCATAACAGTGCATAGGTTCGTCAAATCTTTTGATAATAATTATGGAAGCTTCATTGTCCCAATTGACCTTGAACATAGACGACATAGTTGCTAAAGCATTTGCCAACTGATTTTCTTCCCTCGGGATATGTTCAAAGGTGACCTCCTTGAAGTATGGGATCAAGGTTAGCACAAGTTCTTTTTAAGGGATCAAGTTTGGATGCTTGGTATCCCACTCTCCTTTAGCTTGACTTACAATCAGATATGAATCACCGCATATGTTTAAGAGTTTTATTCTTAGGCCAATAAAAACCTTTAGACCCAAGATGCATGCTTCATACTCGGCCATGTTGTTTGCATAATCGAAGTAAAGTATGGGAGTGAAAGGTGTATGGAAACCTTCGGGAGAAATGATCATAGCACCAATTTCGTTTCCCAATGCATTGGAAGATCCATCAAAAACCATAGTCCATCGAGATCCTTGTTCAGGTCCTTCATACGGTCTAGGATTTTCATAATCAGTCATCAGCATGATATTCTCGTCCGAGAATTCAAATTTCATGGATTGGTAGTCATCAATAGCTTGATATGCCAAATGATCCACCAACAAACTTCCCTTGATTGCTTTTTGTATAGTGTATTAGATGTCTTATTTAATCAAGATCATTTTCCATCTAGCTATTCATCTGGAGAGAGCTGGTTTCTCGAAGATATACTTGATGGGATCCATCTTAGAAATCAATAAGATAGTATGAGTCAACATATACTGTCTTAGCCGGCGAGCAGCCCATGCCAAAGCGCAACAAGTTTTCTTGAGCAGTGAATATCTAGTTTCACAGTCGGTAAACTTTTTGCTAAGATAGTATACTGCATGCTCTTTTCGGCCAGACTCACCATGTTGACCCAACACACACCCCATTGAATTCTCTAATACGGTCAAGTACATAATCAGAGGTCTTCCTTTAATTGGAGGCATCAGGACTGGAGGTTCTTGTAAGTACTCCTTGATCTTGTCAAAATCTATTTGGTAGTCGTCGTTCCATCTGACTACTTGATCCTTCTTCAACAAATTGAAGATTGGCTCACAAGTAGCTGTCAAGTGAGATATGAATTGAGCAATGTAGTTGAGCCGGCCTAAGAAACCCCTAACTTCTTTTTCAGTACATGGAGCTGGCATTTCTTGTATGGCTTTGACTTTTGCAGGGTCGACTTCAATACCTTTTCCACTAACGATAAACCCTAGGAGTTTTCCAGACCTTACCCTGAAGGTGCATTTGTTGGGATTTAGCCTCAGCTTGTATTTTTTAACCTTTCAAATAGCTTGTGTAAATGATTTATGTGCTCAGTTTGAAATCTTACGATCATGTCATCAACTTCTATCTCATGATGAATCATGTCATGAAATAGAGCTACCATAGCCCTTTGATAGGTTACGCCTGCATTCTTTGGTCCAAACGGCATGACCTTATAGAAGAAGGTGCCCCATTGTGTAAAAAAAGTGGTTTTATCCATGTCCTCAGGCGCCATATTGATTTGGTTATAACCCGAGAAGCCTTCCATGAAGGAGAACACTTTATGTTGAGCAGTCTTATCAACCAAAACATCGATATGTGGTAGAGGAAAGTCATATTTGGGGATTTCCCTATTTAAATCTCTGTAATCCACACACATACAGACCTTTTTGTCTTTCTTCGCCACTGTGACCACATTTGCAACCCATTGGGGATATGATGTCACTACCAGAAAATCTGCATTGAACTGTTTCATTACCTCTGCTTTGATTTTCTTAGACATATCTGGCCGCATGCGTCGAACCTTTTTCTTGACTGGAGGACAACTTCCTTCATTGGCAGACGATGAACTATGATATCAGTATCAATCTGTGGCATATCTTCGTATGACCAAGCGAACACCTCAACATAGTCGTGCAACATCTGGACTAATCTTCCCTTGACACCACCTTCCAAGTTGGTGCCGATATTGACTTCTTTCTTGTCTGCCTCAGTACCCAGGTTTATCATTTCAACTGGATCTTCATGTTGTTGAATGGCCTTTTTCTCTTGTATCAGAAGTCTGGCAAGTTCCCCAGGTATTTCACAATCTTCTTCACCTTCGTCTTCAGCTTGATAGATTGGATTTTCAAAGTCATAGATGGCAATAGCAGAACTATCATCAATGAGATCCAGAGTGGATGTAGATATGCAAATGTGTGTGTGTGTGTTGTACCCCAAAATTTTCCCTCTCATTTATCAATACATTTTTCACAAGATCTTCAATGGCTCAAGCTTGCACAAGTATGGACTAGGTCAAGACATCTCCTCAACATTGATGCCTCAAATTAAGGTTTGAGTTTTCACAAGGACAATTGGACTTTTAATGCCTCATATGACTTTCATGGATCATTATGGACCTTCAAGATTGTTCATGCCAAATTTCAATTCTTGTAGTTCAAGTTGCTCAATCAATTGATCAGATGACCTAAAATCAGTTGTATTGGGCAAAAAGTCAATTGTGGCCAACTTACAGTCAAATTTCAATATTTTTGACCCATATCAACAATTTGAACTCATATGTATCAATTGATCAAGTTTAGATCATAATTCTCCAATAAAATTGATCAAATCACCAAAAGGGAAAAATGGTAAAAATTAGGGTTTTAACTGAGAAGGCTTGATTTTTGACTTTTGACCTAATACATGACTTATTGGTTTGAAGCATGATATCAAGGATTCAAATTCATCATATTGACCTAATTTCATGGTTCAATTCATTTCTCAAGATCATTGGATTGATAGATGAAATTCAGTCAACTAATGAAAAGTCAACTGTACACTGTAAAGTCAAACTTTGACTTTTTGATTAAAATTAAGTTACAAAGATCACATTTCATCAATACATGCAAAAATTTGAAACTTGATCATCAAGAAATCAATAAAGTCAAAATTCATTTTGAAAAGTCAAAATTTTCTAAGTGTTTTAAGTCTTATTTTTTCCTGACTTCATGCCAATTTTTCATCAGGATGCAAGATGATTCAAGGAAAACTTTCAACATGAAAGTTGTAGATCTTGATGAATTCTAAAAACTAGTATTAGAGGTATCATGTCCAAAAAATGCATATATTTTGAGTTATAAGGCCATAAAGTCATGAACTTTTTCATTAACACTTAGTGAAAATTTGACCTGGTAAGGCAGATTTTTTATACAAACTTCATGACAACTTTTCACATGATTCAAATTTGATAGTTCAAAATTGTCCAACATGAAGATTATAGAGGATGTTACAAGCTTTCTAAAAAGTCCTAGAACTCATTGAGATCATGCTTGAGCTGAGAGAATCGAAGAGAGGAAGCTAGGGTTTTAAACTTGAATTATAAGTCATTTTGTGATGAACAAGAATTCATATCTCAAGCCCATGCTGCATAATATTTGCTTTGCAGATCTTAAACTTGTGTTTCACTCCATAATTAATGGTTTACACGTCTGATAAAACCATTGTCTAAGCATTTGAGCCATTATCCAAGTTACATTTCCATTAATGCAATAAAGTTCACACTTCCATTTTGGAAAAGTGGCTTTAATCACAAAGTCCACTCTCCTTGAGCTTTGCACTTGTTCCTTATGATCACACACAATCTCAAAGCCATAAGAAACTTGTATAGAGCCTCTAACTACTCAGACCATGCTCGTACTATGCATTGAAACCATGTTTGTCAACTTTTTCCTATATATAAAAACACTTTTATGCAACTTAGGACACGAAATTACAAGCCCTCAAAACTCCTTGAACTCAGAATCTGCACACAAGCATAAAAACTTGGCATATTTTGACTTTGCACATTCATCTTCAAATGCACTCGTGCATTTCTTGGCCAAACCATTCATAAAGCTTCTAATACACATATAGAGACTATCCCAATACCTCTTTTGAAACTGTAACACCATTTACACAATCCTCTATTTTCAAAAACAGAGCTTTGCACATTGACTTCTCCAGTTTGATTCAAGAACTCTCGGCTTAAAGTAACTATTGGATTAGCTTCCTGGATGTTCAAGGAAGCTAACCAAATCAATGCAACACCTTGAAAGCTGCTCAAACTCAAAATACGACCTCCACTTGCAAGATAAGTTTTCTGGATTTTCAACTCTTCATACAAGCATCATTTGATTATGAATTGTGAAGATAAAATGTAGACATCATAGCCCTGAAGCTAACCATTCCCTTAGATTTCATTTATATTTCCCTAGTAGTGTGAATTTCAAGTTTGAACTTTCTGAAATATTTAGGTAAGATTTGGTACCATTTAAATTTTGTGTTCATCTTTGATCCATTGCTTAAGTTATTTATATATTCGAAATTGTGATGAAATTTCTAACAAGTTTGACATTTATACTTTCTGATTTGGTTGAGAAATGAGAAAGATAAGAATTTGAAAATCTTGTCCATGGAAGCTGGCACGAGGAAGAAGAAGACAATGTATTTAGGACCTGCTTTATAATATAATGTGATGGTTGTGTTTAAATCAATGGATGTATCACCACCCCAGTGGTTAAAGCGCACGCATTTCACCTTTAGGACCTGGATTCGAGCCCCGACGTCCGTTTTGTTATTTTTTCATAACATTTTCTCCTTTTTTGTTTGGCAGCGCTGGGCCTTCCTCTATTGGGCCTGTGTAACACCCCAATTATACCCGACAATATAATGTAAATCAGAGTTATAAAAATTATGCAACTGAATCAGGATGCCACAAATTCAACTTAAAAACCATTTCATTCAACATGGATACATAACACTTTAAAACTTCAAATGAACTAACAGCAAAATAAATTAATCCTTTAAATCAACAACTTGAACAACTACACAACAGAATCATAATAACATCTTTATCCAACATCGAAGCAACTTCTAAATAACATGTACTTAAAAATAATCAACTTAAAGTTCAACAATTGAAATAACAATAACTAAAAGCAACAAACATTCATCCCCCCAAGTGTTACATATCAGAGCAATGACACCGACTCGAACTAATGAAGGTCAGCCGCCTTCACTCTGGATTACCTGCACGTTACCAACATAAGGGTAACATTCAAACAAAAGGGTGAGATATCGAACATTATAATATAACGTATGATAAATATTATATTGGAATCAGTTCATGTAAACATCACCACTTAACAACTTATAAACAACAATAATCACAACAGGCTATCAACAAAACACAATAATTAATTCATCAACACAACATCTCAATCATACTACTTGAAATGTGACTTAATACTATGAGAATGCATGTGGTACCATTGGAGCAGAACTCCCATCATAAAAACGGAGCAAAACTCCCATCTTAAAAATTGTCAATTAATAGAGGTATCAACAAGGCATAAGCCTTCTTCGCAGTTTTCCAATCTAGGCCATCACAGAGTATGAAAATGTATGTGACTCAATGAATGCACTATCACATACTCACAACAATAATCATCCATCGTAAGGCATAAGCCCACATCACCAATATTACCAGTAACTAGAGGTAATTCATCATCATTTACAACATCCCTGCAACTTCACATTATCAACAAGAATTCACTACAACAATCACAACATCACAACAACTCAACATAAATCCACATTGGTCGTAAGCCTATCACATCAAACAACGTTTCAGTGCTTAAAATAATCAAACAACAACTTAACATAATTCACACAACATGGTTAACGACCAAAAACATAGCATGTACGGGAAAAAGAGATAGGTAACTATGTGCCCCTCGACATGCACGACATCTAGGACAGCATAACAACTAATATATACTCCTCGACAAACACTGAGAAAACAAGACAATGACCAACCTATGTTCCTCTGTGAAATCAAGCTTCTCAAATAAGCTTTTATTTTGATGAAGACAAACCATGGCTAACAAAGAAGGCAAAGACTTTGGTCAAGCATCTAAGCATCAAAGGATAATATCTTCAATCAAATCTTTCAACAAATTTAAAGGTATAATAATATTATCTACTTTGATCTTAAGATATAGATGCTCAAAAATGAAAAAGAAATGTTTAAGAATCATTACTCAAGTTTTTCAAAAATAAAATTTCACTTTTCATATGCATGCAATCGATTTCACTCTTTGTGCAATCGATTGCACTCTTCAAAAATTCCAAATCTTTTGCTTCTGTTTCTGCATGCAATCGACTACATTGTTTGTGAAATCGATTGCACACTTAAAAATTTCAAAACGTTTGATTTTGTCTTAGCATGCAATCGATTACATAGTTGGTGCAATCGACTGCACTCAGTTAAATTTTGCAACTGACTTAGCATGCAATCGATTACATTGTTAATGCAATCGATTGCACTCTTAAAATTTTGAAAAATATAGCTGTTAAAAACCTTGTGCAATCGATTACACTCTGCACGAATTTGAAAAATTACAGCTTTGTTCATGCCTTTTGATCATGCCTTTTCATTACATATTTTCACTCAAACTTGGAATTTGTTCATGATACATTTCCAGATCTTCATGTTGTTTCAAAAGGGTGTTATGAACATATAAATATTCAATTTCAAATCCATATCTAACACCTTCTTTCATAATATTTTTCTAAACTTTCAAAATACAAACTCAAGCATTCTTCACTTTCATGCATAAGTTTTCTGCATTTATTTTCATACTTTAAATAGAAAACTTTGAGAAAATATATCTTGAGTCATTGTACAATATTATTATTGAAAGAAGAAGATTATACATTTTCAAAATCACTCTTAAGTGATCAATATACTCTACTCACTCAAACTCACAAATTGATATTTACTTACTTATTTTCCAGGATTGTTGGAATTAATTTTAAGTGATTTTTGTTAAAATCTTGTCTTTCCAAGTTGTTGGATACAAGTGTAGTTACATTGAGAGGATTGTTCTCATAGGTAACTTAGTGAAAATCCAAGAGGATTGTTCTTGGTTTTGGTTGGTAGTTCTTATGTAAGTTTGCCACAATAAGGAAATCTCTTTCATGTTGAAAGGAGACTGGAGTACTCTCGGACTGTGAGGGGAGCCAGGATATATCGCCCGTATCTCTTTATTTTTCTGCATCTTTAAGCTTTCCTAAACTCTCTTATAACCAGAAAAATAAGAACCATCATCACTAAAAACCAGAATTTTTAAAAGTACCTAATTCACCCCCCCCCCCCCTCTTAGGCGCACTTCATACTTACATCCTCGACACGTCTTGCAACCTAATTCTCCTTGAAAATCCAAGGCATCATTCCCTGACACGCCTCACAGCCTAAAACGCCATTCCTACTTCAGTATCCTCCCCGACCACAAATTCGGCCAACAACACAGTCAAGATATAACGTCTTAATAACCACGCCACTATAATTCATAACTTCTGGCAAACCGCTCGGAATAACATAGTAACGGGAAACTATATTCCTATCGACAGATTCATCAACATACAAGACAGTCATGCAGAACCTCCCTAAAATGACCACTTCAACAGTTACTAATTTTCCTGCCACTCGCTCGAAATAACCTAACATCCCAACGACCATCACGACCTAACTGACACTTCGATTAAACCGACAGTCACACAACTAACTCAAAACGTCCACAAATCACAACCAGGAAACTTCATCTAACATGGTCATTAATTGATCATACAGTTTTCCCCCAACAGCCACAACATGAATAAACGGGCAACTTCGATAGCAATTCAGAACATCAACGCGCAACAATCATAAAATTACTAATTCCCACGTTATACATATCATAAGTCCCATTATAAGGTCAGAACCCCACCCTTACCTGGATTGAATGTCGCTCAACCAAAATCTCTAGCCGACGACTTTGCTTTGTTCTGCTCGACACCGGACAGCTTGCTCCTCGTCGGCGCAGCTCTACCGGTCATCATATAGAAATCCTTATTCTCTAACTAAAACAAATCCTTGTGTTAGCTTCTCCTTATATAACAATCCTCTTGGACCTAACCCACACCCCCACTTTACTACTTCTAACCAATAGCATAAGTCCAACATTATTTCATATATTCCCTTTAATTCCACATTATATAATTATTATTAATCACTAATTAATTAACTAATAATAATCCAACAACTTATACCCATGATCCTCAATATTACACAACTTCACCATTAATCCAAAATAATCTAATTAAATTAAATTACGGGCGTTATAACTCGCCACCACTTAGAATATTTTCGTCCTAAAAAATTTACCTCATTCAAACAACTCAGGATAGGAGTCTTGCATCTTGCTTTCTAACTCCCAAGTCATGCTCTCTCCAGCAGCTCCTAGCCAAACTACCTTTACGGAAGCAATCTCTTTGCCTCTCAGAGTCTTTATTTCACGATCTGCAATTCGTACCAGTATCGTCTCAACAGTAAGATTATCCCGCACTTGTACATCATCCATATGAATCACATGAGATGGATCTGAAATATACTTCCAGAGTTATGACACATGAAACACATCATGCAAATTCGAAAGATTAGGCGGTAAAGCCACTCTATAAGCAACATTTCCAACTCTTTCTGAAATCTGATATGGACCAATAAAATGAGAAGTGAGCTTCTTATACTTCACCCAACACCAGTTACATATGTAACTCTCAAAAACACATGGTCACCAACTTGAAATTCCAAATCCTTCCTTCGCTTATAATGATAACTCTTCTATCTACTTTGGGAAGCTTTCATCTTTCCCAAATCAACTTCACCTTCTCAGTAGTCTCACGAACAAGTTCAGGTCCGAGTACCACACTTTCTCCAGATTCATGCCAACATAAAGGAGTTCTACATCTCCGACCATACAACGCTTCAAAAGGTGCCATCCCAATACTAGAATGGTAACTGTTATTATAAGTGAACTCTATTAATGGAAGGTAAGTACCCCACGAACCTCCCTTCTCAAGAACACACGCTCTCAATAAATCTTCCAACGATTGAATAATCTTTTCTGTCTGACCATCCGTCTAAGGATGATACGCCAAACTCAACCTCAACTTAGAACCCAACGCTCCTTTCAAACTCTTCCAAAAATCAGAAGTAAACCTCGGATCTCTATCTGATACAATGCACAAAGGAACACCATGCAACTTCACAATTACACTAGTGTAAATCTCATCCAACTTTGACACTGGAAAACTGATGTTAATAGGAATAAAATGAACCGAATTTGTAAGCCTATCAACAATCACCCAAATCTATTATGTCCTCTTAAGGTATTAGGTAACCCCGTCACAAAATCCATCGAAATTCTATCCCATTTCCATTCTAGAACTTCTAACGGTTGCATCAACCCTACAGGCTTCTGATGTTCAACTTTCGACTTCTGACAAGTTAAACATGCATACAAAAATCGAGCCACATCACTCTTCATCCCAGGCCACCAAAACAACTTCTTCAAATCTTGATACATCTTTGTAGCTCCTGGATGAATACTCAGCTTACTTCTATGACTCTCTTCAAGGATCACTTGCTTCATCTCCGCATACTCAAGAATACAAATCCGATTACGAAATCTCAACACACCATACGCATCTAACTTAAAATCACTATTCTTAGACTGATCGATCCCAACCATCAAATCTACCAGCTTCACATCTAACTTATGAGCTTCTCTGATACTCTCTAGAAATTCATTATTAATATTCAACATTCCCAACATAACACTTCGCGGTGTCACTTCACAAACTAAGCTCATATCTCTGAACTCTTCAATTAATTCCAACTCTTTAACCATCACTGCTGACATATATAAAGTCTTTCAACTCAATGCATCAGCTACCATATTCGCTTTTGCTAGATGATAATTCAAACCGAAATCATAATCCTTTAACAACTCCAACCATATTCGTTGTCTCATATTCAGTTCCTTCTGATCAAATAGATACTTCAAGCTCTTATGCTCAATAAAAACTTCAAATCTAGAACCATAAAGATAATGCCTTTAAATCTTCAACACAAAAACAACTGCAGCAAGCTCTAAATCATGCGTAGCATAATTATTTTCATGAGTCCTCAACTACCTTGACGCATAAGCAACTACCTTATCATTCTGCATAAGCACACTGTGACGCGGTGGGAGAACTGACTTGAAGGTTTTGTGTTTGATCGCAAATGTTGCGGTTAGCAAGAGTCGCCACCGACTTTTCTTTTATCCAAAAGGAAAGGTGGAAAAGCACAGGAAAGACCTTTGAGATTATTTGTTAAGTTCGGGGGGTATATTATGAAAAGGGAAGGTATTAGCACCCTTTTTGTGATCGGTGGAAATAGAACTGACTGTTTTGAAATGCTGGTTCGCGAAATGTCGCGGTAAGCAAGAGTCGCCACCGTCTTTTATTTTCTCCAACATGGAAAGGACAAAAGCACAGCAAAATTCCTTTTCGAGATGTCTCTCGGTTCGGGAGGTAGATTATAGAAAGGGAAGGTGTTAGCACCCTTTCTATCCATGGTTATCCACGGGCTCTTAGGTACTTGCTCACTATGTTTTCAAAATTGTTTGCTTTTCTTGCGTTTGTGGGTTCTAAAAAAGTTTGTTTTGAAAACTTCTAGGTAACTCTTGTATCAGTCCTCAAGAGTGTATGAAGTGTTTGTTTGAAAACTTTTTGAAAGTGTAGGTGCGAAAAGTTGTTTTTTTTATTTTGAAAGAGCAAGTACCCAGGAGAAATCTACCTACTCTAAGGAATTAAGCCGTGTAAGAGTCCTTTAGACAGTACTATCCCACTATTGAGAAGTAGGTAGCACCATCGTTAGAGTTATTCGGGTCAATTCGATTATAGGGACATGTGTGGTCACCAAAGCAATAGTAGGACGCCTTAGCGGTAACCCTAATATCCTAGATCCTTTTTATCCGAGGCAACCGTTTCGAGGCAACTGGATCTTTAGACAGGAGGGCGACCTCTAAAACACCCTATACTCAATGACCACCTCGAGGAAACCAAGTGAGGCGTACCCTAGGAGTGGCATGTGCGAGTGTGTCAGGTTTCATGTTAAGTTATCTTGTACATGTATCATGGTGAGCTACGAGTTGATTTTATTTTTCAGGCAAGTCTTGTCATGCATAGTTAACAGTTAATAATTTGCGGAAAGAAAATTGCGGAAAGTAAATCTACCCTATTATAAGGCGTCGGGTATTTACATCGCCAAAAACATAACCCTTGAAAAGTAAAATGCGAGAAAATAAAGAAAGCGATAAAAGTCCTAATTATCTATTACATCCTCGGAGCAAATACATAAATATGATCAAGAAATAATATGCACACGGAGAAATTAAATCAGAGAAGTCTTAGGGTTTTGACCCTTTTTGAGAAAAGAATGAATTTTGGCCTTTTTGCAATTAATTAAACCTAATTCTAATTAATTAAATAATTAAAAGAAAAGAGTACTTTTTTAGTTTTTTATGTTTTAATGAAAATAAAATAAAAGAAATTAAAAGTTGTCAAAAAAACCTAATTCTACATGGGTTTTATTTATTGTGAAACTAATTACAATTAACCTAATTAAACTAAATTAGTTATATTAGTATTTATTTACAAAATAATAATTAAAGGTGAAATTAATAAATAATAATAATAATAAAAATATTAGTTTTCAGAATTTATTATAAAAAATATTAATTATGTTAATTAAATAAATAAATAATAATAATAATTAGTAAACCAATTGAAAGAAAATTAAAATATAAAGAGAATAAGAAAATAATGAAACCAGGGGGGTGCTGGGTCTAACAAGGAGGTTGATCTGGAAATTTGAAGCCCATTAACTCAAGCCTGGTTGACCTTCTTTGATTGTCCAACGTATGGTTGACTAGGGAACACCATGGTCATCATCTCCTGACCTTCAGATTTATGCTTGTGGCCACTTGGCGCTTGGATGTGAGAGGCATGATAGAACACCTTTTGAAAGCCTGCATGGGATTACATAAGGAAAAAATAGAAACAATTATTGGGGGACCTGGGATTCAAACCCAGGTCCCAATGGATATCAGCCAGCGCACCATCCACTGAACCACTTGCCTGCGTTTGATATAATGATAATAAGCAAATATAATATATCAGAATTAATGCCTATGCTATAAGACAAAAAAATACGCGCGTTTTTTAAACGAACCAATGATACATCAACACATCATCGTCTTTTCCACTGAACCTGCAAAATACATGTTAGATAGAGGGGGTTTTTAACCCCCACAAACTGTAACAAGGAAAAATAGCGATTAGCCCTACGATGAATATAAATATTTCGCGAGGGTTCCACTAGGTTCGTCTTGTTCTGACGGTCTCAGCCATATGCATTAGGGGTCTCAATTTTTCCTGGTTACTTAATCCCCAAATTCAAGGTTTATGAACCCTAAAATTTGTCAATGGCAATTTTCAATTCTTTGCATTATAATCCAATTAGCTTATGCCATTAGTTTCCTGTGAGTTCTAGCAATGCAAAACCAACAAAAAATCATATCAAATATGCATGAATCATGAGTTACAATTATGAAAAAAGTATGCAAACCGTGAATCTGTTAAGAGTGATTTCTTAAGCTTTAGCGTGTGGTTTTGATTGCAAAACGTTCCTCACACCTCCAGCAACGTGTTTGAATCCACAAATTGCTTTGAATTGGCCTGGAACATGGAAAACAATTTTCACTTTTCTTTGGATTTTCTTGAATGTGATTATGGTTTTTTTGCAGCAAATTCTCGTCTAATGCATTAGGGTTGACTTATGTATTTATAGAGGAAGAGAATTAGGTTAAATCTTGGCCAAGAAATCCATGGAATTGATGTTTCAATATTTGATTTGCAATCATATATTTTTGAATCTTTTTGATTGGAAAAACTTGCCAAACTTGGAGATTCTTGTCCCTTTGATTTGAACACGAATTGCCAGCATATCTTGAGCTTGTTTGCTTCACAAAAAGATTGAAAAAATCATATCTTTGAATTTCCTACAATTTAAATTAATTAAATGAATTAAAATCAATTAAAAATCCAAATAATTAATAAAAATAAGAAAAATAAGTTCAAATAGGCTTGATGGGTCGTGCATAGGCCTTGGATAAAGTTTCAAGAAGAAATTTGAGGCCCATTAGCAAAAACAAAGTGTTTTGAGCAAAGTTGACTTTTACAAATTCACAAAACTTTCCCAACTTCTCCAATGCATATCTTGCTCAATTTTGATCCTATGAACATGTTCTTAGACATTTTGGAAAGGTCTTGAAGTCCTCTAACCAATGCTTTTGGTCCCATGTCATTTGGATTTACCAATCTCAAGTTATGGTCTTTGACTTAAAGTGCATTTTTGTTGACTTTTGAATTTGACCTATAATGTAGAAATTGATAACTTTTTGTGAGAGAATTTCTTCGACTTGGAATGTGAAGATGAGTTGTAGGAAATTTCATCCCCTTCAAAATGAGCATTGGATGGAATTTTTCTGATGAACCATGAAAAAGTTATGCCTTAGTCAAGATACAATTGACTTTTCTACTGTCCAAAAATAGTAACTTTTTGCATCTTAATGATTTTTGAGCCATTCTTGTGGAATCATGATCTAGACTTGTTCAAATGATGATTGTGGACTCAAAGTAAGATGTTGACCAAAAATTATGACTTTTGACTGCAAAATGACCATTTTACCCCTACAGTTGATTGTAGGTCAAATGATGCTTTTGACTGTGCAAATTGGCACTGTGAATCTTGAGACTTGACATGTAGATGCTTGAGGATGTATATGGACCTATGAGACTTGTTTGAGCCATTGAAAACCTCAAATTCTTTGCAAGAACCAAAACCCTAATTTCAGCTGGCTTAGGAGGTGGCTTGACTGTACAATCTCTTGAGCAATCTTGAACCATTTGAAGATGATTCTTGACAAACCTTGAGGAATGTGGTAGGGAAAATTTTGGGGTACAACAGTTGCCCCTGTTCAATTTTCTTAAACCTGAGGATATAGATTGGCATTCGAGCCTTTCGTGATCCGAAGGTGGAAGATAATTGAACACTAGAGTGCCCAGAAATTTGCACTCGCATGGTGTAGTATCAGCAATGTGATGTCGGGAATGGGCTTACAGATGCCATTTGGAGAGATGGTGGATAAGAAGATGGGCTTATAGATGTCATATGGAGATGTGACTGAATCTTTTCGGGAATGGGCTTATGGATGCCTTTTGGAAAGGTGACGGGTAGTTGTGGAGATGGGCTTAAAGATGCCATCTGGAGATGTTGATCACGTAAGAGATTCCTTAGCGAGAACTTGCGTACCTGAGAAAGAAAGATGATTTCCTGGCCTGTTACAGGTGTTGATCTTCAATCTCTTCATGTTGATAACTTTCCTATCTAGATACAGGTATAGATCTACAATCAATCGCTCACAGATATGCCCTGGCTAGATACAGGTATCGAATCTGGAACTTCAAAAGGTTGGTAGAGATAGCTTTCCTGGCTGGATACAGGTGTAGATCTCTTCATGCAGATACTTTCCTGGCTAGATACAGGTATAGATCTACAGTCAATCGCTCACAGATATGCCCTGGCTAGATACAGGTATCGAATCTGGAACTTCAAAAGGTTGGTCGAGATAGCTTTCCTGGCTGGATACAGGTGTAGACCTCTGACCTGAGAATGAAAGATAATTTCCTGGCTAGATACAGGTGTTGATCTTCAAACTCTTCATGCAGATACTTTCCTGGCTAGATACAGGTATAGATCTACAATCAATCGCTCACAGATATGCCCTGGCTAGATACAGGTATCGAATCTGGAACTTCAAAAGGTTGGTCGAGATAGCTTTCCTGGGTGGATACAGGTGTAGATCTACAATCAATTGCTCACAAATATGCCCTGGCTAGATATAGGTATCGAATCTGGAACTTCAAAAGGTTGGTCGAGATAGCTTTCCTGGCTGGATAGAGGTGTAGACCTCTGACCTGAGAATGAAAGATGACTTCCTGGCTAGATACAGGTATTGATCTTCAATCTCTTCATGTAGATAATTTTCCTGGCTAGATACAGGTATAGATCTACAATCAATCGCTCACAGATATGCCCTGGCTAGATACAGGTATCGAATCTGGAACTTCAAAGTTGATGGTAATATCTTTTGATTGACCTTTTCCTGAAAAGGCAAAACATTAGTCGTATACAATGTCATGATGTATGAAATGCATGATGTCATGATGTTCTCAAAAATAAATGAGATTGTGTGATATGATGCGCATATGCATGTATCATGATGTATGACAATGTGATGTTTTATGAATGTATCATCGTCTGGGAAAACAAATCCTTGACGAATGTCGGGAAGTTTGTTAAATCCTGGGCTGATGTTTGAAGAGTAGAGTTCTTCGTCTCCGCTGGGGATGATGATTGCAAGAATAAACCGGTAGGAGAAGATGACTCCGTTGGGGAATAAACCTGATGGAGAGATTACTTTGCAGGGAATTACTCTGTGGGAAGAGATACTTTGCTGAGATTTTGATGATAACTCCGCTGGGGATTCCGTTGATAAGCTCTGTTGGGGATTTTGAACTCCGTTGGGGGATAGAAAGAACTTCGCCGAGGACTATCTTTCTGTCGTAACTTGCTGAGGATAACCCAGTTAGACTCTGGTGGGGGGATAACCTTGGTATTCTGCAGGGGACAAGCTTCCAGAATCTACTGGGGAGATGATTGAACTCTGGTGGGGAAGCTTTTGTAGACTGCGCTAGGAAATAGCTCCACTGGGGGTATCTGTATTCCGCTGGGGAACAATCTTATACTTCTGTCGAGGAATACTAAGACTGCCGGGGATGCTTGCTGAGGAATATCTGTATACTCCGTTAGGGAATATTAAGATCTTCCTAGGACACCCAACTTTTTCAGGACTGATAGTAGACCAACTCTGCTTGGGGGAGAGTATTGCTGACTTGCTGGGGATACTGTGCCTTTTTAGGGCTGATGGGAGACCAACTCTGCTTGGGGAGAGTATTGATGAATCTCGCCTTACTCTGAAGGTATCTTGGCCATATTCTTCAGCTGAACTTACCTTGGTACCTTGGTGGATAGAGCATTTTGTACAGTTTGGACAATTCTTATTGCCCCGGTTTCTGCGGGAGAAAGTGCTTGCGGATGTTCTTGATAATTGCCGATTGACAAATCTTCTTCTGGTAGGCAAGTGACGAGACATAGTCGTACGCTTTTGATCCCTAACTTTTGCCTGGACCGCCCTTTCGGGTTTTCAGTCCATCGGGATACCCATTTTTGCCCAAGCCGCCTTTTCAGGTTTTCGACTTGCCGGGTGTACAGATTTTTTTATTTTCATCCCTTATTTTTTCCTAGGCCAGTCGACCTAGCGGGTCTTTGATTATGCGTAGTATTTTTTGACTATGTCCACATTCTCAGAGCGCAGGGAGTTGGCACTGTCAGTAGTATTGTGTTGCCATACTACCAGAAGATGTCTGATCATGCAAGATTCGTTGCTGGAATTCATGTCCAATGCCCCAAGTGACTCAGGCCGAGATTTGCCCCTGGCTATTTGGCATCTTGAGAGATTCCTTGAATCTTGACTTGACTGCCCCAGATGATAGACAATGATCATGTCGTGCCTCTTGATTGGAAGTGTTTTTCCACTTGAGGTGATCCTTTTTGTTGAGAAGGTTTTTGTTCACTAGATATTCGTCGTGCGAATTCCTTTGCTGTTTGAACAAATAGTCATATGCAAACAATGTTATTTTAAGAATGCAAAGCTTATGTCTGTCTTGAAGTTTTTTTTTTTGAAAATGCAGTTTTCAATAAAACAAGTGAATTTTTGTAAAATGTGATGTCAACTCAAAATTTTACAGCAAGCCCTACAGGAGTCAGGATACCTTTGGTAACATTATGCTTTCGAACTAACCCATGCTTCAGCTAGGACTTTTAAGGGTTATAACATGGCCTGGTTCACGGTTTAAGAAACAAAGGATAAAGGCTCAAATTTTATTTGTACCCACCCGCTCTTCGTGATGTTCTTCGATCCTAAACTCAGTTAATCGTGCATTAGACCTTGTTTGAGTCTTTGCTCTGATATTCCAGTGATGGTTTGGATACTGAAAGTTTTATTTTGACCAGGCAGTCATTTCTTTTTTGTTGAGGGTTTGTAGGACCTCTTTCTTTTCGATTTTATTATCCTTGTTTTTTGCCTGAACTATTTCTTTTGATTACAGTCAGCGGGATGCCCCAGTTTTGTAAGTCCCCTTCATATGTTTTGACTTATTGGGCTTTTATTTTTGAAAGATAACGACTGCCTGTCTTTATGATTATTCGGAACCATCATTGTCTTCTTATCTATGAAGGACTTCTTTGATGCCTCTCATTGTGCACCTGGATTAGCTGAGAGAACTACCCTGCCCCAGGTTATGATTAAGGGTTTTAATTTTTGTGAAAAGAAAAAATCCAACTTCTTTGGCTCAAAGGGGTTGTCGAGGAATTATCTTCCTTATAACTCCACTGTTTAGGATTTGAAACAATGCCTGTACCTCATCAGTGGGGTCTATTCAAAAGCATACTGTAAAGATCGTGGTATCATTTTCGTCATCCTCCCTTAAAAGGCTTAGAATTTTTTAATTGAGAGTGGAACATCACAAAAAAATGAGAGCAATTTGAATATAGTGAATACGAATGGATTGATTCAAAACAGACATATGCAATGCATTGATAATGTAACAAAGTTTGACATGACTAAATGTTTTAACAATCAAAAGAAAATTTACAAATTGAAAACTCCAATGAACAAAAAGTCTTCTCGTCTCAGGACTTGTCACTTTAAATGATGAACCTTGGAGGGATGGTAGAAGAACTCGGCCTGACCATCTTGTGCGAATTCCAGTGCTCCTTCATCAATCAGGTTTTGGATTTTGTACCTCAACTTCCAACAGTCGTCCGTATCATGCCCCGGGCTGTTAGAATGATATGCACACCTTGCATCAGGATTATAGTTGGGTGAAGAAGTCTTAGGATTCGGGTGAGGTCCTACCAACGTTACCAGATTCAAATTCAACAGGTGTTGCAAAGCTTGAGACAGCGGCATGTTGAGCTTGGTAAACGGCCTCTGATTAACCCGTTGTTTATGGCAAGGTTGTTGTTGGACCTGTAAGGTAGTAGCAACTTGGAGAGGTTTATTCTTCATCAAACCAAACTTTTGACTTCTCGGAAGTTGATTAATGACTTGATCATCAGCCTTGACTATTTGCTTCCTACTGTTGTATCTGTCTTGATGAAGTTGGTTGATCATGGTTCTCAACTCTTCTTGCTCCCGAACTAAGCCTTGGATAAGAGCCATCTGCCCTAACATCTGGGTTCTCATTGTATCTACCTCAGCTTGCAGACGTTTCAGCCGTTCGTCCGTATCGTCTTCAGGACTGTTCTTGACCAAATTCCCCATGAGGAGTGTTCTTAACTCTTCCTGCCCCTTGGATAGGCTTAGGAAGATCTCCCTGAACTGAGTCTCTTGAGTATGAAGATCCTGGTTGTCTTGTTGGCAAGCCATTACTGAAATAAACAGCGAGAATATGAGAGACCTGTATCGGATGACCTGTTATGCAATGATATATATGATATATGTATGCCATGTTTTCAAGGATCTCGCGGGGTAAACAAAGAAACTTGTTAGAATTTGAATTTGGTTAGCTTGATTGAAGGAACTTCATGTTGTTGAGAATCCTTCTTCAAGAGTCAGGCTCACCATATCGAGTGGGTCATAGCCCCTGACTTGAGTTATCATGTTTTGATCTCCGAACAACCTTGGCTAGAGGAAAATAAATCCCCTTTGCCCCTTGCTAGACATTTGGTTCATCATGACCTGCATCATAAGCCCTTGAGATCCTTGAAATGGGTTAGTCCTTATGCAGGATGTATGCAATGGTATGATGTTGTGATGCGTATGATGTTATGTACGTGGATGCAAAGGTGTGAGGTGTAAGTAAGCCATGTAATAAGTCTAGATTAAGGACTGCAAACAAAACCTGCAAGGAACTCATGTGTCAGATAACAAGAATGTGCAAGTAGTTCAAGTTTGAAGGCACACAAGTCACACAAAAGAGCCCTTAGATTTCAGGCCAGCATGAAGTTTAGGTACTACCCTCTTTCATTTTTGTTGGTTAAGACCTATCCTAGAGAATAGTAACCGGGTTCTAGAGGATCTCAATATCACTGACTACCCTCAATCGGTCATAACTCCAGCTTTGCAATCTTTTCTTGCGGCCGGAACCATCGCGAGAGTTTAGCCTCAATGAGTGTAGCATACTGCTGTTGTTCTATGGCCAAGTTGGGTCAATTTAAGGTTCTAAGGTCGGTTGGTGCTTAATGACTCCTCAGAAGACCCATATTCTCCTCGTTCCAACACAAGGGATATCGGTACAGACCAAGGTGTCACACCAACATAGCTACTGCTTCACCCGTGTCGGTCTACGTCGGACAGGTCCCTCACAGCTTTTGCTACCTAAAGGGTATTCCCCAGATCCGGGTTAGGATCTATGAAACTCCGATGCAAGCCCACAAATATAAATCAAACAAAGCATGCAATTGAAAACATAGAATGATCTAATCATAAGGTACACCTCACTTTTAATATTCCCCAGCAGAGTCGCCAGTTCTGTGATCGGTGGAAATAGAACTGACTGTTTTGAAATGCTGGTTCGCGAAATGTCGCGGTAAGTAAGAGTCGCCACCGTATTTTATTTTCTCCAACATGGAAAGGAAAAAAGCACAGCAAAATTCCTTTTCGAGATGTCTCTCAGTTCGGGAGGTAGATTATAGAAAGGGAAGGTGTTAGCACCCTTTCTATCCATGGTTATCCACGGGCTCTTAGGTACTTGCTCACTATGTTTTCAAAATTGTTTGCTTTTCTTGCGTTTGTGGGTTCTGAAAAAGTTTGTTTTGAAAACTTCTAGGTAACTCTTGTATCAGTCCTCAAGAGTGTATGAAGTGTTTGTTTGAAAACTTTTTGAAAGTGTAGGTGCGAAAAGTTGTTTTTTTTTGTTTTGAAAGAGCAAGTACCCAGGAGAAATCTACCTACTCTAAGGAATTAAGCTGTGTAAGAGTCCTTTAGACAATACTATCCCACTATTAAGAAGTAGGTAGCACCGTTGTTGGAGTTATTCGGGTCAATTCGATTATAGGGACATTTGTGGTCACCAAAGCAATAGTAGGACGCCTTAGCGGTAACCCTAATGTCCTAGATCCTTTTTATCCGAGGCAATTGTTTCGAGGCAACTGGATCTTTAGACAGGAGGGCGACCTCTAAAACACCCTATACTCAATGACCACCTCGAGGCAACCAAGTGAGGCGTACCCTAGGAGTGGCATGTGCGAGTGTGTCAGGTTTCATGTTAAGTTATCTTGTACATGTATCATGGTGAGCTACGAGTTGATTTTATTTTTCAGGCAAGTCTTGTCATGCATAGTTAACAGTTAATAATTTGCAGAAAGAAAATTGCGGAAAGTAAATCTACGCTATTACAAGGCGTCGGGTATTTACATCGCCAAAAACATAACCCTTGAAAAGTAAAATGCGAGAAAATAAAGAAAGCGATAAAAGTCCTAATTATCTATTACATCCTCGGAGCAAATACATAAATATGATCAAGAAATAATATGCGTGCAGAGAAATTAAATCAGAGAAGTCTTAGGGTTTTGACCCTTTTTGAGAAAAGAATGAATTTTGGCCTTTTTGCAATTAATTAAACCTAATTCTAATTAATTAAATAATTAAAAGAAAAGAGTACTTTTTTAGTTTTTTATGTTTTAATGAAAATAAAATAAAAGAAATTAAAAGTTGTCAAAAAACCTAATTCTACATGGATTTTATTTATTGTGAAACTAATTACAATTAACCTAATTAAACTAAATTAGTTATATTAGTATTTATTTACAAAATAATAATTAAAGGTGAAATTAATAAATAATAATAATAATAAAAATATTAGTTTTCAGAATTTATTATAAAAAATATTAATTATGTTAATTAAATAAATAATAATAATAATAATAATTAGTAAACCAATTGAAAGAAAATTAAAATATAAAGAGAATAAGAAAATAATGAAACCAGGGGGGTGCTGGGCCTAACAAGGAGGTTGATCTGGAAATTTGAAGCCCATTAACTCAAGCCTGGTTGACCTTCTTTGATTGTCCAGTGCATGGTTGACTAGGGAACACCATGGTCATCATCTCCTGACCTTCAGATTTATGCTTGTGGCCACTTGGCGCTTGGATGTGAGAGGTGCATGATAGAACACCTTTTGAAAGCCTGCATGGGATTACATAAGGAAAAAATAGAAACAATTATTGGGGGACCTGGGATTCGAACCCAGGTCCCAATGGATATCAGCCAGCGCACCATCCACTGAACCACTTGCCTGCGTTTGATATAATGATAATAAGCAAATATAATATATCAGAATTAATACCTATGCTATAAGACAAAAAAATACGCGCGTTTTTTAAACGAACCAATGATACATCAACACATCATCGTCTTCTCCACTGAACCTGCAAAATACATGTTAGATAGCGGGGGTTTTTAACCCCCACAAACTGTAACAAGGAAAAATAGCGATTAGCCCTAGGATGAATAAAAATATTTCGCGAGGGTTCCACTAGGTTCGTCTTGTTCTGACGGTCTCAGCCATATGCATTAGGGGTCTCAATTTTGCCTGGTTACTGAATCCCCAAATTCAAGGTTTATGAACCCTAAAATTTGTCAATGGCAATTTTCAATTCTGCGCATTATAATCCAATTAGCTTATGCCATTAGTTTCGTGTGAGTACTAGCAATGCAAAACCAACAAAAAATCATATCAAATATGCATGAATCATGAGTTACGATTATGAAAAAAGTATGCAAACCGTGAATCTGTTTAGAGTGATTTCTTAAGCTTTAGCGTGTGGTTTTGATTGCAAAACGTTCCTCACACCTCCAGCAACGTGTTTGAATCCACAAATTGCTTTGAATTGGCCTGGAACCTGGAAAATAGTTTTCACTTTTCTTTGGATTTTCTTGAATGTGATTATGGTTTTTTTGCAGCAAATTCTCGTCCAATGCATTAGGGTTGACTTGTGTATTTATAGAGGAAGAGAATTAGGTTAAATCTTGGCCAAGAAATCCATGGAATTGATGTTTCAATATTTGATTTGCAATCATATATTTTTGAATCTTTTTGATTGGAAAAACTTGCCAAACTTGGAGATTCTTGTCCCTTTGATTTGCACACGAATTGCCAGCATATCTTGAGCTTGTTTGCTTCACAAAAAGATTGAAAAAATCATATCTTTGAATTTCCTACAATTTAAATTAATTAAATGAATTAAAATCAATTAAAAATCCAAATAATTAATAAAAATAAGAAAAATAAGTTCAAATAGGCTTGATGGGTCGTGCATAGGCCTTGGGTAAAGTTTCAAGAAGAAATTTGAGGCCCATTAGCAAAAACAAAGTGTTTTGAGCAAAGTTGACTTTTGCAAATTCACAAAAATTTCCCAACTTCTCCAATGCATATCTTGCTCAATTTGGATCCTATGAACATGTTCTTAGACATTTTGGAAAGGTCTTAAAGTCCTCTAACCAATGCCTTTGGTCCCATGTCATTTGGATTTACCAATCTCAAGTTATGGTCTTTGACTTAAAGTGCATTTTTGTTGACTTTTGAATTTGACCTATAATGTAGAAATTGATAACTTTTTGTGAGAGCATTTCTTAGACTTGGAATGTGAAGATGAGTTGTAGGAAATGTCATCCCCTTAAAAATAAGCATTGGATGGAATTTTTCTGATGAACCATGAAAAAGTTATGCCTTAGTCAAGATACAATTGACTTTTCTACTATCCAAAAATAGTAACTTTTTGCATCTTGATGATTTTTGAGCCATTCTTGTGGAATCATGATCAAGACTTTATCAAATGATGATTGTGGACTCAAAATATGATGTTGACAAAAATTCTGACTTTTGAGTGCAAAATGACCATTTTAGCCCTGCAGTTGATTGTAGGTCAAATGATGCTTTTGACTGTGCAAATTGGCACTGTGAATCTTGAGACTTGACATGTAGATGCTTGAGGATGTATATGGACCTATGAGACTTGTTTGAGCCATTGAAAACTTCAAATTCTTTGCAAGAACCAAAACCCTAATTTCAGCTGACTTAGGAGGTGGCTTGACTGTACAATCTCTTGAGCAATCTTAAACCATTTGAAGATGATTCTTGACAAACCTTGAGGAATGTGGGAGGGAAAATTTTGGGGTACAAAACTTTTCATCCATGGTTTTCCATGGGCTCTTAGTTACTTGCTATATCACTTACTTTTGTTTGAAATCGTGCTTTGTGTGGTTTTTGAAAGTATTTTGTAAAGAGGCCATTGTTTGGGCAATCTTTGTAATGATTCTCATTCGTAAGAATGTATACAAAGATGTTTGATCTTTTGAAAATGTTTTTAATTTTGTAAGATGTTTGAAAGTGTATGTGATTTTTTTTCAAAATAGCAAGGATGTTTGTTTTAAAATGAAGCAAGTAATTAGGAGCAATCTACCTACTCAAATGTCTTTCTTGTTCATTTCCTTTTCCTTTGACATTGTTGTCTTACCATTGATTTGGTAAGCAATCCTATCTTTGGATGTAAACGGGACGGGTGTGGGTCATCGTATAACCATGATTAGAAATATTGCAAGGTATCTTAGCATTCGTTTTGAGGGGCTAAGATCGTTTGTAAGGCAACTTAGATAGCATCATCGAGGGACTATGATCTCATATTTGCTTATTTTTTGTAAGATACCTCACACGCGTAATATGGCCATTTAAAAGGCAATCAAGTGGATTTTACCCTAGAGGTGTTTGTGTGCAAATGTATTATTTTCGTGCTTGGTTTTTGTCTTGAATTAAGGTTTTTCTAAGTAATTATTTTAGTATTTCCATACAAACCCTAATTACTAGTATTGTATATAAAAGCGATAAATTGCAAAATTTAAAGTTACAACGCTATTACAACACTTGTGGGGAAAACCCTAATTAGTCTATTATAACCAAATTGAATTTATACAAGAATTAAAATAAATAATGCACAAGATGAATTAAATATGCAAGAAGATAAATGTGAAGAAAAAATGGATATTTTGTTTGATGTTTTATGAAAAGGAATTTTACCTTAACCTAATAAAATAAAGAAAATAATTTATTAAGTTTGAAATTATTGAGAAAAGATTTTAGATGAAAACCCTAATTCTATTAACCAAAAGTAAATAAGTTTAAGAAAAGTATTTTTTGCATTTTTTATCTTGAAAATATTTATAGCATTATAAAATGTTTTTAGTCTTTTTGGTATTAAAATAATATACTTTAAATGGTGTGAAGAAAAATAATTAAATAAATACAATATTAATTAATTTTATAAGATTTACTTAAATAAACAAATAAAGTATGAAGATTAAAAAAAATATTTTTATTTGTGGGAAAAAAATATAATAAGTCAAAATATAAAGTATCATTTTTTTGCGTTTTATGATCATTTTTTAGTATTTAGAAAATATATTTGAGAAAATAAAAAAAAATAAAATGAAGAAATAAAATAAAATTGGGCCAGTGTGCAAATATGTAACAGTGGGGGGGGGGGGGGGGGGAGGTTAGGAAAAAAAGTCAGGCCCAGGAGGGGGGAGGCCCATGCGCTGGAAGGAACAAAAAATGTAAAATGAGTGAAAAAAGCAAAAGGCAGCGCGCGCTGAGGCTCGAACCCATGACCTCCTGATTACCAGCGCGATGTCTTACCAGTGGGGTGGCTATACATCCGTTAATACAAATGAAACAATAAATAAATAAGGTAAAATGTCTCCTTGACCTATACTTCATCGTCAACCTTCAGCCAGCCGGACCACCTGTATCTCATTCATTTCTCAACAAAAATGGAAAATGCAAACATGAAAGTTGTGCTATTTTTCCTCACGAATCCAACCATATAACTTATGTAAGCTAAAAGTCAAAGATGGAGATTAATTTTGCTGGCCCTAAATTGAAACCTAATTTTTCCAGAAAGTTCAAATCTAAAATTCTCTACACATAGTCAATATAAATGAAAACTATGGACATGGTTAGCTTTAGAGCAATGATATCTACATTTTTACTTCAGAATGTATGCATGGAGGATGCTTGTATCAAGATATTGAAGTTAGAAAACTTACCTCTTGCAGATGGATTCGTGTATGGAGTTTGAGAAAGCTTTGAGGTACCCTAAGGATCTGTTTAGCTTGCCTGGACCTCCTTGAGTGTATTCCAACTCCTACTTTGCTTTGAAAGTCCCTGAATCTCCCTACTCAAGTCAACCTGCAAGCTTAATGTTTGAAAATGGTGAATAGTGATGGAGGGGTTAAAGTCTTGAAACAGGGGCTTGGATCACTTGTGTATGATGTATGTAAGGTGTTTGAATGATTAAGAACCAAAATGCACGAGTGGAAATGGAGATGGAGAGTTTTGGCTTAAAACTGTCAAGTTAAGCAGTCTTGTGAAGAAAGGGTATTTGGGAGAGTTTTAGGATGCTTGAAATCATGTCTTAGCTTGCCATAAACTTGTTAATATGTATGGAAAGATTAGAGCACAAAATCACTGCAGGCTTCTGAGTTATAGGGTTATGGATCTATAACTTGCTTTTGAAGAAAAGTGAAATGACAAATCTCAAGTATTGTACAAGCATGCTCTGAGCTTTCTTAGGTCTTAGGCACCTTGCTTTTGGTTTATAGGAGTTATGTGTGCATAAAGAACAAGTTAGAAGCTTAAGACAAGTTGACTTTGTGATTAAAGCAACTTTTCAAGAATGGAATGGTAACTTTCTTCCTAAAATGGCAAATTGGCTTGGAAAATGCTTGGAAAACTTGGATAATAGCTCAAAAGCAAGTGTAAATATTCTGATTATGGAGAGATCTTGAGGTTTAGAAGCCTGCAAAACAAGATTGTGCAGCATAGGTTTGAAATTGGATTCTTGTTCATCACAAAATGCCTTGTAATTCAAGTGACAAAACACTAACTTCATCTCTTCGATTCTCCCTACTCAAGAATGATCTCAAGTAGTTCTTTGACATTTTGGAAAGCTTGCAATGTGCTATACAACCCATCTTTGAATTGCTTTTGAATATTCCTCTTGGAACTATATGAAAAAGTACCATGAAGTTGGGTCAAAATCCTGAATAAATTTGGGCAAAATTTCACTAAGTGTTTAGTTTCATGATCCTATGTTCTTGAAATTATAACTTGAGATCCATGCATTTTTGGAAGAAGTTATGTGATTAAAAGTTGTATATTTCATGGATATCTACAACTTTAATGTTGGGAGTTTCTCTTGAATCATCTTGCATCATGGTGAAAATTTGGCTCAAAGTTATGAAAAAACATGAAATTTCCAACACTTAGAAAAATTTCTATGTTTAGAAATTTTGACTTTTCAAAATGAAATCTTTACTTTTTGATTTCTAGATGAATAAGTTTCATATTTTGACATGTTTTGATGAATTGTGATCTTTGGCACTTGAATTTGACTAAAAAGTCAAAGTTTGACTTTTCAGTATACAATTGACTTTTGATCAGTTGACTGCAAAATTCATTTGTCCATCTAATGGATTTTCAATGTTTGAAACCATGTCATTAGGTAAAAATGATTCAATTGGACTCTTGAGATCATGCCTTAAACCAATTGACCATTTTCTAAGTTAAAAATCAGAAATTGCCCTTTCCTAATCAAAACCCTAATTTTGACCAATTTTGCCCTTTTGGAGATTTGATCAAACTTCTTAAGGAGTTATGGTCCAAACTTGATCAAATGATACATATGGGTTTAAAATGTTGATGTGGATAAAAAATTATGAGGTTTGACTGTAAATTGGCCATGGTTGACTTTTTCCCCAATACAGCTGATTTTTAGCTCAACTGTTCAATTGACTGAGCAAAAATGTGATCCAAGGCTTGAAACTTGGCATGAGTAATCTTGGGGGTCCATATGGTCCATGAAAGTCATATGAAGCATTGATAGTTCAAAAATACTTGTGCAAACTCAAACCCTAATTTTGGTCATCAGTGCCCAAGGAGGTGTCTTGAGCTAATCAAACCCTAGTGCAGTCTTGAGCCCAAGGAGATCTTGTGAGAAAATTCTTGAAAAGTGAGAGGGAAAATTTTGGGGTACAACAGCTGTCCATTTTGAATCTTATTAAACCTGAAGAGTTAGATGGGCATGTTTTTCCATTCGTGACTCGAAGGTAGAAGATAATTGGACACTAGAGTGCCCAGAAATTTGCACTCGGTGATGTGATAGTAGAGGGAATGGGCTTAAAGATGCCATTCAAAAGTGATTGTTTGAATTGTAATTTGTAATTTGAAAGAATGAGTATCAGAATGGTGTCTGTATCTGAAATGTATCTAGAAGCTAATTTTGAATGAGTATCAGAATGGCGTCCGTGTTTGGAGCGTATCTGAACTGTATATAGAAGTTGAAAACTAAATGAGTATCAGAATGGAATCCGTGTCTGGAGTGTATCTGTATTGTATCTGAAAGTTAAATGAGTTTCAATATGGCATCCGTGTCTGGAGCGTATATGAACTGTATCTGGAAGTTGAGAACTGAATGAGTATCAGAATGGCATCCGTGTTTGGAGCGTTTCTAAAATGTATCTGAAAGTTGAATCTGAATGAGTATCAGAATGGCATTCGTGCCTTGAGCGTATATGAATTGTATCTAAAATTTGAATCTGAATGAGTATCAGAGTGGCTCTGTGTTTGGAGCGTATCTGAACTGTATCTGAAAGTTGAATCTAAATGAGTATCAGAATGGCATCCGTGTCTGGAGCGTATTTGAACTGTATCTGAAAGTTGAATCTGAATGAGTATTAGAGTGGCATCCATGTCTGGAGCGTATCTGAGCTGTATCTGAAAACTTTGAACATTGTTAATGGTAGCTAAAAACCTTATCCTAAAAAGGGTAAAATGTTAGCTAAAATGCAAAGTCATGTTGTATTAAATGCATGGTATGATGTATTTGTGTAATTAATTTTTATGATATATGGATGCGATGTATGCGTATGCGAGCTAATCTGTTGTACTGCTGTTGAATTGGGGAAAATAAAACCCTGAATGTTGTTGAGGATACGTAAGTCTTTATGTCTTGAAGTCGAAGTGTTGATGAATTTCCGTTTAGATAAATCAACTCTGTTGTAAGGGAAATGTCATGTACTGCTTAAAGAATCTGTTTGGGGGATCTGGGGAAATTGGATGATTTCTACCGGGGACTGATAATTGGAAGCTTTGTTTCGCTGGGGATTAAATTGTACATTGCGGGGAATTTTTATGGAAAATAACTTAGAGAGATTTCCCTATCTCTTAAAGCCATCAATAATTGTCTTTTATTTTGTTTACTTGTAAACATTAATTATGTTCAAATGCATATGTTCAACAATGAATCATTGGATGATTTTGTAAACAAAACACAAGAGTAAAGAAAAACAAATAGTTTTGCACTTTCAAAGGAATATTTTTGTATTGACTTTGAGTAAGTATTTTTGTACAGTGAGACAAACATTCTAGTAAGAGAATGCCGTCGTAAAAAATGAAAAATTTAATACAAAGAAAAGATAGCTATGTGTAATAATCCCATGGGGTTCCCATTCTGCTATAGCCTTTGTATCTCTGAGCATCTTGTCTATTTGTTGCCTTGTCCGAAGCTGATTGAATTGGTCAGAAATGTCGAGTTTGCAAGTTGTCCGTAAGGTGATCCAACGGGACATAGTCATACGCTTTAATTCCCTAACTTTTACCTGGACCGCCCTTTCGGGTTTTCAGTCCACCAGGATACCCTTTTTTGCCCAAGTCGTCCTTTCGGGTTTTCAACTTGGTAGGTGTACAGATTTTTTTTAATTTTATCCCTAATTTTTTCCCGAACCATTTTGGTTCGTCGGGATGCCCTTGTTTTTCCTAGGCGTGTCAACCTAGCGGATCTCTTATGCGTAGTATCTTTTGACTGTCTCTATGTTCGCAGGGTGCGGCAGGTTGTCACCATCCATGGTGGTCAAGATCATTTCTCCACCAGAGAAAATGTTTTTGATTACAAATGGTCCTTCGTAGGTAGAAGTCCATTTGCCCCTGGGATCACCTTGCGACAATATGATACGTTTGATCACCAAATCTCCAATTTGATACACTTGTCGTCTGACCTTTTTGTTGAAAGCCTTGATCATCCGTTTTTGATACATTTGACAATGGCAGACAGCAGTAAGTCTTTTCTCATCAATTAAGTTTAGTTGATCAAGTCGAGTTTGGATCCAATCGTCTTCATTCAGATCTGCATCCTTCATAATTCTTAGAGAGGGGATCTGAACCTCAATAGGCAAGATAGCTTCCATGTCGTATATCAAAGAATAGGGTGTTGCCCCGATCGATGTGAAAGCTGTAGTACGATACCCGTGGAGAGCGAATGGTAACATCTCATGCCAGTATTTGTATGTGACTGTCATTTTTTGTATGATCTTTTTAATGTTCTTATTTGCAGCTTCGACAACACCATTCATGTTCGGTCGATAAGGAGAAGAATTGTGATGCTGAATCTTGAATTGCTCGCACAGGGCGGTGATCATAGTATTGTTCAGGTTCATACCATTGTCTGTAATGGTCCTCTCCGGAATACCATATCGACAAATGAGGTTCTGCTTGATGAACTGAGCCACAACATTCTTGGTGACGGAAGCAAAGGAGGTTGCCTCAACCCACTTTGTAAAATAGTCAATGGCCACTAGGATGAAGTGGTGTCCATTGGAGGCTGTCGGCTTGATTTCCCCAATCATATTTATTCCCCAGATAGCAAAGGGCCAAGGAGCCGTCAAGACATTCAGAGGAATCAGAGGTACGTGCACTTTATCAGCATAAATCTGGCACTTATGGCACGTTCGAGAGTGTTGATAGCAATCTGCTTCCATGGTAGACCAATAATAGTCTGCCCGTAGGATTTTCTTTTCCATCGTATGCCCACTGGAATGGGTGCCAAAAGCGCCTTCATGCAATTCAACCATGATCCTTTCATCTTCAACCTTGTCTACACACCGAAGTAACACAGAGTCATGGTTGTGTTTGTAAAGAATGCTATTACTAAGGAAGAACTTAGCATAGAATCTTCTTAAGAACTTCTTATCATTGATTGAAGCTTCTTCTGGATATTCTTGAGCCTCGAGATACCTCTTGACTTCGTGAAACAAAGGATGGTCCACTACTTCTTCAGTATTAATCTCGTGACAGTGTGTTGGTTCATCCATTCCCTCAATGGTGATCTGGGGAGCCTCGTTATCCCAATTAAGTTTAAACATAGATGACATTATGGCTAGTGCGTCTGCTAGCTGATTTTCTTCTCGCAGAAAATGCTCGAAGGTAATCTTCTCAAAATGTGGTAGCAATGTCAAAACATGTTCTTTATAAGGGATAAGGTTAGGGTGTTTGGTGTCCCATTCCCCTTTGATCTGGCTAATGACCAAAGCTGAATCTCTGAATACATTCAAGGATTTGATCCCCAAGTCTATGGCAGCTCTGAGACCAAAGATGCATGCTTCGTATTCCGCCATGTTGTTTGTACAATTGGAGAAGAGTCTTACGGTAAAGGGAGTATCACATCCTTCAGGAGATATGAGTACAACACCAATACCATTTCCAAGTGCATTTGATTCCCCATCAAAGAACAGGGTCCATCGGGATCCTTGTTCAGGTCTGTCATATGGCCTGAATTCTTTACAGTTGTATAACATCATGAATTGGTAGTCTTCTACAACTTGGTGAGCAAGGTGATCAGCTAATACACTGCCTTTTATTGCTTTCTGGGTAGTATACTGTATGTCATATTCCGTCAGGATCATCTACCATCTTGCTATTCTCCCAGAGAGAGAAAGCTTCTCGAAGATATATTTTATTGGATCCATTTTAGATATCAACAAGGTAGTATGGGTCAGCATATACTGTCTTAGCCGGCGAGCAGCCCATGCCAGAGCGCAATAAGTTTTCTCGAGCAGTGAATATCTTGTTTCACGGTCGGTAAACTTTTTGCTCAGGTAATAAATAGCATGCTCTTTTCGGCCAGACTCGTCATGCTGCCCCAACACACACCCCATTGAATTTTCTAAAACAGTTAGATACATGATTAATGGTCTTCCCTCGACTGGTGGCATTAAAACAGCAGGATCTTGTAGGTATTCTTTGATCTTGTCGAAAGCAGTTTGGCATTCATCATTCCATTTGACATCTTGATATTTCTTCAATAGTTTTAAGATTTGCTCACAAGTACCTGTCAGGTGAGAAATGAATCTGGAAATGTAGTTTAAACGTCCCAAGAATCCTCTGACTTCCTTCTCAATACGAGGAGCATGCATCTCTTGTATCGCTTTTACCTTGGTAGGATCTACTTCAATACCCTTGTTGCTGACGACAAAGCCTAGGAGTTTACCAGACCTTAATCCAAATGTGCATTTATTTGGGTTCAACCTCAGCTTGTACTTCTTTAGCCTCTCAAACAGTTTATGTAAATGATCAAGATGCTCTTCTTATGTTTGAGATCTAGCTATCATGTCGTCCATATAGACCTCTATTTCGTGATGTATCATGTCGTGAAATAAAGCTACCATGGCACGCTGATAAGTTACCCCGACATTCTTCAGTCCGAACGGCATCACCTTGTAGAAGAATATGCCCCACTGTGTGACAAATGTTGTTTTCCCCATGTCCTCAGGCGCCATTTTGATTTGGTTGTAACCTGAGAAACCGTCCATGAAGGAAAACACTTTGTGTTGTGCCATATTGTCAACTAGGATGTCAATGTGGGGAAGCCGGAAATCATCCTTAGGGCTTGCCCTATTCAAATCTCTGTAGTCCATGCACATTCGTACCTTGCTGTCCTTTTTGGGCATGGGAACAACATTAGAAACCCATTGCGGGTAAGAGGTGACGGCCAAGAATCCATCATTGAATTGTTTCATGACTTCTACTTTAATCTTCTCTAACATATCTGGTCGCATTCGACGGACCTTTTGTTTTACTGGTGGACAATCTTCTTTTGTAGGCAGACGATGTACCACAATATCTGCATTAAGTCCTGGCATGTCTTCATATGACCAGGAAAAGACCTCAACATACTTGTGTAGCAACTGAGTTAGACGCTCCTTGACACTCGGTTCCAAATTGGCACCTACCTTGACCTCTCTTTTGTCTTCTTCGGTACCCAGGTTAATTGTGTCCACTGGTTCCTCGTGGGGTTGAATGGTTCTCTCTTCTTGTTGTAGTAATATGGCAAGTTCCCCTGGTACTTCACAATCTTCCTCACCTTCATCTTCATCTTGGTAGATTAGATTTTCAGAGTCACAAAAAGCCATAGCAGAACAGTTATCCATGGGATCCCGAATGGATGCAGACCTGCATTGTGAGTGTGATTATGTGTAAGGGTATAACTATCTTTGAGAGAAACGAAAATGTAAAAAAGCCAAACAATGAGCACAAAGTTTGTATGCAAAACGTTCATGATTCATTGATGTCATATGGAAATGATATAATAACTCTTACAAATGGACCATTGTGCCTCGAGTAAGACACAAGGTTTTAAGAGTTTGAATTGTTTAATATTACAGATCTGACAAAATGTAAAGACAAATTACTGTGGGATAAAAGTGATCGGGACAAAATCTCTAGCCTCCCATTTTCTTAGCCCTCCACTGACAGTTGGGAAGATCCAATCCTCCAGGTTGCAACTATCTTCATCATCCTCTACCGTGTTGACTTCACGATTGCTGATCTTCAGGGGTGGTCCTTCAGCACTAGCGCGGCGTACAGCCTTCTGAGCACTTGAAGTGAAACCTAGGCCAAACTTGTAAGACTTGTATGGGATATTTGGGAGTTGTCCCCAGATAGTGCACCCTCCTTCTTCTATTACTGCCTTTGCATCCTTCAAATATGACATCCTGAGTGGAGGCCTTGTGATCTTGGGAAAAGCCTTAGTCACTGCCACATCTTGCGGGACTTCTTCAAAGTGTTGGAATGGAGTTTCAATAAATTCACCATCTAATTCCACATATCTGAAGGAATTGAGATGGCTGATCATATACTCTTCTTCTCCATGAACTGCGATAATCTTCCCTTGAATTGGTTACTTCAGCATTTGGTGTAACATAGAAGTGAGAGCGCCAGCATTGTGGATCCATGGTCGTCCTATCAAGCAGGAGTATGAAGGGCGGATATCCATTACATAAAAATTTGAATCGAAAGTTTGGGTTCCAACCTTTATGGGGATATCCACTTCCCCATGCACCATCCTTTTCGAGCCGTCAAAAGCCCTTACTACTATGTTGCTTGGCTTCAATGTCAATCCCTCACAGTCAAGCCTATCAAGAGCTTTTTTAGGAAACACATTCAGAGATGAGCCAGTGTCCACCAAAACATGAGCCAGGATTGTGCCCCTACATTCAACTGAGACATGCAACTCCTCATTATGCTTCCTTCCTCTTGGCGTTAAATCAGCATCCGAAAAACCTAGACCATTATCTGCAGTCAAGCTAGCTACACAGTCTTGGAACTGATCGGTAGATGTATCTTGGGGTACATGGGCAGTTTTCAGGAATTTTACCAAGGCTTTTGCATGCGCCTTGGAACATAGTAGTAAAGCCAGCATGGAAATTTTAGATGGAGTTTTCCCCATTTGTTCAACTACATCGTAGTCGCTTCTTTTTATGATCTTCAAAATTTCCTCCATCTCTTTCCGGGAAGTCTCAGGGATAGCCAATGACTGAGCCTTCATCCGGACAGGCTCAATCAGAATACTTTTACCTCGAGTCTCGGTGAACTCCGCAGCAGGAATGTCAGTAGGAGTGATAGCAGGGATTGCATCAGCTTTGTCAGTTGGAGTATTAGTGGTGATGATTGTAGGACTTGGAATAGCCTTTGGGGGAGCAACAACAATAGGAATGATCACGGGTCCAGAAATAGCTTTTGGAGGAGCTATCTCTGGAGAGAAAAGCCTTCCGCTTAGAGTGATCTTGCTTGTTCCGTCGATATTATTGATATCGGAGTCAACCTTCTCAGAACTTGAATCTTCGAAGGCTGGCCAATCTTTATTAATACCGTGGTAGTAGACATCCCCTCCATAATTCCATGGTATGGTTTTGTCTGACGAATACGAGATTGGTCCAGGCATTGTAATTATCAAAGGAGTTACTTTTGGAACTGATGTAATTCTAACGGGCTTTTGGTGGAGACCCAGGAAGAATTGGCGGAAATGGTTATGATAGAAACATCTTTAAAAAGAACATGTGGACAGTAGTCTTTTCAAACAAAATTTCTTTCTTATCTATTAGGCTCTGAACGCCTATTTTCAACAAAGGACAGCTGGTTGGTGAGGACAAACAGAAATGACAGCCTTCATCACATCCCGGGAACACACCGACATTCAACAAGTTCACTTTAATAGTCAGGAGTGGGGTCATAAGTTCATCAACTGAAGTAACAAACATTTCTTCTTCAATGGAATTGGTATTATGGCCATGTTTAGGCATAGGGGCAGAAATGACGTTTGACTTTTCGGGCGCATCGAATTCAATCTCTTTGGCTTCAATGAGGTCTTGTATTTTGTTCTTTAGAGCCCAACAATTATTAGTGTCATAGCCGGGACTCTCAGAGTGGTATGCACAGCGGGCATTAGGATGATAGTGAGGAGATGTTGTATTAGGATTCTTTGGAGCTTATTTCAGAGTCACCAGGTTGGATCTTAACAGATGTGGTAATACTTGAGATAGGGTCATGTTAATTCTGGTGAATTTTCTGACTTGTCTTTCCATCCTTGGTTGGTAGTTTCTTTGTTGATCAGGCGCAGGTTTAGGAATCATAACAGCCCCCACCATTCGACGGCGCTCGGCCCTGTCTTGATTTCTCTGAGGATAAATAGCAACCACTTCTTTCTTTCCGATAAATGGCTTCCTTATAGCAGTAGAGGATGTATCTTTTTGAATGTTTCCACTCTTTATCCCGGCTTCTACCCTTTCTCTAGTCAATATCAGTTCAGTAAAACCCACCGATGAACTCCCAATTAGGTGATTGAAGAAGGGACCAGACAAGGTGCCCAAAAACATGTCCACTAATTCTATTTCAGATAGGGGAGGTTGAACTCTTCCAGCCAAGTCTCTCCATTTTTTCACATAGTCCTTGAAACCTTCATTGGAAACCATGGCCGTGCTTTGGAGTTGAGTACGGGTAGGCGCAAGATCAGCATTGTATTGGTATTTTTTGTAGAAAGCTGTGGCAAGATCTTCCCAGTTATGAATGTTGGCTCTTTCTAACTGATAAAACCAATCAAGTTGAGTTCCATACAGACTGTCTTGGAAGAAATGTACCTATAAGTCTTTGTCAGCGGTATGGGGATGGATTTTCCTTACACAGGACTGAAGATGCATTTTAGGGCATGAAACTCCGTCATATTTGGCGAACACAGGTGCTTTGAATTTCAGAGGAATGACAATCCCCAACACTAAACCCAATTCCTCAAAGTCCAAGCCAGACACTTTTTGGTTTCCATTGCACTCAACTGCTCTTCGAGATGTTTATACTTGTCATCAGCTGGAGGGTATTGTTCTTCGGAATAGTCTTCTTCTTCCTCTTCCTCTTCTGATTCCGACGGGATAAATGTTTCCTTTCCCTTCTTGATTCTCTCTCTCACCAGATGTTGTTGCAAAATCTAGGGTCCTTCTTGTCTGCCCATGAAATCTTCTTCCCATGTTTAGGACTTCGGTTACCTTCTTTGTCTTCTTTTTCTTTTCCTCAGCCAGCAAAGTCTTCAACTCTTCTTATCCTTTGGCCAGAGTTAAGAACAACTGTTGAAACTGGGCACTCTGAGCTTGGAGGTCCTTCACTGTTTGCTCGAGATCCATCTTACTGAAATAAACAGTAGAGAGATGAGGAGACTTGTTGCAAGAAACTTGCTTATGTTATGATGAATGGTAAATGCGTATGCAATGATTTCAAGGATTTTAAGATTCAAATTCATTTTCAGACAAAAAGGAAACACACATTATATTAATAGATTAAATCTTGAGTACAATAATGCCTTCTTGGGCAAAACAAATACAAGAAACGCTAAGATAAAAAGGTAGTGTGCATCCTCTTTGGTGCAATGTAGGCATTCAAAGTCTGCTCCTCATGAAGTAGCCTAGTGAGTTCCAAAACCTTCTTCTCACTTGCATAGAATTGGACTTCAAAAGTATCTCTCTCTCCCTTGAGTTGTATCCAATCCCTTTATAGGTCTTCAAGCGAGTTAGGCATGTCAGGATGTAGGATAGTGTATGTAACATCTCCTTCCATGACAGGCTCAATAATTACCGGGAGAATGGAAGGATAAGGCATCATAAGATTCTGAGCACGAGTTCGTACCAATTTGACGTAAGGCTCAATAGGGATAGAATTTTTATGCCCCAAAGTCTTGATATCTATCTTGTTTAACATCCTCCAAGCTCGGATAAATCTCTGGCGAAGACCTTGATCGTCGTTGTCGTAGTCAAATACCAAACCTTGAATCAGCATCTCATACGGGCTATCCCTCCGGGCATAACCAAACTGTCTTAAGGCTAAGCAGGGGTTGTAGCTGATACCTCCCCTAATTCCAAGTAAAGGGACACTAGGAAATTCTCCACAACGGTCAACAATGATAACATTCTCTTTAGATCGGGAGCACCAATGAATGTCTAAATGTTTAAGCATCATCAACCTTTATGACCACCTTGAACCTTTCTCATTCTTTAATACAGATTGGGGAAGATGATAAATAAACCATCTTTCCAAGAGAGGAGTGCAACACATAAGGACACCTCTTTTCCTCATTGTGCGAGTGTGAAAAGAGTGTAGGATATCTCCTAGCAATGTAGGCACCGGGTTACAGGATATGAAGATTTTGACGGTGTTCACATCTATGAGTTGGTCAGGATTTGGAAACAAAACCATCCCATAGATGAGGAGAGACACAATTTCCTCAAAGGCTTGCAGATCCAAAGAATTCCAACAGCTTTGGGATTTCTCAAACAGGAATTTTTCTAGGAAACCTTTGACACCACTCCTTGTTTCCCAATGAGTTGTGACATCATATGAGTGCAAGTGTAGATCTTGAGAAGCCTCTTCTGGCTTTGGGTCTCTTTCCGTACCACTGAAAGGTAGTTGATTGAGAATGGGAATCCTCAAGAGTCGGGATAATTCTTCCAAAGTAGGCACTACTTGATAGTCGGGAAATGTGAAGCAATGGTGTAAAGGATCAAAGAACTGAAAGAGCACCTTCATCGTGTCCTCATCTGTGTTGGAGGTGACCAAGTTGAGTAGGAGACCATGTCTCTCGGTGAATGGAGAGTTTTCAGGAATCCTTGAAGCTATCTCCTTAAGTTGTGATTGTTTTGAAAAAAGCAAGGATGTTTATTTTGAAATGGAGCAAGTAATTAGGAGAAATCTACCTACTCAAATGTCTTTCTTGTTCATTTCCTTTTCCTTTGACATTGTTGTCTTACCATTGATTTGGTAAGCAACCCTATCTTTGGATGTAAATGGGACGGGCGTGGGTCATTGTATAACCATGATTAGCAATATGACAAGGTATCTTAGCATTCTTTTTGAGGGACTAAGATCATTTTTAAGGCAACTTAGATAGCGTCATCGAGGGACTATGATCTCGTATTTGCTTATTTTTGCTAAGATACCTCACATGCGTAATATGGCCATTTATAAGGCAATCAAGTGGATTTTACTCTAGAGGTGTTTGTGTGCAAATGTATTGTTTTCATGCTTGGTTTTTGTCTTGAATTAAGGTTTTGCTAAGTATTGATTTTAGTCTTTCCATACAAACCCTAATTACTAGTATTGTATATAAAAGCGATAAATTATGAAATTTAAAATTACTACGCTATTACAACACTTGTGGGGAGGGGTGTACAATTTGTAGAAGGGGATTGCAAGAAATTAAAACCCTAATTAGTCTATTACAACCAAATTAAATTTATACAAGAATTAAAATAAATAATGCACAAGATGAATTAAATATGAAAGAAGATAAATGTGAAGAAAAAATGGATATTTTGTTTGATGTTTTATGAAAATGAATTTTACCTTAACCTAATAAAATAAAGAAAATAATTTATTAAGTTTGAAATTATTGAGAAAAGATTTTAGATGAAAACCCTAATTCTATTAACCAAAAGAAAATAAGTTTAAGAAAAGTATTTTTTTGCATTTTTTATCTTGAAAATATTTATAGCATTATAAAATGTTTTTAGTCTTTTTGGTATTAAAATAATATACTTTAAATGGTGTGAAGAAAAATAATTTAATAAATACAATGTTAATTAATTTTATAAGATTTACTTAAATAAACAAATAAAGTATGAAGAATAAAAAAAATATTTTTATTTATGGAAAAATAAAATATAATAAGTCAAAATATAAAATATCATTTTTTTGCATTTTATGATCATTTTTTAGTATTCAGAAAATATATTTGAGAAAATAAAAAAAAATTAAAATGAAGAAATAAAATAAAATTTGGTCAGGGTGCAAATATGAAACAGGGGGGGAAGGTTAGGAAAAAAAGTCAGGCCAAGGAGGGGGGAGGCCCATGCGCTGGAAGGAACAAAAAATGTAAAATAAGTGAAAAACTATGGACATGGTTAGCTTTAGAGCAATGATATCTATATTTTTACTTCAGAATGTATGCACAGAGGATGCTTGTATCAAGATATTGAAGTTAGAAAACTTACGTCTTGCAGATGGATTTGTGTATGGAGTTTGAGCAAGCTATGAGGTGCCCTAAGGATATGTTTAGCTTGCCTGGACCTCCTTGAGTGTATTCCAACTCCTACTTTGCTTTGAAAGTCCCTAAATCTCCCTACTCAAGTCAACCTGCAAGCTTGATATTTTAAAATGGTGAATAGTGATGGAGGGGTTACAGTCTTGAAACAGGGGCTTGGATCACTTGTGTATGATGTATGTAAGGTGTTTGAATGATTAAGAATCAAAACGCACTAGTGGAAATGGAGATGGATAGTTTTGGCTCAAAACTGTCAAGTTGAGCAGTCTTGTGTATCAAGGGTGTTTGGGACAGTTTTAGGATGCTTGAAATCATGTCTTAGCTTGCCATAAACTGGTTAATATGTATGGAAAAGATTAGAGTATAAAATCACTCAAGGCTTCTGAGTTATAGGGTTATGGCTCTATAACTTGCTTTTGAATAAAAGTGAAATGACAAATCTCAAGTATTGTTCAAGCATGTTCTGAGCTTTCTTAGGTCTTAGACACATTTCTTTTGGTTTATAGGAGTTATGTGTGCAGAAAGAACAAGTTAGAAGCTCAAGACAAGTTGACTTTGTGATTAAAGCAACTTTTCAAGAATGGAATGGTAACTTTCTTCCTAAAATGGCAAATTGGCTTGGACAATGTTTGGAACACTTGGATAATAGCTCAAAAGCAAGTGTAATCTCCTGATTATGGAGAGATCTTGAAGTTTAGAAGCCTGCAAAACAAGATTGTGCAGCATAGGTTTGAAATTGGATTCTTGTTCATCACAAAATGCCTTGTAATTCAAGTGACAAAACACCAACTTCATCTCTTCGATTCTCCCTACTCAAGAATGATCTCAAGGAGTTCTTGGACATTTTGGAAATCTTGAAATGTGCTATACAACACATATTTGAATTGATTTATAAGATTCCCCTTGGATCTATATGAAAAAGTACCATGAAGTTGGGTCCAAATCCTGACCAAATTAGGGCAAAATTTCACTAAGTGTTTAGTTTCATGATCCTATGTTCTTGAAATTATAACTTGAGATCCAAGCATTTTTGGAAGAAGTTGTGTGAAGAAAAGTTGTAGATTTCTGGGAGATCTACAACTTTAATGTTGGGAGTTTCTCTTGAATCATCTTGCATCATGGTGAAAATTTGGCTCAAAATTATGAAAAAACATGAAATTTCCAACACTTAGAAAAATTTCTAAGTTTAGAAATTTTGACTTTTCAAAATGAAATCTTGACTTTTTGATTTCTTGATGAATAAGTTTCATATTTTGAAATGTTTTTATGAATTGTGATCTTTGGTACTTGAATTTGACCAAAAAGTCAAAGTTTGACTTTTCAGTATACAATTGACTTTTGATCAATTGACTGCAAAATTCATTTGTCCATATAATGGATTTGCAATGTTTGAAACCATGTCATTATGTAAAAATGATGCAATTGGACTCTTGAGATCATGCCTTAAACCAATTGACCATTTTCTAAGTTAAAAATCAGAAATTTCCCTTTCCTAGTCAAAACCCTAATTTTGACCATTTTGCCCTTTTGGAGATTTGATCAAACTTCTTGAGGAATTGTGGTCCAAACTTGATCAAATGATACATATGGGTTTAAAATGTTGATGTGGATCAAAAATTATGAGGTTTGACTATAAATTGGCCATGGTTGACTTTTTCCCCAATACAGTTGATTTTTAGGTCAACTATTCAATTGACTGAGCAAAAATGTGATCCAAGGCTTGAAAATTGGCATGAGTAATCTTGGGGGTCCATAATGGTCCATGAAATTCATATGAAGCATTTATAGTTCAAAAATCCTTGTGCAAACTCAAACCCTAATTTTGGTCATTAGTGCCCAAGGAGGTGTCTTGAGCTGATCAAACCCTAGTGCAGTCTTGAGCCCAAGGAGATCTTGTGAGCAAATTCTTGATAAGTGAGAGTAAAAATTTTGTGGTACAACACACACCTCCTAAAACCATCTTAGAAGCATCACAATATACCACAAAAGACTCTCCTGGATTAGGTAACGTCAAAATCGGAGCCGGCGTCGATCTCTTCTTTAATTCCGCAAAACTTTCTTCACAATGGACAACCCACACAAAAGCTCTACCTTTACAAGTCAACTTAGTCAACGGAAGTGCCAACTTAGAGAAACCTTCAATAAACCTCCTATAATAACCAGCTAATCCCAAAAAGCTTCTAATCTCAGTAGCCTACTTTGGAGTTTCCCATTGCGGCACAACATCTACTTTAGATGGATCTACCGTAATGCCACTACCTGAGATCACATGACCAAGAAAACTAACCTCCTTTAACCAAAATTCACACTTAGACAACTTTGCATACAACTTCTTCTCTTTCAAAACTTGCAATACTATTCTTAAGTGTTCTGCATTCTTTTCTTCTGACTTTGAGTAAATCAAAATGTCATCAATGAACACCACCATAAATCGATCCAAATAAGTATGAAAGATGGGATTCATGTATTCCATGAATACTCCCGGCACGTTGGTAACACCGAAAGGCATCACCGAATACTCATAATGTCCATAACATGTTCTGAAAGCCGTCTTCTGGATATCTTCATCCTTCAATTTAATCTGATGATATCCCGACCTCAAATCTATCTTACTAAACACACGATCCTCCACCAATTGATCCATCAAGTCATCTATTATTGGAAGCGGATACTTATTCTTAATCGTCACTTTATTCAACTTCCTATAATCAACACAAAGCCTCATACTTCCATCTTTCTTCTTTACTAACAAGACTGGAGCTCCCCACGGTGATTCACTCGGTCTTACAAACTTCTTCTCAAGTAACTCTTCCAATTTATTCTTTAATTCTGATAATTCAGATGCAGACATCCTGTATAGTGCCATAGACACAGGTATGGTACCAGGTACAAGATCAATAGAAAATTCAACTTCTCTCTCTGACAGTACATTAAGAATTTCATCAGGGAAAACTTTAGGAAATTCATGCACCATCTGTAATTCCTCAATTATAGCTTGATTCTCGACAGATAGCGACACCATCAACGAAAACATCTGAGATTCTTCTTGCATCAACTTCCTCAACTATCTAGCAAACAACAAACTATCTTCCTCTTCTTCAGGAGTAGGAAACCTCACAAAATTGTCATAACAGTTAATATGAATATAGTTATGCTCTAACCAGTTCATACCTAGAATCACATCCAACCCTCTTAACAGAAAACAAACTAAATCAACAGCAAAGTCTCTGTCGAAAATTGACAAAGGACACTTTAAACACACAAAAGAAGTAGTCGCTGACCCCTTGGCTGGAGTGTCGACGACCATCTCTCCATTCAAAGAAGACAACATAAGACCCAATCTTTCAACATAATCGGCAGCAATAAAGAAATGAGTAGCACTGGTATCAATAATAGTAATTAAAGGAGTACTATTAATGAAACATGTACCTCTGATGAGTGTGTCCTCGGTAGCTGCCTGATCCTTAACCAAAGCGAACACTTTACCATTGGTTTGCGCCTTATTTGGTTTCTGACATTGACTACCAATGTGTCCTTCTTCACCATAATTGAAACAAATCACTTCCTTATGCTTGCACACAGACACAACATGTCCAGTCTTACCACAAAGAAAACACCTCTTCACCTCAGTAGTACACACATTACTCTTATGCCTAGGTTTTCCACATTTGAAACAAACTACACCAGCAGGAGTATCTCTCCCACTAGTCCTCTGAACCTGAGCAACTTTCTGTTTACCTTTACCATCTGGGGCATCATAAGGCTTACCACGATTCTGCTGGTGCTTACCCCTCTTCTCACTTATAATCTTGTAGTGAGCATTATTATCCTCTTCATAAATCCTGCAACTATCAATCAAATTAACAAAGTGTGATCGGTGGGAACGAGAACTGACTATTTTTGGAATGTTGGTTCGCATTTGCGTTTGTTTTTGCAAAATGTCGCGGTAAGCAAGAGTCGCCACCGTCTTTTATTTTATCCAACAAGGAAAGGACAAAAGCACAGAAAAATTCCTTTTCGAGATGTTTCTCGGGTTCGGGAGGTAGATTATAGAAAGGGAAGGTGTTAGCACCCTTCCTATCCGTGGTTATCCACGGGCTCTTAGATACTTGCTCACTATGTTTTCAAAAGTTTACTTTTCATTGTATTTGTGGGTTTTGAAAAGAGTTTTGTTTTTGAAGAGAGTGTAAGTGTGAAAAGTTTTGTTTTGTTTTAAAAGGAGCAAGTACTTAAGAACCTCTACCTACTCAAAAAGGAATTTAATTGTGCAAATGTCCTTTAGACAGTGCTATCCCACTATTGAGGAGTAGGTAGCACCGTCGTTGGAGTTTTTGGGTCAATTCGATTTAAGGGACGTGTGGTCACTAAAGCAATGTTAGGACGCCTTAGCGGTAAACCTAATGTCTTAGATCATTTTTATCGAGGCAACCATTTCGAGGCAACTTTTGATCTTTGGACAGGAGGGAGGCCTCTAAGACTTCCTATACTCAATGACCACGTTCGAGGCAACCAAGTGAGGCGTACCCTAAGAGTGGCATGTGCGAGTGTGTCAATTTTCAGTTTATATTATCTTTGTACATGTTATGGTGAGCTACTGTCGATTTTAAGGTAAGAGTTAATCTTGTCATGCATAGCCTAGTTAGCATACATCTAAACAGTTAATATATGTACAGGAATTTAAAATGCGGGAATTGTAAATCCTATGTTATTACAAGGCTTCGGGGAGGGGGATTATTTACATGTCCAAAATTGGGGGAATAAAGCAGTAAAGTGTAAAAGGTCTTAGTTAAGCTATTACAAACCAGTAGGCAGTTACAATAAAATAAGCGCGCGCGAAAAAAATTGAATCGGAGTGTCCTTGGGTTTTGACCCTTTTTTTTATTAAATAAAGTATATTTTTTGTCATTTTTTGATTTAAGAATTAAGACTAACTAATGATTAATTAATTAAAAAATAAAATATTTTTTGAGTTTTATTTTATTTTGAGAAAATGATCTAAATCTACTTAATTTTAGTTTTGGAAAAAATGTTAAGATAATTAAAAGATTAATTAACAAAACTAATTTAATAGGAAAAACTAGCCTAATGTTTTTGTTTTTTTGATTTTATGTTGATTAAAAAAGAAATAAAAATAGTCAAAATAAGGATAAAAAAACGAAGGAAACAAGCAGCAAATAAAAAAAACATAATTTTGGAGGCCTGGGAAGCTTCGATCCAAACAGGGTCATGGTTCTTTCGATTGGGCCAGGAAGTGGGCATGAACAACCTTCGATCCAGGGAAGGGGATTTCCCTTCGATCCTTGGAAAAATGCCTTCTTCGATCCAGGAGGACTATGGGAAGCTTCAATCCATAGAAGGTGTCTCCTTCGATCTGAGATGCTATACCTGCAAAAGTATGTTAGCAAAATAAAACTCAGGGCCTGGTATCGAACCCCAGGCCCTTCGATCCTACGTGTGCTGAGTCTCTCCAGGCTAAATCTGCAGCAAATGTTAGTAAACAAAGAATATGACCTGGGGCCAAACCCAAGCCCTTGAATTCTGTCTAGGATGACAAATCGAATGGGATAACAAATATGGATATGTTATGTAAACACAAAATTTGACATTTTACCCTCTCTTACCAGTAGTTGGGACCTTCGATTTGGCACTTTCTGGATGTGAGCACCTTCAATCTGGGATTTCTGGGCGTGGAGGTGTTTGTTGAATGGCTGCTTTGGCTTGGATCACTTCTGAAAATGCTGTTGACCTTTGGCAGCGTATCTCCAAGTCCTCTGTTTTTTTCTGTGTTTCGTTGTGTTCTATTCTATGTGTTTTTTCTGTTTTTCCGCGTGTTCTGGATATGTATGCTGGCCCTTGTATTTATAGGAGTGTGAGGGTCTTGTAACGGCAAGAGACAGCCATTTAACCAGGCCATTAAAGCCATGAGACAAGAATCAGAGACATTAAAATATTTCCTTTTTTGAAATATTCATGTCTCTTGAATGAACCTGGACATTTTGGATTTTCGAATGCCTTCAGACCATGCTCTTCGATTGGTCCTTATCCAAATATCAATCGAAGGGTACTAATTAAAATTCCAATCGAAAGGCCTTGTTAACAGGCCAATCGAAAGGTGTTGTTCATGCTAATCGAAGGATATGGTTAACATGCCTGTCGAAGCTGCCTTGACATAATGCTAAATCGAAGGATCCTTTGGCAATCCAATCGAAAGTTTTGGCCCAGGGTGCCAAACGAAAGGGTCTTTCAGAATTCCAATCGAAGGCCTTGACATAATGCCAATCGAAGTGCTTGTCCATAATGCCAATCGAAAGGCTCCTTCAGAATACCAATCGAAGGGTCTTTCAGAAGGCCAATCGAAAGCCTTGACATAATTCCAATCGAAGTGCTTGTCCATAATGCCAATCAAAAGGCTCCTTCAGAATACCAATCGAAGGGTCTTTCAGAATGCCAATCGAAGGCCTTAACATAATTCCAATCGAAGTACTTGTCCATAATGTCAATCGAAAGGCTCCTTCAGAATACCAATCGAAGGGTCTTTCAGAATGCCAATCGAAAGGTACTTAAAGCACCACTCAAAAATTTTATTTTTCCTTAGGCAAGAGTTTGTGATCAACCATGCAGGGGGAAGACTTTGGAAAACATGAGAGGGCAAATTTTGGGGTGCAACAGTTGCCCCTTTTCAATTTTCTTAAACCTGAGGATATAGATCGGCTTTCGAGCCTTTCGTTATCCGAAGGTGGAAGATAATTGAACACTAGAGTGCCCAGAATTTTGCACTCGCATGGTGTAGTATCAGCATTGTGATGTCGGGAATGGGCTTACAGATGCCATTTGGAGAGGTGATAAAAAGTTTGTTGGAGATGGGCTTAAAGATGCCATTTGGAGATGTGACAGAATTTTGTCAGAGATGGGCTTAAAGATGCCATCCAAGAATGTTTGTTGAATTGTAATTTTGTAAGTTGAAAGAAGGAACCTGTGTAGGGTTGCCTGATGATGAGTCTGTGTGAAACTGCATCTTAGAAGGAAGGAACCTGTGTAGGGTTGCCTGATGATGAGTCTGTGCGAAACTTTATCTTGGGAAGAGGGAACTTGTGTAGGGTTTCTTGATGACGAGTCCGTGTAAAACTGCATCTTGGAGAGAGGGAACCAGTGTAGGGTTTCCTGATGACGAGTCCGTGTAAAACTTCATCTTGGGAAGAGGGAACCTGTGTAGGGTTTCCTGATGACGAGTCCGTGTAAAACTTCATCTTGGGAAGAGGGAACCTGTGTAGGGTTTCTTGATGACGAGTCCGTGTAAAACTGCATCTTGGAAAGAGAGGGAACCGGTGTAGGGTTGCCTGTTGACGAGTCCGTGTAAAACTTCATTTTGGGAAGAGGGAACCGGTGTAGGGTTTCCTGATGACGATTCCGTGTAAAACTTCATCTTTGGAAGAGGGAACCTGTGTAGGGTTTCCTGATGACGAGTCCGTGTAAAACTTCATCTTGGGAAGAGGGAACCGGTGTAGGGTTGCCTGTTGACGAGTTCGTGTAAAACTTCATCTTGGGAAGAGGGAATCGGTGTATGGTTTCCTGATGACGAGTCCGTGTAAAACTTCATCTTTGGAAGAGGGAACCTGTGTAGGGTTTCCTGATGACGAGTCCGTGTAAAACTTCATCTTGGGAAGAGGGAACCGGTGTAGGGTTGCCTGTTTACGAGTCCGTGTAAAACTTCATCTTTGGAAAGAGGGAACCGGTGTAGGGTTTCTTTATGATGAGTCCGTGTAAAACTGCATCTGAAATTTCCTGAGAAGGAACCGGTGTAGGGTTGCTTCATGATGAGTCCGTGTAAAACTGCATCGGGAAATTTTAAAGAGGAACCTGGGTAAGGTTACTTCGGGATAAGTTTGTGTAAAAATTCAGGAGGAACCTGGGTAAGGTTACTTCGGGCTAAGTTCGTGTGAAACTTCTGGAGGAACCTGGGTAGGGTTACTTCGGGATAAGTTCGTGTGAAACTTCTGGAGGAACCTGGGTAAGGTTACTTTGTGATAAGTTTGTGTAAAACTTCTGGAGGAACCTGGGTAAGGTTACTTTGTGATAAGTTCGTGTAAAACTTCTGGAGGAACCTGGGTAAGGTTACTTTGTGATAAGTTCGTGTAAAACTTCAGAATGAACCGGGGTAAGGTTACTGTGGGATAAGTTTGTGTAAAACTTCAGGAGGAACCTGGGTAAGGTTACTTTGTGATAAATTCGTGTAAAACTTCAGAATGAACCGGGGTAAGGTTACTGTGGGATAAGTTTGTGTAAAACTTCAGGAGGAACCTGGGTAAGGTTACTTTGTGATAAATTCATGTAAAACTTCAGAATGAACCGGGGTAAGGTTACTGTGGGATAAGTTCGTGTAAAACTTCATTCAGAAATATATGATAAAGGACCCGTGTAGGATTTTTCAGGATAGACCCGTGTGAAGTCTGTTTAGTTTCCGGAGTTAATCTTGAACTTGTTAGAAGTTGTTGATGATAACCATCTTTCCTGAAAAGGTACATGATTAATCGTATATGATGCATGACATGCATTGTATGATGATGTTCTCAAAATAAATGAGATTATGATGTATGCAATATGTATGCGCACGTCATGATGTATGAACATGAAATGCTATTGTGGTACGTCCGAGTTTGGGAAAAAAAATCCCTGACTGTTGTTGGAGAATAAAGAGTTTCACTCGCTGGAGATAACAACCGAAGATGATTGGGAGAATAATCCTACATGAGAGAATAACTCCGTTGGGGAATGGACTGACGAGGAAATAACTCTGTGGGGAGTATATAATCCGCTAGAAGATCTGCTGATTTGGAGAAATAAAATCAGCTGGGGATGAATTACTGTTGCTGGTGACAGTGAACCCTGTTGGGGATTGAATTTCTGTCTATGAAAGGAATGAACTCCGTTGGGGATAGAAAGAACTTTGCTGGGGATGATCTTTCAGTTGTCACTTGCTGAGGATAACCCAGTTAGACTCTTGTGAGGATAACCTCTGGATTTGGCTAAGGAGACTTATTTGTGCTTTGCAGGGGACAAGCTTCCAGAGTCTACTGGGGAAGTAGAGTTGTGGTCCTTTGATTTGTAGTAGTCGGAGAGGCAAACTCAAGTTGGGGTTGTTGGCGAAATAAACCCTGTCGTCATTCTGCTAGAGAGGTGACATCTTCGTTGGGGGAATTACTCGAGGATTCTTGAGGATGATTCAGCTGGGGAAAGGGGTCAGAGATTATACTCTTGCTGGGGAATCATCCCATGAGAAGGATTTTGGGGAGATTTGTCAGTTCCCCTAGTAGCGAGTGTTTGTGGCACTGCCTGAAAATGTTTGACTGTATGTAACCCTTTATTGAGATTGACGTTTTAATGCCCCAAGTGACAGAGATGGAGACTTGCCCCTGGTTACTCTGCACTTCTTTAGGGATTTCTTGAAATCTTGACTGGACTGCCCCAGGTGTGCTGGATAGTGACATGTCAAGTCCCCTTGTTGATAGGAGATTTGTCAATGGAAGTGTCATCCTTTTTGTAGTGATTTTGTTCACTGAGAGGGCTTTCGTTCATCGAATATTCGTTGTGTGAATTTCACCGCTGTCAAACAAATAGCCAAATGCAAACAGTGATATTCAAATAATGCAAAGTTTATGCTTGTCTCGAAGTTTTGAAAAATGCGTTTTTTAGCAGAAAACTTTTTATAAGACAAATTCAACACAAGATTTAGGGCAAATCCTTACAGGAATCAGGATACCTTTTGTAACAGTATGCTTTCGAACTAACCCATGCTTCAGTTAGGACTTTTGAAGGGTTGTAACATGGCTTGGTTCACGATTTAAGAAACAAAGGATAAAGGCTCAAAGTATATTTTTACCCACCCGCTCTTCGTGATGTTCTTCAATCCTAAACTCAGTTAATTGTGCGTCGAACTCTATTCGAATTTGGAACGACGTTTTGGTGATGGTTCACACAAGTTGGATTTTGGAAGGCAGTCATTTTTGCAACATTTTTCATGTTGTTGAGGATTTGTAGCGACCTCGTTCTTTTGATTTGTTATCCCTAACTTTTGTCTGATTGTTCCTGTTTTCGAGATTACAGTCAGCGGGATGCCCCAGCTCTCTTAAGCCTTCTTTATAGGTTTTGGCTCAGTGGGCTTTTTTCTTTTGAGAGATTGATTGCCTATGAGATAAAGAACCACCACTGTCTTTTGATTCCAGAGGAATGCTTTTGATGTCATTCGTTGTATTATGAACTGAGAGTTTTGTGACTTCAATGCGCATCTTTTGAATTAACTGAGAGACTACCCTGTCCCAGGTTTAAATTAAAGGTTTCAATTTGTGTTTAAAACAGAAAACTCCTACTTCTTTGGATCGAAGGGGTTGACTAGGGATTATCTTCCTTATAACTCCAGTGTTTAGGATTTGAAAGAAACGCCTGTACATCATCAGCAAAGTCTGTCCAAAAGCATACTGTATGAGATTATGGCATTATTTCATCATCCTCCCTCTAAATGCTTGTAACTTTTAGCAAGAGTTGAATGTCATAAAGTGAGTAAAAAGCATAGTTTAAATGTAATGAAAATGAGTGGATCAATTCAAGACAAACATATGCAATGCATTAATGAAACAGAGTTTGACATTAATAGATAATTGTTTGAATAACAAAAGAGATTACAACTTGAAAATTCAAATGAAACAAAGACATTCTCAATGATTTGGCATAGGAGCAGTGATCACATTTGGGGTCTCCGGAGGGTCAAACTTGATCTACTTGGCATCAATCAAGTCTTGAATCTTGTTCTTCAAAGTCCAACAGTCGTCGGTGTCATGTCCCGGACTGTCAGAGTGGTATGCACACCTTTCATTGGGATGATAGGTAGGAGCGGAAGTATTCGGGTTCCGGAGAGGAGCCTTTAATGTAATCAGCTCTGCCTTCAACATGTATTGTAGCGCTTGAGTTAGTGACATGTTGAGCTTGGTAAATTGCCTCTTGGGCATATTTGGCTTACTCTGATCAAACCATTGTTCTTGGCAAGGTCTTTGTTGGACCTGTGAGGTAGTAACAACTTGGAGAGGTCTATTCTTGGTCAAACCAAACCTTTGACTTCTCAGAAGTTGATTAATGACTTGGTCCCCGGCCTTGACTGTTTGCTTTATGTTGTTGTATCTGTCTTGATGAAACTGGTTGATCATGGTTCTCAGCTCTTCTTGTTCCCGAGCTAAGCCTTGGATAAGAGCCATCTGCCCCAACATTGGGTTTTCATGGCACTGAACTCAGCTTGCAGTTGTTCCATCCGTTCGTCCTTATTGTCTTCAGGACTTTTCTTAACCAAGTTCCCCATGAGGAGTGTTCTCAACTCTTCGGCCCCTTGGATAGGTTTAGGAAGATTTCCCTGAACTGAGTCTCTTGAGTATGAAGATCCTGGTTGTCTTGTTGGATAGCCATTGCTGAAATAAACAGCGAGAACATGAGAGACCTGTACTGGAAGACCTGTTATGCAATGATATGTATGTATGCAATGTTTTCAAGGATCTCGCGGGGTAAACAAGAAACTGTTAGAATTTGAATCTTGTAGCTTTGATTGAAGGAACTCCATGTCGTTAAGAGTCCTTCTTAAAGAGTCAAGCTCACCATATCGAGTGGGTCATAGCCCCTGACTTAAGTTATTATGTTTTGATCTCTAGACGGCATTGGCTAGAGGAAAATAAATCCCCTTTGCCCCTTGCTAGACTTTGATTTACCATAACCTGCATCACAAGCCCTTGAGATCCTTGAAATGTTTAAGGAAATGTTAAGGCATGATGTTATGATGTGTATGATATGCGTTTAAGCAAAAGTGTGAAGTGATGTAAGTAAGCCCTGTAATAAATCTAGATTATCGGATAAGGACTGTAAACAAAACCTGCAAGGAACTCATGTTGTCAGATAACAAGAATGTGCAAGTAGTTCAAGTTTGAAATCACACAAGTCAAACAACCTTAAGTTCAGGCTGGCATAGAGTTTCATAGGTAAGTACCCTCTTGAGTGTAGTTAGCTCAAAACATGTCCTATAAATAGTAATCGGGTTCTAAGGAGCTCAATATCATTGGATTGTTTCCTATGTTCATCGTTTTTGTTTAGCCACTGAATTAGCGACCAAAATATTCCAAGAAAACAATACTCAATGAGTGTAGTATCGAGTATCTACCAACTTTAGATTGCATCAAAGCCGGTCATCTCACTACCCCTAAAAAAGGCCAAGATGGTCAAGTAAGGTTCTAGGTCATTAGTGCTTAGTGACATCACTCAGCGGCCCCGTATTCTCTTTGATTGACTCAAAGGCTACCGGTACTCATAAATATGTCGCACTAATATAGCTATTGCTTCAACCGTGTCGGTATACCCCCACACAGTTTCCACAACGTATTGCTATCTATGAATGTTTCCCAAATCCGGGTTAGGATCTATAGAACTCCAATACAAGCCCACAGATATAAAGCATACAAAGCATACAATTGAAAACACAAGTGATCTAATCCTAAGGTACACCTCACTTATAATATTCCCCAGCAGAGTCGCCAGTTCTGTGATCGGTGGGAACGAGAACTGATTGTTTTTGGAATGCTGGTTTGCGTTTGCGTTTGTTTTTGCAAAATGTCGCGGTAAGCAAGAGTTGCCACCATCTTTTATTTTATCCAACAAGGAAAGGACAAAAGCACAGAAAAATTCCTTTTCGAGATGTTTCTCGGGTTCGGGAAGTAGATTATAGAAAGGGAAGGTGTTAGCACCCTTCCTATCCGTGGTTATCCACGGGCTCTTAGGTACTTGCTCACTATGTTTTCAAAAGTTTGCTTTTCTTTGTATTTGTGGGTTTTGAAAAGAGTTTTGTCTTTTAAGAGAGTGTAAGTGCGAAAAGTTTTGTTTTGTTTTAAAAGGAGCAAGTACTTAAGAACCTCTACCTACTCAAAAAGGAATTTAATTGTGCAAATGTCCTTTAGACAGTGCTATCCCACTATTGAGGAGTAGGTAGCACCGTCGTTGGAGTTTTCGGGTCAATTCGATTTAAGGGACGTATGGTCACTAAAGCAATGTTAGGACGCCTTAGAGGTAACCCTAATGTCTTAGATCATTTTTATCGAGGCAACCATTTCGAGGCAACTTTTAATCTTTGGACAGGAGGGCGGCCTCTAAGACTTCCTATACTCAATGACCACGTTCGAGGCAACCAAGTGAGGCGTACCCTAAGAGTGGCATGTGCGAGTGTGTCAATTTTCAGTTTATATTATCTTTGTACATGTTATGGTGAGCTACTGTCGATTTTAAGTTAAGAGTTAATCTTGTCATGCATAGCCTAGTTAGCATACATCTTAACAGTTAATATATGTACAGGAATTTAAAATGCGGGAATTGTAAATCCTACGCTATTACAAGGCTTCTGGTAGGGGGATTATTTACATGTCCAAAATTGGGGGAATAAAGCAGTAAAGTGTAAAAGGTCTTAGTTAAGCTATTACAAACCAGTAGGCAGTTACAATAAAATAAGCGCGCGCGAAAAAAATTGAATCGGAGTGTCCTTGGGTTTTGACCCTTTTTTTTATTAAATAAAGCATATTTTTTGTCATTTTTTGATTTAAGAATTAAGACTAACAAATGATTAATTAATTAAAAAAGAAAATATTTTTTGAGTTTTATTTTATTTTGAGAAAATGATCTAAATCTACTTAATTTTAGTTTTGGAAAAAATGTTAAGATAATTAAAAGATTAATTAACAAAACTAATTTAATAGGAAAAACTAGCCTAATGTTTTTGTGTTTTTGATTTTATGTTGATTAAAAAAGAAATAAAAATAGTCAAAATAAGGATTAAAAAAAACGAAGTAAACAGGTAGCAAATAAAAAAAAAATTTGGAGGCCTTGGAAGCTTCGATCCAAACAGGGTCATGATTCTTTCGATTGGGCCAGGAAGTGGGCATGAACAACCTTCGATCCAGGGAAGGGGATTTCCCTTCGATCCTGGGAAAAATGCCTTCTTCGATCCAGGAGGACTATGGGAAGCTTCGATCCAGAGAAGGTGTCTCCTTCGATCTGGGATGCTATACCTGCAAAAGTATGTTAGCAAAATAAAACTCAGGGCCTGGTATCGAACCTCGGGCCCTTCGATCCTGCATGCGCTGAGTCTTTCCAGGCTAAATCTGCAGCAAATGTTAGTAAACGAAGAATATGACCTGTGGCCAAACCCAAGCCCTTGAATTCTGTCTAGGATGACAAATCGAATGGGATAACAAATATGGATATGTTATGTAAACACAAAATTTGACATTTTACCCTCTCTTACCAGTAGTTGGGACCTCCGATTTGGCACTTTCTGGATGTGAGCACCTTCGATCTGGGATTTCTGGGCGTGGAGGTGTTTGGTGAATGGCTGCTTTGGCTTGGATCACTTCTGAAAATTCTGATGACCTTTGGCAGCGTATCTCCAAGTCCTCTGTTTTTTTCTGTGTTTCGTTGTGTTCTATTCTGTGTGTTTTTTCTGTTTTTCCGTGTGTTCTGGATATGTATGCTGGCCCTTGTATTTATAGGAGTGTGAGGGTCTTGTAACGGCAAGAGACAGCCATTAAACCAGGCCATTAAAGCCATGAGACAAGAATCAGACACATTAAAATATTTCCTTTTTTGAAATATTCATGTCTCTTGAATGAACCTGGACACTTTGGATTTTCGAATGCCTTCAGACCATGCTCTTCGATTGGTCCTTGTCCAAATATCAATCGAGGGTACTAATTAAAATTCCAATCGAAAGGCCTTGTTAACAGGCCAATCGAAAGGTGATGTTCATGCTAATCGAAGGATATGGTTAACATGCCTGTCGAAGCTGCCTTGACACAATGCTAAATCGAAGGATCCCTTGGCATGCCAATCGAAAGGCATGGCCCAGGGTGCCAAACGAAAGGGTCTTTCAGAATTCTAATCGAAGGCCTTGACATAATGCCAATCGAAGTGCTTGTCCATAATGCCAATCGAAAGGCTCCTTCAGAATACCAATCGAAGGGTCTTTTAGAAGGCCAATCGAAAGCCTTGACATAATGCCAATCGAAGTGCTTGTCCATAATTCCAATCGAAAGGCTCCTTCAGAATACCAATCGAAGGGTCTTTCAGAATGCCAATCGAAGATCTTGACATAATGCCAATCGAAGTACTTGTCCATAATGTCAATCGAAAGTCTCCTTCAGAATACCAATCGAATGGTCTTTCAGAATGCCAATCGAAAGGTACTTAAAGCACCACTCAAAAATTTTCTTTTTCCTTAGGCAAGAGTTTGTGATCAACCATGCAGGGGGAAGACTTTGGAAAACATGAGAGGGCAAATTTTGGGGTGCAACACAAAGACACGAATCTTCTAGTATCCAACTGCATTCTTAATCTCTGGGTGCAACCCATTCTCAAACTTGATACACTTAGAAAACTCAACATTTGCCCCATTATAGTGCGGATAAAACTTAGCCAACTCAACAAACTTTGCAGCATACTCAACAACTGACATACTCCATTGCTTCAGCTCAAGAAATTCAATTTTCTTCTTACCACGAACGTCTTCAGGGAAATACTTCCTCAGAAATTCTATATGGAACACAGCCCAAGTGACATTTTTACCTGCAGCTTCCAACCTCTGACATGTCTCTAGCCACCAGTCATCAGCCTCGACTGCTAGCATATGAGTACCATACCGAACCTTCTGCGCTGAGTGCAATCCATCACACGGAATATTCTTTCAATCTCTTTCAACCAATCCAACACTTCGTCAGGATCATACTTTCCCTTGAACTTAGGCGGATTCTCCCTCTGGAAAGTCGCCAAACTACGAGATCCAGCATTCCTGTCAGCATTCGGATGATTCTCCATAGCATGCGCCATTTCTTCTAAAGCAACCGCAAGTGCAGCATCATTCCTTCCATCCATCTCAATGTATCACTACAACATAAACAATGGTTATAACTCAAATTAACAATAATCTATTGTTAAACAACCTACGACTCGACAACTTGGCCGGACGAACCAACTTTGCTCTGATACTAACTTTGTAACACCCAAATTCTACCCGACAATATAATGTAAATCAGAGTTATAAAAATTATGCAACTGAATCAGGATGCCACAAATTCAACTTAAAAACCATTGCATTCAGCATGGATACATAACACTTTAAAACTTCGGATGAACTAACAGCAAAATATATTAATCCTTTAAATCAACAACTTGAACAACCACGCAGTGGAATCATAATAACATCTTTATTCAACATGGAAGAAACTTCTAAATAACAAGTACTTAACAACAACCAACTTAAATTTCAACAATTGAAATAACAATAACTAAAAGCAACAAGCATTCATCCCCCCGAGTATTACTTAACATAGCAATGACACCGACTCGAACTACTGAAGGTCAACCGCCTTCACTCTGGATTACCTGCACGTTACCAACATAATGGTAACATTCAAACAGAAGGGGTGAGATATCAAAAAATATAATAAAACGTATGGTAAATATTATATTGGAATCAGTTCATGCAAACATCACCACTTCACAACTTATAAACAACAACAATCACAACAGGCTATCAACAAAACACAATAATTAATTCATCAACACAACAACTCAATCATACTACTTGAAATGCGACTCAATACCATGTGAATGCATGTGGTACCATTGGAGCAGAACTCCCATCTTAAAAATGGAGCAGAACTCCCATCTTAAAAATTGCCAATTAATAGAGGCAACAAGGCATACACCTTTTTTGCAGTTTTCCAATCCAGGCCATCACAGAGTATGCAAATGTATGTGACTCAATGAATTCACTATCACATACTCACAACAATCATCATCCATGGTAAGGCATAAGCCCACATCACCAATATTACCAGTAAATATAGGTAATTCATCATCATTTACAACATCCCTGCAACTTCGCATTAACAACAAGAATTCACAACAGCAATCAAAATATCATAACAACACCACATAAATCCATATTGGCCATAAGCCTATCACATCAAACAATGTTTCAGTCCTTACTATAATCAAACAACAACTTAACATAATTCACACGGCATGGTTAACGACCAAAAACACAGCATGTACAGGCAAAAGGGATATGGAACTATGTGCCCCTTGACATGCACGACATCTAGGACAACATAATAACTAATATATACTCCTCGACACGCACTGAGAAAACAGGACAACAACCGACCTGTGCTCCTCGACACGTCCTGCAACCTAATTATCCTCGAAAATCCAACACAACATTCTCTGACATGCCTTGCAGCCTAAAACGCCGCTCAGTACCTACTACTTCAGTATCCTCCCTGACCACTAATTTGGCCATCAACACAGTCACGATATAACGTTTTAACGACCACATCACTATAATTCATAACTTCTGGCCAACCGCTCGGAATAACACAATAATGGGAAATTATATTCCTATCGACAAATTCATCAACATGCAGGACAGTCATGCAAAACCTCCCTAAAACGACCACTTCAACAATTACTAATTTTCCCGCCACTCGCTCGGAATAAACTAACGTCCCAACGACCATCACGACCTAACATACACTTCAATTAAACCGGAAGTCACACAACTAACTTAAAATGTCCACAACTCACAAACGGGAAAATTAATCTAACATGTTCATTAATCGATCATACAGTTTTCTCCCAACAGCCACAACTTGAATAAACATGCAATGTCGATAGAAATTCAAAACATCAACGCGCAACAATCATAAAACGACCAATTCCCATGGTATACACATCATAAGTCCCATTATAAGGTCAGAACCCCACCCTTACCTGGATTAAAGGTCTCTCAACCAAAAACTCTAGCTGACGGCTTTGCTTCGTTCTGCTCGACACTGGGTAGCTTACTCCTCGTCCGCGCAACTCTACCGGTCAGTGTACAGAAATCCTTATTCTCCAACTAAAACAAATCATTGTGTTAACTTCTCCTTATATAACAATTCTCTTGGGCCTAACCTACACCCCCACTTTACTACTTCTAACCAATAGTATAAGTCCAACATTATTTCATATATTTCCTTTAATTCCACATTATATAATTATTATTAATCACTAATTAATTAATTAATAATCATCCAATAACTTATACCCATGATCCTCAATATTACACAACTTCGCCATTAATCCAAAATAATATAATTAAATAAATAATTAAATCATGGGCGTTACAGCCTGCTTCATTTTACTCCCTTTTATCCCCCTATTTGCCATATCCAGCACAGGCCCATAAGTTTTTTTTTTTAATTTTTATTTTTTTCTGATTTCAAACAAAACTCCTTTGGGCCTAACACAAAACAGTTTTATTTACTAACCCCTTAAACTATTTTCAAACCCCCTAACTTATATTTATTTTTTTATTTTCTTTTATATATTTTTATTATCATTATCATTATTATTATTATTTTTATTAATTAAAAATACAAAAATATATTTTCCTAAATAATTAAATTATTAATTTAAATACTTACTTTATTTTTGTTAATATTTAGAATTAGGTTTTGTTTATACCTTAAAATATTTTTTTTATAAATTAAAATTAACATTCAAACTATTTTTATAAACAAATTATTTAGACTTAGGTTTTATCTTCTTCTTAAAACTTCAATGAACTTAGATTTTAGGTCCTCATTAACTGCTTTTTTGTAATTAAAATTATTTAGTTAATTGGGTTAACATTAAACCTTTTTCATCAAAAAAAGAAACCCTAAAAAGATAATTCCTTTCTCCTCTCTAATCTTTACTTTATTTGTACATTTTATTATTATTTGTGATTCATATTCTATAGTTTGTAATAGTAATTAGGGCTTTATTTCTTTATCTCCCCATTTGTAAATTTGTACCCCCATCCCCAAATGATGTAATAGCATAGAATCTTTACTTTCCGTAATTTATCGCTTTCAAATATAAATGCTAGTAATTAGGGTGTGTATGACAAGATAAAATCAATATTAGAGAACCCTAATCTCAAAGACAAAATGCATGTAATCAAAATACTTTGCACACTTGCACCTCTAGGGTGACCCACACTCTTTGCCTCGAATGAAATAGTCATGTCCCTCGAATGTAAGATACTTTAGCAAAGACCCTCGAATACAAGATCGTAGTCCCTCGATGACCCTTCAATGTTGCCTTCGGTAAACGATCTTAGACCCTTACGACAAATTGCTAAGGTATCCTACAATGTTTCCTTCTATGACTACACAACGACCCATGCCCATCCCTTCACATCCAATGATAGGGCTTCTTATCAATCAATGGTAAGATAGAAATATCTAAAGGAGGAGGAAATGAACAAATAATTTTTAAGTAGGTAGAAAGTTCATAGTTGCTTGCTCACAACCATTTACAAAACATGTTTCAAAACACACCAACACTTTCAATTGAAATATTTTCAAAAGTCAACACTTTGTATACATTCTCATAGAGACAAGAATCATTACAAATTTTGCCTAAACAAAGGCACTTTTCAAAAATACTTTCAAAAACATCACAAAACATATTTCAAACAAAGCATTTTTAAAGTGATCTAGCAACTAAGAGCCCGTAGATAACTACAGATGAAAAGGATGCTAAAACCTTCCATTTTCATAACCTACCCCCCCCCCCCCCCGAACTCAATAAAATATCTCAAAAGGTCTTTCCTGTTTCTTTTCACCCTTTCCTTTATTAGATAAAAGAAAAGTCAGTGGTGACTCTTGTTATCCGTAAAAATTGTGATAAAATGCAAAACACCCAAGTGAGTTCTCCCACCGTATTACATAATTGGCGACTCTGTTGGGGAGAAATTAAAAGTGGGGTTACCTTAGAGATATATCACATTTAATTTCTTTCATTTTTTGATTTGTTTTCTTTACATTTTGGGTCCTTGTTTGGGTTTATTGATCTTCTACCAGGATTTGGGAACACCATTAGGTAAATAGCAAAAATTATGGAGATTGTACAGTGTAGACTGATATGGTTGAGACAATATCTATTTTAGTGTGACACATTTATGGGTACGGGTATCCCTTATGGAGAATTAAGGAGAATACAGGGCCGATGTATGGTGTCATGAAGCACTAACGAACCTTATAACCTTTAATTGAACAACTTGGCCATTAGGAAGTAGTGAGATAGTCGGCTTTGGTGTAGTCTGAAGTTGGTTGATACTCGATACTACGCTCATTGAGATAGGACTATTGGGATATTTTGGTCACCAAAAAAGAGGCTTATGCTGAAACAATGCCCAATGAAAAAAGATCGATGATATTGAGATTCCCTAGAACTCGATTACTTTCTAGGACAGGTTGAACCAACTAAAATTCAAGAGGGTACTTACCTATGAACTCATCAAGCCTAAACTTAAGGACTTGTGTCCTTTGTGTGTATATGTTTACTTGTACATAAAATAATAACATCATACCGTTGCATTTGCACTAACCATTTCAAGGACCTTTGGGATTTATCTTTGTGCTGTTTTGTAGGACATGGCTTCCATGCGAAGAAATACTATCCAAATCAACCTTGTGAAAGTGCCTCCTCAACTCAAGGAGTTAACGTCAAGGGTTCCCAATGATTCTCCATTCACCAATAAATATGGTCGTCTCATCAACTTGGTTACCATAAACTTTGAAGAGGATATGGTTCATGTGCTTTTCAAATTCTTTGATCCTAAGCACCATTACTTTACATTTCCTGATACCAATTAGTGCCTACTATGAAAGAATTTTCTCAACTCTTGGGAGTGCCCATCATTGATCATTTACCCTTCACCGATATTGTAAGAGACCCAAGACTTGAGGATATTTCTCGAGCTTTACATTTGCAACGGTCCGATGTTATGGCAAATTAGGAAACAAGAAGTGGTGTTAAGGGCTTTCTAGCCATGTTTCTGTTTGAGAAGGATCAATTTTTTTGGGATACTCTGGATTTTCAAGCTTTTGAATAAATTTTGGCTCTTCTAATATATGGGATGGTACTATTTCCTAACCCGGACCAACTCATAGATGTGAATGCAGTCAAAGTTTTTCTATATCGTAATCCCGTGCCTACCTTACTTGGAGATATCTTGCACTCTCTTCACACTCGCACCATAAAGAGAAGGGGAATTCTTATGTGTTGCACTCCTTTGTTGGCTAGATGGTTTATTTCGCACCTACCTCGGTCTGTTTTGAAGAATGAGCAAGGCATGATATGGTCTAGTAGGTTGATGTCACTCCCGTATTCGGATATTCATTAGTGTTCTCAATCTTTGGAGGATGTCACTATCATTGAACGTTGTGGTGAATTCCCTAATGTCCCTCTTCTTGGCATTAGGAGAGGTATCACTTATAATCCTTGCTTGGCTTTACGACAATTTGGGTATGCTAGGAGGGATGGTCCTCATAACGCACTTGTCCAAGGAATTGCATTTGACTATGAGAGCGATGTCCAAAGTTATCCTCAAAGATTCATATGAGCTTGGGGCATGGTGAACAAAGTGGATAGCAAGATGTTGGGGCATAAGAACTCCATTCCTTTAGAGCCTTATCTCAAGTGGGTGCGAGCTCGCACTCAAAACCTCATGATGCCATATAAGGCCATCCTACCCATCCTCATGGAGCCTGTTGCCAAAGGAGACGTTCCCTACACTATTCTTCACCCTAACATGCCTACTACTCTCGAGGAGTTGCAAAGATCATGGATTCAACTCAAAGGAGAGCGTGACACCATTGAAGCCCAATTCTATGCAAGGAAGAAGAAGGTTTTGGAGCTCACTAGACAACTTCATGAAGAGCGGAGTTTGAATTCCTACATTACACCAAAGAGGATGCGCTCATGGGAAGCTTGAGTCCCTTTTTGCTCTAGGAGTTTAATTTATATTATTTTTGCTTCTTCCATTGAAAGCCCAAGAGGAAAATTTTGTAATAATTTAAACTTATTAATGCAATTAATGTTTGTTCTTTCTGTGTTTAAACAAATTTAAATCTTAAAGGTCCTTGAAATCATTTTCATACGCATTTCACGCATCATAACATGAGCAGGTTTTCTGAAACAGGTTTCCTTATCTTTATACTATTTATTTCAGTAAGATGGATCTCGAGCAGACAATGAAGGAATTGCAGACGCAGAATTCTCAATTCCAAGAAACCTTGCTCACCTTGGCCAAGGGACAATAAGAGCTGATGTCACTTCTGCTGGATAAAAAGAAGGCCAAGAAGAAGGCTTTGATCAACATGGGGAAGAGATTCAAGGCCCCCGTACGACAAGTTTAAGTGGTAGAAGAGTCATCCGAGGAGGATGAGAATCAGGATGAAGATGCAAGAACCACCCGTGCTGGGGGTGGTATCAATCCAACTTTTGAGGACGAGGATTATTTTTATGAACAGTATCCCCCGGCTGAGAAAAAGTACAAGCAGCTGGAAGATAGGTTGAAAGATATGGAAATTCAAGTCATGCCTGGTTTAGATTTTGGTGATTTGGGCTTGGAACATGGGGTTGTTATCCCCCACAAGTTCAAAATTCCAATCTTTTCTAAGTACGACAAAGTTTCCTACCCAAAGCTTCATTTGAGGTCCTACATCCGAAAACTTCAACCGCATACCATTGATAAGAAGCTATGGGTGCACTTCTTTCGAGAGAGTCTGTCTGGGACTCAATTGGAGTGGTTTTACTAGTTAGAAATTTCCAACAATCATACCTGGGACGACTCGACCACCGCTTTCTACCGTCAATATCAGTACAACACTGATTTGGCACCGACTAGAGTACAATTACAAGGAATGACCATGGGTTCCAATGAAGGCTTTAAAGAGTACGCGCAAAAATGGAGAGATCTGGCAGGTAGGGTGTAGCCACCATTAACTGATAGGGAGTTGGTGGATATGTTCATAGGAACATTGACTGGACCATATTTCAACTTACTAATTGGCAGCTCATCATCTGGTTTCACTGAGTTAATCTTGACTGGTGAAAAGGTTGAGAGTGGTATTAAAAGTGGAAAAATTCCCATGGCCTCCGCCTATACCTCCAATACTGTGAAGAAATATTTTACTAGCAAGAAGGAAACCAATGTCGTGTATGGGTCAAGGGGCCTTGTCAAGAAAGACCATCGTCAATCTGTCAATGATGTTTTGATCTCCAATCCACCCTCTACTCAAAGACAAACATAACAAGCCAACCATCAAAGACCTGATATTCCGAGAAGACAACTTACAAGGATCAACATGTCACTATCTCAAGCCTTGCAACACCTGTTGAAGGCTAACTTGGTAACATTGCGTGATCCACCTTCAAACCCCAATGTTTCATCTCCAAAGTATAACCTGAACGCCAAATGCGCTTATCACTCCAATAGCCCCGGACATGACACTGATTAATGTTGGGCTTTGAAATGCAAGATTCAAGACCTCATCAACAACAAGACCATTGAGTTTGATCCACCTACAACTCCGAATGTAATCACTGCACCAATGCCAAATCATGGCAAAGGTGTCAATGCAATTGAAGACACTGCTTTTGTTTCCTCTTGTGATACGGTGACAAAATCGACTATTGTACTATTTTTACGTTTGTATTTGCAAATGTTGCGGTAAGAAAGAGTCTCCACCGACTTTTATTTTATCCAAAAAAGAAAAGGGTGAAAAGAACAGAAAAATACCTTTCGAGATTATTTCTGAGTAATGGGGGTAGTTTATGGAAAGGGAAGGTGTTAGAACCCTTTCCATCCGTAGTTATCTACGGGCTCTTAGATGCTTAGCTCATTTTGACATGCCTTGTTCTTTGTGTGTTTTTAAAAAATATTTTGAAAGTGCTTTAGAGCGGCGAACTTTGTAATGTTCTCGGAATGGTAGAGAACGTATACAAAGTGTTTAAAAATGTTTTTGAAAGAAGTTTTGTGTAAGTGTAAAGTTTATTTTGAGCAAGCATCTAACAACTATCTACTTTACTCGAAAGGTTGTTCTATTCCTATTTTCCTTTAGACATTGCTATCCTACTATTAGTGAGTAGGTAGCCCTAGTCGTTGGATGTTTGAGGGACATTCGAAGAGATGTTTATACAGTCACAAAGGCAATTGGGCAAGCAACTTTAATAACTACCCTAGGGTTTTTAAGATCATACCGAAGCAACGTCGAGACGGTCATCGAGGGACTTATGATCTTTAAATCGGAGGGTAGCCACTAAAATCTCTCACGTTTCGAGAGATGTGACTGTTTTTCCGAAGGCAACCAAAGTGGGATACCCTAGAGGTGTACATGTGCAATTGTATTTAGTTATTTTTGTCTTTGCATTAGGTTTGCTAGCGTTTTGTTTTATTCTTATCATAAAATCCTAGTTAGCATGCATCTAAACAGTTAATAACTTGTAGAAATTAAAAGTGAGGGAATTGTAAATCCAAGCTATTACAAGGCTTCGGGGAGGGGGAATTTACAAGTCCAAAACTGGGGAAATGAAAAGCAAAAGAATAGAGTCCTAATTTAAAATCTATTACATCCCATAAGCAAGTAGAGTAATATGAAATAAAACGAAAATATTAAACGCGCGCGAATTAGAAAGGATGTCTAAAACCCTAAAAAATTTCTAAGTAAAAGAAAAAATATTTTGTTTTTATTTATTTGGAAAATGATAAATTAACTTAAGTCTTAATTAATCAAAATTAAAAATAAAAAAGAAAAGAAAATTATCACGTAAAATTAATTCTAAACTATCCTACTATTTTTTGGAATTTTTATCATGTAAAGAAAGTGAATTAACCTAAATCTATTTAGTTTTAAATTAAAAAAAGTTAAAATTATTAATTAATTAACAAAATTAATATTAATAAAACAACTAAAACCTAATTTTTTATGATTTTTTAATCTGATTTTATAATTAATAAATAAATAAATAATATTTTTGAAATTAATAAACTAAAAAAATAATAAGAAAGTAAATGGGCCTAGTATATGAAGTAAAATGGGGGTGTAGTTTGGATTTTGTTTGGCCCAAATGAGACTAAGTCCAGGCCACGTTGGGATCTTGTGTTGCTGGCCATTTAGGGTCCATCATGAGGTGGTACTCTTGGGGCGTTGGATCTGATCTCCTTATCATCTATTGGCTGGAGCTTGAAGGAGCATGGGAAGTGTTTGAAGCACAACACACTGGATCTGCAAGATATTTGTTAGAAAAAAAATGCACGACCTGGGTATCAAACCCAGGTTTCCTCCTTGCACACATACCTGTCTTACCACTCAGCCACTTGTTCATTCATTGATACAAATAACAAGACAATATAATATACACAATCAACCTAAATTCAAATTTTTCAAGCGCGCGCCAGATATATTTCAAATGGGACAATGATGAAATGGCACTTGGGTCACCAAAGTCATCCCTAGTCAACGGTTCCGGAGTCAAACTTCGGTCACCATCTTCGGTCGATCCAAAACTTGTTCTTGCAAAACAAGAAAAACCAAAAGCCATATCCTATATAAAGAGCTTGACCCTTAACAGCCATGGATTCCCTAACAATGGCATCCAGTATTCTAGGCCCCAAACCTCTCATGCGAGGCATGCATCCTGTCCTAATGAAGGTCCTGAACATGAATCAACATATTAAATCATTCAATAACATGTAGATTAAGAGTTAGGAATTCTAAAATTTACCTAAGGCTGGTGAATAGGATGAAAGATTTCTGGGGAACTTCAGGTTAGTGCAAGGTATTGGAATGATCCATGGTTACCTCAGGAGCACGCTTGAGCCCTTAGTTTTGACTAAAAACAGTTGGGAAATAAGTTTCAGATTTTCACAACTTTGATATTTTTTTTGAATTCGTGAGAGCACTCTTGAGGAAATGTGTGCGTGTGAAATGCTTACAGGAGTGATGTATATATAGAGGAGATGGAGTGAAGGAGGAAACTGGAAAGAATCTGTAGCATAAAGGCCATGATAAAGCCATAATTCTCATTTTGAAAAATTGCCAAAAATGAGATTTCATGCCATGTTGAGACTTGAGTGAACCTGGACATGTTTTGCACGAAATATGGGACTCGAGGCTGACCCAACACACTAGCCCACATGTCCAAAGCATTAACCTATTATTTTCTGCATTTATTTTGTATTTATTTAATTTTAAATTAAACAAAAATCAAAATAAATGAAAATAAAATCAAAGGCATGCAAAAATGGATTTATAGGTCCTTCATAAGTTCATGAGAGTGTTTGAACCTCAAAAATTTAAGCCATTGGCCTAAAAGTTCAAATTTTCCCAATGCACAACCTTTGAATTTTCTCAAATTTTCCCAATTTGGGAAAGCCATAAATTGCTCAATTTTTATCTCTTGAAGATGATCTTTGACTTTTTGGAAATCCTAATATGTCCTCTACAAACTCTATGTTGACCATTTTTGCATTTGGAGAAATTATCTTGATGTAAAAGGTCTTGGTTAAAAGTGTCCTTTGTTGACTTTCTGAAAATGACCTGTAATATGAGCTTGTATCTTTCAAATGGTGCATTTCTTGAACTTGAGGATAAGAGATAAGTTGTAGGGGATTGGATTCTATTCAAAATGAGCTTTGGTTGGGGAAAATGGATGAAGTATGTGAAAGTTATGCCTGGTCAAAGTTCCGTTGACTTCTCCTATAGAAACCCTAATTTAGAAATAATTGACTTTTGATAAATTAAGAGAATTCCTTAAGGAATCATGATCAACCCTTGATCAAATGATGGATATCACTAAAATGTTGATTTTGACCAAAAATCTTGAAGTTTGATTATATATTGACCACAGTTGACTTTTGACCTAGTACAGTTAACTTTCAAACATTTGAGCAATTGAATGAGCAAACTTGTAGGGCAAGGCATGAAACTTGGCATGGACAATCTTGAAGACATATTAGGGATCATGGAAATCACTTGAGGCCTTTGAAACCCAAACTTCTTTGCAAAAAATGAAAACCTAATTAGAAATCCATTGCTTAGGAGGAGAATTTGTCTGGTCAATTCTTGGTCAACCTTGAGCAATTGAGGACCTCTATGAGTATGTCTTGAAAAATGAGAGGGAAAATTTTGGGGTACAACAGCTTCCCCTGTTCAATCTTCTTAAATCATAGGATTTAGATTGGCTTGTCTACCTTTCGTGATTTGAAGGTGGAAGATGATTGAACACTAGAGTGCCTAGAAATTTTCTCGCCTGTGTACAAAGTGATATTGTTGGTTGATGATATCGGGAATGGGCTTACAGATGCCATTTGGAGAAGATGACGGAGATTCGTCGAATATGGGCTTATAGATGCCATCCAAAATAAATGTTAACTTCGAACTGGAAGAAGTATCATAACAAATATTTGGTCGATTTACCCTGAGCCATAAGAGATCTCTTCGTCTGACTTCGTATGAGAAGTATACTAGAATGAGCTTGTGTCCAATTGTATCTTAGAAGATGTGTTAGGGAGTTTCAGAATGAATCTATGTCATGATTGTCTCTGGAGATGTATTGAGTATGGGTATCAGAATGAATCTATATCTTGATCGTATTTGAACTGAAAGATATATTGAATGAGCATCAGAATGAAATTCGTATCTGGAGCGCATCTGAACCCTATCTCTTTTTTTAGAATGTTTCTGCTGCAGAATTATTTCTTGACTGGGGAGAATGAAATTTAGCTATTATCTAGTCAAAATCCAGGCTTCACAGTAATTTGTTAAGGATAATAAAGTTGACTGTTATCTGGTTGTATTCCAAGCTTCACAACGACTTACTAGGAAATATGAAATTAAATGTTATTTGGTCAGATTCTAGGCTTCGCAGTAACTTGCTTAAGGTTAAACTGTTATTTGGTCGAATTTCAGGCTTCACAGTAACTTAGATGAAAGGATGAAGCTAATTTCTATCTGGTCGAATTCCAGGCTTCAAAACAGCTTACTGAAATTAATCTGTTATCTGGTCGGATTCCAGGCTTTGCAGAAAAATGAAGTTAAACTATTATCTGGTCGTATTCCAGGATTTGCAGTAATTTTCTTGAAAGGATAGAAGTTAACTTCTATCTGGTCAGATTCTAGGCTTTGCAACAACTTTGATGTAAGGACGAGGTGAGTTACTATCTGGTCAGATTCTAGGCTTTGTAGTAAATTGAAATTAAATTATTATCTGGTCGTATTCCAGGATTCGCAGTAATTGAAGAAGTTAAACTATTATCTGGTTATATTCCAGGCTTCGCAGCAACTTAAATTGTTATCTAGTCGAAATCCAGGCTTCATAGTAACTTGAACTATTATCTGGACGAATTCCAGGCTTCACAATGTTTTAGACGAAAGTAAACTACTATCTGGTCATATTACAGGCTTTGCAGCAACTTAAATTGTTATTTGGTCGAAATCCAGGCTTCGCAGTAGCTTGAACTGTTATCTGGTCGGGTCCAGGCTTCAGTGACTTGAATTGTTATCTAGTCGGGTCCAAGCTTTAGTGATTTGAAAAAATTTAGTTGTTATCTGGTCGGATCTAGGCTTCAACTTGAATTTGAGGTTGACCGTTATCTGGTCAAAATCTAGGCTTCACATTGTTGTAGATTATACTATCATCTGGTCGGGTCCAGGCTTCATAGTAATTGACAAAGTAAACTGCTATCTGGTCGGACTCTAGGATTTGCAGTAATTTGGCAGAGTAAACTACTAACAGGTCAGATTTTAGGCTTCGCAACAACTTATATTGTTACCTGGTCAGATTCCAGGCTTCAAAATGTCTTGAATTATAGGTTGATTGTTATCCGGTCGGATTTCGGGCTTCAGCAATGATGTTAACTGCTATCTGGTCGGGTCCAGGATTCACAGTGTTGTAAATTGCTATCTGGTCGGATTCTAGGTTTCAGTGTTGTAAACTGCTATCTGTCGGATTCCAGGCTTCACAGTGTTGTATTTGATGTTAACTGCTATCTGGTCGGGTCCAGGCTTCACTGTAATTGGAGAAATTTAATTTCTATCTGGTCGGACTCTAGGTTTCGCAATAATTATAAACTGCTATATGTAAGTTTAAGATTGCCCTAAGAGGGGGGGTGAATTAGGTGGTGGTCGATTTTTGACTTATTTTATACTTTCTTGTTTTGTTTTAGTGCTTTGGAAAAACTGTAAAGTGTAGAAAGTAAAGAGACACAGAGATTTATCCTGGTTCCTTCCACACCCCGGAAGTACGTCCAGTCCCCTTGCAAACATGCAAGAGATTTCACTATTTTGTTAGAACTTTTACAAGACTCTTCCTAGTCTTATCAACTAAAGACTCTAACAAATACCAAGAACACCCTCTTGGATTTCCAATAAGTCTCTTGAGAACAATCCTCTCAAAATATACCTCTTGTTTCCAACAATGGACAACAAGGTACACAAGTATTCCAATACTTAATTCCAACAATCCTGGAAATAAGTTACACTTTGTATAATTCTATGAAATATGATTTCTTGAAAGATGTTGATCACATAGAGTGACTTCAATGAAGTTTCTTCTTTCTTCTCTTGTAAGAAATTCAAACTGTAACACAATGGTTAGATAATGCTCAAAGATTTCTGTTCTTATATGTGTGAAAGTGCAGAAAATCTTTGTTCTTAAAAGTTAAGAAATATGAAGTTTGAATATTTTACAAAGTTCAGAATTATTGCATAAGAGAAGAGTTGTTTTTTAATTTGAAAGATTTAGTATTTAAAGTAATCAAGATACCTTTCCAAATGGACACTTTTCTGTTTGAAAAACTTGAGAGGATGCAATGTATGACCATGCATCTATTGGAGAAAAGGTGTGAAGGATATCTTGAAACCAGTTCAGATTTTTCAAAAATTACAACGTGTAAATCGATTAGCATTAGATGTAAATCGATTGCACAAGTTTGTAACGTTCTTGTTTTCAAAAAATTTGAAGTGTAAATCGATTAGCATGATGTGTAAATCGATTTACAAGTGTTAAAAATTCAACTCAGTTCTATGATCAATCAATTTACACTTCATGTAAATCGATTGCTGCCAGAAACAATCAGTTTTTGAAAAAGCATGTGTAAATCGATTTACATCATATGTTAATCGATTTACATCAGTGAAAAACTTAAAATTTGTTTTATACTTTAAGTGAAGTGTTGTGGCAAGTGTGTATATCATTTTTGAACATTTCTAATCAATGTAGTTCAAATGAGAATTGATATACTTGATTGCTTGCCATGATCCTTGAAGATTTGAGTGAATGATGCTTTAAGATAATTCCACTTCTTTTCCTTCTTGCCATAGTGCTTGTTGGTCTTTCAGCAAACTAGCTTGTTTGTCTTTCATCAAAACTAAAGTTGAGTTGAGGCTTGAGATTACACTATCTGGTTGCATTCCAGGCTTCACAGTGATTGATAAGCTGTTACTTCAGATAGTTTCCTTGTCTTGTTTCAATAATTAATTTGGAACTTACTAAAAATTGATGATGATATTTTTTTGTTGATCTTTCCTGAAAAATGTAAACAATTAACAGTATGCAATGTCATGATGCATGACAGACATTGTGTAATGATGTTCTCAAAATAAATGAGATTGTGCTATATGTATTTTGTATGCCTATGCTATTATGGAATGATGTATGAATGTAATGTGTTAACGTATTGGTTGTTCTTTGTAGCGTCATTGAGTTGGAGGAAAATAAATCCCTGACTGTTGTTGGGGATGAAGAATGTGATTCTTCATTATTTGTTGAAGTTGAATTGCTGGGAGATAGATTTCTGTGGCTAAAGAAATAAACTATATTGGGGGAAGAAAACTCCGTAAGCTACTTGGAGATTTTTATGAAGCCTTGTTGGGGAACCCAAGAAATTTATGAACCATGCTGAGGAATTATTCAAGATGCTGGGAAGATTATTGGAGACTCTGGCTCTGTAGGGTATATCAGAACCTTTGACATTATTAGACTGTATGTTGAGGATATGGTAGTGACTTCGCAATAGGGCGTCTTTGTCTCTGTACCTCCTGGAGAAAGTATCTACGAGGACTTGAAGTTTGCTTTTTAGACATTGTCCAGTTTCTTAAAGCCATTAGTAATTGTCTTTCTATTTTTTATGCATGTATTTGTAAACAGTGATCATATTCAAATGCATATGTTCAATAATAATCACAGGACGTTTTGTAAAACAAAACAGAAAAAATAAAAACACATAGTTTTGAACTTCAAATAGGGATAGTTTTGTATTGATTTGAAGAAGTTTTCCTATAACAGGCATCTTTACACAAAGAGACAAACATCCTAGTAAAAGAATATCGTCGTGAGAATGAAAACTGTACAAAGTAGTATAAAAATAAAAACAGCTATGTGAAATGATCCCATTGGGTTCCCATTCTGCTATTTCCTTTATATCTTTGAGCGTCTCATCACTTTGTTGCTTGACCGAAGCTGACTGGATTGATCAATACCATTTGAACTTGACACTTGTTACCGAAGTCTGTTTGTGAGGTGATCCAACGGGACATAGTTGTACGCTTTTAGTCCCTAACTTTTTCTTGGACCGCCCCTTTAGGTTTTCAGTCCACCAAGATACCCTTTTTTTTCCCAGCTGCCTTTTCAGGTTTTTGACTTTCCTGGTGTACAAATTTTTCACATTTATATCCCTAACTTTTTCCTGAACAATCTTGGTTCGTCGGGATGCCCTCATTTTTGCCCAGGCCAGTCAACCTAGCAGGTCTCTATTCATGTGTAGTATCTTTTAACTATGTCCGTGTTTACAGCGTGCGAAAGGTCATCACCATCCATAGTGGTTAAGATCATGGCTCCACCAGAAAACATGTTATTGATCACAAATGGTTCTTCGTACGTAGAAGTCCACTTGCCCCTGGGATCACCTTGTGGCAGGATGATGCGCTTGATTACTAGGTCACCAACTTGATATACCTGACATCTGACCTTCTTGTTAAAATCTTTGATCATACATTTCTAGTACATCTGACCATGAAAAACAATCACGAGCCTCTTCTCTTCAATCAGGTTCAATTGGTCAAGTCGAGTCTGAACCCATTTGTCTTCTTTTAAACCTACATCTGTTGTACCGCAATTTTCCCCCCTAAGATTCCTTCATCATACCATGTTGATTCAATCAAAACAAGATCACATTAGGGCTTTTGGTTCTTCTCCCTATCTTTAGCCTTGCTCTTTTGAGGAGTTACCAAGCACCTTGACTTGTTTTCTTTTGTGATCATGAATATTTTGCTTTAATTTTATCTCTAATTTATAAAATGCAATGTTGGTTTGTCTTACTTGTTAATAATGTAGGTAAAGGCAATAAGGTTTAGCAAGTTGCTTCATGGGTTCATGAGTTTATTTCCATGCCCTAATTAACATAGCTTGAGGAGTTCAAACTTCACTATTGGAGTGGTTTTGGAAGAAATGGCATGACAAGTCTTATTTTGGTTCAACATATCTCAAATTTATCAAAATTGATTCAAAAATACAAAGGGTTAAGGGAAGAAGTTATCATGATTGGACAAGGTCTTGTTCCTATTGGTCACAAGAGAATATTTCTCTATAATTTAAAGATATGGAAGTGGTTTTGGTGGCTATGAGTCCTCATCATCATCCTCAACAACTTCTATTCATAAAGGAATAATATTGGCACAAGAAGTTTGTTCAAACTTGTCAAAGTTCCTCAAAGCATTCTCTTGATCTAAAGGCAAGGGTTTTGAACTTCAAAGGAGCATATCTTGCTCATATTTTGGTATTTTTGAGTGATTCCAAGGAAATCCTTCTCTTCAAAGAGTTACCAACAAATCACTTCAAAAGTTCCAAGGAGTTTTCATGTGGAAGGAACTTGGTGAAGAAGAAAGATTACAAGTCATCCAGATGAATCCCCAATTTTCCATATGTGACTTCAAATGGTCATAACTTGGTCAATTTTTATCACCTTGAGCCCATTCTTTTTCCATGATGATCTTAAGGATGTGTACTTCATGCCTTATTTTATGTGCAAAGTAAGAAAATGGATGGAAGTTGCCTTAAGAATGCAAACGATTATAGGTCATTTCATGATTTATGGCCAACTTCAACAAGTCATAACTTGCTCAATTTTTGGATATTTTGAGTGGTTAAAATTGAAAAATGTCATTCAAGAGATCTACTTCATTCCATATTTTTTGGTCAAGAGAAAATTCTAAGTGGAAGGCCATGGTTGGATACAAAAGATTATAGGTCATTTTTAAAGAAGAATTTGAAATATTTCTAAGTATGGAAAGTCAACTCTTTTTCTTCAACTTTGACTCAATGTAACTTTCAACTCAAGCATCCATTTGATTCCATTCTTATTCCATTGCAAATATTGTAACCTCATCTTTCTAAAGCATCAAGAATTATGCCCTAGGACCCTTTGAGTTGGAAATTCCATGGATTTGAATTTGGTAGTTTGAGACTAAATTTTTCACAAAGTCGGGATTTTGAAATCTTTGTTTTGGCTTCTAATCACAAGTTTTCCACGTGTTTTTGTTTCTATTCATGATTAGCAACTTGCCAGAAGTGATTAGTATCATGAAACGCACATTTTGGCTGAGTTTTGATCAAGTTTGAGTCACACTTTCTTCATGATGCAGATCCACACGAATTCCCTCCAAAACGCATCATCCATTCTTCCTTTTGATCCCTTTTGCTTACCTATAAATAGAGGGTCATCCCCCATCCATTTTCCCAAGCTTAGACAACCAGAATCACCCTGCCAAACTTGTTTCACAATCCAGAATTCAGCAACTTCGAAATCCATTCTCAAGCTTTTTTCAATCCATTTTTTCCCTCAATTCACCTTCCTTGATCTTCCCTGAAGCTAACCATATAATTACATTCAAGAATCGTGCCCTACACTGTTCCATAGAAGTCCAGTTTCAGAGCTCTGTAACTCAACTTCAATAGGTAGATTCCTTCATCAATTCTTCAAAACTCTGATATCATTGTGTTGCTCTCGTTGCCCTGGTTCTAGTCGCAACACTTACATTTCAATGGAAATATGTTTTTACCATGAATTTTCAAATCCCTTTTCAAAACTTTCCTTCCAAATTGCTTGAGCTACAGTTTATATAAATTTGGCGCGAGGGTGTGGTTGTTTTCGTCTTAAAGAGACAAAGCGATTGGCATAGGTCTGAGCTTTTGATTTTACAGTTTGAGAGACCTGCAAATCACGTTGGTTGGAGGTTGAAGATGACCTACGTGTCATCTTCCAACCAATGATGGCACGCCACTTGTTATTTTCAAAAATCTGATTTATATTTGATTCTGTACATTATTCACTAATGACCATGATATGCACAGCGCGCCAGATCCCTTGGATTTTATTACTAACGCGTTTTGACTCTCATCCAAAGGTCCACATATTTTACTTTTATTTTCTTTTTCTGTTTTTTTATATTTTAATTGTTTTAAATTTCAAAAAATCATAGAAAATTCATTTTTAGTCCAAAAAATCTGAAAAAATTATGAAAAATATTTTTGATTATTCTCTTTCTGATTTTTATTTTTTCACAATTTAATTTTGTATTTTGGTATTTTTTTTATAAATTTTACACTTATTTGATTTGTTTAAAATGTTTTAAAATACTTTTATACATTTTTAAATTCTGAAAAAATTATGGAATGATCCAATGATATTGTGACAAATATTGGGGACCTTATTTTATTTTTGTTTCTAACTTTACTATTTTTTACTATTTTTTTTTTTATTTTACCCATTTATTTTAATTTTAAAAATAGTTTCTGACTTTTAAAAATTACCAAAATTTTTATAAAAATATTTGGATCCATTTCTAATTTTTCTATGGCCTTATTTTTCATTTCTTGATTAATTTAAACATAATTGATATTTTTCTCATTATTTTCCATTTTTTAAAACATTTTTAAACCTTTTAATGTATATATTAAATGTGATATTATTTTGTGATTATTTTATGGTTGTCTTGGGTTGATTTTTTTATCATGACTTTATTAACATCATTGGATCCATGGTGTTGAGTTCAACTCCACCAAAAATGGATGAATGATTTTAATAATAGTTTGATTAAATATTAATTCAAATGTGGTTTCTCGTTTGCCCTAATTCCCCTTCATCTCATCCTCTTCTCATTGCACTATATGTTGTTGGAGCATGATCTCTATATCATGTCTCAAAACAAATGGTGCATAGATTGCTATTGACCGGCCTCAAAATAGGTGCAACTTCTATATAAGTCCACTTACGATTGCTTAACATAGCGCTAAATTTTGTCCCGATTTGAATAAATGATCATTTGTGGCCCAGACTTATGATTGCAAACCCAAGTATGTTAATTTGATCTCTTTGATTCAATAACCTTGAGATTTATTTTCTGGAGGCTTTGGTTTTACCAATCCTCTAATGGATCTACAACACCTTTGGTCAACGCGGATCACTTAAACATCGTTGATCATTAAATGGTACTTATGAGAATTCCAAATGGATGATATACTTGACAAAAAGCAAATGCAACTTATTGTGTGGAGGCTTTGGTTCTACCAATCCTCTAATGAGTTCCAAATGCAAGTTTCAAGATGGTCATCCAACTAACCACTAATTATTGACTTGTTTATTTTGTGCTTTTATTCTTTTTTATGCTTTATGTACTATTTATTTTTTAGCATTTTCATTTCATGCCATTTTCATCTTTGCTCATTTGAGTATTTATTTTCTTGTCATTTTTTACTTTGCTCACTTGAGCTTTTCTTTTCTTTTCTTAAGATGCTTAATAATCAACATAAACTCTAAAAAAACTCTTAATGGTACTTGGACTATTTGGTTACCATCCTTGGCATGATGGAGCATGGGACTTTTTCTTGGACTTAGGATTAGAAACCTTGGCCTATCTTGGAGACCTTGTGATATTATCTGATTATTTTTTCTGGAGTTCTTGAGGTTTACCTCAAGACATTGGGTTGCTTGTTTGTTTTTGTGTGCAGTTTTTGTGATTACATTCTTTGTTTGTAATCTGGAATTCACCCGTATACAACTGTTACTCTGCCAAATTTTTGTGAAGACTTAATACACTTGAAGGTTGGTTCTCTCAAGAGGTCTAGTATATTTTATTGCTTGGTTTTAATCCAAAGAATGGGAATTCTATCTTGGCTCATAATGTCAAGCTTTGGCTTCTTGTTGGTTAGATGGATCTTATCCTTAGCTTTTACCTTATGCTTTAGGGTAGTCTCTTCTTCTCCTCCCATCTTCTTTAATTTCAAAAATATTCTCCCTCTTTTTTTTAAACTCTTCTTGTTTTGAAACTTAAACTACTTTCATAATAAACTTGGACTTAGGTCCATGCATTTTCAAAATCTTTTCATAAATAAACCCCAATCAATTTAATAATATTTTGACATTTTTGTGAGAAGACTAAAAGTCAATCAATCTCATTTCAAACCATTTTACCACTTTGGTTTTTATCTTTAAACTTTTTCTCAAAAGGTTAGACTCTTGTCAATCCTTGTAGTGATGCAAACAAGTATACTTCTACAATATGTAGTGAAGTGAGATATTTTCCACTTGGGTGTTGAGTGAGGCGTTGTTGATTTTAAAATCCAAGCCATATCCTCCACTTTGAGATGTTGCAAATTCTCCTTTCTCATGATTGTGGGTAGTAAGTATGTTTTCCACACGGACAATGACGATGATGTCTTATCTCTTAAAATCAACCAACACACCTGTGTTTCAAATTTTTTAAAAGAGGAACTACGTGTACCCTGATCCCCTATTGCACGAAAGGTGGTACGTAGGTACTAAAGGTTCACAACCGCGACGGGTGAAAAAATCATAAAAATATATTTCTTTTCTCACCTCCACCATCCATTTTATATACAACACATTTTTTATATAGCCAAAATATACAGATTTTACAAAGAAGTTCCTGCGGAGTACCGTAGATGTTTAGGGTGATAATACCTTCCCTTTGCATAACCAACCCCCTTACCTTGAATCTTTCCCCCTCTTTTTGGGTTATTCGCTCTTTTCCCATTCCTTTGGAAACAATAAAGCGCAGTGGCAATTTTTTTATTTTTTATTTGTATAAAGTCTAGTCAATCCAATGGCTTAGTCTTGAACATTTCTACCGCTACAGAAATATGGCGACTTCACTGGGGACAGATTGACCTCTTGTTAGTCCATCCCTAAGTGGGTTGAGCCTATCTTTGTTTATTATCTGTATATGTGCTATTGTTGTTTATGTGTTATATTTTGTATATATGTTTGTTTGGATTTTCCTGGTTTTCAGGGTGCTTGGTGATTACTCATAAGTCCTATACCCAGACTCGGGAAAACTTTAAGATAGGACGGGCAATATAGTCATGTTAACTTTGAGGGAGTAATCCCAAAAAAGGAAGCATGAGATCCCCCACTGAGTGGAGGCCCCTTTGGTTGTAGTGTCGTTTACCGAGTAATCTGGAAGACGTACTGCTTTTGACTTGGGAGCCTGCTGAAACTGAGGACCGTAGAATACCAAACCCATCTTGGCCTCTTAGGTGTAGTGCGGAAGCTATGACGGAGTAATCCGGAAATAGTTGTCACGCGATACTACGCTCGGACGAGTCTTTCTTGAGAATATTACTGATTACCGAGTTAATTGGGAAGTTGGTAATATCTGAAAGAAGGATGTAGACTCTGGGAACCTCTAGAACCTTGTTCAGTAGGTGATAACTTTTTAGACCAACACCTTATGGGTAGTACCTTCGACCTCATGCTCGTGACGTTAAACCTATGAACCTTATATATGTGATCTCGTGTGTGATTATTGCATCATGCATTCATGCACTCATAAGCATCTTTTGAAGAAAACAATATTTCAAGGGATTTAAAGGTTGAATATTTATGAATATCTTAGGTACTTTTAACCATGGATTCTGGAAAGAGAAAGACCGGGAAATACAGTTCCAAGGATCCCAAGATATATGAGTTGGTCAGTCTAACTCCAGAGATCGAGTGTTCCGCGGACTTTTAGAAGAAGTATGGATCCATTATTCCTCTCATGAAGCTGAAGATGAAGGAGGGTATTCTCTCGACCTTGGTCCAGTTCTATGATCCGGTGTATCACTGCTTTACTTTTCCCAATTATCAGTTGATGCCTACACTGGAGGAGTATTCCTATCTATTGGATTTACCCGTTACCGATCATGTTCTTTTTACTGGATTGGAGGGTGAGCCAAAACCACATGAGATTGATGCTTTGATTCATCTGGGAAAGTCTGAGGTGGAAGCCCATATGACTACTAAATGAGGGATTAGAGGATTACCAGCTCAGCTCTTATTGGAGAAAGCTCGTTACTTTGCTAGAAAGAAGAGTATGGTTGCTTTTGAGGCCATCTTTGCTTTACTTGTCTATGGATTATTCTTATTTCCTAATGTGGACAAGTTTGTCGACATTAACACTATCAGGATTTTCATTATTGGAAACCCAGTTCCTACACTTTTGGGTGATGCTTATTACTCTGTTCATCTTCGGAGTTCTTATCATGGGGGAATGATTATTTGTTGCACGCATTTGTTGTATCGTTGGTTTGTCTCTCATATGCCTTAGTCTGATGCTTTTTGGGATGTCAAGAAGGAACCTCGTTGGGCTTCTAAGATCATGGCACTTACTCACTCTGATATTTATTGGTATCATCGAGCTTATCAGGATATAGAGATTATTGACAGTTGTGGTAGTTTCCCCAATGTGCCTCTTCTTGGTACAAAGGGAGGAATTAACTATAACCCTGTTCTTGCACGGTGACAGCTTGGATATCCGATGAGGGATAAACCGAATAGTATTCATTTGAGTAGTTTCTTTCTGAAGGAAGGAGAAGACCATAGGGAAGCTAGGGAGCAGATTGCGAAGGCTTGGCGTCACATTCATAAGAAGAGTAGGAAGGATTTGGGACCTAGGGGTGTTGTTTCTTTGGAGCCATATCTTCAGTGGGTCTGATCGAGAGCCATTCAGTTGAAGATGCTGTATACTCGGGAGACACCCATGCCTGATTTGTTTGTGAAGACCACTCCCCCCTTATTAAGACGATCTAGAAGAGTTGCAACTCGCTTTGGTTAGGATGCAACAGGAAAGGGATGCTTGGAAGAACAAGTTCCAGACTTTAGAGAGTTCATACAGAGCAGACCTGAAGGAGAAAGACGATTTGATCTAGATCCTTGAGAGTCGAGCGGTAGAGTCTATGGAGAGGCAAGGGGATTTATTTTCTCCTAAGCCTCAAATAGGTGTTGATTACTCACTTCCTCATCCAGATGATTGGAAAGAGGTTACCATCACACATGTGGAAGAAAACCAAAGGTTGAGGGCTCAGATTGCCGGGCTCACAGGGAAGCGCCATCGTACAGATTGATCTCCATCAGTTCTTCTTCTCAGGATTTTAGATTGTATTTTCATCTTGTACTTGGGATCATTGAAACTTGTAATCCATTTTGAAGTTATTATAATAAAAAATATCAGTATTTCAAATGCGGTATTATTTTGATGTTTGCAATATGTCTATAAACGTTAAATCCCTTGAAATATTAAATGATATAGTAAAAATAATCATGTGCATTACATGTCATGCATCATATTGCACACATTTCTTGCATTTGTTATGCATACCCAGGTGTCTTACCCAGCTTCTTTACTTTGTTCAGCAAGCTGACTCATCACTACAACACTCGTGCTAATTTCAAAAAGAAGATGGACAACTTAGAACAGGAGAATCGCGAGCTGCGCGAAGAAGTTTCTGCTTTGAAGGTTGGCTTGGCCAATTTGACTACTCTGATGGAAGCTCTGGTGGATGCGCAGAATCAGCCACCGAGTGTTCAACCTCAACCAACAAGGGAAAATACTTAAGTTTTGATTGTTCCTGTATCCGCTACTTTGGCTGTTGTTCAAAACCGTATGCCTCAAGGTTATCCGTAGGGAATTCCAGAGAATTTAGCACCTGAAGGTTTCAATCTTGGACCTCAAGATGCTCTAGTGGTTCAGGTTGTTGTTACTCTGGCACCTCCTATGGTCCATGTTATCCCTGCTGCACCTCCTTTGGTGAATCTTGTTCCGTTTGTTAATGAAGATGTGTGTCGTCCTTTCCCTCCGTCGAGTGAATACTTGGGTCTTTATGACAGAATGGATGATTTTCAAGGGCAGTTTGATAGAATGCAAAGAGAGATGAAGGCTCTTAGGGGAAAAGAGCTATTTGGGCAGAATGTGAATGAGCTGTGTTTGGTCCCGAATGTTAAAATACCTGCTAAGTTCAAGGTCCCGGAGTTTGAGAAGTACAAGGGCAACACTATCCCTCGTGCTCACTTGGTGATGTACGTGAGGAGAATGTCTACCCACACTGATGATCAGCGTCTACTGATTCACTTTTTTTAGGATAGTTTGACCGGTGCTGCGCCGAAGTGGTATATGAGTTTGGACAGTGTTAACATCCATACTTTCAATGATTTGGGAGAAGCATTCATCAAACAATACAAGTACAATATGGACATGGCGCCTGACCGTGATCAACTCAGGGCCATGGTTCAGAAAGACGGAATCGTTCAAAGAATATGCACAGAGATGGCGCGAAGTGGTTGCCCAAGTGATTCCTCCCATGGAGGAGAAGGAAATGACTAAAAATTTTCTGAAGACGCTGGGCGCTTTCTACTACGAAATAATGGTAGCAAGTGCCCCAAGTTATTTTACAGAGATGGTAGGAATGGGTGTCCGCCTAGAGGAGGCAGTAAGAGAAGGTCGTTTGACGAAGGGTGAAGGATCCGGAGGTGTGAAAAAGCCATCTTATGGGTTTACCAAGAATAAAGAGGGAGATGCAAATGTTGTTATACAAGAGAGGAGGATAAATGCTCCTAGAAGGAATTATCAGCGTCACCGACAAGTCGCCTCAGTTACTCCTATAATGAGTGTCGCTCCGACTGGCATTGCTTATCAAAGACCGTCCCAGCAGGGGAACCAAGGGAATAATCAATAGAAGGGAGAACTATGACCCTATTCCCATGATCTATGCAGAGCTACTACCGGTATTGATTCATAAGAAGTTGGTCCAGACACGACCACCTCCCGCCGTACCATCACCATTACCTTGGTATTACAAAGCAGACCAGACGTATGCCTTTCATCAGGGAGCACCAGGGCATAGTATTGAGAATTGTTATCCTTTGAGGACTGAAGTGCAAAGGTTTGTGAATTCTGGAATTCTATCTTTCAAAGACATGGGACCTAATGTGAAAGATAATCCTCTACCCAAGCACGGGGGTGTGAATGCTGTGAATATGGTGGCCGGTTGTCCAGGCGACTTCCGGATTTTTGACATTAATCTGGTTAGAGGAGATTTGGTGAAGATGCATGCAGACCTATGTGAATTCAGCTACTATACGCATGACCATGCCGGTTGTGCTGTTTGCAGTACAGACATACAGGGTTGCGAGAAGATAAAGGCTGATTTACAGGAGATGATGGATGAGGGTTTAATCTATATAATCAGGCCTAGGGAAGAATATGAAGAGGAAGTGAATATGGTTTATGGATGTCCTGATGAATTCAGAATTTTTAATGTGGAGCATTTGAATAAGGATCTCGTGCAGTTGCATGCTACCTTCTGTCGTACTGCTGGTCAGGTGGAACACCAATATAGATCTTGCATAGTTTGCTATCAAGACTGATAACACCGAATCGCACTATGTTTCTGACTCGAATATCACATGGTTTCCTTAGTTTTATTATTCTTTTTCTAGTATTATGCCCTTGTTTCCTTTGTTTTCAGGTCAAATGTCCTTTCAGAGCCTTCAGAGAAGAAACGAGCGAAAACGCCAGAAAAATAGGGTTTTTCCAAGAAAATACACACATGGCGTCCAGCTCTGCGCCGGCTACAGGGAACGCGCTGACATGGCGCACTTTCACCCAGGGGCCAACTGCCACATTCCCACGATCTCCCCATTTTCACTCACCACGCCCGCAGGGAGGGTGGCCGCACCCGCGGCCTTCACAAACCATTTCCCGCTCAGAAGGAGTTGAGGGGCATGCTTGTCTTTACAGAGTTTCAGGATCTTCTATAAATATCAAGTTCATTTCATTTTCGTTTTCATCCAAACTTAGATGCAAACTTAGATCCAGTCAAGTTAATGCTTAGGCATATATCACTACTTTGTAAAGTGATAATCTTTTCACATCGGGAAGTTATCACACTTGAGTGTGCGAGTTTGTATTCAAGTTTGGAGCACTTTGGTTGAAGTTTATCATACTATCTTTTACATTTCCACGACTTATATCAGATTCAAGCCTCCGATTGGAGCAAGGTTCTAATTTAATTGCTTTCATTTATTTTATGCTCTTACCATAGTCTACACGTTTTATAGACTCTAAATTCTCTTACCATAGTCTACACGTTTTATAGACTCTAAATGCTCTTACCATAGTCTACATGTTTTATAGACTCTAAATGCTCTTACCATAGTCTACACGTTTTATAGACTCTAAATTTTCTTACCATAGTCTACACGTTTTATAGACTCTAAACGCTCTTACCATAGTCTACACGTTTTATAGACTTTAAACGCTCTTATCATAGTTTATATGTTTTATATACTTTAAATGCTTACCATGTCTAGCTAAATTTATTAGGGTTAGAATGTAAGGATCGAATCATAACTATGTTCTGCATGCCATGCTAATAGAAATACATTTGGGATGTTTTAGTTTTTAATATTGGTTTAAATGTGTTTAAAATTTTATGGGTAAGATCGAAAGCCGTCCATACTTGAGATTAAGCCAGATTAGTTCTTGACCAAACGAAAAGAGCGAAAGCAGTTCGTTTGGTTAAGTAGGATTACTTGATATAATTTTAGAAAACGATTTTGAAACTATTTGCGGACGCGTTTGTGGGATTAAAATCTGATTCTTGGTCAAAAGCCAAGGATCTCTTTAAGTTAAGTTTTCCAAATTAAAACACTTTTTCACTAAGTCAAAATAACTTGTTTCTTAAAAATAGGTTTACTTCTTTAACGCGTTAGGGACCCTTTATAAGTGACAATAAAGGAATTTAATTTAAAGAGTAAACTCGGTTCATAGTATGCGAAAGCTACAAGTTCCTGTTAAACAGTTCTTTGCTATAAATGGAAAATATTGCCCAAAAGTAAATACTATACATGCATGCTAGGACATTGTCTGATCTCGTGATTTACATTCGATCCCGTTTGTTTTATCTCTTTAATTTTATTCGCTTTTATTTCCCTGTACTGAACTCAATCCCTTACTGATCTGCCTTAGATAAACACCTTAAAAATAGAGTCGATAGATTGACAATTGGTCTATGTGGTTCGATAATCTTATATATTACTTTGATAGGCTGTGCACTTGCAGTTATAATTTAGACTATACAGTAAAAGCCCATCAAGTTTTTGGCGCCGTTGTCGGGGACCAACTTTGCCAAATTTCGTACCCTTTTTGTTATCCCGTTTAGACTAAGGCTACTTATTTAGCCGGTAGATGCGTAGAAATCGTAGCACCGGTAACCTAATAGATCCTTTAGTAGAACCTGAACATTTCGCTCGAGCCCGTCTCTTTATACGAAAGTTGAAGAAAGCTATGGCCGAGGACTGTAATAAAAGACCGCTTAAGGAATTTGCCCAACCATCTAACGAGGAACCTAGTTCTAGTATAATAAATGCAGCTATAACAACTAACAACTTCGAACTAAAACCCTCGCTATTACAATTAGTTCAACAAAACCAATTCGCTGGTCTCGCTATCAAGAACCCGAATCAACACTTGAAGGCATTTATCTAATTAGTCGACACCCTCAAAGCAAATGGTGCCACATCTGAAGCAATACGCCTAAGATTGTTTCCATTCTCTCTAAGAGGGAAAGCTCACGATTGGTTAGATTCCCTCCATGCCAATTTGATAACAACTTGGGAGGACCTTAGAAGAGTGTTCCTTGCCAGGTATTTTCCCCCTAGCAAAACCGCTATTCTTAGAAACTTGATCACTAGATTCACCCAAAACCAGGGAGAATCTCTATTTGAAGCTTGGGAAAGATATAAAGATCTTTTAAGAGCTTGTCCACGCCATGGCCTAGAGAAATGGTTGATCATTCGCACCTTCTATAATGGACTCCATTATAATACCAAAATGTTTATCGACGCCGCCGCAGGTGGTGCGCTGATGAACAAACCTTACCCTAAAGCTTGTGCCTTGATCGAAGATATGGCCCAAAACCATTACCAATGGGGGGCAGAACGAGCGACAGTGGAGAAGAAGGAGACCCAAGGAGGGGTGCATGAGATAAGTAGCACGAACATGATGCAAGCTAAAATGGACGCCCTAGCCTTAAGAGTAGATAACATATCCCAAAACCCTGCCACAGTAGCTGCACTCCACTCAGAATGCGAACTATGTGGAACCCAAGGACATCCAACTTCAGATTGTTACCTGTTGAATGAGTCTAGCTCAGAACAAGTCAATTACACCCAAGGAAACCCGTTCTCGAACACCTATAACCCTGGATGGAGGAATCACCCGAATTTTTCCTATAAAAACAACAATCCAATCCAACATCCTGGAACACCCAGACCGCAAGGTTTTCAACCTCAAAAATCAAACCAACCTATGCAAGTTGTGCCACCAAGACCAAATCTTATGGAAACCCTAGATACTTTTATCACAACCCAGACTCAGCAAAACAAAGAATTTATGAACCAAAACGCCCATACAAACAAACTAGTAACACAACTAGCAACTAAGTTTGACCAAATGATGACCCATCATAAGATGCTCGAGACTCAGATCTCGCAAGTAGCTCAAACACAAGCCACGCAAACCACACCTGGAGGATAATTCCCTAGACAAACTCAACCTAATCCTAAAGGACAAGCGAATGCTATCACTCTAAGAAGTGGAACCGCTTACGATGGACCGAAACTTCCAACGATATGTGTACCCGAAAAACCAAAAAAAGATAGCATACCTGAGGACCAATTAGAGAAACAAGAGGAACCAAGAACTCAACAGAACCAGGTGGAAGAATCGAAAGATAAAACTTATACACCACCTCCACCCTATAAACCTCCAATACCATACCCACAAATACTTAAACAAACCAAGATAGAAAGCCAATACCAAAAATTCATCAAAGTAATAGAGAAACTCCATGTAGAGATTCCCTGTCAAACAAACGCAGACTCGACGATCCTAAACCCCTAGAATGTCATTCCATCTCTTAAAATAAACTTGCAAAAAAGGACAAAGATCCAAGAAGTTTTTCTATTCCTTGCATCCTAGGAAATCATATGATCGACAAAGCTTTCTTAGACCTAGGAGCAAGCGTAAGCTTAATGCCTTTGGCAGTCTGCAAGAGGTTAAACTTAGGAGAACTACAACCAACCAAAATGTCTTTACAACTAGCTGATAGATCTGTCAAGTACCCCACATGGATATTAGAGGATATACCAGTTAGAATAGGTCAGTTGTATATCCCAACCAATTTCGTGGTAATGGATATTAAAGAAGATGACGAAATCCCGATTCTCTTAGGAAGACCATTCTTGTCAACCGCCTGAGTTATAATCGACGTTAAGAAAGGAAAACTTACCTTCGAAGTAGGAGATGAAAAGATAGAATTTATCCTCTCTAAATTCCTTATGGCACCTGTGATAGGAGATGCACGTTATGCAATCGACATCATTGATGAATGCGTAAACAAACTTGAGCAAGATGAATCCTTAATTAAACTACCACCAACACCCATTCTAGAGGATGATGGATATAAAGAACCTTACATTGATGACAACCTCTTTGAATGTTTAGCTCTTACACCCGATCCTATGTCGTGTCTTAAAAAGCCATCTCTAGAACTCAAAGAACTACCCAAGAATCTAAGATATGAGTTTTTGGACGAAGAGATGAATCGCCCAGTTATAATTAACGCCACTCTAGGCCAAAACGAAACAAATCAACTCTTAGATACCTTGAAAAGATACCCTTCAGCATTAGGATATAAAATCTCTGACTTGAAAGGGATAAGCCCGTCCGTATGCATGCATCGGATCATGCTAGAAGAAAATTCGAAACCCTCTAGAGAGCATCAGAGAAGAATAAATCCTATTATGAGTGATGTAGTTAAGAAAGAAGTTCTTAAGTTACTGGAAGCTGGTATAATATATCAGATATTAGATAGTGAGTGGGTAAGTCATGTACATGTGGTGCCGAAGAAAGGAGGCATCACGGTTGTTGAAAATGATAAGGGAGACAAAGTAGCAAAACGAACAGAAGGAGGATGGCGTATGTGCATCGATTACAGAAAGCTAAATAAGGCGACTAGGAAAGATCATTTCCCACTTCCATTTATAGATCATATGCTCGAACGTCTAGCTAGGCATTCGTATTTCTGTTATCTAGATAGATATTCCAGATTTTTCCAAATCCCTATTCACCTAGAGGACCAAGAAAAAACTACATTCACCTGTCCTTATGGAACGTTTGCCTATAGGCGGATGCCCTTTGGACTCTGTAATGCACCTGCCACCTTCCAACGCTGTATGATGTCCATTTTCGCGGACTATCTCGACGGAACTATGGAAGTATTCATGGATGATTTTTTTGTATGTGGATTCGATTTCAAAAATTGTCTCTCGAACCTTGAGAAAATCTTAGAAAGATGTGTGGAAGTGAACCTTGTGTTGAATTGGGAGAAGTGTCACTTTATGGTCAACAAAGGAATAGTTTTAGGGCATATCATCTCCGAGAGAGGGATAGAAGTTGACAAAGCCAAAATAGAAGTTATAGAGAACCTCAACCCACCTAAAACCGTTAGGGAAGTACGAATTTTTCTAGGACATGATGGATTCTACCAACGCTTTATAAAAGACTTCTCCAAAATAAAAAAAACCCTTAACTAACCTTCTTATGAAAGATGCTGAATTTGACTTTAATGAGAATTGTCTTGAAGCCTTCAACATTCTAAAACAAGCGCTGATTTCAGCTCCTGTCATTCAACCCCCTCACTGGGAGCAACCATTTGAAATCATGTGCGATGCTAGTGACTATGCAGTTGGGGCTGTCTTAGGGCAAAGAAAAGACAAGAAATTACATGTCATTTACTATGCCAGTAGAACCCTAGATACCTCCCAACTTAACTACACAACTACAGATAAGGAATTGCTAACTATAGTATTCACAATCGATAAGTTCCGATCTTATTTAGTAGGAGCTAAGATTGTAGTTTATACTGATCACGCAGCAATCCGATATCTGTTAAATAAAAAATACGCTAAGCCGAGATTGCTCATGTGGATTCTATTACTCCAAGAATTTGACTTAGACATTAAGGATAAGAGAGGCACTGAGAATTTAGTAGTCGATCATCTATCTAGGCTAGAACATTTGAAACCAGATCTAATACCAATAGAAGATCACTTCACTTACGATGGGCTGATAGCTAGGATAAACACAATGAGCGAGGATGACTCTGAAACCTATAAAGAATTTAAATCGGAAAAAGTCTCAATGATAAGAAACGTACCTTGGTACGCAGACATTGTGAACTATCTAGCTGCTGACATCATACCCCCAAACTTAAGTTTTCAACAAAAGAAAAATTTCTTCAATGACATCAAAAGATTTTATTGGGACGAACCACTCTTGTTCAAAAGAGGAATAGACAACATCTTTAGACAATGTGTTCCAGAGGAGGAAGTGGAAAGCGTCATCAAACATTGTCATGCCGCGCCTTATGGTGGACACGCAAGCACATCAAAGACATGTGCCAAAATCTTTCAAGCAGGCCTTTACTGGCCAACTTTGTGGCGAGATGTCCACACTTACATCACCAAGTGTGACCGGTGTCAACACACTGGGAACATTTCAAGGCTTGACGAAATTCCATTAAGAAATATTCAAGAGGTAGAACTATTTGACGTATGGGGTATAGATTTCATGGGGCCTTTTCCATCATCAATGGGAAATAAATATATTCTTGTGGCAGTTGACTATGTGTCTAAGTGGATAGAAGCAATAGTGGCCCCCAAAAACGACATGAGAGTAGTGATCAAATTGTTCAAGAACATCATATTCCCTAGATTTGGAACACCCCGTCTAGTCATAAGTGATGGAGGATCGCACTTTATATCCAAGATATTCAATAAGCTTTTAAACAAATACGGAGTCAAGCATAGAGTAGCAACACCATATCACCCTCAAACCAGTGGCCAAGTGGAGGTATCGAATAGGGAAATCAAGCAAATCCTAGAAAAAACCGTGTCAATATCCAGAAAGGATTGGTCCAGAAAGCTGAAAGATGCACTTTGGGCCTATAGAACAGCTTACAAAACCCCTATTGGAACTACCCCATATCAATTGGTCTATGGAAAATCCTGCCACTTACCTTTCGAGTTAGAACACAAAGCCTATTGGGCTATAAAATCCTTGAATTTAGACTACCTAAGAGCTGGAGAGAAACGAATTTTGGACATACATAAGTTGGAAGAACTCCGCCTAAATGCTTCTGAGAATGCCATCATCTATAAAGAAAGAACAAAGATATGGCACGACAAGAAAATTACTAAGAAAGAATTCAATGTAGGCGATCCTGTTCTTCTGTTTAATTCCAGATTACGACTTTTTCCTGGTAAGCTACGTTCAAGATGGACAAGTCCATTCGAGGTATCAAAAGTGTTAGTATCAGGAGCTGTAGAAATCAAGAATAACTCAAGCGCTCCTTTTATGGTAAATGGACAACGACTGAAGTTGTATAGAGGAGGTGACCTGCCTATTGACTACTCTAGTCAGACTCTGATAGACCCACCAATCCCAACGTGAAAAGTGAGATCTTATCGTCAAGCTAACAACGTTAAACAAAGCGCTGCGTGGGAGGAAACCCACGATCTTTTTTATTTTTTTTTAATTTTTAAATTTTAATTTTTCTTTTATGTAATTAAATTTGTAATTTTGGACTGACTCATCTATCTTTTTCAGGACCAAGTGCTCTTATATCACCTTTTTCAGATGGATTTCGTTGATGCACTCAATGTCATCTTCAGAGACGACGCTCAGAGGGAGCGATTTGCAACACTGTCTGCTCGACCGATGCTTCCGACTAGATACCCTGATTCTGCTTGCATGGATGCACTAGGCATTGAGGCCAGTATCTATTATTTGTGCCATCAGGTCAGTTGGGATGCATATGCTGACGAGATCCACGTGACCTACAGTAACCTCACCTTGGAGTTCCTCAGCTCACTGGAGTATGAGCCCTATGTTGGCACCAGAGAGGACCATGGGCAGATTAGTTTTCGCATGTTCGGAGCAGAGTATGCTTTTACTTTAAGACAGTTTAGAGATCTGCTTGGATTCGAGACTGCACTTACTGCCATCCCTGAGCTTCCTCTAGGGTATTTCATGAGCAGTGATATAGACAGATTCTGGAGAGCTATTACCGACGGGGGAAGCCACGACCCATCTGAGCAACTGTCTAAGAGGATTCATAACCCAGCTTTTAGGTACTTTGACATGATTCTTTGTCATACCTTCTTCGGGAGGAGCTATTACGATCATTTAGTGACTGTAGAGGAGATACTATTTTTATACTGCGCTAGTCAGTCGCGTCCCATTGCGAGTGGAGCTTTCTTGATAGAAAGTCTAGATATGGCTGCATCATCCTCTGAGGGATACTTGCACGTTGGTGGGAATGTAACGCTGATTGCATCTGCTCTGGGCTTGGATAGCCAGTTACTCCGCCTGACACCATATTGTGGTAGTACACGCATCGACATTGACTTCTTCTTAGACCATGGCCTTATGTGCCGAGCTTCTTTTCATCCATATCAGTACATGCTCCTTATTGACGATCAGACTGTCTACTATTTTACCCTGCCTGATCCACAGAAGACCTGTGTCTCCAACCGGGCAAACTGGAACTACACTTTAGAGGGTTGGGGCGAGACAGTTATAGACATCACTGACCTGCCAGAGCCAGAGTATTCACCAGAGTCAGAGCCAGAGTCAGACGACCCGATCACTGAGGATCCGGTTACAGAGAATCCTACTCTAGAGTACACGCCTGCACCTGAGGTTGAGCATACCGTTGTTTATACTAATAACTTGACCTTACAGGAGCCCGACATGAGAGCGCAGATGGAATCCATGAGAGCTGAGATGGCTACACTTTTCTAGGAGGTGGATGATCTCACCCTACAGGTAGATCTAGATGGTGCCACATATGCTGGAGAGATCGATGATTTGACACACGAGATTGCTGAGCTCAGACCCAGATGGCTGAGTTGCGAGGACGTAACTTTGCTGATACCTGATCATGAGACGTCCACGATTGCTATTATTATTATGCTATTTTTATTTTATTTCTCAGACTTACTTTTTCTGTTTTTCAGTTCAGTTGCACTTCGTACTCACTTACATTTACATATATATTGTGTGTTTATTTTATTTTCTCTTAACTTGTTTTATTTTATTTTGCAAAAATTAGAAAATAAAGTGTATGTGTATGATATACACATATATTTTACAAAAAAAATATATACATTTTCACCTTAAAACGCTATGTACACCCCAAGTGACAAGAGCAAGCCACCATTTTTGAAGTCCAATTGCCCAAAGAACAAAATTTGGCCCAGCTAGAAATTCAACAGGCCGCGCCCGCGGAGGGAGGGACCATGCCCGCGGACCTCCAACGATAATAAACGGCTACTTTTCAGAAAACTCACCATTTACTCCATTTTTCCTATTTAAACCCCATTTTCTTCCTCATTTTACCCACATTTTCATACCTTACCTTCCATAATTTCTCCACTTTCAACTAATTCTCTATTATATTTCTTTTCCCACTACAAACCTTCCAAATCTATAAAAATCACTATTTTCTTCCTCCACCATACTATTTTTCTTTCTCCAAATCGTTCAAAACAATCAAAATGGACTTCAATGGGTATGTTCTTCGAAGCGGCAAACTGGGATCCACACAAAGGAAGCTGCTCGAAAAGCTACAGTCTACGGCAATTTACTCAACCAGGTATATTAACGAAGACTGTCTCTACACTTTAGGTATTTATCATAGTGTTTTTCATTTATTAGATAAAATAGGCATGCATAATATTTTCTCTGCAAAAGAACCTACCTACCCAAGGTTGACATATGAGTTTTTAAGTTCACTTATTTATAATGTCACACCTAACACTGCTAGTACCATAGGTGGGGTACAATTTAGAATGTTTAACCGTGAATATAGTTACTCCACCGACGGTTTAGCTGAGTTGTTAGGGATGCCTTTTGGGGAAGGTGTTATTTGTGAAGTACCCTTGGATACAGAATGGACAACCGCTGGCTATGCTTTATGGCAAAAACTTACAAACCAAGAAGAAAATTCTTTTGATGGCCTGCTAGCCTCAAGTGTCCATAATCCAGCCATCCGTGTCTTTCGATACCTTTTAGCATCCACCATCTTTGCTCGGGAAAACCCGAACAAGGTGAATGCTAAAGAGTTAATTATTATGCAAGCATGCCTCACCGACACCAAAATTAACCCGGTGCCCTTTATGATTGCTCACATGAGCTATGTCCGAAAAAAGGGGGCACCGATTTCTTTTGGTGGCCTGGTTACTACTATCTCTCGTGCCCTTGGCTTGGCCATCGAGCTTGCTACTTTAGATCCACTTCCTCCTCGTACAGCAGGCCTGAAATTTTTGAAAGATATGTGCCTCTGCAAAGCGAGAAGGGAATGTGGCTATTACCTTATGATTGGTAATGCTACTGTACCAAGTGTTGTCCTCCCCAGTACCCGTCGCACTGACGTTAGATTGGAGCGTAAATGGACCTATGATTTAAGCGCTCCCGCTTTCACTGGTCCGTTACCTCCGAATGTTCCTTTAGAGGAGGGGAACAACACTGATGACGAGTATGACTTTCAAATAGAGTCACCTCCTCGATTTACACCATCACACACTGCACCATCTTCTTCTAACCCTCCTGCAGGTACCGTCCTGAGCTTCCATTTCACTGAGGACATGTGGAGAGAGCATATGGCTAGAGAGGAGAGGCGTGATTCCCTCCTTTCTACGATCCAGCAATAGGTTGCCGACAACATGGCTTTCATGCAGACGTCTCAAATTCAAAATGTCCGATCTCTAACTACCATCATGGAAAGTCAATTGGCTTTCCAGAACCAGCAGCACCGTCAGCATACTAGCTTCGCTACTCACTTCCAATTAATAGAGGCCACACAAACTGCAAATGTTGCTCTCACTGAGCGCATGGCACAGTTTAGCCTCGATAGAGATCGCCGCTACCATAGTCGTAGCCGCCATTCCGGACGTTCACCTCAGGATGGCGAGGGTACTAGTGGACCTCACTAGTTTTACCAGGTATCTCCTACCTAGATTTGTTTTGGAACATTGGGGACAATGTCCAATTCATGTGTGGGAGGAGCATTTTATCGCTTTTATTTCCTTTCCGTTATTTCTTTTTCTGTTATTTCCCTTTTCAGTACTTTATTTTTCAGTATCTTTTAGTTATTTCCCTTTTAGTAGTTTAGCCATTAAATAAAATACATGTGATTGACGAGTCATTTTACGCAGTGTATCCTTAAGTTCTCCACCACTTCCTAGACTTGAGAAATTTTTTTGCTAAAAATGAATACAACATGTTTTTAGTTTTTTGAGCCATAAGTAAAGTTTTTAGGTTTAGGATAGAGTGTGATTAGTCTTAGCTACCCTTTTTGAAAAATCAACATCGTCTTTTACACCATAGACCTTGTAAATATTAGAGTTAATTTCGTCTTCTCCCCATGCTATGATTTTAATTTTACAAAACGGGTCCTAAGTAGTTTATTCTCATAGTCGGCTCCGGCCTAAGCATGCGCTACGTGTAGGATCGATGAAAATAAGTGAATGATCTTTTTGCCTTGAAAAAAAAAAATATATATATATATATATATATATATATATATAAGCAAAAATGTATGGTTACGACCATGAATTGGGTGATCCTCACACGATCATTTAATTCCACTAGTCGCGAACATCCACAAAAAATAAAAAGTGAAAAATAATAATAAAAGGCATTACCCATTATGGCTGGTTCAGAGGTATCTGGTGCTGAACTCGGTAGGGCATATTACAATCTGATCCCCCACAGCTATAATTGGGTAATAACGGGATTACACCAATTCTTGTACCGGAATCCCATTACAAAGATCAGAATCACTAACCGGTCACTACATTATGAGTATGTACGGATAACGGGCTTAATGTGATTACACCTGAATGAAAAGGACCTTACCTAGAAGAGAAGTCTTAGCATAGTGGGAGTAATAGGAGTTCACTTGTGTAGGAATAAGGTTTATGTCCGCATTTTGCGGTAAAGTGTCACTTCGATGTTCTTAGTTCATATAGTTGGTACCTGTCGAACACACTCTCACTTGAACCTTACTGCTTTAGCTCGATAACTAGAAAAAACACTTGTATCCCTTTGACTACTTCTGAGATTTTTGCTTGAGGACAAGAAAAGGTTTAAGTGTGGGAGAATTTAATAACACTGAATCGCACTATGTATCTGACTCGAATATCACATGTTTTCCTTAGTTTTATTATTGTTTTTCTAGTATTATGCCCTTGTTTCCTTTGTTTTCAGGTCACATGTCCTTTCAGAGCCTTCAGAGAAGAAACGAGTGAAAACGCCAGAAAAATAGGGTTTTTCCAAGAAAATACACACATGGCATCCAGCTCCGTGCCGGCTACAGGGAACGCGCTGACATGGCGCACTTTCACCCAGGGGCCAACTGCCACGTTCCCACGATCTCCCCATTTTCACTCACCGCGCCCGCGGGGAGGGTGGCCGCGCCCGCGGCCTTCATAAACCATTTCCCGCTCAAAAGGAGTTGAGGGGCATGCTCATATTTACAGAGTTTCAGGATCTTATATAAATAGAAGTTCATTTCATTTTCGTTTTCATCCAAACTTAGATGCAAACTTAGATCCAGTCAAGTTACTGCTTAGGCATATATCACTACTTTGTAAAGTGATAATCTTCTCACATCGGGAAGTTATCACACTTGAGTGTGCGAGTTTGTATTCAAGTTTGGAGCACTTTGGTTGAAGTTTATCATACTATCTTTTACGTTTCCACGACTTGTATCAGACTCAAGCCTCCGATTGGAGCAAGGTTCTAATTTAATTGCTTTCATTTATTTTATGCTCTTACCATAGTCTACATGTTTTATAGACTCTAAATGCTCTTACCATAGTCTACACGTTTTATAGACTCTAAATGCTCTTACCATAGTCTACATGTTTTATAGACTCTAAATGCTCTTACCATAGTCTACATGTTTTATAGACTCTAAATGCTCTTACCATAGTCTACACGTTTTATAGACTCTAAATGCTCTTACCATAGTCTACACGTTTTGTAGACTCTAAACGCTCTTACCATAGTCTACACGTTTTATAGACTTTAAACGCTCTTATCATAGTCTACATGTTTTATAGACATTATATGCTTACCATGTCTAGCTAAATTTATTAGGGTTAGAATGTAAGGATCGAATCATAACTATGTTTTGCATGCCATGCTAATAGAAATACCTTTGGTATGTTTTAGTTTTTAATACTGGTTTAAATGTGTTTAAAAGTTTATGGGTAAGATCTAAAGCCGTCCATACTTGAGATTAAGCCAAATTAGTTCTTGACCAAACGAAAAGAGCGAAAGTAGTTCGTTTGGTTAAGTAGGATTACTTGATATAATTTTAGAAAACGATTTTGAAACTATTTGCGGACGCGTTTGTGGGATTAAAATCGGATTCTTGGTCAAAAGCCAAGGATCTCTTTAAGTTAATTTTTCCAAATTAAAACACTTTTTCACTAAGTCAAAATAACTTGTTTCTTAAAAATAGGTTTACTTCTTTAACGCGTTAGGCACCCTTTATAAGTGACAATAAAGGAATTTAATTTAAAGAGTAAACTCGGTTCTTAGTATACGAAAGCTACAAGTTCCTGTTAAACAGTTCTTTGCTATAAATGGAAAATATTGCCCAAAAGTAAATACTATACATGCATGCTAGGACATTGTCTGATCTCGTGATTTACATTCGATCCCGTTTATTTTATCTCTTAAATTTTATTCTCTTTAATTTCCATGTACTGAACTATATCCCTTACTGATCTGCCTTAGATAAACACCTTAACAATAGAGTCGATAGATTGACAATTGGTCTTTGTGGTTCGATAATCTTATATATTACTTTGATAGGCTGTGCACTTGCAGTTATAATTTAGACTATACAGTAAAAGCCCATCAAAGACCCCTGAGGATGTTCTATTGTGATGGAGGGTGTTCAGCTGCTGTTAGACAATGGAACTATCAAGATCACAGGTCAGAGAGATGATTATCATGAGATTGATATGGTTGAAGTTTGTTTAAAGGAAGAAGAGTCAGAGGAAGAGTATGCCTCCGTGGATGAGTATTTCTCTTCAGACGAAGATTTGTTTGCCGAAAATGACTTTTTGATGCCTGATTGTGTTGAGGAAGGGGTAAACGACATTGTACCTTTTTTTAGTGCACCCGCTCATCTTAAAGTGGAGTACCATAGCAAACCAGCTGTTACCCCATTGGTAATTAGTCTGCCAGGTCCTATTCCCTATAAATCAGATAAGGTTGTGCCTTACAAATACAATGCTACAATCTTAGAAGATGGGGTAGAAGTTCCCATCCAGCCAATGCCTGATGTTGGAAATATAGCTGAAAATAGCAGGGTGACCCGTAGCGGTCGTGTGTTTGCGCCGGTTGTACGAAGAGATTTTGTTGCTGGAAAGAAAATTGTTGAGAATGATGAGCCTAAGAAGGCTACAGTAGAGACTAGTGGGGCCACATTAGAGAAATAAGTGGATGATATTTTGAAGATAATTAAGATGAGCGATTACAGAATTGTAGACCAACTATTGAAGACTCCTTCAAAGATATCTATCATATCTTTGTTGATGAATTCCTCCTCTCATAGAGAATCACTGATGAGAGTACTAGACTAAGCTTTTATGGAGAGTGACATGCTGTTAGATCAATTCAGCAGCGTAATTGGAAACATTACATCATGTAACAACTTGAGTTTCTGCGATGATGAGTTACCAGATGAAGGGAGGAATCACAACCTGGCCCTCCACATATCTATGAACTACAATAATGACTCACTATCCAATGTGCTAATTGATAATGGATCCGCGTTGAATGTTATACCGAGGAGTACTCTCATGAATTTAAAGTATTAAGGAGCACCTATGCGCCCGAGTGGCATCATTGTGAAGGCTTTTGATGGGTCGAGGAAATCTGTCATCGGTGAAGTGGACTTGCCCATCCATATAGGACCACATTTGTTCTTAATAACCTTCCAGGTCATGGACATTATTCCCGCATATATATGTTTGCTAGGATGACCATGGATACACAAACCAGGGGCTGTTACTTCAACTCTACATCAAAAGCTAAAATTTGTGCATGAAGGGAAGGTAGTGATCATAAATGGGGAACATGTGTTGTTGATATCCCATCTATCCTCTTTCAGTATTGTAGAAGTAGATGAGGCTGCTGTTGGAACCCAATTCCAAGCCTTATCCATTGACAACATAAGGAGTAATGAGAATTCTGTGGTTTCCCTGAAGGACGCGCAACAGGTTGTGCGTAATGGGCATAATGCAGTTTGGGGACGACTTATGGATCCACCCGTGAACAAAAACAGAGCTGGTTTGGGTTTCTCTTCGAGGAATGGCAAAGGAAAAAGTTTGAAGTCAAAGTCTACTATGAACAGTTATCAGGATGTTTTCCACAGCGGAGGCTACCTCCATCCAATTGGTTCTGGAATTAATGTTGTTGAAGAGGATGAAGCAGAATAGGAAGTACCAAATTATGTAACGCATGGAGTCCGAGTTCAGAACTGGGTCACCATTGATGTTCCTTCTTGCATACATGTTTCAAAGTAACTTGTTTTGTTAATCTGTTTCTTTCTTTTGAAAAGCTTTCACTCTGCCCAAGGTGGAAGTATTAATGTTGTAGGGCTTATCTGTTTTCTATGACTTTTAAGATCATTAATAAAAGTTGTCTTTGCTTCCAAAAATATGTCTTTATTTTCTGCTTTTTCTTGGGAAATGGTAATAAATAAATAAAACCTTTCAAAATAAATAATAACTGAAAATTAATGTGCATGATCACTTGTTATATGTGTCAGTTTCTAAAAGCAATCATAAATCATATGTGCAGATTAATTAAAAAACCTGTTGAATACAATGACCCTGCATCCTCTCCCAACTTTGAATGTCCTGTGCTTGGGGCTGAAGAAGAAGATTATGATGAGATTCCGGAAGAGGTCTCACGGTTGCTTGAGCATGAGGAAAATACCATTCAGCCATATAAGGAGCCTTTGGAAGTGATTAATTTGGGTTCAGAAGAAGATCCGAAGGTAGTCAAGATTGGAGCATCGTTGCATCCTGATGTAAAGAGCGGGTTGATTGAGCTGTTGAAAGAGTATGTGGATATTTTTGCTTGGTCTTATCAAGATATCCCTGGTCTAGATACAGACATTGTCGAGCATCGTTTGCCGTTGAAGCCAGAGTGTTCGCCAGTTAAACAAAATTTGAGAGGAACCCACCCAGATATGGTAGTAAATATCAAAGAGGAGGTCCTAAAGCAGATTAATGCTGGTTTTCTTGTGACGTCAGTGTATCCTCAATGGATTTCCAATATTGTTCCAGTACCAAAAAAAGACGGAAAAGTCCGCATGTGCGTAGATTACAGATATCTAAATAAAGCTAGTCCAAAAGATGATTTTCCATTACCTCACATCGACATGTTAGTGGACAGCACAGCAAAATTCAAAGTATTCTCGTTCATGGACGGATTTTCCGGGTATAATCAAATAAGAATGGCTCCAGAGGACATGGAAAGAAAAACGTTTATCACACCCTGGGGAACATTATTTTACAGAGTGATGCCCTTCAGGTTGAAGAACGTTGGTGCAACGTACCAGAGGGCTATGACAACCCTATTCCATGATCTGATACACAGAGAAATCGAAGTATATGTTGATGATATGATTGCTAAATCCCAAACTGAAGAAGGGCATATAGAAGATTTGTTGAAGTTGTTTCAGCGTTTGAGGAAATATCGTCTCCGCTTAAATCCAAATAAATGCACCTTCGGTGTTAGATCAGGTAAATTGTTGGGTTTTATTGTTAGCCAGAAAGGAATTGAAGTTGACCCTAATAAAGTCAAAGAAGTTCAAGAAATTCCAGCACCAAGAACTGAAAATCAAGTCAGGGGTTTCCTCGGGCGTTTGAATTATATTTCCAGATTTATTTCCCACATGACGGCAACATGCGAACCAATCTTTAAGTTGTTAAAGAAAGATCAAGGTTGTGTGTGGACAGATGATTGCCAAAGGTAATTTGAGAGTATTAAAGAATATCTACTTGAACCTCCTATCTTGCTCCCACCTATAGAAGGAAGACCGTTGATCATGTATCTAACAGTGTTAGATAAATCCATGGGTTGTATTATGGGACAACGGGATGAAACAAGGAAGTAGGAGTTCGCCATTTATCATCTCAGCAAAAGGTTCACTGATTGTGATTCGCGATATTCCATGCTAGAAAAGACATGGTGTGCTTTGGCCTGGGCGGTAAAGCGTTTGCGGCACTATATGTTGAATCATACCACTTGGTTGATCTCCAAAATGGATCCAATCAAATATATTTTTGAAAAGCCTGCTCGTACTGGGAGAATTGCCCGCTGGAAGATGTTGTTATCTGAATATGATATCGAGTACCGCACTCAAAAGGCTATTAAAAGTAGTGTGTTGGCAGATTACCTTTCTCACCAGCCGGTGGAAGATCATCAATTTACAGAGTATGAATTCCCCGATGAGGATGTGATGTTCCTGAAAGTGAAAGATTGTGATGAACCATTGCCTGAGGAGGGCCCTGACCCTGAATCTCGTTGGAGTATGGTATTTGATGGAGCTGTGAATTCTTATGGTAAAGGAATTAGTGTTGTGATTATCACTCCTCATGGATCGCACATTCCTTTTACCGCGAGGTTAACATTTGATTGCACTAATAATATGGCGGAATATGAGGCTTGCATCATGGGTCTTGAAGAAGCTATTGATCTCAGAATCAAGATTCTAGATGTGTATGGTGATTCTGTTTTGGTGATAAATTAGATTAAAGGAGAATGGGACACTCGTTACCCTGGCTTGATCCCTTACAAAGATTATGCTAGAAGATTATTACCCTTCTTCAATAAAGTTGAATTCCATCACATTCCTCGAGATGAAAATCAAATGGAGGATGCTCTGGCAACTCTGGCTTCCATGTATCAAGTGAATACTTGGAATGATATACCCCGAATTATAGTTCGACGGCTAGATAGGCCCACTCATGTGTTTACGACAGAAGAGGTAGAAGATGAAAAACCATGGTATTATGATATCAAGCATTTACTTCAGACTCAGGAATACCTGATTGGTGCGTCGAGGAAAGATAGAAAGACACTGAGAAGATTAGCAGGAAGTTTCTTCCTCAGTGAAAATGTGTTATACAAGAGAAATTATGACATGGTCTTGCTCAGATGCATGGATAGACATGAAGCAGACATGTTGATACATGAGATTCATGAAGGTTCCTTTGGCACTCATGCTAATGGACATTCGATGGCTAAAAGGATGCTAAGGGCAGGTTATTATTGGTTGACAATGGAATCTAACTGTTACAAATTTGCAAAGAAGTTCCATAAATTCCAGGTTTATACGGACAAGGTTCATGTGCCTCTGACACTTCTTAATGTGATTTCCTCCCATGGCCTTTCTCTATGTGGGGTATAGACATGATTGGGATGATAGAACCCAAATCTTCGAATCTGCACCATTTTATCTTGGTAGAAATTGACTACTTCACCAAATGGGTAGAGGCTGCTTCATATGCGAATGTTACCAAACAGGTGGTGATGCGCTTCATCAAAAATAATCTTATATGTCGGTATGGTGTGCTGAGCAGAATCATCACTGACAATGACTCGAATTTGAACAACAAGATGATGACAGAACTGTGCGAAGAATTCAAGATTGTCCATCACAATTCATCTCCATACAGGCCAAAGATGAATGTGGATGTTGAAGCTGGTAATAAGAATATCAAGAGAATTATCCAGAAAATGGTTGTCACTTATAAGGATTGGCATGAAATGCTCCCTTTTGCTCTGCATGAATATCGAACATCTGTCCGCACTTCAACAGGAGCAACCCCGTTCTCCCTGGTGTATGGAATGGAAGCGGTACTCCCTGTCGAAGTAGAGATTACCTCGTTATGTGTCATAATGGAAACCAAGTTGACGGAGGCTGAATGGGTCCAGAACAGGTTTGACCAATTGAATTTTATTGAAGAGAAGAGAATGACAGCTTTATGTCATGGGCAGTTATATCAGAAAATAATGAAGAAAGCATTTGATAAAAATGTCAAACCTCTTGAATTCAGAGAAGGAGACCTCGTGCTCAGGAAGATCATGTCTTTCAACATTGATTCTAGGGGCAAGTGGACTCCCAATTTTGAAGGCCCGTATGCTGTCAAGAAAGCCTTCTCTGGTGGTGCATTAATTCTTGAAACTATGGATGGCGAGGAGTTCCCACATCCCATGAATGCTGACGCAGTCAAGAAATACTTCGCCTAAAGAAATAGAAGAACAGCTCGCTAAGTTGAAAACCCGAAAGGGCGGCTTAGGCAAAAAGGAGTGTTTTGGTAGGCTGAAAACCCGAAAGGGCGATCTAGGAAAAAATTAGAGACATAAACAGAATAAATTTCCCGCTAAGTTGAAAACCCGCAAGGGCAACATAGGAAAAAGTTAGGGATTTTCTTGGCAAGTAACTATGTCAGACAAGACTTGATCGATGAAGCTACAATCTTCTCGAATCCCCACCATACTTCAACAAAAGCTGCAGCTAAGGATTTCAAAAGTTGTTAGGGAGGATAGTGGTCATTGTATCTCAATGTATCTTTTCCATTATGCATTACCATTTCCCAAACTTTGTAATCATCTGTGGGGTCTCGCCATTCGCAGACTACCATTCTATTAATGAAATTCGAGCTTTTGCCCAATTCTTTGTGTTCTTATTTTATTTAGATTGCAAAGGCTCCATTTATTACTGATAATAACTTTTAAAGCAAAAAGATTAAAAAGCAAAGTTTACTTTTAAAAAAAAAGAGATCTTTACAATTCAATTTACTTCGGGATTTATGGTGAAACAATGACAACAAAAATGGTGATCCCAAGAATGAATAAACTCTGGTTGTTTTAGGAATATTTACTTCCTTCATGAAGGTTTTCTCAGGTAATTTTACTGGTATATGCGCAATCTTTGTTTGTTTCTCAAATGGTTAAAGAAGATACCAGTGGGTGCAAGGTACAGTATTGGGTTTGTGATCCCATTATCCCCAGTCAGGTCTTGGTTCACTTTTGATTTTGGGTTTGCGTGATCAGAAGCCTTCGTCCCAGATTCCCCAGCAAAGTCTTCCCTCATATGATGAAAGGTTTTATTCCCTTGGTGTCTTGAGATATCGCTCTTTCTGCAGTATTGGCATTATTGATGGTATTTAGTTCCCAGGAAACTAGACTGAGGCAATATCTCTTCTGAGAAGTGGTGAAATGATTATCAACCTTTGGGTTTTCACCAACCAAGTATTGGGTGTAATTTAAAATCCCCATGGGTTTGACCTCTTTCTATAACATTGACTTCTTGATTCCCAGGGAGGCTATCCCAAGGCATCTTTTGTTGGATTAAGTTTTCATAATGTAAAGTTTCAATCCGCATTTTTCTCCAGGGGGTAGGCTTGAATCCCCCAGTGTGGTTTGGTTGTTTCGGCGTCATTCTACTTTATTTGAGGCTGGTCTTGCAATCTCCAATAGGCATGTTGCTTTTGGAAAACTGGTTTTTCCGATGAAGCCGGAAGAAGGATGTTCTATCCCGGTATCTATTTGATTTGGCTACCTCTGGATTATGTTTCTCCTCAGTGAAGTTAAGGCAGGAAATAGGTTTGGTTTCCGCAGTTGGTTTTTTACCTTTCTTGGAATGATCTTTCTAGTTGAAGTTTAGCCCGAAGTTGTTAGTACCTAAGGCGGTTTTGTTTGTTTGTACTGATTGTGTATACTTTTTACCAGCATATGCATGATAGCACTCATACATTCATACATACATCATGCATGGCTAAAAATCATCGTTCATTGACATTGTGTTCTAACCTTCCTACAACGCTCTTTGCTTAGTTGACTTGGTTTTCCCTCTTGAGTTTCATTTCTCAAAGGATGTATCTTCATTGGCCGTCTTGCTCCAGTTTATTTCTGATTCGGATCTGTGGTTGCATGACAATATTATTTACTTTGGAATTCTGAAAACTTTGAGTTTTGGTTAGTGCATTTATTTTGCACAGTAAGACTTTATCTCCTCAGCAGGAATATCGTGGCATTTCCCTGGGAAGTCATATTCCTATCCCCAGAAAGTCATTTCTCTTTGCAATTCCCCATGACAACAAGTAACAAGTCTCTTTATTTGAGATAACTTATGTTTGATCTTTTCCAGGAGGATTTCCTTGGTTAAAGAAGAAGTTGAGACCCGTTCTAGGTGAAACACAAGAATTTTGGGGAAAACTTGATATATTCTCTTTCTACCTTCAGTGAACGTTGGTAGGACATCGGCAGTGAACGTCGGTGTTTATTATCTTTTTGCTATCTTTAGTGAACGTTGATAGTTCATCGTTAGTGAACGGTGGTGATATGATATATTCTCTCTTTCTACCTTCAGTGAACGTTGGTAGGACATCAGCAGTGAACGTCGGTGTTTATTATCTTTTTGCTATCTTTAGTGAACGTTGATAGTTCATCGTTAGTGAACGGAGGTGATATGATATATTCTCTCTTTCTACCTTCAGTGAACGTTGGTAGGACATTGGCAGTGAACGGAGGTGTTTATTTTCTTTTTGCTATCTTCAGTGAACGTTGATAGTTCATCGTCAGTGAACGACGGTGATATGATATATTCTCTCTTTCTACCTTCAGTGAATGTTGGTAGGACATTGGCAGTGAACGTCAGTGTTTATTATCTTTTTTCTATCTTCAGTGAACATTGATAGTTCATCGTCAGTGAACGGCGGTGATATGATATATTCTCTCTTTTTACCTTCAGTGAATGTTGGTAGGACATCGACAGTGAACGTCGGTGTTTATTATCTTTTTGCTATCTTCAGTGAACGTTGATAGTTCATCGTCAGTGAACAACGGTGATATGATATGCATTCTCTTTCTACCTTCGGTGAATGTTGGTAGGACATCGGCAGTGAACGTCGATGCTTGTTGTCTTCCTCTCTGATTCAGTTCTTTTAGTTCACCAGTGATTTATTTTCTTGGTGGGGTTGCTCCTTTATTTCTTTATTTTTGTTGCATCTCCAATGATACTTTACATCTCTTTGGTACTGTTCATATGCATTCATATGCATAAGCATTTGCATGGCATCTTAGGGCCAAAAATAGGGTATGTTTTATATTTAAGTGTCTTCGATCACGTCGAAGCGAATATTTTCTTTTAATCTTCGTATCTCGGGATAGAAGAAACTTAAATAAGGGCAGTTGTTGTACCCTAATTTTTGCCCCTAAGTTTCCTTCATCATACCATGTTGATTCAATCACAACAACATCACATTAGGGCTTTTGGTTCTTCTCCCTATCTTTAGCCTTGCTCTTTTAAGGAGTTACCAAGCACCTTGACTTGTTTTCTTTTGCGATCATGAATATTTTTCTTTAATTTTCTCTCTAATTAATAAAATGCAATGTTGTTTTGTCTTACTTGTTAATAATGTAGGTAAAGGCAATAAGGTTTAGCAAGTTGCTTCATGGGTTCATGAGTTTATTTCCATGCCCTAATTAACATAGCTTGAGCAGTTCAAACTTCACTATTGGAGTGGTTCTGGAAGAAATTGCATGACAAGACTTTTTTTGGTTCAACATATCTCAAAGTTATCAAAATTGATTCAAAAATACAAAGGGTTAAGGGAAGAAGTTGTCATGATTGGACAAGGTCTTGTTCCTATTGGTCACAAGAGCATATTTCTCTCTAATTTCAAGATATGGAAGTGGTTTTGGTGGCTATGAGTCATCATCATCATCCTCAACAACTTCTATTCACAAAGAAAGAATATTGGCACAAGAAGTTTGTTCAAACTTGTCAAAGTTCCTCAAAGCATTCTCTTGATCTAAAGGCTAGGGTTTTGAACTTCAAAGGAACATATATTGCTCATCTTTTGGTATTTTTCAGTGATTCCAAGGACATCCTTCTCTTCAAAGATTTACCAACAAATCACTTCAAAATTTCTAAGGAGTTTTCATGTGGAAGGAACTTAGTGAAGAAGAAAGATTACAAGTCATCCAGATGAATCCCCAATTTTCCATATGTGACTTCAAATGGTCATAACTTAGTCAATTTTTATCACCTTGAGCCCATTACTTTTCCATGATGATCTTAAGGATGTGTACTTCATGCCTTCTTTTATGTGCAAAGTAATAAAATGGATGGAAGTTGCCTTAAGAATGCAAAACATTATAGGTCATTTCATGATTTTTGGCCAACTTCAACAAGTCATAACTTGCTCAATTTTTGGATATTTTAGTGGTTCAAATTGTAAAATGTCAATCAAGAGATCTAATTCATTCCATCTTTTTTGGTCAAAAGCAAATTATATGTGGAAGGCCATGGTTGGATACAAAAGATTATAGGTCATTTTTAAAGAAGAATTTGAAATATTTCTAAGTATGGAAAGTCAACTCTTTTTCTTCAACTTTGACTCCATGTAACTTTCAGCTCAAGCATCCATTTGATTCCATTCTTCTTCCATTGCAAATCTAGTAACCTCATCTTTCCAAAGCATCAAGAATTATGACCTAGGACCCCTTGAGTTGGAAATGCCATGGATTTGAATTTGGTAGTTTGAGACTGGATTTTTCACAAAGTCAGGATTTTGAAATCTTTGTTTTGGCTTCTAATCACAAGTTTTCCATGCATTTTTGTTTCTAATCATGATAAGTAACTTGCTAGAAGTGATTAGCATCATGGAACGCACGTTTTGGCTGAGTTTTGATCAAGTTTGAGTCACACTTTCTTCATGATGCAGACCCACACGAATTCCCTCCAAAACGCATCATTCGTTCTTCCTTTTGATCCCTTTTAATTCCCTATAAATAGAGGGTCATCCCCCATCCATTTTCCCAAGCTTAGACAGCTAGAATCACCCTGCCAAACTTGTTTCACAACCCAAAATTCAGCAACTTCTTCTCAAGCCTTTTTCAATCCATTTTTTCCCTCAATTCACCTTCCTTGATCTTCCGTGAAGCTAACCATATAATTACATTCAAGAATCATGTCCTATATTGTTCTATAGAAGTCCAGTTTCAGAGCTCTGCAACTCAACTTCAATAGGTAGATTCCTTCATCAATTCTTCAAAACTTTGATATCATTGGGTTGCTCTCATTGCCCTGGTTCTAGTCGCAAAACTTACATTTCACTGGAAATACGTTTTGACCATGAATTTTCAAATCCCTTTTCAAAACTTTCCTTCCAAATTGCTTGAGCTACAGTTTTTATAAATTTGGCGCGATGGTGTGGTTGTTTTCGTCTTAAAGAGATGAAGCGATTGGCATAGGTCTGAGCTTCTGATTTTACAGTTTGAGAGACCTGTAAATCACATTGGCTGGAGGTTGAAGATGACCTATGTGTCATCTTCCACCCAATGATGGCACGCCACTTGTTATTTTCAAAAATCTGATTTATATTTGACTCTGTATATTATTCACTAATGACCATGATATGCACAGCGTGCCAGATCCCTTGGATTTGATTACTAACGCGTTTTGACTCTCATCCAATGGTCCACATATTTTACTTTTATTTTCTTTTTAGTTTTTTTATATTTTAATTGTTTTAAATTTCAAAAAATCATAGAAAATTCATTTTTAGTCCAAAAAATCTGAAAAAATTATGAAAAATATTTTTGATTATTCTCTTTCTGATTTTTATTTGTTCACAATTTAATTTTGTATTTTGTTTTTTTTTAATAAATTTTACACTTATTTGATTTGTTTAAAATGTTTAAAAATACTTTTATACATTTTTAAATTCTGAAAAAATTATGGAATGATCCAATGATATTGTGACAAATATTGGTGACCTTATTTTATTTTTGTTTCTGACTTTACTATTTTTGTTTATTTTACCCATTTATTTTAATTTTAAAAATAGTTTCTGACTTTTAAAAATCACCAAAATTTTTATAAAAATATTTGGATCCGTTTCTGATTTTTCTATGGCCTTATTTTTCATTTCTTGATTAATTTGAACATAATTGATATTTTCCTCAATATTTTCCATTTTTTTAACATTTTTAAACCTTTTAATGTATATATTAAATGTGATATTATTTTGTGATTATTTTCTGGCTGTCTTGGGTTGATTTTTTTATCATGACTTTATTAACATCATTGGATCCATGGTGTTGAGTTCAACTCTATCAAAAATGGATGAGTGATTTTAATAATAGTTTTATTAAATATTAATTCAAATGTGGTTTCTCTTTTGCCCTAATTCCCCTTCATTTCATCCTCTTCTCATTGCAATATATGCTATTGGAGCATGATCTCTATATCATGTCTCAAAACAAATGGTGCATAGATTGCTATTGACCGGCCTCAAAATAGGTGTGACTTCTATATAAGTCCACTTACGGTTGCTTAACATAGCACTAAATTTTGTCTCGATTCGAATAAATGATCATTTATGGCCCAAAATTATGATTGCAATCCCAAGTATGTTAATTTGATCTCTTTGATCCAATAACCTTGAGATTCATTGTGTGGAGGCTTTGGTTCTACCAATCCTCTAATGGATCTACAACACCTTTGGTCAACGCGGATCACTTAAACATCGTTGATCATTAAATGGTACTTATGAGAATTCCAAATGGATGATATACTTGACAAAAAGCAAATGCAACTTGTTGTGTGGAGGCTTTGGTTCTACCAATTCTCTAATGAGTTCCAAATGCAAGTTTCAAGATGGTCATCCAACTAACCACTAATTATTGATTGTTTATCTTGTGCTTTTATTCTTTTTTATGCTTTATGTACTAATTATTTTTTAGCATTTTCATTTCATGCCATTTTCATCTTTGCTCATTTGAGCATTTATTTTCTTGTCATTTTTTACTTTTCTCACTTGAGCTTTTCTTTTCTTTTCTTAAGATACTTAATAATCAACATAAACCCCAAAAAAACTCTTAATGGTACTTGGACTATTTGGTTACCACCCTTGGCATGATGGAGCATGGGACTCTTTCTTGGACTTAGGATTAGAAACCTTGGCCTATCTTGGAGACCTTGTGATATTATCTGATTATTTTGTCTGGAGTTCTTGAGGTTTACCTCAAGACATTGGGTTGCTTGTTTGTTTTTGTGTGCAGGTTTTTGTGATTACATTCTTTGTTTGTAATATGGAATTCACCCGTATACAGCCGTTACTCTGTCCAATTTTTGTGAAGACTTAATACACTTGAAGTTTGGTTCTATCAAGAGGTCTAGTATCTTTGCTTACTTCGTTTCAATCCAAATAAAGGGAATTCTATCTTGGCTCATAATGTCAAGCTTTGGCTTCTTGTTGGTTAGGTGGATCTTATCATTAGATTTTACCTTATGCTTTAGGGTAGTCTCTTCTTCTGCTCCCATCTTCTTTAATTTCAAAAATCTTCTCCCTCTTTTTTTTTAAACTCTTCTTATTTTGAAACTTAAACTACTTTCATAATAAACTTGGAATTAGGTCCATGCATTTTCAAAATCTTTTCATAAATAAACCCCAATCAATTTAATAATATTTTGACATTTTTGTGAGAAGACTAAAAGTCAATCAATCTCATTTCAAACCATTTTGCCACTTTGGTTTTTATCTTTAAACTTTTTCTCAAAAGGTTAGACTCTTGTCAATCCTTATAGTAATGCAAACAACTATACTTCTACAATATGTAGTGAAGTGAGATATTTTCCACTTGGGTGTTGAGTGAGGCATTGTTGATTTTAAAATCCAAGCCATATCCTCCACTTTGAGATGATGCAAATTATCCTTTCTCATGATTGTGGGTAGTAAGTATGTTTTCCACACGGACAATGATGATAATGTCTTATCTCTTAAAATTAACCAACACACATGTGTTTCAAATTTTTTAAAAGAGGAACTACGTGTACCCTGATCCCCTATTGCACGAAAGTTGGTACGTAGGCACTAAAGGTTCGCAACCGCGGCGGGTGCAAAAATTATAAAAATATATTTCTTTTCTCACCTCCACCATCCATTTTATATACAACACATTTTTTATATAGCCAAAATATACAGATTTTACAAAGAGGTTCCTACGGAGTACCATAGATGTTTAGGGTGCTAATACCTTCCCTTTGCATAACCAATCCCCTTACCTTGAATCTTTCCCCCTCTTTTTGGGTTATTAGCTCTTTTCCCATTCCTTTGGAAACAATAAAGCACGGTGGAGATTTTTTTATTTTTGATTTGTATAAAGTCTAGTCAATCCAATGGCTTAGTCTTGAACATTTCTACCGCTACAGCATCCTTTATGATTCTCAAGGAAGGGATCTGGACTTCGATGGGTAGGACAACTTCCATACCATATACCAGAGGGAAAGGAGTTTCCCTTGTTGATGTGCATACTGAGGTAGGGTAACCATGAAGATAAAATGGTAACATTTTGTGTCAGTCTTTGTATGTCACGGTCATCTTCTGTATGATCTTTTTGATGTTCTTATTAGCAACCTCTACAGCGCCATTCATCTTCGGTCGGTAAGGAGAAGAGTTATGATGCTGGATCTTGAATTGTGTACAGAGCTTGATGATCATAGTATTATTGAGATTGGTACCATTATCCGTAATGATTATTTCTGGAATACCATACCAACAGATAAGGTTATGTCTGATGAACCGTGCCACAACATTCTTGGTAACAGAAGCAAAAAAGGCTGCCTCAACCCACTTCGTGAAGTAATCAATGGCGACAAGGATTAAACGGTGTCTATTAGAAGATGTAGGTATAATATCTTTGATCATATCAATACCCCACGTTTCGAATGGCCAAGGAGAAATCAAGACATTTATTGAAACTGGAGGCACATGTACTTTATTAGTATAGATCTGGCATTTGTGACAAGTTTTGGAATGCTGATAACAGTCTGCTTCCATAGTGGACCAGTAGCATCCTGCCCGTAGGATATTTTTAGCCATTGTGTGCCCACTAGAATGGGTGCCAAAGATACGTTCATGCATATCTACCATAATCTTCTTTGCTTTCCTCTTGTCTACGCACCGAAGTAAAGTGGAATCATGGTTGCGCTTGTAGAGAATTTTGTTACTGAGGGAAAACTTCGTAGAAAAACTTCTTAGGAACTTCTTATCATTGACGGAAGCTCCCTCGGGATACTCTTGGGCTTCGAGGTATCTTTTCACTTCGTGGAACCAAGGTTTGTCCACTACTTCTTCAGTATCTACCTCATAACAGTATCCTGGTTCGTCCTCTCTCAATAGTGATCTGAAGAGCTTCATTATCCCATTTGACCTTAAACATGGATTCCATAGTAGCTAGCGCATCCGCTAATTGATTTTCCTCTCTATTTACCGTGAAAATTAGTAAACAACCATTGTTCTTCCAAAAAAGGTTATTTTGGTTACTTGCAGGATTGATCAGTTTGATCTTAGGACATATGCTAAGTGTTTGTGGGGTTTGATAAGAAGTCTTAACATTGTTAATGAACAAGTTCGACTATACATTAAGAGTAAAGGCTTGGATGGGTTTAAATGTACATGATGAAGGTAAAAACTTGGTAAGAATGCAAGTAAAGTACATGATAAAGTAAATTTGCAGTAATTTAAAAGGCTGTAATGGTAAAGTTTGCAGAAAAATGTAAAATGGAAAAGATTGTAAAGAAATGTAAAGACTTTGATTGAAATAAAGTATGGTGATTCAAATGTACATTCTCAATATTATTTCACTCACAGCGGGTACTTAAATAAAATTGAGTGACTTGTACCATGAATTGAACACACAAAATTCCTATATTTATACTAGTAATAAGTAATTGTCGAACAGTTGCTTCGTTCCAGGATGAGGACAAGTGTCCTCTGTATTCTCTTCGACCCCTATCTTCACACCACATTGCTTTTCCCAACTTCCAAATGAATTGCCTTTCCCTCCTTTCTTCAAATTCAAATCCACTTGTTGCTGATACAAGAGCTCTTCGATCGAAGCTGTCTTCAACTTAAAAAAATTCTCTAAGTGTTTTTTCCTCCTTAGCAAGGATGACTTCGACACAACTTCTTTCATAGGCTCTTTTGTTGAAGTGTCTTCAGCTTAGATTTCTTCAATCTATTTTTAGCCAATAAGGCCAATATATGTGAGTGTCGAATTTAGGAGCTAACAAATTACCCCCCAAGAATGTTAATTTCGACACAAGAAGAAATAGTCATTATTTGATGTCTCTATTCGACACCTATCCATTTCTTGGTGACATAAATTCAAAATGAACTTTTCATCTTCTACCAACCATTGCTGACATCAGTGCCATCATTATGCTTTTCCTAATACGTCACTATCAGTCAGCCGTTATAGGCTACCATGATGACAACTAGATATTTTCCCAACCAACTCCGTTCCTGCTTAGTCTGGGGAACGAAGGCTCGTTCCTGAACCTAAGGCCAAAGATAAACGGGATGCATACAACTTATAGGTACTCATTCTTGTCAGGTATTCTTGACAAATGTATGTTATGTCCGGTCCATTGTCTGTGTGTTTTGAAAACCCTAAACAAAACCACAACTTTTTCCTAACTCACCCTAGACTCAAACCCATAGGTTGCCCAAAAAAGCCTAGAAATGAACCCGAAGATGCAATGCCTGCCAACCAACAACATTCCCAGACGAAGGAGGATATAAACCTTCAATTCATGAACAAAGGGAATAGAATCTTTAGGTCTTTCCCTAGCTTGACCTCAGAATACTCAGAGTGGATGGTTAAGATGGAGGCAGCTCAATCCCAAATCTAGGAAGATATGGGAATTTATGATCTAGTCATGTTGTCGAAGACTGGGTTAGCTTATTGTCCTCTTATGCTGGTGTCCTCTTTGTATTTCTGGGACAACATACATTACACCTTCCATTTACCTTGTGGAGTGGTGACACCCACTCACTTTTATATTGCAACCACCACTAGTCTTCGACCAACCAGTGATTATTTTGACCCTGATGATATGTCTGAAGACACCATTGGTTTTCAGCCATGAAACCTACCTATACCACCTTCATTAACCACTTCCATGATAAATCAACTGATATTGTCTCTAACGTGGAACATATAGCTTTCTTAGCTTTATGGTTATCCCGTTTTGTTTTCTATTTTTTTTGTCACTCCAAGTGACAAAGAAAATGCTTACTCTAGCCACTCAACTTCACCATGGCTACAACCTCTGTTTGGATAAATTAACTCTAGCAAGTCTTTATGAATCCATCAGTAATAGTGTGACTCAACTCAAAGTTATAGGCAATAGAGCAAGTCTGCTTCTTTCTGGACCTTTCTGGTTTCTCCAGCTCTGGCTAAATGCCACTTTCGAATCATTTCTTCCTTAGAAGAACATAATTAATGAGAAGGCTCTAGAAATTCTCAACAGGAGGGTCATAGGTGCTAGATTGGCTCTATTGACTCCGACAGATGAAGTCCAACAATTCCAAAAGGCTTTTACCAGCTTTGTGATGATGTTTGCAAAGCGAAAAGAGTTTGTTTTGACCATGGCTCCATTTGCTAATTGAAAGGTTGGTCCATCATAGTTTACTCTACCATATCCCTCAACTGAAGATCATGTCGAGGAATATGTGTCTGTTTGGGAGTCCTTTCTACGCCCAAGGATTATGACACTGAGATTCAAAAGTTCCAAGAATCAACTTAACTTGATCTTTTACCAGCTGAACCTTATTTCTCGCCAATTTGGAATTATTCAATCGCTCCTAAATCCCATTTATGCTCAAGAAAAGTCTTTGCTGTATTATAATGCAGACTATTATGAAGAGGCTGCCACCAAGAAAATTAGTAGATACGTTGGTCGAACTGTTTTAGCCTTGCTTGATTTCAAACCCAACTTTCTATGTTCACTCCTCTTTGAAAACTAGTGAGGCAATAATACAACAAAGAGTTATTCGACACCAAAGATTTTTCCAACCATCTTCAAGATGCTTTTCTGTTAGTTTCCGACAAGATTAAGAAAAGTACTCTTTCTTTCCAAAGCAAATGCCTTATTTTGTTTTAATTCAATCTTTCGATATCTGGCTCACATTTGCTTATTTTTTAGCTGTTAAGAGAACCACTTCCAAGCCAATTATCAAGAAGGTCACTGAATGTTCAAAGGGAGGAGACCCTTCTATGAAACCCCCATCACAAGTAAATACTTTTAACCATCAATTTCATTTTTAAAACATCAACACTAATGGTGACGTTATCGAATCCTTTCCTTTAGGCTACTAAGAAATCTACACCAAAAAAGAGAAAAGTCCAAGAAATTGAACTTTCTAGTGATGACGAAGAAACACCTCATATCCCTCCCAAGAAACAGAAGTTTAAAAAAATCCAGTTCTCATCCCTGAATCTCGCCCAAAAACTAAAATTAAGGTTATGGCCAACAAGTCTAGACTTACTCCCATCATCATCCAAGAACCAACTGAACAGGAAATAGCTGCTAGGATGAATGATCCAAGTGAGAGTGACAATTCGAGTCCTGGTATTGAAGATTATCCCAAGGTAATAATTTCGACCATTAAAGACCGTTCTTTGAATCATTTTTCAATGATTCTAACAACAATCTCTTAATCTTCAGGATATTACTAGTACTTCTAGAAAGGCTCCCACACCTGCAGAAGATTCTACCACCCTAAAAAACAGTGAAGGAAATCCTACTTACAGGCCTTCTTCAGCAAAGGGATCTTTTTTAAGTTTAGCCAGCAAAGTGAACCAAACTTCAGAACACCAAGTTGCAGCCATTGGGGAGCAAAATAATGAAGTCCTTAGTGAGGAGGATCTTGATTTACAACATGCTAATCAGAGAACTTCACCGGCTGGTGATGATGATCAGGGAGAAGAAGAAGATGATGATGATGATGAAGCAGAAACAGAAATGGAAGGTATACAAAATGAAGAAGATCAAAAAGAGGTTAATTCAGAGAAACCTGCAGAGAACGAGGGAAATCCTGCAAATTCTGAAAGAGAAAACTCTACAGAAGAGGAAGGAAACCCCACAAACATCGAAAGTGCCAATGCTGACAATGTGGCTCATGCCACCAATGAAAAAGTTCCTTCGACGGGATCCCGCACCAAAGAAGACTGGTCACTATTCAAAAGGAATAACCCTCTTGGCTATCTGAATGAAAGTAGAGAAAATTCCTCCGACCAAAGCCGTGATGCTTCGATTACATCCGGTAAGTCTACTTCAGTTCTCCCATTGAGGAAGCACTTTAAAAGGTTAAGGCTCAAATTTTCAAGAGGGATCTGATGTTGACCTTAAAGGGAGAACCCACTGCCCCTTCCTTTCGGAAAAGTAATCTTAAAGATGTCGATCTCCTCGTTGTTTCTCCTGAAATAGCTAGTATCTTCTTAGACCTGACTTCGATCATAGATCAAGCTTCAGCTGACTACAATCGCTGCAGGACTCTCAATATAGAAATTAAAGAGGCGGATGGCCATGTTTCTGCTGCCTGGGTTGCTGTTGCTAAATCAGCTTCGAGGTTAAATGAGCTATCGGAAGAACAAGAAGCCAGGCAAAAAGAGGTCGAGGAGATTGACCAGAGTACTGCTAGCATGAAAGCTCAAATTAAAGAACTAGAGACCAAGATTGTTGCGAATGACAAACACAAAGAGGAGCTTCTTACCAGTAATGACTCTGAGAGCCAGAAGGAGCTTAACATTGGACTGAAGTATGCTGAACAAGCCCAAGCCTTATATGCAAAGATTGAAGCTCCCCATCACTCGAGGGCTTTGTGTGAAAGGCGCTTGGAACTTCAGAAGACCAAATACCTCCAAATTAAGGCTACTCTTCCATTTTGATTAGACTTCTCTTCTGTACAACCATGCTTATGTAACGAATATTTGAACCCTTGGAATGGGTATATGTAATTATTTGGATCCATTTGACAAACTTAATGAATTCTCCATTTTGGCTATATACTTCGACTGAGATCAATTGCTGATTATTTTAACTTCTTGAAGTGCAGGTCTATATTTTTTCAAATATTTACCATTTACTCTCAAGAGTCTTTTATCTTCACTTAATTCTTAGATCTTGTTGTACCCCAAAATTTTCCCTCCCATATTTGGCAATACATTTCAAGTGAGGTCCTCAAATTGCTCAAGGAAGTCCAAGGGTTGATCAGGCAAACTCTCACCTAAGGCAGTCTACCCCAAATTAGGGTTTCATTTTGCATCAAGATACTTGAGTACAAAGGATCCCAAATGCTCACCATTGTCCTAATATGTTCTTAAGATAATCCATGTCAAATTTCAAGCCTTGCAGAGGAAATTTGCTCAGTCAATTGCTCAAAGGCCTGAAAATCGACTATGCTAGGGCAAAAGTCAACTGTGGCCCACATACAGTCAAACTTCAAGATTTTTGGTTAACATCCTCATTTTGAAGTATCATTCATCATTTGATCAAGGGTTGATCATGATTCCTCAAGGATTGCTCACAATTCATCAAAACCCAAAAGTTGCTAAATTAGGGTTTTGCAGGAAAAGTCAACTCAACTTTGACCAAGCATAACTTTCTCATAATTTATCAACAATGACCCATAAAAAGCTAATTTTTAAGAGGATGTAATTCCCTACAATTCATATTCATATCCCAAGTTCAAAATATTCACTCACAAGAAGATATAAATTTAGACATTATAGGTCTTTTTGGAAAGTCAACAAAAACACCTTTTGGGTCATAGCTTCATACATGAACATGGAAGACTCAATTGAGATTATACAAAAAAGGTTGCTTAGAGGACATATTAAGCTTTCTAAAAAGTCAAATAAAACCTCTCTAGGGTCAAAATTGAGAGAGTTGTGTATTTGTAAAGTTGGCCCTTTTTGCAAAATTGCCAAAAGTCAAATGTGTCCAAAATTGCATATTTTATCAAATGGGCCCAACTTTTTATGCTTGCACTGAGTTTGTAATGTGACCCACGGCCCATGAGCCCTTCCACTTGTCATTCTTTTATTTTTGTTATTTATTTTGATTTTTTTTCATTTAAATCAAATAAAATCAATATAAAATAGTAAAAATATCAAAAGCTAATTAAATCTTGAGATTTTGTGCATGATTAGGTCCATTACACAGTTGGAAACAAGATCAAATCATGCAAGGTTCACATGTACACAAAAATATTGGATTTGCTTGATTTGGAAAGATTTTACACAAGGATCAAATCATGAATCAATATTCATAACTGGAGAAGATTGGAAACAAATTGTAACCCTAATACATTCTTGGATACATAAGAGACAGGTGCAGATCAAAAACAAAGAGGCTAGAGGCATGGAAAGGAGAGAACGAATTTCAAAAAAAATCAAGAAAAGTTGCAATCTGATTTCCAAGTTTCAGATCACCGCAAGGCATTCTAGTCATACCAATCAATTGTTGGCCTCCCCAGGATCGTGTTTCGATTGCTAGCAAGCTTCCCCGCACCTTGAAACGCCCTATAAGAGTCACACAGTTTCCATATTTTCTTGATTTCGAATACATCAATTATGGCTTATTTAGCATGATTAATAGACATATTTTTCATCCTTGAGATGTTTGCAAGCTAATGGTTATGATTAATTGCATTTTTGTTGACTGTATATTAAGTTTCCATGGCTAGGGTTCATGTTTTGTTTTTAGGGATTTTTCATACAGGAACAATTGGCCATTAATAATGGTACCATGATGCTCGTGAGGTTGCAATGAGTAGATTGGTACCATTGGTTTTCATTTATCATGCTTGTATGAGATTTTGGAAATGCACAGGGCTATACCTACGCTTGATGTCCGTAGGTAAAAATATTTGATCTAAAACGACGGAAGCCACGAGGAATATGATAGTGTGGCAGTCTGTGAGTGGCCTGTTTGAATCTGCGCGCATTTTGGGAAGCATGGCATGATATTTGCATTATATTGTATTTGTTGCATTATTGTTACAACTAAACAAGCCAGCGCAGATGGCAAAGTTGTTGGTCTTTGATGCACACGTCCTGGGTTCGATCCCAGGCGTGTGCATTTTATTTTCTCAATATTTTCAGGATAATTCAGTGTACCACATGGCAAAGGACTCATCATGTACCATCCATATCTGATCATTCCATCCATCAACACTCCAGATCCAAGGCCATCCCTTGAAGGTCCACAATATGCCTCAGTCAAGCATGTGCAGGGGATTGGACGAAGTCAATAAAGGCCTGAGCTTGTGGGCTTAAATTTGCAAACAGCACCCCCTTCTTTCTAAGCAACATCAGGCCCTTTTCTTTTTCTTTTCTCTAATTTATTTTTTTTAATTTAATTAGTTTAATTATTTTTTTAACCAAAATCAATTTCTTTTTTTTTCACAAAAAAATTATAAAATCAAGTTTCACAAAATTTAAAATTAGGTTTTTTTTTATTTCATCAAATTTAATTTAATACTAGTTTAATTTAATTTAGGATAATTCTAACTTTTTTTCTTATAATTAAAATCAATTAGAAAAAAATAGGGTTAACTCTTGATTTAATTTTTATTTCTTTCTCAAAATAAATAAAAATACAAAAAATAGGTTCATTTAATTATTTTTCTTTAAATTTAACTTAATTAGTAATTAGGTTTTTTTTATTTATTTATTCAATTAAACTTTATTTTTCTCAAAATAGCAAAAACCACAAAAAATGATTTTTCTTTTAAATTGCAATTAGGTAGTTGGGGTCAAAACCCTAAATCTCTCGTTTTCGATTCATCGCGCGCGTTTATTAATTTTTGCAATATTAATATAACTGCTCACGGTATGTAATAGTTTAATTAGGATTTTCTTTATTAATCGTCTTTTATGGGTTTTGGCTATGTAATTAATCCCTACCCCGAAGCCTTTTAATAGCGTAGGTTTTATTTCTCGTATTTTAATTCTCGCAAATATTAACTGTATAGATGTATGTTAATAGGATTGTATGACAAGATTGCATGATAATTTAAAACGGATAGCAAACCCTAATGTGCAAAGATAATAACTGAAATCAAATCACTCGCACATGTGCACTCTTAGGGTATACTCTCACTTCGGTTGCCTTCGGTAAACGGTCATTAAGTATAGGGTGTCTTAGTGGTTATCCTCCTGTCTAAACAAAGATCATTTGTCCCCCTCGGAAATGTTGCCTCGGAAATGTTGCCTTGAATATGATCTTAAGACTCTAGGGTTATTACTAAGATGTCCTAACATTGCTTTAGTGATCATACGCCCCTTACGAATTGACCCTTACAACTCCAACGACGGTGTTACCTATTTCTCAATAGTAGGATAGCGTTGTCTAAAGAAAACAAGAACATAAACAATCTTTTTTTCGAGTCGGTAGATGCTAGTAGATACTTGCTCAAAACAAACAAACTTTTTCACACCAAACACTTTTCAAATAAAGTTTTCAAAAACAAACTTCGTAACACTCTTGAGGACAGAAACAAGAGTTAAAACGAAGTAAAACAAAACTTTTCAAAACAAACACACACAAGCAATTTTAAAAGATGAGCAAGTACCTAAGAGCCCATGGAAAACCATGGATAGAAAGGGTTCTAACACCTTCCCTTTCTATAATCTACCCCCCGTACTCAGAATATCTCGAAAAAGGAATTTTTCTGTGCTTTTTCCTTTCCGATTGGATAAAATAAAAGTCGGTGGCGATTCTTGCTTACCGCGGCATTTTGCAAACAAAAAAATGCAAAACGCAAACCAGGATTTTCAAAACAGTCGGTTCTGCCACCGTATCAAAGAACTGGCGACTCTGTTGGGGATGTTAATAAGTGGGGTATACCTTAGGATTTAGTTCATCATATTTGCTTCTCTTGTTTGTTTTGGTTGCTTTACTTTTAAGGGTTTCATTTGGGAATTACTATAGATCCTAACCCGGATCTGTGGACACCTTTTAGGTAAGTAGCAATAAACTGTGAGGGAACTTTACAGCATAGACCGATACGGTTGAAGCAGTAGCTACGTTGATGTGGCACATTGGTTGGTACCGGTATCCCTTGTGGAGAAACGAGCGTGTGTCGTTAAGCATCAACTGACATTAGAACCTTTAATCGACCAACTTGGCCATTAGAAAGTAGTGAGATAGCCGGCCTCGGTGTAAAGCTGAGAACTGGTTGATACTCGATGCTACACTCATTGAGACCATACTCTCGAGATAGTTCCGGCCGCAAGAAAAGATTGCATGAGCTGAAACCATGACCGATTGAGGATGGTCAGTGATATTAAGAACCTCTAGAACCCGGTCACTTTTGCTAGGACAGGTTGAAACCAACTGAACTTCAAGAGGGTAATACCTTAGACCCCATGCAAGTCTTAAACTGAAGGGCTTTTGTGTGACTTGTTTTCCTTTGCCATGCTTGTTATCTGCTATACCTATTGTTTTTATCATGACATCATGCATCATAACATAGCATGCATACTTCATTATACTAACCATTTCGAAGACCAATGGGATTTATCTTTGTTCTGTTTTGCAGATTATGGCTTCTGTGTGCAGAAATACCATCCGAGTTAACTTTGTGCAAATACATGTTCAACTTAAAGGGTTAGCCTCAAGAGTTTGAGACTTCTATGTTCATTAAGAGACATGGTAAACTTCTTAGCCTGTTCACCTCAAAGCTTGATGAGAAGATGATGAGTGTACTTTTCCAATTCTTCGATCATGTGCATCATTGCTTCACCTTTCCAGATTACCAGCGGGTTCCTACTTTGGAAGAGTTCTCTCACTTATTTGGCATATCCATCCTTGAGCAGGTACCCTTCACAGGTATGGAAGAGACTCCTAGACCAGAAGACATTTCCTCAGCTCTGCATCTGAAACGGGTTGATGTAGTATCCAATTGGGAAACACGAAGCGGGGTCGAAGGTTTCTTAGCCAAATTTCTGATGGACCAGGCTCAGCTATTCTGGGATAGTTTGGATTTTAAAGCTTTTGAAGACATCTTGGCTCTCCTTATCTATGGGTTGGTCCTCTTCCCGAATCCGGATTCCTTTGTAGATGTACACGCTGTCAAGATTTTCCTTTCCCGCAATCATGTGCCAACTCTATTGGGTGATATCTTCCATGCCCTCTACACTCATATTGTACGAAGAAGATGGGCCCTTATGTGTTGCATGTCGTTGTTGTCGAGGTGGTTTATTTTGCACCTCCTTAAGTTTGTGCTAAAGAACGAAGAAGGTTTGGGTTGGTCCTACAGAATAATGTCACTTGCCCATACAGATATTCTTTGGAGCTCCCGAGCTATGGAAAACACTGCTGTCATTGATCGTTGTGGGGGATACCCTAATGTCCCATTGCTTGGAATCAGAGGGGGTATAACCTACAATCCTGGTCTAGCTTTGCGACAATTTGGTCATGCTCGGAGTGATGGTCCCCATGAGCTACTTCTTGAGGATATTGCATTTGACTATAAGAAGGACGTTGACGAGCACCGCCGGAGGTTCATACGAGCTTGGAGCATGGTGAACAGAATCACAACTCTTCTCCCTACCGGCCAAAGATGATCATCGAGCTCTGCAAACAATTTAAAATACAGCATCACAACTTTTCTCCCTACCGGCCGAAGATGAATGGGGTTGTTGAAGCGGCTAACAAGAACATCAAGAAGATTGTGCAGAAGATGACGGTGACATACAAAGACTGACACGAGATGTTACCATTCGCTCTTCATGGGTACCGTACCTCAGCACGGATGTCGACAGGGGAAACATCCTACTCTCTGGTGTATGGCATGGAGGCAGCCCTACCCATCGAAGTCCAGATACCCTCTCTCCGGATTATGAAGGATGCAGGTTTGAGCGAAGACGATTGGATCCAGACCTGACTTGACCAGCTGAACCTAATCGACAAGAAGAGACTTACAATTATTTGTCATGGTCAGACGTATCAAAAGCAAATGATCAAGGCTTTTAACAAGAAAGTTAGACATTAAGAATATTAGGTCGGGGATTTGGTAATCAAACACATCATACTGCCGCAAGGTGATCCCAGGGGCAAATGGACCCCCACATACGAAGGGCCATTTGTGGTTAAGAACATTTTCTCGGGAGGAGCTATGATTCTAACCACCATGGATGGTGACGACCTTCCTCACCCCGTCAATGCAGACATAGTGAAAAGATACTACGCATAATCAAAGGCCCGCTAGGTTGACTGGCCTAGGCAAAAATAAGGTCTTCCTGGCGAACCAAAAGAGTTCGGGCAAAAGTAAGGGATGAAAATGAAAAAACTATACACCTGGCAAGCCGAAAACCTGAAAAGGCGGCTTGGGAAAAAAAGGGTATCCCGGTGGACTAAAAACCCGAAAGGGCGGTCCAGGAAAAAATTAGGGATCAAAGCGTAACACTATGTCTCATTGGATCATCTTGCAACCAGACTTCGGTATCGACTATCAAGCTCTGATGGCGCCAATCAATTTGATCTACCTTCGACCAAGTAGCAAAGTGATGAGACACTTGAAGATATAAGGGCAATAGAAGAGTTGGAACCCGGTGGGATTGTTTCACATAGCTGTTTTTCTTTCTTTTACACAAATTGCATAATTTATGTTCCCTCTGCAGTGTTCTCTTACTAGGACGTCATCCTCTTTGTACAAAATGCCTATTACAGGCCAACTTCAAAAATCAATACAATTCATTTCCATAAGAAATTTCAACTTGTTTTTTCTTTTTCTGTTTTGTTTTGCAAGAACATCCAATGATTCATTTTTTATATATGCATTTGAAAATAATTGCTGCTCATAAATATTTACATAAGAAACAAAATACAATTACTCGTAACTCCAGGAACAGGGACAAACAAGAAATGTCCAAACCTTACAGTTGCTCTAACCACCAGGTACAGGGATAGAGCCAGCTTGATAATATGACTAAAGCTACATAAACTCCCTGAAGAGTAGGAAGTATCCAAAGACAGTGGTGTTAGCTTTCCTGAACAGGACACAACTCTCCCCAGCCGAGGTTCACAATCGCGAGTGAGTCAGCAAAATTCTCCCCAAGTAGAGTTTATCTACCACCAACAATAAAAGCTCACCATCAGCTGAGTTTATTTCTCCCATAGGAATAAATTCAATCCCCGATAGAGTTCATTATCACCAGCAACGGTAATTCATCCCCAGCGGAGTTTTTTCTCCAAGTCAGCAGATCGTCCAACAGAGTATTTCTCTTCTCCACAGAGTCATTCTCCCACAGGATTATTCTCAAACAGAGTCTCTCCCGGCGGAATATTCTCGAGCAGAACGGACGCGAATCTCCAGCTAATCATCTTCGGTCACTATCCCCCAGCGAGAACGAAGAACTCAACTCCCTATACTCTCCATTGGAAATCTGGGATGTATTCTCTCCAGTCGGAGACCATCACAAGAACATTGCATATCCATACAGCATGGCATGCGTATACGCATCATACAGCACAATCTCATTTATTTTGAGAACATCATTACTCAATACATTTCATACATCATGACATTACATACGACTAACTCTTTACCTATCAGGGAAAGATACAATAAAATTCTCACAAGTTTTCTCTGGTTCAGTCAAATCGATACTAAGATTTGTATTCCAGTTCAAGCTATGAAGCCCGGAAATCAACCAGATAATATCTTGATTTCTCCAAAATACTATGAAGCATAGAATCGACCAGATAGTGGTATATCTTAAGTACAAGCTATAAAGCCTGGAAATTGACCAGAAAGTAGCTTAACCCTCAACAATTTATTGTGAAGCCTGGGAATCGACCAGATAGCAATATAAGATACCATCAAGCCTGGAATCGACCAGATAATAGGTATAAGACACCGTGAAGCCTGGCGCACGACCAAATAATGGTATAAGACGCTGTGAAGACTGGATCACGACCAGATAACAGCAAAGGACATTGAAGCCTGGGACACGACCAGATAACAGTATAAGGTACTGCAAAGCTCAGAATTTGACCAAATAGCAGTTTACTCAGCCAATTACTATGAAGCCCAGAAATCGACCGGATATTAGTATGCCTTAAATTCAAGTTGAACCCTGGATACGACCGGATAACCACTTGATTCCTTCTGAGCCTGGAGCACAACCAGAAAAGAATTGAGAAATTGCAAAGCCTGGAAGATGACCAGATAGCAAGCCTAATCTCATCTCCCTAGTAAGTCACTGTAAAACTTGGAGCACGACCAGATAGCAGTTGGTCTTATTTTCCTCAACAAATCACTGTAAAGCCTGGATCACGACCAGATAGTAGTTCATTTTCACCTCCTCAACTAAGATATGATTCCCCAGTAGAGTAACGGACCACTAAAGTTCCCAAAACTCTATTTCTCCCAAGACAGAGACCAGCATTCCCCAGCGAAGTCCTCCTCGACAACAGGTATATGGGCTCTCGCAAAGGGATCTCTTATGCGATTGAAACTTCTTCTGATGGAATCTTTAAGCCCATCTTCCGTCATTGACTTCCAAATGGAATCTATAAGCCCATTCTCGATATCGCAAGACCAGTACCATTTCATGCGAGTGCAAGTTTCTGGGCACTCTAGTGTTCAATCATCTTCCACCTTCAGATTACGAAAGGCAGACAAGCCAATCTACATCCTCAGGTTTTAGAAGATTGAACAGGGTCAGCTGTTGTACCCCAAAATTTTCCCTCCCATATTTCTCAATACATGTCAAGAAAGGTCTTCAAATTGCTCAAGGAAGTCCAAGAGTTGACCAGACAAGCTCTCTCCTAAGACAGTCTACCTCAAATTAGGGTTTCAGTTTGCATCAAGATGTTTGAATCCAAAGGGTCCCAAATGCTCACCATTGTCCTAATATTTTCTCAAGATCCTCCATGTCAAGTTTCAAGCCTTGCAGAGGAAGTTTGCTCAGTCAATTGCTCAAAGGCCTGAAAATCGACTGTGCTAGGGCAAAAGTCAATTGTGTCCCACGTACAGTCAAACTTCAAGATTTTAGCTCAACATCCTCATTTTGAAGTATTATTCATAATTTGATCAAGTGTTGATCATGATTCCTCAAGGATTGCTCATAATTCATCAAAACCCAAAAGTTGCTAAATTAGGGTTTTGTAGGAAAAGTCAACTCAACTTTGACCAAGCATAACTTTCTCATACTTTATCAAAAATTACCCATCCAAAGCTCATTTTGAAGAGGATGCAATTCCATACATTCCATCTTCAGCTCCCAAGAGATATGAATTTGGACATTATAGGTCATTTTGGAAAGTCAATAAAAACACCTTTTGGGTCAAAGCTTCATACATGAACATGGAAGACTCAATTGAGATGAGACAAAAAGGGCTGCTTAGAGGACATCTTAAGCTTTCTAAAAAGTCCAATAACACCTCTCTAGGGTCAAAATTGAGAGAGTTATGTATTGGTAAAGTTGACCCTTTTTGCAAAATTACCAAAAGTCAAATGTGTCCAAAATTGCATATTTTGTCAAATTGGGCCCAACTTTTTATGCTTGCACTGAGTTTGTAATGTGATCCACGACCCATGCGCCCTTCCACTTGTCATTATTTTATTTTTGTTTTTTATTTTGATTTTATTTCATTTAAATCAAATAAAATCAATATAAATAGTAAAAATATCAAAAACTAATTAAATCTTGAGATTTTGTGCATGATTAGGTACATTATACAGCTGTACACAAAATCAAATCGTGCAAGGCATCAAAACAAGCACAAATTTGATCCTTTATCACTTTGGGAAATTTTGGCTCTTTTAAGAAACAAGATTATTCTCTTCTTAATGGAGAGATATTGGGTGGTTATTATGACCCTAATTCGCCCTCCATATATAAAGGAAGCAATCCCAAAACCCTAGCACGGTTCAGCAACAACCTCCCAAGCTCAGATTTCTTTCAAAATTTCAAAGAAGTGGGTCAAGATTGAATTCAAGGTTCCAGTCGTCTATGAGATCTTCCATCCACTCTATTGTGATCTACAGGTAAGACAAGCTATAAACACACCCTTTTTACATAGCCATGCATGCTGAAACTGTACATACATGAACACATACCTTACAAAATTTCTATAGATCTCACTTTCGCTTATAGCTTGATTCAATCCATATTGACCATGCCATTGAGTTCCAGTGAATGTTTAGAACAGGATTGGACCATCGTTTGAGATCTCTAGTGGCCAAAACATAAACCACCATGGCTAGGGATCATATCGAGTGAAGCTTTGTTTTGATGAAAGCAGACGGTATTAAGCCATGAAAATACCATCATCATGATCGTCATGCCTAATTATTGGATCTGCATATTTTGTATGGTTTTCTTTTGCCGTTTTCGCAGGGTTCCAGAATCTCCCCTACTGGAGAAGACGACCGGAGCACAGCTCCGGCATCGTTGACTCCGGCTGACTCTGGTATACGCATGCGTGGCCTTTTCCATGTCTTGATTGGCCCTTCAAATTGCTAACTCAATTAATTTTGCTGACTAGACTTAGTGGCTTTGTTTCCTATATGTTTTATTTTTGTAATTATACTTATGATTCATTAGCTAGCGCAGATGGTCCAGGTGGAGGTATGTGAGAGGAAGGACCTGGGTTCGATCCCAGGTCCAAACATTTTCACATTTTCTAACTTATCTCATGCAGATTCCATGTGCCTCAAGCCCAGGTCCATACCATGCGCTTATGAGATCCATCCAGTGAATTGTTCTTGATTCAGATCTAATGTCCTATACACGCAGGTGTACCATGGACCATCAGAAGAACTGTACATAGGATCCAACGAAGGGTTTGGGCCATCAGCATCTGGGCCCAGAAATTCAACAATAAATCCCCTGTTTAGCAACAACATCAGGCCCATCTTTTTCTTTCTTCTCTATTTATTTCATTTATTTATTTAATTAGTTTAATTTTTTTTTAACCAAATCAATTTTTTTTCACAAAAAAATCATAAAATCAAGTTTCACAAAATTAGGATTAGGTTTTATTTTATCAAATTTAATTTAATATTAGTTTACATTTAATTTAGGGTAATTCTAACTTTTTTTTTATATAATTAAAATCAATTAGAAAAATTAGGGTTAGATTTTTATTTAATTTTTATTTCTTTCTCAAAACAAAAAATACAAAAAATAGGTTAATTTAATTATTTTTCTTAATTTAAATTAATTAGTGATTAGGTTTTATTTATTCAATTAAACTTTATTTTCTCAAATAGCACAAAAACTACAAAAAAAATTATTTTTCTTTTACATTACGATTAGGTAGTTGGGGCCAAAACCCTAAATCTCTCGTTTTCGATTCATCGCGCGCGCTTATTATTTTTACAATATTAATGTAACTGTCCATGGTATGTAATAGTTTAATCTAGGATTTTCTTTATTTATCGTCTTTTATGGGTTTTTGGCTATGTAATTAATCCCTACCCTGAAGCCTTGTAATATCGTAGGTTTTATTTTCTCGCATTTTAATTCTCGCAAATATTAACTGTTTAGATGTATGTTAATAGGATTGTATGACAAGATTGCATGATAATTTAAAACGGATAGAAAACCCTAATGTGCAAAGATAATAACTGAAATCAAATCACTCGCACATGCGCACTCTTAGGGTATACTCTCACTTCGGTTGCCTTCGGTAAACGGTTATTAAGTATAGGGTGTCCTAGTGGTTATCCTTCTGCCTAAACAAAGATCAACTGTCCCCCTCGGAAATGTTGCCTCAGATATATTGCCTCGAATATGATCTTAATACTCTAGGGTTATTACTAAGATGTCCTAACATTACTTTAGTGATTGTACGTCCCTTACGAATTGACCCTTACAACTCCAACGACGGTGCTACCTATTTCTCGATAGTAGGATAGAGCTATCTAAAGGAAACAAGAACAGAAACAATCTTTTTTTCGAGTAGCTAGATGCTAGTAGATACTTGCTCAAAATAAACAAACTTTTTCATAACAAACACTTTTTAAACAAAGTTTTCAAAAACAAACTTCGTAACACTCTTGAGGACAGAAACAAGGGTTAAAACGAAGTAAAACAAAACTTTTCAAAACAAACACACACAAGCAATTTTAAAAGATGAGCAAGTACCTCAGAGCCCATGGAAAACCATGGATAGAAAGGGTGTTAACACCTTCCCTTTCTATAATCTACCCCCCGTACTCAGAAACATCTCGAAAAAAGGAATTTTTCTGTGCTTTTTTCCTTTCCAGTTAGATAAAATAAAAGTCGGTGGCGACTCTTGCTTACCGCGACATTTTGTGAACAAAAAACGCAAAATCGCAAACCAGCATTTTCAAAACAGTCGGTTCTGCCACCGTATCACAGATCTCATAGGTACCACCAGAAAATACTTGGATAATCTTAAAAGGTCCTTCCTATTTAGGAGACCATTTTCCCACGCTCTTATCCTTTCGATCAATTAGGAGAATTACCTTCCACACCAAATCTTCAGGCAAGAATGTCTTGGGTTTTACTCTCTTGTTTTAAGATTTTTCCACTCTTTTCTTCTGTATCCTTAAGAGGTCGAAAGCTCTCAGTCTTTCTTCATCCAAATCAACCAGTTCATCTAACATCATATTCCAATAAGATTCAAAAGGAATATTTTGATGTCTCTGAATTCTTGTTGACTGCAGACAGATTTCTACTGTCAACACCGTGTCATGACCATACCTTAATCGAAATGGTGTCGTATTGGTAGCTTCTTTAGGAGAAGTTCGACATGCCCATAAGATTTGTCCCAACGTCTTATGCCAATTCTTTGGCTTTTTTCTTACATGCTTTTTTCAAGCCAATCACTACCTTACTTGCCGCTTTGACTTGGCCATTGGCTTGCGCATAATAAGGTGTAGATGTTAACAACTTGAATCCCATTTTTGTAGCAAATTCTTGCATTTTTCGACCAGTAAATACTGATCCTTTATCAGTTGTTATTGTCTCAGGGATTCTAAACCTATATATGATGTTCTTTTTAATAAATTTAATGACATCTTCTTGGTCTACATTGACTAAAGGAATTGCTTCGACCCATTTAGTGAAGTAGTCAATGTCCACCAATATATATTTTTGGCTTTTAGATGATACTGGTCAAATCTCTCCAATAAGATCTAAAGCCCATCCTCTAAAAGGCCAAGGTTTCACAATTGAGTGAAGTTCGCTTGCAGGTACACGCTAGATGCCTGTATGTACTTGACATTCTTTGCAGCCTTTTGTAAACTCAACACAATCTTTCAACATAGTAGGTCAATATAATCCTTGTTGAAACAACAACCATTTCATTTTATGTCCTACTTGACGTGCTCCACATGCTCTATCATGTGTACTCGAAAGGGCTATATATGCCTCTCTTTCACTTAGGCATTTTAGTAGTACTCCTTCAGGCTTCTTCTTGAATAACTCATTTCCCATTAGAATATAACTCAACACCCTATACTTTGTCTTTTGTTCTGTCGAAGCTGTTGGACTTTGAAAATAATCTACTATAGGCTTTCTCTAATCTTGCTCTGTTAGACTGCCTATGGACGAAATCTCAAAGTTTTCTTGGTCAGCGTACCCCAACTTTATTGTTTCTAAATCTGTAGGAGACAACTTGGTTGATACTACCCTTCCTCTAACTTCGATCTCTTGTTGCAATTTTTCTTTTGAAATTTTATACCCAGGTGCGATCTGTGCTAAGTCATTAGCCACTTGATTTTCTAATCTTGGTATATGTCGAATATTGATCACTTCGAATTTTTTCAACAATTGATTGGCTATTATAAAATACATGATCATATTTTCTATTATACATTTGTATTCTGTTTTAACTTGCCTTATGACTAACTCTAAGTCTCCCATTATTTCGACTTGAGTTGCCCCTAATTCCAACAAGATTTCAAGGCCAACAATTAAAGCTTCATACTAAGCCTCATTGTTCGAACAAGAACCTTTGATCTTGTACTTGAATTTGATTGGAATTTTATTTGGAGAAATAATTAGAACTCCCACTCCAGTTCCATCTTTATGACTGGAAGTGTCAAAGTATAACTTCCAGGGTTCAATCTCCAAGTAATTTAAGGATTCTTCATTTATTGAGTGGTCGACTAGAAAGTCTGCTACCACTTGTCCTTTTACAGCCTTGAGAGGCATAAAGGTTAATGAATACTCAGTTAATGCAAGTGCCCATTTGCCAATTCGACTGTGCAAGATGGGTATCGACAACATATATTTGAAAACATCAAAATGAGACAAAACATAAACATCAACTAGTTTTATATATTGCTTGAGTTTTGTACATGAGAAGTAAAGACATAAACATAGTTTTTCAACTTCACTATATCTAGTTTCTGCATCATTTAAAACTCTACTGAGGTAGTAGATGGGCATTTCGACACCATTCTCATCCTCTTGAGCCAACATGCTCCCTAAAGTTCTATCAGATGCAGCTATGTACAATCTCATACTCCTATCTCTACAAGGAGGCACCAGAATAGGTGGCTTGGTGAGGTATCCTTTGATTTTGTCGAAGGCCTCTTGTTGTTCTTGCCCCCATTCGAATCCTCCCTTGTTGAGTCGAAGTAAGGGTGAGAAGGCTTGCGTTTTCCCACTTAAGTTAGATATAAATCTCGTCAAGAAATTTATCTTGCCAAGTAGAGATTGCAATTCCTTCTTGTTTATTGGCGTTTTTGCCTCCAAAATGGCCTTGGTCTTGTTCTGGTTTATTTTGATTCCTTTTTTGTGGACCACAAAGCCTAAGAAGTCCCATGCCTTTATGCAGAAAGTGCACTTTAGAGGATTCATCTTCAGACCATAGCTTCTCGTCCTTTCAAAGGATTGTCGAAGATGGTCTATGTGATTCTTCCCTGAAACATATTTGACAACAATATCGTCAATATAAATCTGCATGAAAGTTTCAATAAAATCATGGAAGATAGAATTCATTTCTCTTTGATATGTTGACCCTGCATTTTTTAGGCCAAAAGGCATTACTACCCATTCGTAAGTGCCTAAAGCCCCAGGGCATCAAAATGTTGTTTTCGACACATCTTCTTCAGCAATGAAAATATGATTGTACCCAGAGTATCCGTTAAGCATACTCATGTACTCGAAGCCAGCGACAAAATCAACAAGCATTTCCTCCACAGCCATTGGATATTCATCCTTGGGTGTTGCAGCATTTAGATCTCTAAAATAAATTCACACCCTTAATGTACCATTTTTCTTTATAACAGCTATTATATTTGCAATCCATTCGACATACCTGGTTGTTCGGGTGAACTTGCATTTCCAGCAGTCTTTCAACTTTCATCTTGATCTTCAACAAGATCTCGGTGTAAAATGCCTTGAAGTTTTCTTGACAGGTTTTTTTCCAGGCTTTATTGGTAGTTGAAGCTCCACCAAACCTCTGTCGAGACCAGGCATTTCGTCATAATCCCATGCAAAGCAGTCTTTAAACTCCTTCAACAATTGGATTACTTTGACTCTGAGCTCTGGATCTATCTTTGCACTGATATATGTTGGTCTCTTCACCATTCCTTCGCCCAATTCTATCTCTTCAAGAGGATCTTGCGCTAGCATTTTAATATTACTTGCCAGCGAATTCTTCTTGAAACCCAAAGGCTCATCATCATAGATGGAATCTAACCTCTGGCTTTACACTTCCTCCTCTCTTAATCAGGTGGTTCTGGGTCGAAATATTTCCCAGGGCCTTCTGGAAGTGGCACTTGCTCATTGGCTTTGACAGCCATATACTTCACTTCGGCCTCTAAGGCTGCTATCATTCTGTTTTCGGCCACATATGCCAAAATCCTCTGTAATGCTTGTGACTCAGTCATGGTCACTGAAATTACTTCCCTAGTCTGTTGGTCGTATATTATCAATCCCTCCGAAATTAATGTTTGACAAATCCTCCCTATCCTATTGGAATCCATGATCTAAGTGTAGGTATAGGGAGCAAAAAGCGTTAGGTGCTGACGCCAAGTCGAAGTCTAGAGGATTACATAGCCCTATGTGGGCCAAATTTCTGTCGAAGCTTATTTTGTCAACATTGTTGACTTCGACCATATAGTAACTCTGGTCAGCTTCAATGTTTTCTATTATGTCGTCTGGGTGCCAGATTGTAACACGTTGATGCATCAACAATGGCACTGCTCCTATGTCATAGATCCACTCCTTGCCTATGAGAAAATTGTAGTTGGATTTTGCTGAGATGACCATAAACATTGTTGGTCAAACTATGGTCCCCACTTTGAGGTCCAATTAGATAACTCCCATGGTGGTCCCAATTCCGCCCTCATAGTTTGATAAAATCATGTTATGGGGTTTGATGTCTTCATCTCCCTTGCCCAGATTTCTCAGCATACATTCAGGGATTATGTTAACTATGGCCCCACAATCAACCAAGACTTTGTTGATGGTCGCCTCCCCTATTTTTGCCCTTATGAACAAGGGTTTGAGGTGGTTCCTCATTGCCTCAGTAGGACGCTCGAAGAAGGAGTTTTTCTCTTCTACACATCCATTGTTCATAACATAGTAGCATATTGGCCTATGCTTGGCCATTTCTTGTTCGACCTCCCACTCGGCATCTTCGACTTCGACCAGTTGGTTGTATTCTTTGGGAAGCACAGACACCACATTTACCATGATGTCTAATGCAGCATCAGACCCAGAATCAGATTCTTCTTTTGATTCATCTTATTCAGGCCATACCAGCCTTCAACAAATTGGCTTTTTCTCCAAAGGCATCCTTGGTTTAGCCTTTTCTTTTCTTTGCGGCATGTTAGTGCTTGTTTCTGGTTGGGGCTCTTTTACAGCCTCTCTTTCGGCCTTTCACCGTCTCTGATACCTTCTCCATTAGGAGCGGGTCATAAGGTTCTTTCCTTTGTAATTGTTCGACACGTGAGCAACCCTGTTTGTTATTGTTGTTGACTGAAATTCCTTTCTGTAGGCCAAAGAGGATCCTCTTGGCATATCGAACATCTGCCATTTTCCCTCGTTGGGCCTTTTTCTATTCGCTGTCTTCAACCAAATGTCCACAGGGACATTTGTTGGAGGCCTGAAGAATGATGGCCTACTCACCTGATTTACTGGCCCCTTTTGGTATCCCTTTCTAGGGTCGTACCTTACTTCAGGATCCATGTTAGGCTGGGCAATGTTGCCCCATTTTTTCTTTGCTACACGCACACCTTGTATGTGCTCAGTAGCTTTTTTGTCGAAGATAGAACTACATCTTGGACACAACATAACTTCTGATTCTTTTTCTGGCATCTGTGTAGAAAATCTTCCAGATTTTCATTTTCCTTAGGAAATGCAAGCTTGTTGATTTCCTCTTGTCTGATGTTGTCTTCTGAATCTGCAGCTTTAGGTTCAGCCACTTCAACCATATTTATCTCCATGTTGCTCTTACCAACTACACTTAGCTTATGCATCTTGGCCTCTAGGCTTTCTGTCGAACCTATAACAACAGCCAAGTAGGAACCTTCAGTAGTTCCTTTATTTGAGCCTTCAGTGGCTCCCTATTTTAGGTTTTAGCAGCCTTTCTTTGTACCTCTCCGACAGCTTTTATGCTAATGTCTTTAGTGAAACTGCCAAAAATAAGTTTGTTGATGAAGTCTTCTGAGACTTCAACCATATTGATGCATGAAGGCTCAACATAATGGGCATCTGGCTGCAACGGGTTTGCATCAATCTTCATTGGAGGTTTTTCAGCAAACTTGAGTTTGCCGTCTTTTATTACGCCTTGAACGAGATCCCTGAAAAGAAAACATTGTGAGGTTTTATGGCCCAAAAAATTATGATATTTATAAAAACCTCTTTTTTTCCTTTGATCTAAAGGAGGCATTTTTTCCCCTGGAGGCACTATCATCTGGCCATCTTTAACTAACAAGTCAAATATTTCGTCACATTTTGTGACGTCGAAACTATATGTTTTCTTTGGGAACCTATCACTACTCTTTCTGATTCAGTAGGATTCTTCCCATTTTAGGGTGTTAGCATTTTACAAGAGTATGTTGGCCCTTGCTTTAATTATGCTAGATCGACCTCGCTCTCTTCGATAGTTATGGGGTCACTAGATGTCTCTGGATCATCATCATCCACTTCGACAATTGCTACTCTTTCTCTTCGATGATTTTTATTCGCCTTAGCTTTTTTAGCCCTAAGGTGTTCTACCTGTCGAACTCTATCGGCCAATTAGGACATATCTCTCAGGTATTGGGTATCTAATTTTTTCCTAATGGAATAATCTAGACCGCCTGCAGCCATTTCTACCAACTTATGTTCAGGAACTTGCGTAAAGCATATGGATTTGAGCAGTCGAAATCTGTTTAGATACTCATCAATTGGCTCAATGAATCTCCTCTTCACACTAGCTAGTTCTTTCAAACTTATTTTGGTTTGTCCCATATAGAATTGTTCATGGAACAATCTTTCCAACTGATTCCAATTGTAAATTGAATTAGCTGGGAGTGTGGTAAACCAAGTGAAGGCATTTTTGGTTACGGAGCTTGGGAAATACTTAATGCTAAGATTCTAATTATTTGAGATTTCCCCAGCCTCTATCAAATACCTTGCCACATGTTCGACAGTGGACTCTGTCGTATCCCCTGAAAACTTGGTGAACTTTGGAACTTTTCACCTAGGGGGTAAATTTGATTGCAAGATATAATATGACAATGGAGATGTAAAGTTTGGCCTATGAAAGCCAATGTTCACTCCATTATGTGTCATGATTCTTTCGACCATGGCTGTTGTTATTATCTGCTGCATGATTGTGGTGTCGAACATCCTGTATTACCTCATCAGCATTTTTGTTTCTATTTACCACAACTACACCTTGTTCGACAGCTCTTGGGGTTTGTAGGGAAACTCTGGGTACTTCGACACTTGGTTGTTCGACCTCTACTATATGGTTCATCCCATCTGGCTGTGGATTCATGTCATCCTCTAAGACCACACCCTGATTTCCTCTTACCATCTCTTTTTGGGGGTGTCGGATAGGTTGAGGAACCCCAAAAAATTCAGCCATGCGCGTCATTTGCACTGCTATTTGCTGGTTCGACTAGGTGGTATTTTGTATCAAAGGGTTAAGTATTGTACTCAAGGTTTGTGCCAACATCTGCACCATGTCATGTTTACTCTCATCCATTTGTTGCCTCAAAATTGTTGTTGAAGTATTTGTGAGGCTTGGTATTATATGGGATGTCCCTCCTAAGAGTTGGTTTCTACCCAGATTTGCCATACCAGTTCCAGATCCCTACAATGGCGACGATGCACTCACCAAAGGTTCTGAAAATATGGATGAGGCATTCATAAGGCTTGCAATTTTAGCAGTTGGCTTGCCATAGGGTTAGTCTCGACCCATCCAGGCTACCGAAAATCCCAGAGGGACATAAGGTCGAACTCCCAGATTTCCCATTGGTGAGGGTGTTCCTGGTGGACCTGTAGGACCCATATAAGAAAGTATTGGTCTTGCTTGTGTAACTGCCAATGTTGGTGTCAAACCAACCGCTGATGGCACGGGTTCACTAACTGTCGGTATAACCCCAATTCCAACGGGAGTTGGTGGAGGCATTTCTCCACTACTTGGCTGATTAGCCATTCTCCTATTTCTTCTCCTAGGTATGTACTCTTTGGTGGTTGATTTACCACTTCTCAATAACATACAACACTTTTGAGAGAAAGGAAATCACGTAAAGCACTTTTGACAAAAACTGTTTTCATCAAAGTTTGTAAAAAAAAACAAAAACTTAGCAACGTCCCACTGGGTGTGCCAATTTGTTTACCGTGAAAATTGGTAAACAACCGTTGATCTTCCAAAAAAGGTTATTTTGGTTACTTGCAGGATTGATCAGTTTGATCCTAGGACATATGCTAAGTGTTTATGGGATTTGATTATAAGTCTTAACGTTGTTAATGAACAAGTTCGACTAGACATTAAGAGTAAAGGCTTGGATAGGTTTAAATGTGCAGGATGAAGGTAAAAACTTGGTATAAACGCAAGTAAAGTACATGATAAAGTAAATTTGCAGTAATTTAAAAGGCTGTAATGGTAAAGTTTGCAGAAAAATGTAAAATGGCAAGGATTGTAAATAAATGTAAAGACTTTGATTTCAATAAAGTATGGTGATTCAAACGTACATTCTCAATATTTTTTCTCTCACAGTGGGTACTTGAATAAAATTTAGTGACTTGTACCATGAATTGAACAGACGAAATTCTACATAAAATTCCTATATTTATACTAGTAATAAGTAACTGTCGAACAGTTGCTTCATTCCTATATTTTTCTCTCACGCCACGTCGCTTTTCCCAACTGCCAAATGAATTGCCTTTCCCTCCTTTCTTCAAATTCAAATCCACTTGTTGCTGATACAAGAGCTTTTCGGTCGAAGATGTCTTCAACTTAGAAAATTCTCTAAGTTTTTTTTCCTCCTTAACAAGGATGACTTCGACACAACTCCTTTCATAGGCTCTTCTGTCGAAGTGTCTTCAGCTTAGATTTCTTCAATCTATTTTTAGCTAATAAGGCCAATATATGTGAGTGTCGAATTTAGGAGCTAACAAATTGCCTCCCAAGAATTTCAATTTCGACACAAGAAGAAATAGTCATTCTTTGATGTCTCTATTCGACACCTGTCCATTTCTTGGTTACATAAATTCACAATGAACTTTTCATATTCGACCAACCATTTCAGACATCAGAGCCATCATTATGCTTTTTCCAATATGTCACTATCAGTCAACCGTTATACGCTACCATGATGAACATTATCCCTATAATCTAGGAAAGCATGGCAAGAGTTCCCATCACTTGTCTGTATAACTGCTTCAAAGATCATTATGTGTCCAACTCACTTTGCAACATTAAATGACTTTAAGGGAAAACACTATTCCCTGGCTTCTATAAATAGCCATGAACATCTACCGTGATGAGATTAGGATGTTTCGTTTCCCATTCTCCTTTGATTTGGCTGATTACCATGGCCGAGTCTCCAAATACACTCAAGAATTTAATTCTCAAGTCGATAGCAGCTTTGAGACCCATAATGCAAGCTTCATATTCAGCCATATTGTTAGTACAGTTGAAACATACACTGGCAGTGAAAGGAGTATGACAACCTTCGAGAGATATGATCACAACACTGATTCCATTTCCAAGTGCATTGGAAGCTCCGCCAAAAACCATAGTCCATCAGGATCCTTTTTCAGGTCCTTCATCCAGTCCAGGTTCTTCACAATCAGTCACTAACATGATGTTCTCGTCCGGGATCTCAAAATTCATGGATTGGTAGTTGTCCATAACCTGATGAGCCAAATGATCAGCTAATACACTTCCCTTGATTGTTTCTGGGTTTTGTACTAAATATCATATTCGGTCAGGACCATTTTCCATCTTGCTATTCTTACAGAGAGAGCGGGTTTCTCAAAGATATATTTGATAGGATCCATTTTAGATATCAACAAGGTAGTGTGAGTCAACATATATTGTCTTAGTCGGCGAGCAGCCCATGCCAAAGCGCAACAAGTTTTCTCGAGCAGTGAGTATCTTGTTTCACAGTCGGTAAACTTTTTGCTAAGGTAGTATATTGCATGCTCTTTTCGACCAGACTCGTCATGCTGCCCCAGTACACACCCTATTGAATTCTCTAATACCGTTAAGTACATGATCAAAGGTCTTCCTTCAACCGGAAGCATCAAAATTAGAGGCTCTTGAAGATATTCCTTGATTTTGTCAAAGGAAGTATGGCAGTCGTCATTCCACTTCACTACTTGATCTTTCTTCAGTAATTTGAAGATTGGCTCACAAACAGCGGTTAGATGGGAAATGAATCTGGCAATGTAGTTTAGACGTCCCAAGAATCCCCTGACCTCCTTCTCAGTGCAGGGAGTTGGCATTTATTGTATAGCTTTAACCTTTGCAGGGTCTACTTCCATACCTTTTCCACTGACAACGAAGCCTAAAAGCTTACCAGATCTTACTCCAAAGATGCACTTGTTCAGATTCAGTCTTAGCTTGTACTTCTTTAGTCTTTCAAATAACTTTTGCAGGTGATCAAGGTGGTTTTCTTCAGTCTGAGACCTGGATATCATATCATCGACATAGACCTCTATCTCGTGATGGATCATATCATGAAACAAAGCTACCATAACACGTTGATAGGTTACCCCAGCATTCTTTAACCCAAATGGCATAACTTTGTAGCAGAAAGTGCCCTACTATGTGACGAAGGTTGTTTTTTCCATATCTTCAGGTGCCATTTTGATCTGATTGTGCCCAGAGAAACCGTCCATGAAGGAAAATACCTAATGTTGCACGGTGTTGTCAACTAGAACGCCAATATGGGGAAGCAGAAAGTCATTCCTGGGGCTTGCCCTATTAAGGTCTCTGTAATCCACAGACATACGTATTTTACCGTCCTTCTTAGGTACCAAAACAACATTAGCAACCCATTATGGATAAGAAGTAACAGCTAAGAACCCGACATTGAATTGTTTCATGACTTCAGCCTTAATCTTTTCTGACATCTCAGGATGCATATGAAGAACTTTTTGCTTCACTGGAGGGCAGTCTTCTTTTGTTGGTAGACGATGAACCACGACATCAATGCCCAGCCTCGGCATGTCTTCGTATGACCAGGAAAATATCTTAATGTTGTCATGTAACATCTAAATTAACCGTTCTTTGAAACTATGCTCCAAGTTGGCACCTATCTTGACTTCCTTTTATCTTCTTTAGTACCCAAGTTTACTGTCTCAACCGACTCTTCATGAGGCTGTATTGCTCTTTCCCCCTGTTGTAACAGTCTAGCAAGTTCTCCTGGTACTTCACAGTCTTCCTCACCTTCGTCCCCGGCTTGGTAGATCGGATTTTCAAAGTCATAATTGGCAGTAGCATAACTATTATCAATGAGATCCATAGTGGATGTGGATCTGCAGTTTGATATGTGGGTGTGTGTAAGAGATCATAGCTATTTTGACAAAAGTAAAAAGAAATACAGAGAGCGTAAAATTTGTATGCAAAACGTCCAATGATTTATTAATGACATATGAAAGTGAAATGACAGCCCTCACAAATAGGCTGTTGTGCATCGGGTAAGACACAAGGCTTTAGAGTTTATATTGTTTAAATATTACATATCCCAAAAACAAAAAGACAATTACTCCTGGATGAAAGTAATGGGAACAAAGTCCTTGGCCTTCCAATTGTTGAGTCCACCGTTGATAGTTGATAAGATCCAATTCTCCATGTCGCAGTCACTATCATTGTCCTCCAAAGCATTGATTCCATGGTTGCCGATGTGTAATGGTGGTCCTCCAGCGTGAGCACGATGAACAGCTTTTTGAGTTCCTGAAGTGAAACCCAAACCAAACTTGTCAGACTTGTAGGGGATGTCAGGGAGCTGTCCCCAGATAGGAACCCCACCTTCTTCAATTACAGCTTTGGAATCCTTTAGAGAAGCCATCTTCAACGGAGGTCTGGTAATCTTTGGAACACTAGCAACAATCTTGGTAGCAGCAATTGTCTGAGGAACCTCTTCAAAGTTCTAGCAGGGGGTTTCTATGAACTCGTCGTCCATCTCAACATACCTGAAAGAGTTCAGGTGGCTCACCATATACTCCTCTTCGCCATGGACTGTAACAATCTTTCCATTTACCGGATACTTCAACATTTGATACATATTAGAAGTAACAGCACCGACCCCATGGATCCAAGGGCGTCCCAACAAACAAGAGTAAGATGGGCGAATGTCCATCATATAGAAAGTGGAGCCAAAATTTTGGGAACCAACTTTAATAGGAATGTCCACCTCTTCATCCACCATTCTCTTGGAACCATCAAAAGCCCTCACCACAATATTACTGGGCTTCAAAGTCCGTCCTTCACAGTCCAATATGTCTAGAACACCTTTGGGTAGAAAGTGACGAGCCTGTATCAACTAGGAAATGAGCCAGGGTAGTGCCCCTACACTCAATATAGGCATGCATGGCATCATTATGCTTTCTTACTTTGGCCGTCAAATCAGCATCGGAGAAACCAAGTCCATTGTCAGCAGTCAGACTAGCAACACATTCCTCAAATTGGTCAGCAGAAGTCTCTTGTGGCACATGAGCAGACTTCAGGAACTTCACCAAAGCCTTAGCACAGGCTTCAGAGCATAACAATAAGGCCAGCATTGAAATTTTTGAAGGGGGTTTCCCCAATTGTTCCACAATATTATAGTCACTTTTTCGTATAATCTTCAGTATTTCCTCAATTTCTCTTTTGGAGGCTTTAGGAATGGCCTCTTTAGGTGCCTCCATCCGAGAAGGCTCAACCAATACTTCTTTTCCCCGAGTCTTAGCTGACTCAATAGCAGGAATAATAACAGGAGTGACAGTAGGAGTAGTAATAGGAGTAGCAACATGAGTATCATCAGGAACATTGGCAGGAATAACCAAAGGAGTGGCAATAGTCTTTGGAGAGATTTTAGGAGAGAAAATCCTTCCGCTTCTGGTAATTTTATTGGTCCCAACGATATTGTCGATGTTAGGATCAGTATCTTTAGTATCTTCATTTTTAATGGCCAGTAGGTCTTGCTTGACGCCATGGTAGTAAATGTCAGCTCCATAATTCCAAGGAACAACTTTGTCGGAGGAATATGGTATTGGCCCTGGAAAGGTGATAATTAAAGGAGAAACCTTAGGAGTGGATGTAATCCTGACGGGTCTTTTGGAGGAGACCCTGGGAGGATTGTCGAAAATGGTAATAATTGATATATCTTCACACAGACTTCTTGTAGAGGGAATCTTCTCAAATAGAATTTCCCTATTGTTCATCAGGCGTTAGACACTTATCTTCAATAACAAACAACCATTGGGCAGAGACACACACAGGTGACAATCTTCACCATAGCCTAGAAATAAACTGGCTTGCAAGAGATTCTTCTTAACAATCGAAAGAGGAGTAATTAGTTCACCAACAGAAGAAACAAACAGGTCGTCATCCACAGCATTAACACCCTGGCCATGCTAGGGCATTGGTGCAGTTATCACATCGGGGGTCTCCAGAGGGTCAAATTCAATCTCCTTTGCCTCAATAAGATCCTAAACTTACTTCTTCATAGCCTAACAATCATTTGTATCATGCCCCAGACTGTTGGAGTGGTAGGCGCACCGAGAATTTGAATTATAACGGGGAGATGTATTATTTGGATTTTTAGGAGCCTCCCTCAGAGTGACCAGATTAGATCTCAACAAGTGTGGTAAAACCTGATATAAGGACATGTTAATTCGGATGAACTGTCTTCTTGGGCATCCTACCTGCGCTGATTGTTTTGTTATTGATTTGGCGCAAGGTTGGAGATCATCACAACTCCTACCGTTGGACGGCGTTCAGCTTTACCCTGATTTCTCTGGTCATAAGCAACACTGACTTCTTTCTTCCCATTAAAAGGTTTCTTCATTGTACTTGAAGATGCATCCCTTTGAATCTTACCTCTCTTGATACCAACTTCTACTCTTTCACCTGTCAATATCAGCTCGATGAACCCAGCTGAAGAGCTTCCAATTAGATGGTTGAAAAATGGACCTGACAAAGTATCCAAGAACATATCTACCAGCTCCCTATCAGACAGAGGAGGTTGGACTCTTCCTGCAAGATCTCTCCACTTCTGGGTATAATCTTTGAAGCCCTCACTAGAACCCATAGACATGCTTTGAAGTTGTGTATGGGTTGGAGCGAGGTCAGCATTGTATTGGTACTTCCTGTAGAAAGCAGCAGCTAGATCCTCCCAGTTGCGGATGTTTGTTCCCTCCAGCAGATAGAACCATTCCAATTGAGTCCCTGACAAACTTTCCTGGAAGAAATGCACCCACAAATTCCTATCAATGGTGTGAGGTTGGATCTTCCTAACATAAGACCTCAGATGCAGCTTAGGACATGAAACCCCGTCATATTTAGGAAACACGAGAACCTTGAATTTCTGGGGAATGACCACTCCAGAGATCAGCCATAACTCTTCATAATCCAGACCAGGTACCCTCTGAATTTCCATTGCGTTAAGACGGTCCTCCAGCTGTTTATATTTGTCATCAGCGGGAGGATTCTACTCTTCATTATAATCAGCCTCTTCTTTATCAGACCCTGGACTGTGGTTTTCTTCTTTTGTCTTCTCTTCTTGATTATCCCCCTCATTTGATAGAGTTGCAAATTCTATAGCTCGCTTTGTTGGTCCTCTGAATCTCCTTCCCATATTTAAGACACCCACTGATTTCTTTGTCTTCTTCTTCTTATCTTTGAGAATCAGAGCCTTCGGGTCTTCTTGTCCCTTAGCCAGAGCCAAGAATATCTGCTGGAACTGAGCATTTTGGGCTTGAAGGTCCTTGATATTCTGTTCGAGAGCCATTTTTTGCTGAAATAAACAGCGAAAAGATAAGAAACTTGTCCTGAAACATGTTTATATGATGATATGCATGATATGCTTATGCAATGTTTTCAAGGACCTTATAGGATTTAAACTCTTTTAAACAAAAACATAAGCAAAAGGCTTTTTATTAGTATATTTAACTAAAACAAAAGTTACAAAGAAATGACAAAATAAACTTCTGAAATTCCTAGGTCTCCCATGGACGCTTCCTTTTGGTGCTAATATAGGCATTGAGATTCCGCTCTTCGTGAAGCTGCTTTGTCAGTTCCAAGACTTTCTTCTCATTGGCATAGAATTGGGTCTCAAAGGTGTCTCGTTCTTCCTTTAGTTTGATCCAAGACCTTTGCAATTCTTCGAAGTTTGTCGGCATACCAGGATGAAGATTGATGCGAGACTCGTCCCCTTGAACAATAGGCTCTGAGATAACTGGTAAGATATCATCATATGGCATCATAAGACGTTGAGCATGTTCTCTCACCCATTTGAGGTAAGGCTCCAAAGGAATGGAGTTCTTGTGCCCTAAAGTCTTATTATCAGTCTTCTTAACCATGCCCCAAGCGCGGATGAACATCTGACGATAACCTTGTAGATCATTTGAATAGTCGTACATAATACCCCGGATGAGCATATAATGAGGACCACCCCTCCGGGCATTACCAAACTGACGTAGTGCTAAAGAAGGGTTATAGGTGATGCCTCCTCAAATGCCAAGGAGTAGCACATTGAGAAATTCTCTGCAGCGAACAATAAAAGAGATGTCTTCTTGAGAGCGAGGGCACCAATAGATATCAGAGTGAGAAAGAGACATTAATCTTTGGTTCCACCTTAAGCCTAACTCATTCTTCATTATTGACCGAGGAAGGTGCAAAATAAACCACCTATAGAACAAATGTGTACAACACATGAGAGTTCCTCGCTTCTTTATAGTACAGGTAAGGAGTAAATGCAAAATATCCCCGAGAAATATAGGCACTGGATTATGAGCAAGGAAGATGTTGATGGCACTGACATCTATGAATTGGTCTGAATTGGGGAACAACACCAGCCCATATATCAAGAGAGCTAAGACATCTTCAAATGCATGCTAACTCATAGCGTCTAGGAATACCTGAGCTTTCTTCATTAGAAAATTTGCAAGAAGGCCCTTAACTCCACTTCTTCTTTCTCAATTGGACTCAATGTCAGATGGCTTCAAATGCAAGGCTACAGCAACATCTTCAGCAGTTGGATCTTATTCTAAACTGGTGAAAGGTAACTGCTCAATATATAGGCAAACCAAGTATCTTGGAGAATTCATCCAGCGTAAGCACCAAATGGTAATCTAGAAATGTGAAGCAATGGTGCTTAGGATCGAAGAACTGGAATAGGACGCTCATCAAACCTTCATCAAAACCAGTAGTAACTAAACTAAGCAAGTGACTATATCTTTTGTTGAATGATGAACTATCAGGAACTTTTAAGACCATTTCCTTGAGTTTGGGAGGAATTTATGCGAAGTTGATCCGGATGGTTTTTCTACGAACTGAAACCATAACCTACAAAATAGGGAAGAGATAAATCCACAGGTCCTTGAAATGGTTAGTGTAAATGACATGTTATGATGTTATGATTATGCTTAAAATCACAGATATAGCAAACACAAACAAGTCACACAAAGTCCTTAGGTTTAAAGGCTTGCATGAGTTTTAAAGGTAAGTATTGTGATACGGTGGCAGAACCGACTGTTATATACTGGGTTTGCATTTTGTATTCGCAAATATGTGGTAAGTAAGTGTCGTCACCGACTTTTCTTTTATCCAACAAAGGAAAGGGTGAAAAGAACAGAAAAAGACCTTTTCGAGGTGTTTTCTGAGTAAGGGGGTAGATTATGGAAATGGAAGGTGTTAGCACCATTTCCATCCATGGTTTTCCAAGGGCTCTTAGAGGTTTTCTCATTTTGAAATATCTTTGTGCTTTGTGTTTGAAAATGTTTTGAAAATGCCTTAGTACGGCGAACTTTGTAATGTTTCTCAGGATAGTGGAGAAAGTATACAAAGTCTTTTGAAAAGTAGTTTTTGTATAAGTGCAAAATGTTTGAGCAAACTTCTAACATCTATTTACTTTTATACTCGAAAAGGGTCGTTCTTTTCCTCTTTTCCTTTAGATAATTCTATCCTACTATTAGCGAGTAGGTTTCCTTATCGTTGGATGTTGAAGGACATTCGAAGGGACGTTTTACAGTCATAAAGGTAACATATGGAGGCGCTTTAGCAACTTTTGTTTAAGGGACGAGATCATTTACCAAAAGGCAACATTGTAGGGTCATCGAGGGACTATGATCTTTTGATTTTACGGGTCTTTGCTAAAGCGTCCTCATTCTCGAGGGACATGACTACTTTACTGAAGGCAACTGGAGTGGGGATACCCTACAGGTGCATATGTGCATATGTGTTAAGTTCAGTTATTTATCTTGCATTATTAAGCTTGCCAATGTTTTAATTTACAGTCTTTCCATACACGCCTATTTACTAACAGTAATATTATACAGAAAAATGTAAAGTGCGGGAATTATAAAACCTATGCTATTACCATGCTTTGGAACAGTTACATAAAAAAGAGTGCAAGAAATAAAATGCGGGATTTTAAATCTAAAACTATTACATCCATAATCAGTTACAATATTTATGTAAAATGCAAGAAAAAAAATAATGCGCGCGAAATAAATATTACGTCTAAAAAACCTAAGAAAAATTCTAAGTAAACAAAAAAAATCTTTTTTTTGGTTTTGTTAAGAAAATAATTAACTCCAAATTTAATTTAAGAAAATAAATATTGAATGAAATTACACTAATTCTAATTTTTTTGCATTTTTTATTTATTTAAGAAAGCATTTGAAACATAAATTAAAAAGCATACATTCTAATTCATTTTTAATTTAAGAAAGTAGTTAAAATTTAATTAATTAAAGAAATTAATTATTTAATTTTAAAAAAAAAGTCTAAGCCTAATTTTTTGTGATTTTTGACTTAGAGTTAATTTAAATGAAAAAAAGTCAAATAAAGAAAAGGACAAAAGCCAAATAAGAATAAAAATGGGTATCCTTCGACCAGGGAGAAAAGGCGGATTTTCGATCCAGAGGGAAAGTTGCCTTTCGACCCAGGCAGTAGACCCCTTCGATTCACCCTTCTTTTACTTCCTTTCAAATGAGTTTGGGAGTTGGTGTGAGCAACCTTCGATTTCCACCTTTTCTGCTTCCTTCGATTGGCCTATGAAGCAGTATAGGCCTACAGAGCAGCATGAGGGTAGGTCGTTCGTTCACACCCTTTTTGTATTTCATTTGAGTTTGTCTAGGTTAGTTGGGCAAGAAAAACAAACAAACCAAAAAATACAGAAACGAAGAAAAATAAATAAAAGGCCATTTACATGTCATGCTAAAACGAAAGATGAAAGGTCAAGAGGACTTACCTTGCTTGAAACTGGAATTTGTGTGTGCGGATTGGAGTTGTTAGATACTTCAATTTGACACCCTTTGGGCATGGAGATACTTGCTTAGGAGCTGGTGTGGACTCCTGGAAGTCTCAGGAACGAGAATTTGGTCTTCGTTTGGGCTGAAGGTGTCTGCCATAAAAAGTGCTTCCATTGGGACACTTTTGGGATTTCTTTGAGCAATGTGGCAGTGTGATATGTTCGTGTGCAAAGAATATCCTGTTTTTTTGTCCCCCTTGGCACTGTGTCCTTGGCCTTTTATTTATAGGAGTGTGATGGTGCATAGTAACGGCAAGAGACTGTCATTTAACCAGGATTTTAAAGCTATGAGACAAGAATCAGACATATAAAAAGATTTCCTTTTTGAAATATTCATGCCCCTTTTGAAATCTTGGATGAACCTGGACATTTGACTCCTTCGAACGTCCTCCAGCTTTGCTCTTATATTGGCCTATTGTTACTTCCTTCGAATGGATTTCAAACCAATTGAAACATCAACCCTCCCTTTTAACTGGTCGAAGGTTGCTTCAGCTCTTTATCAATCGAAGGCTTTGAACTTGATTCGAATGGCTCATATTCTCAGCATCAGAGTTACTTCGATTAGCCCCTAAACATTATTCTTCTTGATGATGCTGAGTCTTGATTCGAGTTTCTCAAGACTACCCTCAGCAGAGCTTCTTCGCTTGAGCCATGGTTTGTATGGATTCGAATGGCCCATCATCAGAATATCTGGAAACCACTCAGTTCTTGCTTTTTTTAATCTCATTTTCTCTAACTTGGACAATCAGAATATCGCCCTATTGATATGCCAATCGAAACATCACTTGGTTAACATGCTTGTCGAAACGCATTTTGTACGCTCTAACGAAAAACAAACTTTAAGATGCCCGTCGAAGCTGCCTTGTTTGAGATGCCCATCGAAAGACCCTATACTAATCGAAAGACCTTTTGTAGATGCTAATCGGAGGACCTTTTGTAGATGATAATTGAAGGACCTTTTGCAGATGCCAATCGAAGGATCTTTAACCATCATTTGAAAATTTCCTTTTCTTTAGGCAAAGGTTTGTAACTACCTATGCAAGAAGAAATCTTGGAAAAATATGAGAGGGCAAATTTTGGGGTACAACAGCTGCCCATGTTCAATCTTCTTAAACCTGAGGATGAAGATTGGCTTGTCTGCCTTTCGTGATCTGAAGGTGGAAGATGATTGAACACTAAAGTGCCTAAAAATATGCACTCGTCTGAGATGATACTTAACCGTGTAGATAGTATTGGGAATGGGATTATAGATGCCATTTGGAAAAGATGACGGAAGATCGTCGGAGATGGGCTTAAAGATGCCATTCAGAACAATGTTGACTTCATGAAATATTCCTTTGTGGGGATCCCTATTCCTGTTGTTGAGGAGGATTTCGCTAAGGAATGTTGGTCTTTGTTCGGGAAGTAGAGTTTAGGAGCTTCAATTGTCCTTTACTCTACTGGGGAACATCTCTTGACTGGAGAGACGGAAGTGAACTGCTAGCTGGTCAGGATCCAGGCTTCACAGTGACTTCCTGAGGATGATGGAATTAACCGTTACCTCAATAGATAATGAAGGAATCTTTGACGATTGCTACCTCAACAGATAATGAAGGAATCTTTGACGATTGCTACCTCAATAGATAATGAAGGAATCTTTGACGATTTCTACCTCAATAGATAATGAAGGAATCTTTGAGGATTTCAACCTCTATAGATAATGAAGGAATCTTTTACGATTTCTACCTCAATAGATAATGAAGGAATATTTGACGATTGCTACCTCAATAGATAATGAAGGAATCTTTGACGATTTCTACCTCAATAGATAATGAAGGAATCTTTGAAGATTGCTACCTCAATAGATAATGAAGGAATCTTTGACGGTTGTTACCTCAATAGATAATGAAGGAATCTTTGAAGATTGCTACCTCAAAAGATAATGAAGGAATCTTTTACAATTGCTACCTCAACAGATAATGAAGGAATCTTGGACGATTGCTACCTGAAAATATAATGAAGGAATCTCTGATGATTGCTACCTTAACAGAGTACCAGAAATTCGTCTGTGTATAGAATTTACCTGAAAAGATAAAGGTTTAGTTGCATGCAATGTCATGATGCATGAACTGAAAATGATGTTCTCAAAATGAATAAGATTTGTAATATATGCATTTGTGCTGCCTATGATATGACATCTGTAAAATGATGTATGAATGCAATGCATGAACGTGTCATTCATTCCATTGATGTATTGTTAAACTAGGGAAAATGAATCCCTGATTGTTGCTGGGGATGAAGAATGTACTTCTTCAAATTTTGTTGAAGTTAAAATGATGGGAGATGAACTTCCATTTTTAGAGAAATAAACTTTGTTGGGGAAGGAAATACTCCATGAACTGCTTGTGGATTTTGTTGAAAAACTACTGGGGAATTCTGAGAAGCTTGGTGACTTCACTGGGGAATTTTCCTTAGATGTCGGAGCAGTAGTTGGAGATTTTGCTCTGTCGGGCATATAAGAACACCCGACCTCATTAGGCTGTATGCAGAGAACATGGTAGTGATCTTATAGTAGGATGCCCTGCCTCTGTACCTGCCGAAGAAAGTATATGTCGGGGATTTTGTAGACAGTTTGACTGTTATCCTAAAATCTGGAGTCCTTGGCGAATGCAGATCAGGGTAATAAACCTTCTATTGATATACAAGTGACAAGATGATGAGACATAGTCATACGCTTTAATCCCTTACTTTTTCCTGGACTGTCCTTTCAGATTTTCAGTCCATCGGGATACCCATTTTTCCCCAAGCCGCCTTTTCAGGTTTCTGACTTGCCGGATGTATAAATTTTATGTATGTCCCTAATTTTACCCGAACCATTTTGGGTTCGCTGGGATGCCCTTATTTTTTCCTAGGCCTGTCAACCTAGCGGATCTTTATTCATGCGTAGCATTTTCTGACTATGTCTGCGTTCATCGGGTGTAGAGAATTGTCAATATCCATAGCAGTAAGTATTGCCACTCTGCCAGAAGATGCTTGTTTGATCATACATGATTCGTTGCTGGAATTCATATCCAATGCCCCATGTGATTCGGACGGAGTTCTTCCCCTGGTTATTTGTCATTTTTGAGAGATTCCTCGAATCTTGACTTGACTGCCCCAGATCAGATGGATACCATGCCATGCCCCTTGATTATGAAGGGCCTATTATTGGAAATGTCTTTTCCGTCTGAGGTGATTCTGTCCATTGAGAGGATCTTCGTTCACTAAATATTCATCTGCAAATTTCTTTGTTGTTTGAACAATTAGCCATATGCAAACAATGTCATTTAAAGAATGCAAAGCTTATGTCTGTCTTGAAGTTTGAAAATTCATTTTTTAGTAAAACAAACAAATTTTGTAAGAGTGGGATATCAACTCAGGATTTATAGTAAACCTCACAGGAGTCAGGATACCTTTTGTAACAGTATGCTTTCAAACTAACCCATGCTTCAGCTAGGACTTTTAAGGGTTATAACATGGTCTGGTTCACGGTTCAAGAAACAAAGGATAAAGGCTCAAATTTTATTTTGTACCCAACCTGCCCTTCGTGATGTTCTTCAGTCCTATGCTAAGTTAATTATGCATTTTGAATCCCAATTGAGTTCTGGAATGTTGGCCCCAATTTTCTGGTGATGGTTGAGAAATTGAACGTTTGTTTGAGAAAGTAGTCATTTTTGTGACCTTTTCTTTTTGTTGAGGATTTGTAGGACCTCTTTATTTTTTGATTTTGCTATCCCTGTCTTTTTCCTGAACTATTTCTTTTATGATTACAGCCAGCGGGATGCCCCAATTTTTTTCTTAAGTCTCCTTCATAGGTTTTGACTTAATGGGCTTTTATTTTGAGAGATTATGAATGCCTGTTTTTAATGATTATGTGGAACCATCACCATCTTTTGGAGAGCATCTTCTACACTATTTTCCGTGCGTGAAGGTAAAGCTTGTGACTGAATGCACATCTGAATTAACTAAGAAAACTACCCTGCCCTAGGTTATGATTAAGGGTTTGAATTTGTGTGAAAAGAAAAACTCCTACTTCTTAGACTCAAAGGGGTTGACTAGGGAATATCTTCCTTATAACTCCACTGTTTGGGATTTGAAACAACGCCTGTACATCGTCATCAAGGTCTGTTCAAAAGCATAATGTAGAGATTGTGGCATCGTTTTCGTCATCCCCCCTCTAAAGGCCTAGAGCTTTTTAATCGGGAGTGGAATGTCACAAAAAGGAAGTAAAAACACAGTTTGAATATAGTGAATACGAATGAAATAATTCAAGACAAACATATGCAATGTATTAATATGAATAACCAAAGTTTCACATGAAGGTAAATGTTTTAAACAATAAAGGAATTACAATTGGTAATTCAAATGTAGTAAACGCTCTCAATTTTGGCCATGATTTGACTTGGGAGCAGTGGTCACACTGGGGTCTTAGGAGAGTCAAATTCGATCCCCTTGCTGTCGACCAAATCCTGAATCTTGTTCTTCAAAGTCCAACAACTATCGGTGTTATGCCCAGGGCTATCAGAATGGTAAGCACATTTTACATTAGGATTGTACTTAGGAGAAGAGGTATCAGGTTTTTGAGGAGGATCCTTTAGTGAAATCAGCTCCGCTTTTAGCAATTGTTGTAATTATTGAGACAAAGGAATATTAATATCAGTGTACTGCCTCTCTTGATACTTTATCCTACGCCTATTGCCCTGTTGATGTTGAACAGGTGTAAGATTAGAAGTTAACGCTGCTCCTACAGACTGATGGTGGTTATTTATATTATGGCGCCTTTGACCATAGATAGCATTAGTTTCTTTTTTACCACCAAATGGCTTCCTTTCAGCATTAGAGGATGCAGCCATTGGAATCTTCCCACTCTTTATACCGTTTCCGATCCTTTCCCCAGTCACAACCATCTCTGTAAAACTGGATGAAGAACTCCCAATCAGCAGATTAAAGAACGGGCCAGTTAGAGTTCCCATGAACATGTCTACCATTTCCTGATCATTTAGAGGAGGTTGTACCCTGCCAGCTAGATCCCTCCATTTCTACGCATATTCCTTGAACCCTTCTCTTGAGCCCATGGACATATTCTACAATTTCACTAGAGTTTGTGCCAGGTCAGCATTGTATTAGTACTGCTTGTAGAAAGCAGCAGCCAAGTCTTCCCAAGTATGGATGTAAGTTCCTTCTAGCTGATAGAACCACTCCAGTTGAGTGCCAGCCAAACTTTCTTGGAAGAAATGGACCCATAGCTTCCGGTCAGGAGTGTGAGGCTGGATCATTCTGACATATGACCTCAAGTTAAGTTTAGGACAAGAAACCCCGTCATATTTGGAAAATGTGGGAACCTTGAATTTTGGTGGGATGATTATGCCAGAAACCAACCCTAATTCTTCAAAGTCCAAGCCAGGTATCTGATGAATCTCCATAACATTGAGACGACCCTCTAGCTGTTTGTATTTATCATCAGCAGGAGGATATTGCTCCTCAGAATAATCAACTTCGTCTTCATCAGTCCCCGGGTTGCTATCTTCTTCATGATTGTCCCCTTTATTTGAAAGATCTAGAGCTCTTTTAACCGGTCCTCTGAGTCTTCTTCCCATATTCAGGATGCCAACCGATTTCTTTGCCTTCTTCTTCTTCTCTTTGACGATTAGAGCTTTCAGGTCTTCCTGCCACTAGGTCAGAGTCAGGAACATTTTTTAGAACTGAGCATTTTGAGCTTAAAGGACTTTGATTATTTATTCAAGAGCCATTTCTTTACTTGCTGAAATAAACAGCGAAGAAGATGAGAACCCTGATTTGAAACCTGTTTATGCAATGACATATATGATATGCATATGCAATGTTTTCAAGGACTCGCGGGGTAAACAAGAAAATGTCAGAAGTTGAAATTTGCAGTTTTGAGTGAAGAACTTCGTATCATTGAGTGTCCTTCTACGACAGTCAACTCACCATATCAAGTGGGTCATAGCCTATAACTCAAGTTTTCGTGTTTTTGTCTTTTGACGGCATTGGCTAAAGGAAAATAAATCACCTTGCCTCTTGCTAGACGTCTGATTTATCGTAACCTGCATCACAAACCCTCGAGATCCTTGAAATGGTTAAGGAAATGTTACGGCATGATGTTATGATGTGTACGTTATGCGTTACGCAAAAGTGTTGGGTAAGAAACCAATTTATTGGATTTATACAAACAAGGTCCTGCAAAGAATACAAACAAAAAGCCTTGCAATGAGTTCAAATTGTTAGATAATGAAGGTAAACAAGTCACACAAGCAGCCTTAGGTTTAGGCTTGCATGGGGTTTATAGGTAAGTAACCTCTTGAAGTTTCAGTTGGCTCAACCTATCCTATTAATAGTAACCGGGTTCTAAGGAGCCTCAATATCACTGACCTTCCATTCAGAAATTGTTTCAGCTCTACACCGAAGTATTGCGGCCAAAAAATCCCGAAAGTCCAGCCTCAATGAATGTAGTATCGAGTATCAACCAATCTTTGGTCGGAACTAAAGCGAGTTATCTCACTACTTCCTAATGGCTAGGATGAGTCAATTAAAGGTTCTAAAGGTCAAATAGCACTTAGTGACACTATGAGGAAGCCTGATGTTATCCTCGACTTACTCAGGTAACATTAGTACAATCCAAAGTATCACGCTAACGTAGCCACCACTTTGTCTGTATCAGTTTACACCGTACAAACTCCATGATTTATTGCTACTTACCTAATAAGGTGCCCCATATCCGGGTGTAGGATATTTTAGTAACAACCCAAACAAGCCCTCAAAAGTAAAGCAAACAAAGCACAAATAGCAGTTTAAAAATGAACTAACTCTAAGGTAAACCTCACTTTTATATTGTCCCCAGCAGAGTCTCCAGTTCTGTGATATGGTGGCAGAGCCGACTGTTATATACTGGTTTTGCATTTTGTATTTACAAATGTGCGGTAAGCAAGAGTCTCCACCGACTTTTATTTTATCCAACAAAGGAAAGGGTGAAAAGAACAGAAAAAGACCTTTCCATCCGTGGTTTTCCATGGGCTCTTAGAGGTTTGATCATTTTGAAATACCTTTGTGCCTTGTGTTTGAAAATGTTTTGAAAACACCTTAGTATGATATACTTTGTAATGTTTCTCGGGATAGTAGAGAAAGTATAGAAAGTGTTTTGAAATGTCTTTTGAAAAGTAGTTTTTGTGTAAGTGCAAAATGTTTGAGCAAACTTCTTACAACTATCTACTTTTATACTCGAAAAAGGTCGTTCTTTTCCTCTTTTCCTTTAGACAATGATATCCTACTATTAGCGAGTAGGTAGCCTTATCGTTAGATGTTAAGGGATATTCAAAGAGACGTTTTACAATCATCAAGGCAACATATGGAGGCTCTTTAGAAACTTATGTTTAAAGGAAGAAATCATTTACCAAAAGGAAACACTGTAGGGTCATCAAGGGACTATGATCTTTTGATTTTACGGGTCTTTGCTAAAGCGTCCCTATTCTCGAGGGACATGATTGCTCTACCGAAGGCAACCAAAGTGGGGATACCCTAGAGGTGCATATGTGCATATGTGTTAAGTTTAGTTATTTATCTTGCATTATTAAGTTTGCTAAGGTTTTAATTTATAGTCTTTCTATACACGCCTATTTACTAACAGTAATATTATACAGAAAAATGTAAAGTGCGCGAATTATAAAACTTACACTATTACAATGCTTTGGGACATTTACATAAAAAAGAGTGCAAGAAATAAAGTGCGAGATTTTAAATTTAAAACTATTACATCCATAATCAGTTACAATATGTAAAATGCAAGAATAAAAATAACGCGCGCGAAATAAATATTACGTCTAAAAAATCTAAGAAAAATTCTAAGTAAACAAAAAAATCTTTTTTTTTTATTTTGTTAAGAAAATAGTTAACTCTAAATTTAATTTAAGAAAATAAATATTGAATGAAATTACACTAATTCTAATATTTTTTGCATTTTTTTTATTTAAGAAAGCATTTGAAACATAAATTAAATCCTACATTCTAATTCATTTTTAATTTAAGAAAGTAGTTACAATTTAATTAATTAAAGCAATTAATTATTTATTTTAAAAAAATAAGTCTAAGCCTATTTTTTTGTGATTTTTGACTTATAGTTAATTTAAATGATAAAAAGTCAAATAAAGAAAAGGACAAAAGCCAAATAAGAATACAAAGGGGTATCCTTCGACCAGGGAGAAAATGGGCCTTTTCGATCCATATGGGAAGCTGCCTTTTGAGCCAGACAGTAGACCCCTTCGATTCACCCTTCTTTTACTTCCTTTCAAATGAGTTTGGGAGTTGGTGTGAGCAACCTTCGATTGCCACCTCTTCTGCTTCCTTCAATTGGCCTATGAAGCAGTATAGGCCTACAGGGCAGCATGAGGGTAGGTCTTTCGTTCACACCCTTTTTGTATTTCATTTGAGTCTATCCAGGTTAGTTGGGAAATAAAAACAAACAAACCAAAAAATATAGAAACGAAGAAAATAAATAAAAGGCCATTTACATGTTATGCTAAAACGAAAGATCCAAGGTCAAGAGGGCTTACCTTGCTTGAAACTGGAATTTGTATGTGCGGACTGGAGTTGTTAGATGCTTAGACTTGACACCCCCTGGGCATGGAGACATTTGCTTAGGAGCTAGTGTGGACTCCTAGATGTCTCAAGAACGAGAATCTGGTCTTCGTTTGGGATGAAGGTGTCTGCCAAAAAAAGTGCTTCCATTGGGACACTTTTGGGATTTCTTTGAGCAATGTGGCTGTGTGATCTGTTTATGTGCAAAGAATCTCCTTTTTTTTGTCCCCCTTGGCACTGTGTCCTTGGCCTTATCTTTATAGGAGTGTGATGGTTCATAGTAACGGCAAGAGACAGTCATTTAACCAGGATTTTAAATTTATGAGACAAGAATCAGACATATTAAAATATTTCCTTTTTGAAATATTCATGCTCCTTTTGAAATCTTGGATGAACCGGGATATTTGACTCATTCTAACGTCCTCCAGTGTTTCTATTTGATTGGCCTATTGTTACTTCCTTCGAATGGATTTCAAACCAATCGAAACATCAACCCTCCCTTTTAACTGGTTGAAGGTTGCTTCAGCTCTTTATCAATTGAAGGCTTTGAACTTGATTTGAATGGCTGATATTCTCAGCATCTGAGTTTCTCCGATTATCCCCTAAACGTTATTCTTCTTAATGACACTGAGTGTTGATTCGAATTACTCAAGGCTCCCCTTAGCAGAGCTTCTTCGTTTGAGCCATGGTTTGTATGGATTCGAATGGCCCATCATGAAAATTTCTGGAAACCTCTCAGTTCTTGATTTTTTTTATCTCATTTTCTCTAACTTGGACAATCAGAATATCACCCTGTTGATATGCCAATCGAAACATCACTTGGTTAACATGCTTGTCGAAAGGAACTTTGTACGCTCTAACGAAAAACAACCTTTAAGTTGCCCGTCGAAGTTACCTTGTTTGAGATTCCCATCGAAAGACCCTATACCAATCGAAAGACCTTTTGCAGATTCTAATCAAAGGACCTTTTGTAGATGCTAATCGAAGGACCTTTTTCAGATGCCAATTGAAGGATCTTTAACCATCATTTGAAATTTTCCTTTTCTTTAGGCAAAGGTTTGTAACTACCTACGCAAGAAGAAATCTTGGAAAAATATGAGAGGGCAAATTTTAGGTTACAACAGTTGTCTCTGTTCAATCTTCTTAAACCTGAGGATGTAGATTGGCTTGTCTGCCTTTTGTGATCTGAAGGTGGAAGATGATTGAACACTAAAGTGTCCAAAAATTTACACTCGTCTGAGATGATACTTGGTCGTGTAGATAGTATCGGGAAAGGGATTATAGATGCCATTTGGAACATATGATGGAAGATCGTCGGAGATGGGCTTAAAGATGCCATCCAGAACAATGTTGACTTCATGAGATATTCCTTTGTGGGGATCCTTATTCCTATTGTTGAGGAGGATTCTGCTAAGGAATGTTGGACTTTGTTCGGGAAGTAGAGTTTAGGAGCTTCAATTGTCCATCACTCTACTAGGAATATCTCTTGACTGGAGAGACAGAAGTGAACTGCTATCTGGTCAGGATCCAGGCTTCACAGTGACTTACTGAGGATGATGGAATTAACCGTTACCTCAATAGATAATGAAGGAATCTTTGACGATTTCTACCTCAACAGATAATGAAGGAATCTTTGACGATTGCTACCTCAATAGATAATGAAGGAAACTTTGACGATTTCTACCTCAATAGATAATGAAGGAATCTTTGACGATTGCTACCTCAATAGATAATGAAGGAATCTTTGACGATTTCTACCTCAATATATAATGAAAGAATCTTTGACGATTGCTACCTCAATAGATAATGAAGGAATCTTTGACGTTTGCTACCTCAATAGATAATGAAGGAATCTTTGATGATTTCTACCTCAATAGATAATGAAGGAATCTTTGATGATTTCTACCTCAATAGATAATGAAGGAATATTTGGTGATTGCTACCTCAATAGATAATGAAGGAATATTTGACGATTGCTACCTCAATAGATAATGAAGGAATCTTTGATGATTTCTACCTCAATAGACAATGAAGGAATCTTTGACGATTGCTACCTCAAAAGATAATGAAGGAATCTTTGACGATTTCTACCTTAACAGATAATGAAGGAATCTTGGATGATTTCTACCTCAAAATATAATGAAGGAATCTTTGATGATTGCTACCTCAATAGAGTACCAGAAATTCCTCTGTGTATAGAATTTACCTGAAAATATATAGGTTTAGCTGCATGCAATGTCATGATGCATGAAGTGCAAATGATGTTCTCAAAATGAATGAGATTTGTAATATATGCATTTGTGCTGCCTATGCTATGACATCTGTAAAATGATGTATGAATGCAATGCATGAACATGTCAGTTATTCCATTGCTTTGTTGTTTAACTAGGGAAAATGAATGCTTGATTGTTGTTGGGGATGAATAATGTATGTCTTCAAATTTTGTTAAAGTTGAAATGTTGGGAGATGAGCTTCTTCTGTTAGAGAAATAAACTTTGTTGGGGAAGGAAAAACTCTATGAACTGCTTGGGGATTTTGTTGAAATCCTACTGGAGAATTCTGAGAAGCTTGGTGACTTCACTGGGGAAATTTCCTTAGATGTCGGAGCAGTAGTTGGAGATTTTGCTATGCCGGGGATATAAGAACACCCCACATCATTAGGTTGTATGCAGAGAACATGGTAGTGATCTTATAGTAGGATGCCCTTCCTTTGTACCTGCCGGAGAAAGTATATGTCGGGGATTTTGTAGACAGTTTGACTGTTATCCCAAAATCTGGAGTCCTTGGCGAATGCAGATCAGGGTAATAAACCTTCTATTGATAGACCAGTGACGAGATGACAGGACGTAGTCATACGCTTTAATCCCTAACTTTTGCATGGATTGTCCTTTCAGATTTTCAGTCCATCGGGATAACCTTTTTTGCCCAAGCCGCCTTTTTAGGTTTTTGACATTTGGGTGTATAGATTTTATGTATATGCCTAATTTATCCTGAACCATTTTGGGATCGCTGGGACGCCCTTATTTTTTCCTAGGCCTGTCAACCTAGCGGGTCTTTGTTCATGCGTAGTATTTTTCGACTATGTCTGTGTTCACAGGGTATTGAGAATTGTCACTGTCCAAGGCAGTAAGTGTTTCCACTCTGCCAGAAGATGCTTGTTTGATCGTACATGATTCGTTGCTGGAATTCATATCCAATGCCCCAAGTGATTCAGACGGAGGTCTGCCCCTGGTTATGGCATTTTTGAGAGATTCCTCTAATCTTAACTTGACTGCCCCAGATCAGCTGGATACTATGCCATGCCCCTTGATTATGAAGGGACTATTATTGGAAATGTCTTTTCTGTCTGAGGTGATTCAGTCCATTGAGAGGATATTTGTTCACTGAATATTCGTCTGCGAATTTCTCTGCTGTTTGAACAATTAGCCATATGCAAACAATGTTATTTTAAAGAATTCAAATCTTATGTCTATCTTGAAGTTTGAAAATTCATTTTTTAGTAAAACAAACAAATTTTGTAAGAGTGTGATATCAACTCAGGATTTATAGCAAACCTTACAGGAGTCATGATACCTTTTGTAACAGTATGCTTTCAAACTAACCCATGCTTCAGCTAGGACTTTTAAGGGTTATAACGTGGTCTGGTTCACGGTTCAAGAAACAAAGGATAAAGGATCAAATTTTATTTTGTACCCAACCCGTCCTTCGTGATGTTCTTCAATCCTATGCTCAGTTAATTGTGCATTTCGAATCCCAGTTGAGTTCTGGAATGTTGGCCCCGATATTCTGTTGATGGTTCATAAATTGAACGTTTGTTTGAGAAGGCAGTTATTTTTGTGACCTTTTCTTTTTGTTGAGGATTTGTAGGACCTCTTTCTTTTTTGATTTTGCTATCCCTGTCTTTTGCCTGAACTGTTTCTTTTGTGATTATAGCTAGCGGGATGCCCCAGTTTTTTTCGTAAATCTCCTTCATAGGTTTTGACTTAATGGGCTTTTATTTTGAGAGATAATGATTGTCTGTTCTTAATGATTATGTGGAACCATCACCATCTTTTGGAGAGCATCTTCTACACCAATTTTCGTGCATGAAGGGAAAGCTTGTGACTGAATGCACATCTGAATTAGTTGAGAAAAATACCATGCCCCGGGTTATGATTAAGGGTTTGAATTTGTGTGAAAATAAAAACTCCTACTTCTTAGGCTCAAAGGGGTTGACTAGGGATTATCTTCCTTATAACTCCACTTTTTGGGATTTGAAACAGTGCTTGTACATCTTCCTTATTTCTCCAATAACCTCTAAAAATCCCTAAGAGTGTATCAAGAAACTCCCAAGCAGTAATATCTTAAAACTACCATTGAAATTATATCTTAAAACTCCATCCCAACTCCAATATTTAAGGCATATATACTATTAATCAAAGGTCAATCATCTTCCCTACCAATATATAGCATGTCATTCAGTTAGACACTTTCTGTTGTTTATTTCTAGTTTTCTATAGCTGTTCAAGCTTTCGAAATATTCAAAATCGCTATGGTATTCTAAATTTTCATCACAGTTATATGATTATAAGAAACTAAGAAAATTCAAGAAAGTGTTTTCTAAATTAAAATATAACAATCAATTATCAACAATAATTATCAGTGTGAGTGCAAGAAATATTAATTTCAGACCAAATGGTTTTTTAAGATTGGAATGATTATTGCATTTGATCCATCAAATATGGCACTACATAACTATTGTCCTTCAAATATGGGACTATATAAGCTTTCATGTCCTTTTGAGAGATATCCAGGTGATCTCCTGACACGTTCAAGAATTTGACTTTCCCAGTTTCATCTAATGCCCTTAAGCCAATCCAATCGTCAGTATACAACTTTGTCTGCACAAAACAAATGCGAAAACCAGCCTGGTGAAGATTGATATTTGAAAATCGTTCGAAATTTTAATGACAACATATGTTATATTCCAAAAAGTAGAAGTCCAATGCTCTTCCTCTTCCTCGTGTTTGAGGCTTGATCGGAGTTGGTTTGATAAAAACAAGAGAAAACGAATATGTGCTTCAAAACTCAACCCATATTGTTTCTTTGTTTTTGTTGAACCAACACCAATCAAATTGTCATCTCAATATAAAGACGAGGAGAACCAAGAACTTTTACTTCCCAGAGGCGTCGTCAATTGTCCTTAGAGATTCAAATGAGTTTTAAGCATTGATCCATAGTAGAATTCGTCTCAAAACCGATAAGAAGTTAAGTAAGCAACAATACAAAAACAAACTAAAGGTATGAATTGTTTATA